>OY978443.1:14994275-16194275 GCA_963854805.1 Plagodis dolabraria
GACATGTGGATATCTACAACGATAGCTTTATGCGATATGGAAACATTATCGTTTACACGTTACACGTAAAATAAGATGATGTTTCATAGGAAAGATATATTCTACGCCTACACTATAATCTATGCGTGCGTTATTTGGAGTAGTTTGATTTCTAAGAGCAGCATGGTAGGTAATATAGATCTTCTACGAACTCTTGAAATAGCTCAATAGTGGTGAATCATTTTACATTCGAAATAGCCTGCTCCTTGTAAATTATTATTTTAAATCAATTACTAGGGCTATCGTACTTAAATATGGTTACTCCTAAGTATCAGGTTATGTAATTATGGAAAAAATCCTTAGTAACTATTATGAATTAATATTGCCTTCATAAATTGGAAAAGGACATTTTCTTATAGACCTACAATACTACACCTACAATATCAAATATAACACCTCCCAAAAACGATGTTTACGTATTCTTTAGCATCGGATAAACTAGAAAAAACATGAAAACGCTCCAAACATGAGTTGAATGCTAATCAGAATAATTCAGTCATCTTAGACACTCCTAGAGCACGAAATAGTAACCGGAACAGGGTTATCTCTACGACACGTGTTGGTGGATATAAAGCTATACTTTACTACTCATCGATGACTTAATTATTTTATGACGCAGACGCTGCAGATAATCTAGTGGACACACATATATATTTCGAGGAAGCTACATAATTAACAGTGCGGTAGTATGAAACTTTATACTATCCATAAAATTATGCAGACGTGGAATTGGCATTAACTGTAATTACCTTCTGGGAAAATCAATTAAATGTACAAGCTAGCTCAACACATAAAAACGTACTTTTTTATATAGGCCAACAATCACACTTCATGCCTCATACATTGAATCGCAACGCAAATGACCTAGAATAATATCTGCTGAATTCTGAGTGAACTTTAGAACTTCGCAGATAATATAAATATAAGAACAGTAAGTAATCTTATCCGACATAAAATTGCAAAAGCTGACAAATCAACAAAGCTTGTTGATGGATAGGATCTTTATTGTACTATAGAATGTTAATGTACTACGTCTTGTACTCACCGGGTTTATTCATTAACAAAAAAGTTAACGCTGTTGATAAAATATGAACTTAGCGTGGCGCTTGAATTTTCTTTGATAATTACAATCACAAAGTATATTATTTATTATAAGGATAACAACGACCAAAGATTACAGAAGTCGTAGGCGTAGGTATGTCACACTAATATTTTGACGTGTAGTCTCTATAGTACTTTGATTAGAGCAATGAGGTTTTATAGTTACAAATATAACATAAGTAATAATTACTTATGTTATATTTTTTTTTATTATTCTTAGTTCACAAGATTCTAAAGCGGTCATCGTAAATCGTATTGATTGCGCAGGTAAAAATCGTTTGAATCTTTGGTTATAACTGTGATGTCATCGTGGTAAAGTGTTATGTGGCATGCATAACAAGGTGTCATTAGTACCGAACGGCGAACCAACAAAGTGGATGTGGTTTGCTGATCAATTCACTGAGCAAGTAACATTTCGGATCAATTGACTTACAACAGCAGTACCCTCGTATGTAACGCTTTTCATCATATTGGATAAAATGGCTATTAGCCACATTTTTTATTCTACATCAAAAGAGCCTAAAGATCGTACAAGATTTTTTTCTACTAATTTATGTGTACTGTGTACAGAAGACAAAAAACTGGTAATGCCACACTAGAAATTTTGCATATCATGCCCCATTAATATACAATGATCTGCCTAATTTTAAATTACACGTTTAGTGTTATAAAATATTTTTATTTAATTCTAGGCCTTAATCGTATAGGATTTATATATAGCGTATGTACCATTTGAATATCGTTTGCATCGATTTAAATAAAAAAAGGAAGATATGGTACGATCTAAGATCACACACGACAATAAAATTTGGAGAAAATTTAACACAAGCATATAATGCACACAGCTACACCTCCATTGTATATGATACAATGGAATAGACATACAAAGACAGGAAGCAAGCATGCAGTAGACGCACACTACTGAGTTACTGAGACTCAATCAGGACAAGTCGCCTGATTTGACACTGCCATGTTCGAGGTAACGGTGTAGTTTCTATCGTTTTTTATAAGTTCTATGTTTTTTTTGTGATGTACTGCTTATCACGTCATCCACTCGCATAAAATACTGTTCACTGTCAAAATAGTAATGAACCAATTTTGATGAAATTTGAATGGGATTAACTATGAGGTGTACTCTAATCTAAAAAGAATCATCAAAATCAGTTCATATTTGGCGGAGTATTCTCTAAAATCTTAAAAAATATCATAACAAACATAAAAAACAAACATTCGAATTGAGAATCCTCATATTTGGAAGTGGGTTAAATATATATGTTTGTAAAAAAAAATTACGATAACACACTAGTGTCGGCTACACTATCCATCTCACTTACACATGTAGCATAGGATCGTAGCTATCCTGCTCCATCACATCTCTTTATATGCGACGGAGGCTCTGCACCTTTTCTAGAACGATCTCTTAATGAACCATAAATAACTAGCTGAATTTACAAACAAGCATTGTACTGAAGTAAAGTATTGACTAAAGTATTTGATTTTGAATATGGTGATATTTAGAAAAAAAAAATCTAATAGCTGCTGTAGCTAGAAAAGTGCTGTACTTTTTCAAAATCTTAGCTAATGGGCCATCTTTTTAATTAACATGCCGAGGGTAGTACTATAGTTTTTTTTTTTTATGAAGAGTCAAAGTTCTGCTATATTATTTTTTCAATTACAAGTCAAAGAAAATATGCTAATTTGAACTTTTTTTTTTTTTTTTTTATACAAAAGGTGACAAACAAGCAGACGGTCCACCCGTAATATCCGCAGCATTACTGGTGCGTTGCCTACCATTGAGTGAAAGGACTCTATTCACGCCTCTTTTGAAGCGGTTTAGGTTGTAGACCTGAGGAAAAACCTCAGGGGGAAGAGCATTCCACAACTTACAGGTACGTGGCAGAAACAGACGATTAAATCGGGTAGTGCGAGACTTCCACGTATCTATAATGTGTGGATGGCCCTTCTGACGATAGCGGCCAGTTCGGTAATAAAAGCGTGAAGGAGGAATGAGGTCAAAAATCTCTTCAGAGCATTCCCCGTTATAGTACCTGTAGAACAGGCATAGCGAGCCAACGTCACGCTCAGCGATTCCAACCTGTTGGTCAATTTTGGGTCATCGACAAGTCTGACGGCTCTTCTCTGTAAGGAGTCTGTAAGGGTCTAACTGATACTTCGGTGCACCGCTCCAGAGATGAGAGCAGTACTCCATGTGCGGCCTAACCTGCGCTTTGTATAACAAGAGGCGTTGGTTAGGCGTGAAGTACTGCTTGGCTCTATTGAGTACACCGAGTTTTTTAGCAGTTAGTCCTGCTTTGCTCTCCAAATGACTCCTAAACTGGACCTCGCCAGATATGTCGACTCCCAAAATGCCAATGTTGTTCGTCAAGGTAAGGGGAATGCCTTGAAAACGTGGAGTGAGGTTAAATGCGCTTTTTTTGGCAGAGAACGCGATGGCTTGAGTCTTCGAGGGGTTAAATTGCACCTGGTTTCGCTTACCCCAGTCAGTAACTTGCTCTAAGGAGCACTCAACGGAAGACACAAGCTCTGCTCTCTCCTTCGTCAACTCAGATATAGGAGCATTTGCACGGCCTAAATAACGGGCATCGCCAGTGCTATCATCCGCATAACAATGAATATTACTTATTTGCAATAAGTCATTGATATGCAAGATGAATAGTGTGGGCGATAGCACAGACCCTTGTGGAACTCCAGCATTAATTGACATGGTCTCTGAACAAGCTCCATCAACGACGGATCTTATGCAGCGACCATGCAAAAAATTGCCAATCCACGTGCAAAGCCTCTCTGGTACGCCGTAGGAAGGTAACTTTGCTAGAAGCGCCCTATGCCAGACCCGATCAAAGGCTTTTGCGATATCAAGGCTGACTGCAAGAGCTTCGCCTCTACTCTCGATGGCCTCTCCCCAGCGGTGAGTGAGGCACACAAGAAGATCACCAGCAGATCGACCGTGACGAAAGCCGTACTGGCGGTCACTAATCAGCTGACGTTCCTCTAGGTACCTCAAGAGCTGGGAATTAATCACTCGCTCCATCACTTTGGAGAGCAAAGAGGTAATCGCTATAGGCCTGTAATTTGTTGGGTCAGAACGGTCACCCTTTTTCGGAATAGGGTGGACATGGGCTATTTTCCAGCTAGACGGCACGATACCAGAATTGTAGGAAAGAGAGAACAGACGCGATAGGACGGGAGACAGTTCCGGTGCGCATTTCTTTAATACGATGGCCGGAATACCATCCGGCCCACTCGACTTCCTTTCATCAAGAGTCCACAGTACCTTCCGCACAGCCGCCTGCGTGATGCGAATCTCCTGCATCGAACATGAGCAATTAGGCAGTGAGGGAGGCACTGCGCCCCCAACTAACCTAGCAATCTTTTATGCTTGATTTGTGACTGCAATTCCTTAGTACGTTTATTAAGGCGCTCCTGGCCAGAAAACGCCATACAAGAATTAACTTTTCTCAAAGAAAAAACTTGGTTATGAAATTTAAAAAAATATATGTTATTTTTAAGCATATTCTTCAGTTAATTCATAAATCTGATACACATAATAAATAACTTCACTCGATAGAAAAAAATCTTAAGGTTACCTCTATTTAGAATTTAAAAACGATTTTTGTCTCCCTTTTTACTAATCTTTAATTTTCAATTATTTTTTAATGCATTACTAATCAATAAAAGAAATTAAATCATAAATAAATATGTTAAAAAGTTATCATGTTAATTTTATGTGATTTTTTAACATGAATTCATGGTATCAGAGCTCGCTCACTTGACCGCCAGTGCGCTCGCAGAGCTCGTCGACGTAGGACCTGTGTCAATATTTGCGACCTACGCAGCGCCACACAGAAAAAGATCAAAATGAATATCAAACACAACAAAATAAAACATGCTCTGGGCTAACTTTTAGAAAATCGACTCGTTACGCTTATCTTGATGACTTCCTGATTGAAGGTGAATGACAATAGATTTCGTAAGTAGTGAAAGTTGGTATGGTGAAACTTATAGTATGTGTGTTAATATTACGAAAATTGTGTTTTTTTTACAAATAAATGGAACCGAGTTCAACATTGAAATCTTTGAAATAATTGTCGAACTCGATTCCGTGGTGGTTCCAAAGAACCTATTATCACAATATTGTGCGCATGGTACCGACTTCAACAAGTTATTTTGTACTTTTGGGTGTTGAAGTCGGTTCCATTTTTTGGTATTATTTTAATGTTTAAATTTTTTTTAAATTAATCTAGCTGAATGCCTATTATTGCGTACCCAGTGTCTAAGACAATGAAGTTAATAATCAAAGCCCAGTGTATAGGTACACACTGGGCTTTAATTATTAACTTCATTACTATTATATAATCAAAACTATGCTAGGTATATTATTTTCATTATAGATTTACTCCACCCTTGTTTAGCTTTTATATGATAAAAATAATATAAATTATAAATTAGAAAGTTAGTATGTGTGTTATTAACCGATCAAAAAAAAATACCTAAAAATGGAACCGACTTAGTTACCATGATAGTTCCAAAGTACCTATTATCACAATATTGTGCGTATCGTACCGAGTTCGACGAGTTATTTCGTACTTTTGGGTGTTGAAGTTGGTTCCATTTTTTGGTAAAACAAAAATTGAATCTTTTTAGTGACCCTTGCTACTCACGGTATCGATTGTGATTCATTGTCAACGACTATATTATCAAGATAGGTCAATATGTTTCAGTTATTGAAGTGTAACTCAAAAACGACTTGACTGATTTTGATAAAATTTAAATGAGACTAGACGACAAGCATCAGCTTTCAAATAAAAATATTTTTTGAAATCGGTTCACCCAGTCAAGAGTTACGGAGGTAACAGACGAATCGATAACCTCCTCCTTTCTTGGAAGTTGGTTAAAAATGGGGGAGTTTCTCAATTTGTCCGTTTTTTATGTTTGTTACCTCAGAACTTTTTACTGGTGAACCGATTTTGATGATTTATTTTATTTCAATGTTGATGCTTGTCGTGTAATCCCATTTAAATTTCATCAAAATCGATCAAGCCGTTTTATGAGTTACACTCCAATAACTGAAATGTTTTTTCCTATCTCGATGATATAGTCATTGCCAATGAATGACAATCGGTCCCGCAAGTAGCAAGGGACACTAAAACGTGTGAAGATTTTTTTTTACCGAACCTACTTCAACACCCAAAAGTGTGAAAAAACTTGTCGAAGTCGGGACCATGCGCACAATATTGTGATAATAGGTACTTTTGAACTATCACAGTACCGACTTCAACAAGTTATTTCGCACTTTTGAGTGTTGAAGGCAAGCCCATTTTTCGGTAAAAAAAAATTTTTATGCGACATTACATGAGTATTAAATTTGTTAGTAAATTTGAGTAGTCTTTTTTTATGATTATAGAAATAATAGTAAAAGTGACATTAAGCGATTTTTTAAACTGGATGGATATAAATTAAATTATAAGTAAAAACATAAATCTGGCTGTATGGAAACTCATGTCACGTCACGACCATGGTACGCGATGTCACACCCGTGATGTGAACAAGTTTTTTTGATAACATTCTAGGTTCAATAAGCTTGCTAAAATGCAATGAAATTATTGTTTTTATATCTAGTTTTAGCCGAATGTCTAGTATTTCGTACCCAGGGTCTAAGATAATGAAGTTAATAATCAAATCTGTACTATATTATTTTTAGTATAGATTTACTCCACCCTTGTTTAGTTATTATATGATAATAATAATATATATTATAAATTCGAAAGTAAGTATGTGTGTTAGCTTCTTAACCGACTTCAAAAAAGGAGAAGGTTTTGAATTCGTCTATTTTTTTTAATTGTTTGTTACCTCAGAACTTTTTACTGATAAACCGATTTATATGTTTCATTTTTTATTTGAATGTTTGTGGTGTGGTCCCATTTAAATTTCATCAAAATCGGTCAAGCCGTTTTTGAGTTACACTCCAATAACTGAAAGGTTTTTTCCTATCTTGATGATATACTCGTAGTTATTGTCAATGAATGACAATCGATTCCGCAAGTAGCAAGGGACACTAAAAAGGGGGAAATATTTTAACCCAAAAATTTAACCAACTTTAACACTCAAGGGTGTGAAACAACTTGTCGAAGTCGGGATCACGGGCACAATATAGTAATAATAGGTACTTTTGAACTATCATAGTACCGACTTCAACAAGTTATTTCGCACCTTTGAGTGTTGAAGTCAAGCCAATTTTTTTTATCTTCCTACCTCCATCACCGCTGAATGGATTTAGATGATATAACGTATTCTATTTTTATCTCGATTTCCGAACGGTTCCTAAAGGACCGGGAAAACCAATTTTGATGAATGGAATCTAGTTATGTTGTAATTGATTGTTTGAAACTATATCTAACTCGTGTAGTTTTTAACGCAATTTGCGAACCATATACTATTAATATGTACACAATGGTTAATTAAGGTTATTAAATTGTTATCACTATTGTTAGGTCCAATGCCAAAAAATATGAGTTTAATTTATTCTGTTGTATTAAAAATCACTTAATGTTACATATTATTCCTATAATAATAAAAAAATACTACTCAAATTTACTAACAAATCCAATACTTATGCAATGTCTCAATATAAAAAAAATGTAACTCAAAAGTGTGAAATAACTTGTTGAAGTCGGTACCATAATAGTTCAAAAGTACCTAGTATAACAATATTTTGCGCATGGAACCGACTTCGACAAGTTATTTCACACTTTTGAGTGTTGAAGTTGGTTCCATTTTTTGGTTTACATTTATTAAAACTTTTTTCAGTGATTCTTGCTACTTACTGGATCGATTGTCATTCACTGTCAAAGACTATATCATCAAAAACTAATTTATCTATTTTTAATTCCAAATAACATTTTTATTTATTATAGTGCGCGTATAGACTCATTATATCTAAATATAGTATCTGTTGCCCTGTTTTATGACTTATTTTTTTTAGTTTTACGGCATATGGTTCTACTGTATCTTCAATAATAGACACTATCTGGCAAATTTTATTTTTATTTCTGGCCAATTTTGCTAGAAGCCACATATCTGCCTGAAGATGGTTGCCTTGATGAGCGATGATTATGAAGTAAGAATTTGTACTCATTGACTTTGAATTGAGCACTCTGTAAAGGACAGCTTTATGAAATTTATTACAATGGGGCTCCTGTCACAACCAAGACAATTGATACATATTTTTAGTTTCAAAAATGCTCTCTATAAGCGCTCAACTTAACACGTATCGTTTTGGATAATATCTTTTTTATTAAACTTGCAAACAGTACATTAGAATGAGCTAAAACTATATCAAAAATATTGTGGCATTTGGTTTTATTTTAAACGCACGACATAATTCTTTGAGATTTGTTATTATGTTGAATACATGGTCTGAAAATAATAATTTAAAAAAACTTAACTACAACTAAACGATTCTGTCTCGACCATGGGCCTTAGCATGTTCTATGAAAACCACGGTTGTGACGTCCATGGACGTGAAATGTTCGCACCATGCTATAACCACAAAGATTAAACAAAAATAGCCTTCCTAAAACAATCACTAGATTCATTGTTATTAAACACACCATATTAATAATAATCTGCGTAGACATATTAATAAATACATATTTAAAGAGTCACGGTCTTGACAGCATAAGGGTACTCGTTTTACAAAATAACTAATATATAACTAATTCTTACGAAGCTATATCACTCGACGCCATTAGTTAATAGGACAACTGTGACAGACAGACTTGTTACTGAGTACTGGGAGGAATCTCACATGACATGGTTGTGACATTTAATGTTTTCTTTTAATGAAGTTTATATATATATATATATATATATAATTTGGTAATATTATTATATTTAATATATATATATATATATATATACTATATATCTATACTAATATTATAAAGAGGAAAGATTTGTACCTATTTTTGTATGTTTGTATGTTTGTAATGAATAGGCTCAAAAAGTACTGGGCTGATTTAAAAAATTCTTTCACTGTTAGGAAGCTACACTACCCTCGGTGAACATAGGCTATATCGCATCACGCTATGAGCGACGGGAGCGGAGTAAAGCGGGTGAAACCGCGCGCAGTCGGCTAGTAATATATATTTTAAATATAATAATATTACCAAATTACCATTTGTGAAAATGTCTTTCTTAAGAATGATAATTTACCCACCTAAAATAACCGTAGGTACACAATGACCCTAACATCCTGTATAGATATATAAACACTACTGTACTGATCGAAGCCCTACAGGACCCGATTATTTTTCCGGCGTATGTACCAATACACGACAAAAGTTAATTCCATTCTAAAATGTCATAGGTACTGATCGTGATCGATACGTGATCTCCGTACGTAGGTAGGACTGTACTGTACCTTACCTGGAAAGCTAAAAGCGTGCGCGCGGCGCATCGCACACAACTTTGTGTCGCGTAAATGAATACGTCGCGCTCGAATAAAATACCTAAAGTCCGTGGAAAGCCTCGCCTTAAGGACGTTAGTGAAAAAATCACCGTAAAATTGTGGAATTTGTGGTCACAGAACCAAGAAATATGATTAAAGGTATTGATTTTCCTAATTTTTATAAATTCGTCAGTTAAAATTTATTTTTTCCGGGACTGGTGTGACCCCCCCTCACACCCCCTGCCCACTTGACGTTGAGTTCTGTGACACCCTGTATATATATATAAGGTGACTATTAATTCATCAACAATACTGCGGGGGATGGTGTAGAATCGATAACTGAATGTGATCCACTCATAATTAAATTTCACATAAACAAAATTAACACTAACTATTGCCTAAGCTGTGGCGCGTTGACTTTGAGAATGATAGCGACGACAACACTCGCGGCCGCCGTGGACAAGACTCACACATACACACACGTTCTAGGTATTCTAACGCATTGGTAGGGCAATGAACTCGGTAGGTATACCTACGCATTGCGAGGGCAATGAACTCGGTAGGTATACCTAGAACGTGTGTATGTGTGAGTCTAGTCCACGGCGGCCGCGAGTATTGTCGTCGCTATCATTCTCAAAGTCAACGCGCCACAGCTTAGGCAATAGTTAGTATTAGTTTTGTTTATGTGAAAATTAATTATGACTGGATCACATTCAGTTATCGATTCTACACCATCCCCCGCAGTATTGTTGATGAATTAATAGTCACCTTATATATATATAGCAGTCTAGATAGTTTATTATGAGTCATATTGTTGCTTCGTTAATTCTTTGGTTTATGAAATAATAAATTGCTTACTGCCGCGTGCTCAAGTCAAACGTTAAAAACGTTATTAACTTAATTAGAGGAAGTCATTACCATATCATTACCAGTATTAATGTTATAAGTATACTTATTATGTATTCTATTGTGTAGAAATAACTACTATGTATACTCTACACATGTTCGCAAATAACGTCAGTTTCAGATTCAACTATATCAGTTGCGTATTTCATGCGACCCAATTTCGCTATCTTTATGGCATCCGAAATGTAAAAGAAGCTTTTGTATTACGTCTGTGACCTGGTTGGCTGAATGCCTCTGTTGGTACGATTGTGAACTCCCCTGATCTCAGGTTAATAAGCGCCGAGAGCTAAACCTGGAGTCCCATTTCCTCTCAGGAAAAAAAACAGCAATTACATCGTAAATGTTTTTTTCTTTTTTTATGTTATTGTGAAGGCCCACCTAATGTTAACAGGTAACCACTACCTATAACAGATGCATACCATTACAAGTGATGACCTACACTGCGCCCGTCACCCTGAGACACAGTTGTTCAGTCTCATGTGCTACTGCCGGAATACACTGTTAGGTGCTTGGCGACAGATTTTCTACTTGAGGGTGGTAGCTAGCCAGGCGAGCATTCGCAAAATATCCTTCCACCATGCGGTGAAACTCAAGCCGGCGGTGTTTCAATAGAGTCGCAACACCAACTCCAAGTTTTATAATGTTTCGCAACTCATTTCATTCCTACTCGTTATCTCACTCCGCGGCCTCATTCAGGCACTTTGAACAAACGGAAATGGTAGCTATGAACTTTAAAATTCATTTCACGGCGGGTGCTATGAATATACCAGAAGAAATTCTTTCCGATATATTATCTAAAGCGCAGTAGGAGATAAAAAATGTAATGGATAGAGAAACCAGTACCTACCTGCTCGTACTTTCCTAGTTAAGCAAGGTAATATTGTAGCTACGCAATTATAGTCAGTAAAGCGATTTGCACGGACTGCGCGTAGGAAAACAATGGCATCAATCAAATTAAAACGTGTGAAATCGAATTGCTGCACTTAAATAAATTTTATTGCCGAAAACATCGGAAGGAAACTGTGTAGCAATAGCGATGGAAGCCACTAACAGATAAGCGTTATCAAGGCTTGGTTGTTGCATTGAAGTGTGTAGCTACCGGCACACTGAACTTGCTGTGAAGTCGAGACAGTGTATATAGTTGCATTGTTATTGCGTAAAATATGTATGTAGCACAGTTTGGTACGTAATTACTAGAATGCTAGCAAAGTTCTTGCCTATTGAGGCGTTGATGTCGATGGTCTGAGATTTTTCTTGCAATGTACGGTATCTTTTATATTTTACCCAGTTGTCAAGCCATGTTATATCTTATTGATAAATCCACTTCACTCGAATTTAAAAAAGTCAGTTGCAATACCATCGTAATATTTTCTGCATATGCTACCTACCTACTTTATTTTTAGCAAAACTGTAAAAAGTCTTTTTGAAATGTAATAAAGGTACCAATATAACAAAATAATTTATATAACAATATAAATTACAAAGCTACACGTAATCTAATCATAATGGATTTATTAAATTAAATGTATACCTAATACATTTTATTTTGAACTCTCGATAAAATGTAGATTATGTTCGTTGCTACTCGTAGTTAGGTTTAGGCCTCAAATTTAAAATACGTCTCAGCTGCCGTTAGGTGCTTGGCAACAGTTTTGATGAGGGCACGTAGGCAAGCATTCGTACAATTCCAATACCTAATATTTCTATATAAGTTGTATTCCATCCCATCCCATACGCAGGTAGGTCCAGAACACACAAAGAGTACGTTTCCAATTAATTGTGAAGCACTGCAGTATTGGAGTTACACAAAGTTGGGTTCGATGATATTTTATTTGGTTGTATATGTGGTTATAACGCAAACGTATGGCTGTGTATACAAACAGTCTGGAGGGAGCGGCCTTGAAAAGGATATCTACTGAACAAACTTCGAGAGTATTGAACCAGCCAACTGAAGGTCGGACTTAGTCGCTAGGGAATAAATACACTTTCAAGGCTTAGAGAACTTTATTAGAAATGTGACAGATGTTCTTTCAGTTATACACACAGAATCTATTAAAAATCTTCTTTACAAAGACTTTATTACCAGTGACAAAGGTTTTCGTAGAAGTAAATACTTAGGTATAACTGAAATGTTGCGTTGAGAATCTCCCGAACAATTCCAAGGGCAGTGCTCTGTGCGCGTATAAAACCAACTGTGAAGGTTAGATCTAGGCACCTCGGCATTGAGGCAAATACCTCTTCAAGGACTCGAAAACTTTTAACTTTGTTGTATGAACATCTCAGACAGATAAATTGTATTTGAATGAAATCGTATATTTAATAACAAATTGGGTCGAGCAATGACAATGACACTAAGATAAATTATATCAAAAAAACTAAGGATTCAAAACACTACATTAGAAGCGCTCGTAGCGAAGTTTGCTTTGGCATTTTAACCGATCAGCTAAGTCCCCCTCGGTAATAACTTGAATAGTATGACCGCTAGTGACATTACTACTGAGCGCTTCCGTGCTTCGGAGCGGTCGGCCCCGGTTGTTGTATTAAGATGGCAGTCGGTATAGCATGGTGGTGGGGCTGGCTAGCTACCATCCACAAGTAGAAATCTGTCGCGAAGCACCTAACGGTGTATTCCGGCAGCTATCCTTGAGAGCCAGTAATTCTAGGTTTGCCTGAACAACATCTTCGACCGCATCATCCCTTGCCATCAGGTGAGATAGTTAGATAGACTATCAGCTACAAATAAAATATTAAAATCTAGCAGAATTTTAGTGTATAAAACTCAATGCAGCCAAAAAACTTATTCCTTAGTAAAGACAAAGATCCAACTTAGATACCTATAATATAACAATTATTTAGAAATATATGACATGGATCAACATTCATCAATCACTTATCGTAATACAATTGTATATATTTTTAATAATAAATTTGGATAAAAGAGGCTCAGTCGTAGAAACGTCATTTTAGCCAGTTAAAAATATTGTGATCTAAAATTGTCATTTTAGCCTAGACATTATACACCTAGATATTATAAATCCTTCCATTGAAAAGCAAGTAAATATGAGCACTATACTGACGTTTAAATTTACCATTCAATAAGGTTAATATGATTTCTTAAGCATTACGCAATACTACTTATTAGTACTAATCACCTCTGAGTTACAAAATAACACTGAGTGACCCCTGACCCATGATATTTTTAGCCCACCACAAACACAACTGAAGGTAACATGGTGCGATGGCATAGCAAGGTCGTTCTGGTGCTCATTTGCTGAAACAATTGACGTCATGCTCTGAAGGCTGTAAGCTTGTTAAATATACCGCCTTAATCAGATAAGCGCGACCTTCACGGACCGTGCCGTGCAAAAAGATAATTAATATCTTATAACTAGATTTCATAATACCTTTTTAATTAGTAAAGTTGTTCTACGTTCATCCTGAAACTGCTTCTAAGTGAACATTTTTATTGCCAGTTTCTTTACTATAAACATAGGTACTTGTAAATAGGTAGTAGTAATATCTTGTATAGCTCACGAGCGTCTGATAATCTTTTTAGTGGTAAGTAAATCAAAAGTAAATGATTTATGTATAATGTAGTACATAAAAGTAGAGTATGAAAATATATGGAACACGTAAAACATTCATAAAACAGCTCTTCACAGATGAAATGCCTTTGAAAATACTTTGCGAGTTTTCCTCTCAGTTTTCTTCGCGAGCTTTCCGGGAGCTCGCATCACGTATTTTTCTATTCACAGAGCGACGAGCTTCTGGATTGCGAAAGCATCTTAGCCTTCATTTGTTGCTAGGTGCATTAAATTTACTGAGAGTAAACTAATATTGCAGAAGATAAAGTTGTTTCAAAGATGGAATATCTTAATACAAATTATCTTACTTAATGTTAGTACCATATCGTAATTACTAGTTACGGTAGGTCTTTTAGCTAGAGTCCATCCACCACGGCGGGCGTCAGATGTTCTACATCGGAGCAGTACTGTGCAAGAACTACTATTTTTAGACGAGAAGGTTACTGTAGAAAGTGAAATCGCTGGGCAAACAAGACATAAGACCTAACGTTTCAGGATGACAATTGCAATGTCAAGCAGAACGAAAAAGGAGAAACTGCAGCTGTAACGTATACGCTTGACACTTACTATCAGGCGCGCAACGCGTAAAACTCGTCACTACATCACATAAAAAAAATGGTAAGCTTGGTAACAAAGCAGGCGTTAACAATAATAAATAACTAAATAGCAATAATAAAACTATTATATATAAAATATCATCAAAGAACACAGACCAGATATATTGGTACATACCTATGTAAATATATATAGATCAAGAATTATTATTGGTACACAAGTACCTAAGCAACTAAAACGTTCGCAATTTCATTGTTTTGTCGGTATGATATTTCCTAGTATCGTAGCCTTGCTCACAAAAGAATAATACCACAGATAATACTTTTAAGATCACAGATATCAAATAGGCATTATTTTCTGAAAAGTACTTTTAAGCCGATAACTGCAAGCCATATTATGTAATCGTGTTATCTTACGTAGGAGGTAATATCATTTTATATATACGTATACAATGTTGAAGTTTTTATTTTCAATATCAAACAAAAAAGGAACTACAACATATAAGTAATAACTATATCTATCTTGTAACTAAAACAAAATCTATAGATAAATGCATTCTCAAGAAGTTTACCTATATATTACAGTATGTTAGGAGTGCGGAAAATTTAATATAATTATTCAGTAGGTAAGATAACTCCCGAGGTTTGTAATTCTAAGGAAAATTGAATAAAAATCTCCTTGATGGTAAATTGCTGGCAGCTTATTAAAACTAAACTTTATACTATAGCGCGCAAAATGACCACTTTAGCACTTTTACGAGCAAGTTGTCTGAAATATCCAATTTCGTTTCATAAAGTTTCAGTTACGTTTGAACACCTACATACAGAAAATTAAATGCCTTTGTTCTCGTTGACTATGCGAACGAAAGTAGTTCTATAAAAAAAATCAAATATTAGTTTCCATCAATTTTATGCTGGTCCTATAGGGAAAGCGAATAAATTTTGTAATTATATTAACTTCATACGTTCGCCGGTACCGTCGTAACTGATTTTCACTGAGTGTGTAATTACAGCTGAAAAGATTTAATTGGGTCGGCCTTATTAACTAATTAGCGCACTGACTGTGTTACGGGAAGTACCTATATACGAAGTAGTACGTATGCTCTATGAGGGACTGTAAAATCATAATTTTTATATTTTGTATTTCCATATGATTCACTGTGGCTATGTTTTATAAGTCCGCCGGTATATTAGAATATAATACAATCTAAGTAATTTAATGGCATCCACTATGGTTCTGATAACGAAAGTATGACTTTCGGCCTGTCGGACTGACTAGTATTTTTTTTACTATAAATGACTTAGCGTATATAGCATGATTTGAGTCTTTGGTCAACAATAATCTGCATCAGCAATAACGATGATATAATCATTATATCGTCGAAGAAATTTTACTTCAAGAATAATGGAATAAATTATTCTGACTTTTACACCTATCTTGAAGTCGATGTCAGGCAGTTCTAAGCCAGAATTAAAGCTTACCAGGTACAGTAGGTAAAGAAAAACAAGCACCAAGCTATAAAAAAGAATTAAATTAATTTGTTTACGTTAGATGACTACGTTTAGCCATTCCACAAACATTTTGATGATCTTTCAAGTCGATGAATCACTTAACCACCGCAAGCTAGTGGCTATTTATAAATCAAGGATTCGTAAACAAAATTTTAGCAATGACCTGCTTCTTCGTAATATTTAATACTACAAATGTGAAACATCGAAATGAGGCAACATTACAAAGTTTTGTGCATACATTCAGATACTTTATATTAAGTATGATTTGTTTAGATCTTTTATATAGTTCGTCGCTTGATATAAGACCTATTTAAAGATTTTCCTACATACATTCTCTTCTCTATAAATAAATAAAAAGTATTACCAGAAGTAAATTTGCTTCGTATGTAGCAAGCAACCCAGTTAACTACAGAAACTTCGCGTTCTACTAGAATCAGCCGGATATTGAGGTCAAACTTCAATCGATCACCAGAACTTATATTGCACCACATTTAATGGGAAATTCCTATTTATATCCAGTTTACAATCTGGGTAATAATTAAAGAACAGGCGTGACCATTACCTAAACAATAAACCAACTGCTTTATGTTCCACCAAAGATAACCGGCGAAGGAATTATTGCTTTGAATAGTTCATTCTAAAGACACGTGCGCACGGTAAGTGTTCCTGGGTCGTAAATTATTTATCATATACTCATAATAGTCGGGAGAGTTTAACGTTACGATATATACTGAGAAAGTGATTGATGAAAAGAAAAGCATTCAATAAAGAGATGATTTCTTCGAATGTGAATCAGATGCGAAGTATTAAGGTGGTTTTAAATAAACACACCTTGCGCCAACATCGTAAACTGACCTAACACAAATAGCTTCGGACGGACCAACGTAGCTTGGATATACACTGTTCAATCACTGCATTGAGCGATGTGATGATGACGCAGAGGAACTGCTCCCCCTACAATGTTACTTCCTCATGCGGGTAGACCGGTTAATAGGCTTGATGACAGTAATGCTTTCAATACATTTTTCCCGTGTGCTTCATTGAGCGAGGTTAACTAATTCGACCAAAGAGATGTATGGCGCACGACATGTTTCTCATGCGCTTAATAGGACCAATAAAATTAATAAAACCCTGTTCCTAATTCAACTTTCGTCTATATCGGTCACATGAATAGAAACGAATTTGTCCGTTAGTCTTATTGTGATTCGCCGTAAGTCCATTTCGTCATCACGATAAATAATAGGGTGTCCTTTCAGATTAGCGATTCTATATTAACATTGGAAAATAACTAGGGTGTAACAAAAAGGGTTGAATAGTTTGGGGGACCACCCTATTTGATGCAAGGACACATAACTGATTTACATTTGTTTAGCATCGAATGTTTTTGGAAATTTTGAGCCACAAAAATTGGATAGAAATTACAATGAGAAAAGATAAATATTATAGTCAAGATCTCGCTGCGATGTGATGTAATAAGAAACGTTGTATTATTACGTTGTGATTGATTTACAAGCGCCTTATGGGAGAATAGGAATGTAGGTACTGTTTCATAAGCACAAGATCTCTACAATAATAAGCAAAGCACGTATAGAGCAAGCAATTCGCCTAGATACATACGCTTAAACACACCAGTCTCCATAAATAGACGTGGCCGCGATATACCAAGGATTTCTAAGGATATGCTATCTGTTTACTGCACAGGTTTATTTATGCAACTTGCTGGAAAGCAAGCGGGTATTAAATAACACGTTAGTATAATTGAATACTTGAATTTTGTCCACAGTTGTCGTCATAATGGGGGTATAAATCAGTAAGGTATTGTTATGTTACGATTTACGTCTTTTTGTGGACAGTTACGTGATATAATGAATCTTCGTGATATCGATTTTATAGCACCACGTGCCTTCTTCGCCTTGACCGCTCCCACTTGTTTATCAAAACCATCGAGTCTCGTTCAAGTACCTGACACGAGAACTCTTGAAATATTCTGAAAATCGCTTATCGTAGCCTTCTATTTTAAAGTCAAGCATGAGCCATCGATTTGAATGTAAAATGCGAAGCGACTTTATTTTATTATACCTTTAAATCAGACTGATTTATTGCACAATCATAATATTCATAATTCATGACTTATTGCGGATTACCTGTACATGTAAGTATTATTTATGTTCGTTTTATAAAAGTAGAAGCGAACGAGTAAACCTCTGCTGTATATTGTCAGGATATTCATTCGTCCGCCCTTATTTAAAACAGGCATCGTCGTCAGTCGCGCCTACATGACGGTTTTTCCATTGCGTGACAAAGTGGAAATAGGAATTTCACATATGAATGTTTTATAGGCCATACATGCGTATTCGAATGATAGAAAGCTATTAGGTATTGCTTATTAATAAATCATATTTAGTTTTTCATAGAGTCTGACGATGTTTATAATAACATCTACTTACTCTTTCGTACAATACAGACGTAACAAAATGTTTTAATTGGTCGTAATACTTATTATTCTTTAAGAATACAACCCTTGGGAAATGGGCAAGTAATTAATAAGCAAATACAATTATCAACCGCACCTCCGAAAAAATGTTAATTTCAATAAATGATACTCAAATAAAAAGATTAATTAACATTAAGTATATTGATCTACATTCACTGTGATGAAATAGGTATGACATTTCATATAGCTCACCTCATAGTCTATTAATAGAGTAAGTGCATTAAATTATTAAACAATATCACGTATTTTGGCAAACAATATCGATAACAATTGTCAGGACCATCCCTCGTCAGTGAGTAGTGTGTTCATGGGCAGGGCTGCGAGGGCGTTGACCCCTAGAGGCAGACGAAGCAATTCGCGTCTCGCCCTACTTGCCGCCCGCCCGCCCAACTCTTGCACTTACGACATTTTTATCAGCATCACCAAACTTTTTAGATAAATAACTTGCAATTACACTGCGAGGTCAATAACGCATAAGCACCGTTCAATGTACCGAAGGTGACTTTCGTTTCACGCGCTCCATGTCATGACCCTACTCCAGACCCCAGCTGCCGAAAAATCGTGCTCAAGGACTTATTGTGGCGAAGTCCTCTTCTGACTTCAAGTGTTTATTAGCCGTAGTCTTGGGAGTTATTCGCACCCTGTCACGTTTATGAGTACGTGCGTTGAATTTCTAAATTTAACGCGGCGAGTAAAAAAATATCTTTTGTTTTATTACAACAGAAAATATTCTACATTCATAGGAGTCAAAGGGCTCAATTTTTGCCTGACGTTCCGCATTGAAACAACAAGCGTCGCCTGTCGACTTCCTTTGTCCTTTAAAGCGTAGCATGAGTGGAGTGCCGGCCGAGACAGAGCTGCGCCGCACTTGTTGGCACTTTCGCTTTCATCGCATCGAACATGGCACAGCAGAATAA
The DNA here is from genome assembly GCA_963854805.1 of Plagodis dolabraria. Classification (NCBI taxonomy): domain Eukaryota; kingdom Metazoa; phylum Arthropoda; class Insecta; order Lepidoptera; family Geometridae; genus Plagodis; species Plagodis dolabraria. The sequence continues at coordinate 15,013,853 of OY978443.1, forward strand.
AACTGGTGGTTTGTCCGCCTCAACACGTCACAAACAGGTAGTGTACGAACATAATCAAGCTAAGTATTACTTTTATAGCTCTACTGCGTAATACAGGAACAATGCAGCAAAGTTAAACGGTTTGCTCATGCTAGTTTTTGTGGGAATCATTCCGAGCTACGTTAATTTGATTTAAGAATGATATATGAATATTTTATCAAATTAATATAGACAAGGGAAAATTGTGAACTATTATTTTCTCCTATTAATGTCTAACTACATCAAATTTCCGTATCGGACTTATGCAAGCAAATTCTGGGAAAAATAAATTAAAAAATTAAGGTACTAACAAAATTTTGCGGTGATTCTATATCTATGGTAATTTAGACAGGTACCGTAAAGGTATACCTTCTACAAGCGCTACAAATTATAAACTGATTACAAGTATGAATATGGCTAATTTAAGAAAGACGTGTTCATTGTCACACTTAAAAACCAATATTACGACAAGTAAGTCTTCCAATCTAAGATCTTTAGAAGTAAAGCTTGCCACACTCTCGCAACAGATTACAACAAATGCGTAATAACCGTGTCATAAGCATACGATTCCCACTTTCTTATGTCTGTTTGCTATAATGTCTTCATATATTAATTATTTAACTCGCAATTGCAACGACGACATAATACCTATGTAGAAATCAGATTTGATCTTTAATATCAAACGTTATAGGAAACCTATTGCAAGATATCTGAATAATGTGTTGGCTAACACGTCATTACAAATGCTAAATAAAATACTTAACCCATAAACTGGCTTACAAATATTACGAAAAGTGTATAAAATGTATTGGGGCAATCAAAATAAAAATACACTAGTTTTAATATTTACTATTATTGGGGTCGTATCCGTAACAAGGGACAAATTTGTTCAGACTCTAATACTGGCGCCAATCCAGGGTTACACTGTTATGGGTACCACCTTTCTTTGTTTGGGATCTGTTCCAGTATGTACAAGATTATCTTATAAAGCGAAATTGCTTTCCCACAGGATAAATGTTTGCTGAATAGGTATTTAATGTAGTTTTAATGCAATAATCAAAAGAAATGATCCACGCAAATTTTACCTATAACATATGAAATTTGGAGTGTTCTTTAATAAGGTATATGAGGCATCCACCAAGAAAGGATTTATTTAAAACCGACCTCTAAAGGAATATCCTGAGTAATGAACATACATACTCTTATTTGGTGTAAATACACGTAGATATGTCACAATATTTTCAAAATCACGCCCATTTTTCAAATGTATTAAGTAGTTCACGTTTTTAAATTTTTGTTTTAGAGATCAAACATAACGTTTCTACTTTTCCTAATACCTCTAGTTGCCTAATAACAAAAATCTAACATTCCACTAGTTACCTTTTTAAGTTTGGGATAAATATTTTACTCAGTAACGATAAACAGTGGTTATAATATATCGTGAGGTTCCACCGCTAGGAAATCGATAAGAACTCGTTATGCTAAATACAAAAAAAAATATATTTAATTGATTATCTCGTCATGAAGTTTAGTTAGCCTTTTAGATTTAACGTCTGTGTTCAATTACAAATATCTCAGGTTTATTTACATGGTAAGGCTATTGTGATCCGACCTAACACACATAATACAACAATTAATTTTGTTTTACCTTTGATTTTGAATAAACATTGTTTATACAGCTGCTGCTTTAAAGCCTCGAAAACTTTTGATTTAAGAATAGGTATCAACATTTTAAGTATTGTGTATTACAAAGAATTACCTACTTATCTATTTAAAACAAAACAAAACACAATAATATATTAGGGGGAAATTAATCCTTGCTAGAAAAGTATATGACATATACCATTAGTATGGTTAGTACATTTGAAATACGAGATATTTCCGTACAGTTCCTTCGTAGAGTTCACAGTTCTGCGTAACACGCGGACGTTATTGTAAACAAATGTCACAAATGTACGCCACATGTATCGATTTGTTGACATATTAAGACAATCAAAAACTCATTATTAAATAGATCCAGTACCACATAATAACGAGCATACGTTTTAAATATATACCTTCCAACGTTTTTCTATACTAATATTATAAAGAGGAAATATTTGATTGTTTGTTTGTTTGCATTGAATAATTAACTACTCCGAAATTACTGAACCGATTTGAATTATTATTTCACTGTTGTTAAGCTTTACTATCCCTGGGTGACACAGGCTATATTATATTTCAAAGAAATTTAAGTATCCTTACTAAAACTCCAATAATGTAACGCAAGGTTTAAAAAAATTACCTAAATTATTCTTTACATCGCGTGCACTGCGAAAATCTTATATTATACTACGTCAATTTTCGACTACAAATTGAGATGTAAGCTATCCTTTCTTTCAATATGGATCAAATTGCAGATGGTGTGCAAATCAAATTTAAAGTCGATTCAGTAGTTTAGGTGTCCATCGCGGACAACATGACACGTAATTTTTATTTTTTATATATATATATACGGATATGCTGTACCTAATAGTATATTCCACCATTTGTTTACCCAGGGTGTTAGAAAAAGTTCGCGAAAGAAGACCAAAAAGCTGCGTTCTCCTACATCATGACACGCTTCTTCACACACGGCCAACAAAATAAACTCATTTTTAGCTTCCGAAAAAGTACAACTGGTCACCCATCCTGCACAAAGTCCCGACCAAGCACCCTGTGATTTCTGTATTTTCCCCAAAATCAATGATTTGATAACAGGTTTCACTTTTACCAACCCCGAAGAGGCAGCGTTCAATCAATGAAAGCAATAAACATAATATTTTGTTTATAACATGTTGTTTTTTTAAGTTACGCAAAACTTTTAGTAAGTATGATCTAAGTATACAAACGGAATTAATACTAAAATTTTGTTGAATGTACCTATACGGTCAGAGCTGCCAATTTTTTGGATTACGTGCCCTAAATGCAAAATGGAGCCATATTTATGAGTAATTAAAATTTTTGATTATCGTTGTTACGGGGTCTATCGCATATGTTAAACTAGTAAGGAATCTAGAATTTCGGTATGATATTTACCATATCTTTTTTATATTGTATCTCACAATTTTACTACATTCTATTGCATAGTAACTTTCATTAATCAAAATCAAATCGCTTTTTTTGTGATGCATAGTATGCTACTTGCATGGTTACTATATATGAATTTGGTTTAATTTTCATCAACTTTGGTCAAAAATGTAGTTTTCTAGTTACACTCAACTGAAACATATTTGTTAATATGTCTATCCCTATATAATAAGTAAAGTAATTATTATACTCGTACTCTTACGACTCCAACAGGAAGACAAGAGAGTGCAATTCGAACCAGGCACCCCACGGGAGAACATTTATTAAATGTTACAGTACTCTGTTGAAATCCATATACATTTTGTAGATATTACAAAATCACAACGAAAGTAAATATTTTTTGATTGAATTGGACCGCGGATGTTTTTTTGTTAGTTTGCTTAGCTGTCGTCAGAAGCAAAAATTTACTCGTAATAACAGAACAGCTACGTTATTATATTTATTATAACAGCATGTTTACAACGTAGCTCTTCCGATATTGAATATATCATACAATGAACGCTACAAAAGAACAATTCAATCAGTTATCCTCACATAATTAGGTTCTATTTACCTGCTCGTAGAAAGCCTTTCGTTTTTGAATTTTTAAGATATCTGTAGACAATATCGTATATACCTATACGATATTTTGATTATGTCCACAAAAAAATTGTTAGTACTATAAGGTATACGTAAATATATGTATATGCATAAATATACACGTTTTTCTTTTGACATCGCACAACCATATGTAGTAAAGATTGATAGATCGAAGAACCAAAACCTTCTAAAATTTGTATTACAACTTTATATTAGGTAAGTTGACCACCGTGTGAAATCGTTACTTATAATACAAAGGCTACGCATCTAGATCTATAACGGACAGGCATCGCTCACGCAACACAACACAATGCCATTGCCACCCATGAAGTTGGCATCAAAGAAGCTTATCCTGCGTTCCCCTACCCGACTCCCGTGCCAAAAGCCGCGCATCGCATACGTAATGCACCACAGTGCACGCATCTTTTTATTATGCAACCCACAAAAACTAATAACGGCCAACTGTGGCTTTTGTGACCGCATTCCATGGCAACTACTTACCAGCTATAAGCATATCTTATCGTGTACGTACAACGTAACGTATTTACCAAATTACTTCGATTACAATAGTGGAGCAGACTCATTGAAATCACTCAATTTGCATTTGATTAAAGTCTTTTCACAAAATTCATCAATTAATCCTCTTAATTTCCATCAAATTGAATTGAGCCTTTTCAGTATATTCCAGCTTAGTACGTACTACTCGTAGTTCAGCTTGATATGACTCTGAATGACATCATTTTCATTACACACAGGCTAAAGAAACTCGTTGCGTCTATCTGCTGTAAGTAAAGTAGCGCACGTGCGTACTTTGAATGATAAATGCCTTGGAGATAAAACAGCCGGTCACCTTCTGAGGGAGTAACAAAGCGAAGCTAATCTTTGGTAACGCTTCACGCGGACGTGTAGAGTTAAGTTCTTATATTTGAGAACAAACATACATTATTGTCTGATACTACAAAGCTAACGAGGCGCTTGAAAGAGCTGCCGAGCCGAGACCGCCACACAAGGGCTCTGTGTCTAACGAAACCATGGAGATAGGAACGGTGCTGATGTCTTCTAGAATAAAAGATAAGGTAAACAGGCTGTCTTTGTAGTTCGGGATGCATAATTTAAGTCAATAATTTATTAGATTACATATTCCAGTAGTTTTCTTTTTTCAGATTTGATTCTTTAGATCTTTAGACACATCTATACTTGCGGAAGGTTAATTAACGGTTGGCACAAAACAAAATGCTTTAACAAATGATATGGCATGTTGAATATTTAATAGTTATGTTATTGATTGCTTACTGGCTGCACCCTGCACATCCGATTGCAGTGATGAAGTAGGTAACAAAGAAAATGTAAAGTTATCCATCCCTTATCTCTCTCAGAGACAGGCAAGGTCCATAGTATTTTGATAAACAAACCTATTTTTCCAAACAAAGATTTTGATTTCGTTTTTCAGGCTGGCCGCCCTTCTGACATTGAGAGAAGCCTCCACGGGAATCCACATTTGTAGTAGACTAGCCACCTTTTTATAAGGGTTGCGGACAGTACTTAAAGTACGTAAATGTTGCAAATATTTTGTGTCTTCTTATTTACGCAATCCACACATGAGTGCCCACAATATGAGAGATTTGGGCTAACCGCAAATACGAAATTCTATTATATCTCGATGATATTATCACTTCGATCAATGACAATCTTTCAGATTAATAAAAATTCCGTGACAATTACAATTGAATATTTAATTTCCTCAAGTGACGAACCAATCACTGGAACAGTATGCCCATGATTTAGAGCTGAATAAATAGATGTGCTGAAGCATGAGGCATGCTAAGCAGAAGGTCCTGCGAAGTGTTTTATTTTAAGGTAGGCGAACCTTCAATCACAGATAAACCTTCAATGACATCAATCTCCTTTCATACCCTGCTGAGACCTGGGAGTTAATTATTTTGGTTTTTGGATATAAATCGGTTCAATATTTGTCAGTCTACGATATACATCGCCGCGCCGAAGAGAAAGCAAAGTTGACCGCTTTTCTTGCGGAGTCTTCGCGTTTTGATTCTGGTAGCAAAATACTTCCACGTCTACCTGACTGCAAGGCTGTAATACCAGAAACTAGCAGCCGTTACTCTTAGGTCAGTAAGATGCCGCAGACACTAGACTTGAACAGCTTTGTTCAGTGGCCTTAACGGTACATATTTCGGCTCTTCTTGGAGCCTGGCCAAGTGCCAAAGCTAGGGAGCCTGCCAACGTGTAGCCCTATATAGTATACAAAAATGGTAATCGTGTTAACCAACTGCCAACTAAATTCAGTCACGTTCATTATCTGTGAGAAAATGGAGGGTATACTGAACAAGAAGCTTCTTGCATACCTCGTGACAAAAGATCTCTTTAGGGACCACCAGTACGGTTTTCACCGAAGCTGTCTTATTCTGTATGCTACTCACATTTCGAGCCAGGATACTGAGAGAATCCATGAAGCGCTTGCCGTTTTCCCTGTCATCTCGAATGCTTTCGATAAGTTTTAAGCTTCCTGCTTACGGCTGAACTATGAAGTGCATGGATATCAGATATTTTTTACGGACCGATACAGGTGGTTGTTAACAAATATTCCTCCAATCAATATATGATCATATATTTCAAATAATTTGATTTTATAAATTTTATAACTAGCAATCAATATTGAGGTACCTCAAAAGTCAGTTTTCTCTGCGGCTCTCTTCTTAATACAAATCAATCATCTTTTCGGTATTATTGGATATGCCGACAACAGTACTGTCGTAGAGAATTTCGAACTTATTGCCCCAGCTCGTGACACACACCAAATAGTCAACGTATCCGGGGCCCAGGCGTGAACAGATGCTAAATGGAGTTCTCTGAATTTACTCCGACTTTTCATAGTATGTCCTTTCCACTGACTTACCAATTGAACTTGTTGGATATCCCTCTAAAGTTAAACTTCAACCTTGGGTCGTACTAAGAGTACTATCATAGGAAAGATCTACAAATTGTTCAATAATTAATAAAAATAGAATAATCTGTTCCCTTTTCAGTTAATGTACCACATTTACAAATATTACGTCAAGTATTTTGTAGTGACCAATCTCCCGCACCTTGTTTTACGAATTAACGTACACATAGCCATCTTCTGAGCTCTATCTCTTGTATAAAAATTCATCAAATTAACTTTTTTTTTTAAATCTATAGAGCAGGCGTATAATCTTGTTGACACTTAATGTACTAGAATATCGATAATATATCATAATTATGGAATAAAAATTAAAGACCTTGCGCCAATTTCCACGAATTATATAAGCATTTTAACACGATTTATTGCGTTAAATAAAGTGTAATTCCAAACAGATATTATATCAGAAGAATGTGCATTCTTCAATTAATCTAATCTCAATTAACTGTGATATTAACTCTTTTTTCTTGGTCAGGAAAGAATATTTAACATAACTCTAAATTATCATTGTTTACTCATGCCAATTACACAATTTTTTATATCACAACTTATATTTATTTATTAATGAGTGCAAATATCAAAATGAGTTACTCACAGTCACGCTATTCCGTCGTCACATCTTTCGCTTGTGTAAGCGAAGGGCTGGCATTTACCTAAACGCCAGTAGCGTGATTTTGTGAAATGGCTCTTAACAGTTCAATAGCAGTCAAAGAAGAGATTTCACGCCTGGGCAGAATCAAAATATTTACCAAGCTCAGGGAAACCGTCTAATCGTATTCCATTAAGTATGATCGTGGTCAACTGTTGTAATTCAGTGAAGATAAGCAGCGGTGTCTATAATAAACACTATTCCGCTATGCTATCATGTGTATGTGTTAAGTCCCATGTTATAGGGGGCGCGCTTTTTGTCATCTACTGTGCACAGTTCCAATCCAGACTAGGGATCTTCGAAAAAAACTTTCTAGAATGTTTGAAACCTCGACCCTGGGGAGGCTCTTTGGACAGGAGGTTTCCTGACATACTTTCCCGTAGACCGTATAGCTCTTTTTATTTGAATGTTTTCCAAGAATCAGTTATCAGATATTTTTATTACAAATAATTATTATATCTTCAAAATATGTATTTATCGTCAATCATATAAGTATGAAAACAACTCTAGGTACAAGGCATCAGTCATAATCACGTTGTCGTCAGTCAATAACTAAAGAATTACGGTACAGAGATAAATTTTAAGGACGACTGTAACGAAGTGTAACAGTGTAACAGGTATAAATACACAGTGGTGCAGTATGTCACCAATATCGGATGTCATAATCATATAGCGTGAAAGCGCAGGCACACACGTGCTTTTGTTAAACTGCGATGTGTACGATTGTATGTACGTGTGCCAAATGACAACTAGCCGTGGTGAAACACAACCTTCCAAATGGGTATGTAATTATGAAGGGACGGATAATAAGTTCGCACTTTCGTATCGTAAACTGGCAAACCTTATTATTACACATATGATGAGTGCGATTTATGATTAGAATACCGTTTTCATAGATGGCAAGCTTTTCCTGTATTGCAGGCGAAGTTTTACGTGTTCTTGTATCACACATCGCGGGGACGGATGCGCGCCGAGCCTCGGATACTAAATGCCTCAATACAGAAGCCGGGCAACGTGTCACGGCCACATAACAGGATTAACAGATACCTGCCCTACTGTTACAATATACTTAAGTTTTTTACTCCAAGAGAATACGGCCTTTTCAGCTTACGCGCTTGTGGAAGGACTGATCCTAGCTATGTTAGCTATGATTTCGGTTTAGAGATAACTTCGGTTTAAGGATAAAGACATATTGAAACCATTTTTAGTTTATATTAATATAAGCGACTCCTAACCCAGAATCAACAGCTAAGTGACTCGCTCGTTTGACGTATTGTTTGGACTTATGCATCTCGGTAGTGTGATTAAACCGGCATCTCGTAGGGCGCTGGATTAATTTCAAACCGCCCATTCTTTTCGTGGATATCCTAAGAGCGGACTAAGTGAAAAATACCAGAAAGTGGGAAGCAGCGCCTTCTGAAGAACTGACAACTTCTACTGTGATCCCCAAGACGCCTACCAAGCGTGGGGATTATGACAAATCCGCCTGATGGAGGAAACCTTGTTCAACGGTAGACGTTACGGTTGATGTGATGATGATGAATGCAGGTAGTGTAGATAAACGCTGCAAAGATTTTCATCATAATATCATCCATTTAGTATATTAGTTTAATTATATTTTTCATGCACCTCTGGCTGCTAATAAACTCTCAAGAGTTGTTTGAGCGCTTCTACCTAACGTGCTACGCAGATATAGAACATTATATCTGATGATTAGTTAGTTTAGATACTGTCTCGTTAAGTACTATCGCCCTACTGCGCAGGTAAACGAACAGGGCTGATGCTCACAGACGCAGATGTTACTTACCTATTAGCCGGCTTATAACCATTTCATAGGTTTTCAAAAGATAAGCACTGTCCCCCTCTATAAATAAAATAGGTCAGCGTGAATGAGATTTTTTGTAGCTTCCTTGAATATGCTCATTTGGTTGGCTTAACAAACTGTAAATGTTTTCGTAGAATAATATTTATGCGATCGAAATTAGAATTAGAGAAGAATGACCGAATCGGGCGTTTGATATTGGACGTTGCTGTGAGCAAAAATAGCGTTTTGAACGTTTTCGTACACCTTTCGGATAGCTCGTAAAGCTTTGCGAAATTCTTTTTCTGGCCCATGTCTCTTGTGATCGTTTTTTGAAAACAGCTAATGTGAAAGTTTAACTTCGTAATATTGGAAGAATTTTATTACTTATCATGTTTTTCGCGGTTAATCATATTGGTACCCTAATTTTGTACATCGCATAAGAGTTTATATTCGCTGTGTTTAGATGGAAAATGCTATAAAATAATGTTATAATTCAAATAATATAGGTAATAGGTACGAGCGCGCGTTTTCCTTTGAGAAAACACTATGGTCAAAAGGCAAATTATTAGTGAGCAATAGCAACAAATTACCAAAAAACTTGCTTTACGTACTCTTAGATATATATATCTATCTAATATATATAGGTAGGTACATAAAACGCTATCATCTCAAATCGAATCAGAACGAACTACGTGTCAGGCCAGATCATTAAAAGTTAAAATAGTATAGGTACAAAGTTATCAGTTCTATCACGATCAACTCATTGAATGCTAGAAAGAACCTGCGTGCCAAGTTGTCTATATAGGTAAATTATGAAATCCAGTAAGTAAATTATTTTTCGACTTCAAACAAGAAAGTGCCACGGGTTTAGATCTTTATGAGAAAATAAAACATCTTCAACACCTTGATGACAAATCAACGAGGTGGGCCCATTAAATCCACATTAGGAGCTTTATTAGAGAGGTATAGGTAGGTACTACCTACCTGCCTACAGCCTGTGTAAGTGGTGGTATTTATCGTCATGTATATATATATATATATACATATACATACATATTATATGTTATCACGTAATATAATGCGGTCTTGCGAATTAGGTAAAGATACCTAGCATGTACCTAGTAGTGTTCTGGCATAGACTATTGTAACTAAGTCTGGTGTTCAATGCCTAAGAACTGTTCTGACAAGATCATCTAAGTTGTTATGCTAAGCTAAGAGCGTTTAATAATAACCTTATTATTATTAAATATGAATTTCCGCAAAGTAACGCCTGAATCTATTCATGATCGTAATAGTGAATAGTGTTTAGAAAATATTCAAATTCAAACAAGTATGTACCTAAGTGCTAATTTATAATTATGGCAAACATACATATTTTATTTGAATAGATACATAAGACCTACTTGAAAAAAAACATTCATAAAATAGTACGTTATTCTTATAAAAAGTACCTAATGCAAATTTATTTTTATTTGCGAAAAGCAGCAAAAGGATTTTATGAGGTAGGAAAGACCAACTTCCTACAACATATTTTGTTCCACCTACCTATAACCTACCTAGGCATTTTGGGGAGCTACTGTGTCCGCGAATCCCTCCGCGTGGTTGTAGGCCTGTGTTGTACCTGCTTCCAATATTAAAGACTTTCATATCTACCTAGATGTTAGCATTTGATGTTACCACAGCTACAGTAGATTTTATTCTAGGTACCTAGATAGGTATGCCTTGAGGTAGTGATATTGAGTTGTTTCGGCGACTACCTACAGCAATAGGTAGTCGTATTTAATTTTATTGCATAGATACAGGCTATCTATGTGGCATATTTTATCGAAATATGCTCAGTAGTCAGTTAAAAAAATTAATAACAAGCGGTTTTTACTATACATATATGTAAGTTTTACCAAAGTAAGACTCCTACAGAAAATAGAATAAGTTAAACACACGCCCATAGAACAACTCAAATATAGAGCCTACCTTGTATACTTGCGTACCTAATGTAAATAATATAAACCTATTTATAGCTAATAACTGACACGACTGTGTTGGAATACCTACTCAAGGTGTACGTATTCATTCATAAAACTAACAATTAATTACACACACATAAGTACATACGTACGCTAGATAGATATTTTATTACAAGTAAAAAAAGCAAAAACATTATACCTGGCAAGAATAAACAAAAACTTACCGAAGAGACCAAAAACGCCTGTAAATTTTCGACGAAAATATGTGCGCACTAAAATTATTACAATATATCGTGTAATTATTCGCGTTAAAACAATTTAAGCAAATAATCGTATTCGTGAATCGATTTACGTAAGATAAGCGCGTACACTGTTCAACACCACCAGCCTCCGACCTTCGTTTGCTTGATAAACAAAACTTCCGTTCCGGTCCGCTTCTTGCAGCGCGCGCATTCCAATGCTGCCAGTATAAAAAAGTGTATTTTTTTTTCGTCTTAGCTTGATTCGTATAGTTTATATATTTGCTATTCATTCAAATTATTGGGGGAGCCCCTATAAAATTATCTCCACCCTAACGGTGCTATATGTTGTTACTCATACTGCTCTTCTAACTAAGACAAAAAACCAGGATTTATGTAAAATCCACAAAAATTTGGTGTCGAATTATTTTTTTGCAATTTTACTATTTTTATAAATATGGTGTAATTATCCCTTGTGTAATTATTACCATAGAGCAATCATCAGTATTTTATTCATCAAGCTATCATCATCCATTACACAATACAGGCTGGACCCTCATCCGCCCCAAGTCACACCAAAAAGTCATCCCATATGTCGTAGTTATTAGTTACAAGCTGCGATGGATGATAATGATAAAAATATCATATAAATAATCTTTATTATTGTTATAATATTATTGTTAATCTAGTACCTCATCTGCCTCCATACTAAATTTCAACAAAATTGGTCCAGCTGTTTGAGCGTAAAGAAGTAATAGACAAACAAACACACTCATTAACGTTCGCCTTTATAATATTAGTTTGATGAGGATCAATTTGTTACTACTAAATATGCATTAGAATTAAATTATCAATTTTAATAGTATTTATGGTTGACTATTCTGGCGATAATGACTTACACATAAATTATAGACATATTATGCTGTCGCGGGCTTTTATGTAGGACAATTTAAGATATACATTACAGATATATAATGTATGTGTGATACAAAAGGTTTCTGCAGCGAACGCTAGAATAGGTCGCATATGGCAAAAAAAACCAACTAACTTGGCACTTATCGTTATATTTTGGACAATTCACACAATATTTTTACAAATTATAGCCTATGTGTTATTCTGAAGTGTAAGCTATATAATTATGACGTTTCATTAAAATCCATTATGTATTTTTTTGCGTAAAAGAGTAACACGCATCCATCCATACAACCATACTTACAAACTCAAAGATATAAAAAAAAGACATAATATTATAAAATATTATATATGTAAATATATTATGTTATCTATCTATATAGTATGTAGTGTAAAAATTAGTTTAAGTATACTGTAGTACATTCCAGTTGGGCAACAGCTCCCATTACAGAATTTCCATCTTGTACTGCGATTTTATGTCTTTTTATGTGATAGTAAATATACTTTTTTTTTTATATGAACAAATGAAATTCTTTGTGAAATGAACTGAAATGAAGGAAGTGTTCACTAAAAATGCGTGTTGTTTTTTGACTAGTAGGTAGATTTAATTAAAAAACCATTTTTATATTTGAATAAAAAATCAGTCTTAAAAATTTGCGACCGAAAAATATTTGTGAGACGAACGAAATGCTTTGTCATTAAATTTTAGAGTATAAAAAATCCGTATTCTAATATTTAACTTATAACTAACTATTTCATTCGTGTCAATCACTTTCCTTTACTCTATTCCCTTTTTTATTAGCTGAGACATTTTTTTTCGGGGGATTAAAGGAAATACTTGCCCATTAAATAGACACATATTATGAACCGTCAACTATGTAGACTATAAAACAATTTTACTTACTAGTAAGTAACATTATTTTATAGTAATACCTTTCAGTTTCTAGGTTATCTAAAAAAAGTTATCTCATTGCTTTTTTGACGAATTCATGCAACCAAAAACAGCACAATATATCCTATTTGTCATATTAAATATGTAATATGTACTTAAACTTATTTTTAGTGAAAATATCACGCGTTTATTGTTATAAAATAACACACCGTCTATTCGTCACTGCGGCACAGACAGGGCTGTCTGCGTACTGAGCGCGGGCCGAGATCGAGGCGCGTAGGTATAACTCGCGTTTCGTTTTTACCGTGACTTTGTGGTGTTGCGTTGACGTAAAATGTTAATGTCTTGTTAGTGTGGCCAGTGTATGAAATTGACAATCACCTGTTAGCGGAACGCGCTCCAGTTGGCACTTGGCATTTTTAGCATTGACATATAATAGAAAATTGACAATTTTGACGTTTAGAAATTGCCGATCCACGGGGCCCGAATTTAGTAAAAAGCAAATTAGAGAATCCAAAATAACCATAAATAGAGATTAAGAATGGGCTATAAAGTTCTAAAACTTGCCTCCACATCGTTTAGGGTAAGTAATTCATAAATTGAGATAAATTCCTTTGTAATTCCTTCCCATAAAACTGTCAAATGTTACGCAATGGCTAAAAATCCTGAAATTGGTCACCATTCACCGAAGAACATCGTTTCGTATTGCATTTAACAGCTGGAATAGTTAATATTTGAAGTCTTCTACCTACAATACTCAATATGTAACTATGCGTATCATGGTTCATTAGACTATAATCTACTTACCCTTACTTGATGTTCTGACCTTCAACCATGTGACCGACTATCATTCTGAAATTCTTATCAGTAGTTATATCGCAAATCTGAGTTGTATTTTTTTTATGATAGTTATTAATTCAATTGGTTATAACAAATCCCTGATTATAATGCCCGTGGAGCCTATATTAAAGATTTTGAAGAGTTTTACAAGTAGGTAATGTAAGGTAAAATATTAGAAGAATACAAAATTTAGATATTCATACCTAATAAAATTGTAATATTTACTGTTACTTGTTACAACTTTACAAGTACCAAGATGTTATGATAAAATATGCATTACATATATGATAATAATTTATTAAAGCACTAGGTACAACCATACACAGAACTACAGCTACTATAAGTAATTGAGTATTACCAATCTAATTGAACAATGATTTTTTATTATAGAGTGGTGGATTCAAAATTGCTACTAGGCAATATGCAACCACACATGATGCAGACGTCACAGTCATTGGTGCGGGCCCTGGTGGATATGTGGCAGCCATCAAAGCTGCTCAACTTGGCATGAAGGTATGTAAAAATTGAAAATGTTGGAGTTAAAATAATATCTGTTTGTCATAGCCCCATCCTATACTTTCATATGTCAACATGCAATATATGGAAACAAATAAGCAAATCAAAACTCAAATAAAGTACTATGTAACAATAAGTACCATACTTTGTGTGGGAGATAGATCTCAGTTGAAGGCTTATTTTCTCTATCACCTATTTTATATTTGTCATTTATTGTATTAAAGGATGATTTTCATCAGTCTAAGGATTAACTAAGTATATGCTAATAACATATATTATAGAAATTTAGTATGAGGGGTGAAAGCCACAAATCTTGCTATATTTTTTGTTACTAAATAGGTACAGCATGTCACTTACTTATGGGATGCCAGGTGCTCTTTAATAGAGGTCATTATTCAGGTCTCAACAAAAAGGATTGACCGTGAACATAAGATACATCAAATTTGTAAAAAGTTGTAGAAAATATAAATTTGTATCTTACTCAATCTCAGGTACAGCATCTGATTGGACTCTTTTGACGGACATTAAATTCCTGAGGATTTTAGTGTTTTGATATAGACCTTATACTGTTCTCAAAAAAACTAAAATATGTAGCTTAGAGAAATTAACATTTAAAAAAATAACAAACACATACCTAATCACCACACTAATTAGCGGGAGATATGTCCTGCACTGACGTCCTTGGGGTGTTTTGTGCATAATCACCACACTATATAAACAAACAAATATTATGACTTAACAAATGAATTAACCAGATAAGGGCATGTAGTTAACTTATATGCTATAGAAGTACAAGCAAGGGCAATACCAGCAAAATCCCTCTATTACATACCAGTATACGACTGGCTCTCATCACCAATTGTGATGACCCTTTCATATATCCAGCCATTCATATATATAAATTGTCAGCATGTATCTAGAAATATTTCCATATTCTTTTTATAATCATTTATGCATCCTGAACAACAACATAAAAAAAGAACTAGTCAGAATAGTACCTTTAATCACATATCAAAATACATTTATTTGTCCAGGTAGTTTCAGTCGAAAAAGACCCCACTCTTGGAGGGACATGTCTAAATGTTGGCTGCATTCCATCTAAGGCCCTTCTTCACAACTCTCACCTCTATCACATGGCGAAGCATGATTTCAAACACCGAGGCATTGAAACTGGTGAAGTCAAATATAACTTTGCTACTATGATGGATTACAAAGTAAAGGCAGTCAAAGCTCTCACTGGGGGTATTGCCATGCTTTTCCAGAAGAACAAGGTAAGAATATTATGCAATAATGGTGAATATTTATAAGAAATATCTTATGCTGACCAAACCTAATCAACCTTAAACACCATTTTTTTAAATATATATTTTTTTATTTATAGTTTACAGGCTGTCCTTTGACCACTGTCCCACCTGGTTCATGAAGTTGTTCTGACTAACTTAGAATTACTGGCTCTCAAAGACGGCTGTCAGAGCACTATGTTATGTGCTTGGCGATAGATTTTCTATTTTAGGGTGGAAGCTAGCCAGTCAGGCATTTGCGTAATGGTCTACTACCAAGAAAATATTGCAAACGTTCACATTCTTTGGCATTGAAATAATATTCATGATAACTTTGTTTCTCGCTCAATGCAGTTAGCCCTTGGGGATAGGGAGCTTGGGCTTAATAATCGTTGAAATTTTATTGAAAATAACTAAAGTGGCTATACTTAAAATCTATGTAAAGAAATTATCAATTAAAGTTAAATCTTACCTAAAAATACCAATGAATAAATATATAATATACTTTTATCTCCAAAGTAACACTACTGTGGTATGTATATTTGAAATTATTTTTGCTTTAATTATAGGTTGTACTGTCCAAAGGTGTTGGTACTATTGTGGCACCTAACAAGGTGGAAGTTACCGGAGAGAATGGCAAGGATATAATTAATACCAAGAACATTATTATTGCCTCTGGATCTGAAGTGACACCCTTCCCTAATGTTACGGTTAGTATCTTAATGTATCTGACAGGATAACTATAAAATAACATACTTAGACTGTTGCAAATGGTTGAATTCTTATATTTTATATTCGAATTTTGAGTCATGGGTTCAATAGCTAGTAGCTCCAATTTTATACCATTTTTGTTACATAGGCTATCTCAAAAATCAATTTAAAATATCAGTATACTTACACATAGTACATACCTTTATGTACTATATTTTCTACACAATCAATACTGAAAATTTTGATTTTATAATGTAGTTTTAAAACTTTGATTTAAGTCAATTAACATTTTTCTTTTACTATTGCAATGAAGAACCCTAAAAAGTGAGGCCCAACTCGGACTCGCCCTTTTTTTTTTTGTATGAAATCACAACATGATACCAGAAAGTTTAATGTTCACACAGTAACTACTTTTACCATAAAGCAAAGTTTTGCTTTAGTAACTTAACACATTGTTAAGTAATGCCATGGTAAATCATCATAAACAAATACAAATGTAAAAAACCTACATCATATTATAAACAAAAATCTCATGCAATGTCATGATTCAAGCTAATTGATTGATGTAATATTCGTTACTCTTTAAACTTTCAGTTTGATGAGAAGCAGATCATTACCTCAACTGGAGCATTATCATTAGAGTCTGTGCCTAAAAAGATGCTTGTCATTGGTGCTGGAGTGATTGGTCTTGAGCTGGGCTCTGTGTACACTAGGCTTGGAGCTGAAGTCATTGCTATTGAATTCCTTAATTCAATTGGAGGTAATAACTTATTATTTAATGTGAGTTACTCATGGGTGCTGGGTTAGAATTGCACAATCTGGCTGATACAGTAATAGGAGAATTTTTGGATCCTATAAACATATAATAATACGAAACTTTACCTAAAAATATATAGCTTCTCCCCAAACGTATAAAACCTTATACAACTATAAAAATCTGGGTGCATGATGTTCTCAACAAAATCTTCGCAAGCAATACTTCTTATTTTTTGCATGGTGGTACCATTTTATAAAAACTCGCCCTGCCTGCTATCATTATGTAAAAAATTGGTTTCCAATTACTCCAGTGTACTCTGACCTGCTCATTGATAGAGGTCTCAGGTTTAGATTTGAAAAATTTCTTAAATTACATGTTATATAGTATAAGACTTTCAGATAGTCCTGTTAGCAAAAATAACACCCACAAATGGTAAAAATTATCACATTGGGCATTCATTTTGTGACATGAGCAAAACCAGAGTTTTGAATGTTTTAATTTATGACATCATACTTATGTTTTATGCATTGAAAACTTAATTTTGTATGCAACATAGAAATTGTATTAGCTTTGTTTGCATGGAAGACTTCATTTTAAAAGACATTTTTGATATTTCTATACAAAAATGCTTTGAAAATGATTATATTCTAGAGTTCACAGTAATAGCCACTAGTGGTCACCCATGCAAGTAATGACAGCAGTTGATGTTGCTAAACCTAATTGATCAGAATACATAACAATATAAGAATGATTAGGCTAGGTAAGCTATAGGCGCTTCTAAGACTTGGTCCCAAGTTGTTTCCTGGGAGTAACCTTTTGGCAGGAGCCTATTGCTATCTATACGGGCTGTTCAAAGCTAAAGGCTCCTTAAGCTATCAAGGATAACATTTACAATCCTCCTCCTCCTTCTTTCCTTTCTTTCAGAGAAAATTACTTCTCAGATAAAAACCAAAAACTGGTCCAACCTGGGAACCAAACCCAGGTCCTCGAGTTTCCAAATCTGTGCTTCTACACACTCAAGAGGCAGTCAGTTGTCATGCCTTCTTGCCTAACATATATTATGTACTTGTCTACTAATTGATTCTACACACATACTGTGTACATGTATGACAGACTATATTTTCAGGTGTTGGTATTGATGGCGAAGTAGCAAAGACCTTGCAAAAGATCCTGGGTAAAGAGGGCATGAAGTTCAAGCTCGGCACCAAGGTCACGGGTGTTAAGAAAGAAGGTGGCATCGTAAAGGTTGATGTTGAAGCTGCAGCAGGTGGAAACAAGGAAACTGTAAGCATTCTGAATTATGATGGGACTTAATAAATATATCCTTTATAAATATACTTTATTGATTTTGAGCGTTAATGGGTATGTGTTATGCAATTACTTGCGTCCAAATAATTATATAAGTATTACTTAGTTCAGTTGAGTCAGAATCTGTATAAAATTTCAAATAATAATAATATTATATTATATATAAATAATAATAATATGTATTTTATTTCCATAACAGCCATAGGTTAGAAGAAATACACTTTATAATATAGTTAGTAGTTGTTGGCTATGAAATTTCACAATATAATTGTGTGGATCCATACCATTTTTACAGACTACTTTTCAAGAAATTTAAAAATGAGTCTCTCAAAGATGTTTTTGGACACACATAATCGTATTTTCGTTTCAATATAGTTTAAGAGTTTGTTTAGAAAGAAAGTAGAAACTTTTATTTCTGATAGCACAAAACTGCACAACCACAATAGGCATGAAAATATTACAAACAACAAAAAATAATAAAATAAAAATAATTATGATGTATCATGATGTCAGTTACGAGTCACGACTCAGGTTAAAAAATTAACCATAAGCACTGTTCTTCAGTTGAAACATACAAATAACTTATTGATTATTCTTAATCAATAAGTTATTAAGTAAGTTATTAAACATAACTTACCCCTGAACCTGCATAAATTAGATTCATATTAAAAATCTTCATTAAATCATGAAAATAACATTTTCCAAATGGCGCGAATCATATGATCAAGAAATACTACTAATGACTGTCTTAGCTACAAAATGAAAAATATGTTTGAATTTCCTGCCTCAGGTTTAAGCATTAACCTTAGATTATTTTGTTTTCAGTTGGAATGTGACGTAGTGTTGATCTCAATCGGTCGCCGGCCATACACTAAGAACCTCGGCCTGGAAAAGGTCGGCATCGCCCTGGATGACCGCGGCCGCGTACCCGTTAACAACAAGTTCCAGACCACAGTGCCTGGGTGAGCATTTTCTTTATATTTCTTTGGCTAATCAAGGCTAGTTCTGGTGACGATCAAGTTTAATCATTCAGGGTCCACCAACTTCTACCGATCTATCTTATCTATAAAGATACTAATAGGCTAGGATTCATTATTTCCGATATGTAATCCTTGAGCGTGACAGTCATCTTTCACCAGACTTGACAGATGAAAGAAACAGATTCAGAAAGAGATTGATCACTTCTTTTAAAGAAATCACTGGTCTGAAATAAATAGTATCATATAACCTTTTAAGTTTAACAGCAAAATTAATATCAATATTACTATTATAGGATACAATCGTTTGTTTTAACCTGAAACCACAGAAAATGCCACTTATCTATGTATCATTAGCCACAATATGTTAGTAGGGCTTAACTCCAGACTCGAACATGACACGCGCAGTAGCCAGCTGTTCGAAATGTATAGGTTCTCATCACCTTTCTCTCATCAGGCAACAATACCAAAGGAACGAGGTATCCACACACGGCACATATTTCCAAAACAAGCACAATATGCTCTCGGTCCACATTCATTAACTGTACACCTAAGTATGGAACACACTCTAACGCCTTCTTTTTTCGATACACAGAGGTTTTTCCAACTTCTTTTTCCTTGGGTACAGAATACTCTAGACAAAAAGCATGCCTAGCTGTTAAAAATACTATATTTAGCGGTAAACTGTCATAAGAACTCAAATTCATGTCAAGAATCACTACTTTGTAAAAAACAAGCATGTTTTTCCCACTACAATAAAATAATCCTTTCATTAGTTTCAATGGCAAACTCACAAAAATTAGCACACTCTTTTTAGTACCATGGTTTATTAGTGAAAATTGAAGTGAAGTAATGGCCATCTTTCAGTGACACTACTATTGTCCAGTTTTAACCATATGAATACTCTGTATAATTAAACTAATTATGTAGGTACGCAAAAAGTAAAAAACATGGATTAAACATCTTTTGACGTGATGCTTACCCAATGAGAATAAAACTATTTCTTCAGGTTGGTATGTTGATATTCGATAAACACTTATTGAAACCAATGCGAAGACGTCTGTTAAATTAAATGAGTATTATTGTAAACATAGATTCAAAGATTTTTTTTGTATAGGAAAAAGATAACTTGTGGCGAGACTTAAACCTGCACCAATTCTACAGTATGGTATGATGAGGATGAAGGTTCAACATAAACTGGATTCAGAAAAATTTTGTTTGCTGCCAAAAAATCTCCTCAAATGATTGTACTACGTGTGACTATATGAAACCGATCTGTTTTGCAGAATTTACGCCATCGGTGACGTGATCCACGGCCCCATGCTTGCTCACAAGGCCGAAGATGAAGGCATAGTTTGCGTTGAAGGCATCAAGGTAACTACAATATATGTATGGCCATCGTGTAATTTAGTTAGTAACAATTTCTTAAATTATTTTAATCGTCAATCTGAAAAAGCTAGTGGGCAATCAAGCCCCACTGCTACCACCCTCAACTGAGAGCCAGTAATTATAGGTTAGCCTGCTTTATAGGATTTTAGGCGCGAACATAGATGTGGCCGTAGCATATGTAAGCTAACACACTATACTTAAAAAATAATAGTCCAATATAACTTCTGTGTTTATGTTGTAATCTCTAATTATAGATAAGAAATTTAAAAACATTAAAGTGATATGCCAATATGGCGCCGAATTTCCAGAGGCCAGCCCTGATGAAACTGGGACTCCAATAGGCGAGATTAGTGCTTTTTTTATGGAATTGTGACGAAACATTCACGAGGCCCACCAGATGTTAAGCAATCACCTATTCCAATAACAAATGCATTTCGTCACAAGTGACGAATTACACTGCACCCGTCGCCTTCAGACATATAACTGTAAAGTCTCAGTAGTAATGATCAGGCGGGAAATCGCCCGCCAATCGGTCTCACTACACATATTATGCTCCCTTATTTAGGGTCGACCTGCGTATTATGCTCTCTTTCGACGTTCGACCTACAAACCGCTTTGCGACTACGCTGAAGACATAGTTTGTATATCCTGTCCAGTCAAAAAATATAATATATTTTTTATCATATTATGATAACTTGTACTCTATTTACAGGGAATGCCGGTTCACTTCAACTATGATGCAATTCCGTCGGTAATCTACACGTCACCTGAAGTCGGCTGGGTGGGCAAAACAGAAGAAGATCTGAAGAAGGAGGGCAGAGCATACAAAGTTGGCAAATTCCCGTTCATGGCTAACTCGAGAGCGAAAACAAACGGCGAACCCGATGGCTTTGTCAAAGTGCTGTCTGACAAGACAACGGACGTCATCCTCGGCACACATATCATTGGTCCCGTGAGTATCTTGAAACATTTTCTTTTTGTATAATATGAATATGTATAATATGAATGTCTTTAATATAATTTGAAGATAGTCTCCAAGATTTGTTTGTGAAATTGGCAGAATTGTTGTATGGCAGGACTACAGAGGCCATTTGTAGTTGATATAAATAGATATTATAGATTTCTTTCTATTGTTTCAACAGTAATTAAAGATGATAGGTCTGCATTTGACTACAAACCTATTCACTCCTGTAGGTACACCCCTACACGTAAATTATTGATATATATATAAGAAAATGTTCATTTTCTTCTGTATTACTGTTCCTGTATTTAACACTTTCTTGGCCTTACCTACCATAGGGGCGTTTTCATAATCGTTCCATGACTTAACGAGATAATATAATACTCCACATATGGGGTTTCCTTTACGCAGTACATGAACACTGTAGGACGATTTTATAATTTAAGAAACGATAAGGAATAACGGGTTAAGTGTATAGAAATACACTTTGCGCCACGTCTTTAGGTAACAATCTGTATTAAATTGAACTAAGTGTATAAAACACTTACATTTCGCGACGTCGCTATGTCCTACGACCAAATAGAACTAATATACATTTCGCCACGTCCCTAGGTACTTATACCTTTACTAAATTGTACTGTGTGTGTATTGTGTGTATTAAAACACTTACATACCGCCAAGTCCCTAGGTCCCAATATCTTTTAAGTATTGAATTTAACGAATGTGTATAAAACATTTACATTTCGCTTAGTATCTAGGTCCGAATACCTAATTAAATTGAACTAAGTATATAAAACATATTTGGCCATGTCTCTAGATCCCAATAACTTTATTAATATTTTTTTTACCGGCGGTATCCCTTTATTAACATATTAATACTACTAACCATTGCAATACTACAGCTACTACAATAAAAGCATTTAGACAACTTAAAGTAATTGCAGACTCACAGGCAGTCCAAATGCTCCAGCTCACTACCATTTGGTAGCGTGCCCAGCATGCTGACAGCATTGTCCCGTTGAATTGCTTATTCGTTGAGCCAAATATACGAAGCAAAAATACGAACTAGGTACCAGCATTTTGATCACGCGTCGCATCGACCATGGTCTCTGATAAGTTTTGGAAAATACGATGATTTACTAAATTGAACTACGTGTATAAAAACTTACATTTCGCCGTTTCTAGGTCTTGTCTTTACTATATAAATGAAACTACTTGACTCTGCTATGCAAAAATACAATATACTATATTTTCATGTTTAGGGTGGCGGTGAGCTCATCAACGAAGCTGTATTGGCTCAAGAATACGGAGCAGCCGCGGAAGACGTAGCGAGAGTATGCCACGCGCATCCAGTAAGTTCCATTTTCGTTTGCCTTTAACTGATTTCAATATGAGGTTAGGTTTGGACGCAAGTAGAAAGCCAGCTTGGAATATTATGATATGACCCATTTGTGTTTCAAAAATATGGGATTAGTAAACAAGTCGATAGACAGATATGTACAATAATGCTGATGTGACTTAGATAGGTGCTTCAAGTGTCACATTTGCCGTATTATTTTATCAGTTTATTTAGGCTTATTCTTTCAGTCTTCACATAAAAAATATCAGACTGATAATTTGACAGATCAAATTAAAAATTATGAACTTTTCTCATCAACAACTCGTTCTTTTAAAATTGGTTGTTGTAATTTATTCTTATGAATAGTAACTATCTTGATCATTGAAAAACCGACCCTTGGAAAGACAAGTTCAACAGGAAATATTTTTCTTTCTTTTTTCAGACATGTGCGGAAGCCCTACGAGAAGCTAACTTAGCCGCATACTGTGGAAAGCCAATAAACTTCTAATTTTAATGCTAGATGTAAAAGTAATTTATTTGAATCTACTTGAAAACATCGGGAACGTGATGTAGGCTTACGTCGATCCGCTAAGGAATCTTGTATGAATCTAATATAAATGTGTCAGGACTAATCGAATATAAGCTCCATCTGGAGACCATTTCACTTTGTAAATTACTTGAACAACCTGAAGTGTACGAGTTGGAAGTTAATAATGATCACGTGTTTACGAACCGCTGGCGTTACCTATTGGTTATGTGATATTTATTTTTTAAATGTTTATTTCTGACTACTTTTGTTGCTACATTTCATTCCGATTTTTTTTTGTTGTTAATAGTTTCCTTGACACTTCCACATTTAGTTATTTAAATGTGTATTCAGTGTATTTATTTTATTTTGTAAATAGATTAACAAAATACAGTAATTATGTATTAATATGTTTTTTAATTCAAACTCGGTAAATATGTAACAAAATAATTCGAAAGCATTCATTTCATTTGTTTATTGATGGTAATAAAATTAATCTAGTGGCGGTATAAAAACAAATAGCACAAACAACTATAACGACTTTATAAAAACTATGAAGACTATTGCAATAAAATATTGTACATAGTACAATTTAATTATTTAAATATTCGTCTAAATAAGCTTGACTAGATTGGTATTCGATCTTTCCTAAAACATTACACAAAAATATTTTTAATAAGCTTTTTAGTACCCCAATTTGTTATAAAATAGTTAAATGAGCAACAGTAACATAATGATAGCTAAAGAGAAGTACAATGTCAAACAAGTAAAATAACAGGGAAACAATATAAAAATAATAGCTCCTGTAGAAGAATGCTTGATATTGATTGTGAGAGAACAACCATAACACAACAAAGACGACATAAGTCAAAAAAACAGAATAAGCGTACATACTTATGAGGTACATTATTAATTTCATTAATTATAAAACTTGGAAATTATTTTTTGCCTCAGCTGGTGCAGGTGGAAACAAGTGAGCAAAATCCGCTTTTCTTGAGAGTGAGACAAAGTTAATTAAAATTCATGCTAAAAAGTTACGTGAATAATAGGTAGGTATCTAAAAGCCTAGGAGTACCTTCTTTGTTCTCGCTGCTTAGGTAAACATTTGTAACAACACAAAACCAGTTTTTACAATTTCGGCTTTAGAATCCCTCAATACGCTCAGGATTCTAACTTAGAATCGCTCATTACTTTACTTCTAATCTTTCGCTTACGCGGGATTCAAATTAAGTCGCAGCAAGAACGAACTTTGCTCTCTTGTTTCACAAATAACTATTATCACTATACCACAGACTATACGCGTCAGATTACATTTTAATACTTGTGTATTCATGCGCAATACAATATGAACCAAGCTGGTTATACTTATTCTACGAGTTTGTAACAATACAAAGGATGGACTGTGATGTCTCCTGATTGCGTTATTCAAATGCGTCCGAAATAGCTGCCCTTTTAGAAGAGTGTGTCTGTCTTTTTATCCGTTTAATATTGTGATTAAATTGATAAAAAAATACATTATAAATAAATAATAACACATTGTTGAAGAAAATTTCATCAGAACAACATCACTAACTGAAGTAAACTTAATATTAGCAGTATCGCCCACTTACACGATCTCGCCACTCGTAAGAATTGCTATCGAAAAACGAAATAAATAAATGTTGTAATACTTCAACCCCAAGTATCCATTACTTGACTACACATATTCAAATATAGCTTCGGAGAAAGTATCTCACAGTACTGCGAGCAGTCGCTGGAATACATAATTGCAGCCGCCATAGTTTTGGCATTGCTTTCCATGTATTTGAACAATATTTCTTCGAGATTGGATATAGACAAGTTGTTCTCCAAATAGAAGTTCTTAGAAAGTCGGAAGCATGTCTCCCACAAATCGTTGTTTATCGGGAACATGGTCATGCATTTATCGATAATTTCAGCAGCTTTCATTGAGATATCGCAATCTGCTATGTTTATTATAGCTGTAGAGGAAGATTTCTTTATGTACTTGAGTTCATCACAGCAACACGGCAAAACTTGATATAAAGACGTGTCAATAAAGGGATATGACGCTTCATTGAGGATCGATAGTGATACTTCTTTGATTCTCTTCGACATTATATTACTAATGGCAATCTTGTTGTCGACTTGTTTTGTCTCCTTATTCGTTTCACTGCAATCTGTAAGTACGCTATGTGTAGTGTAAAGTTTTTCCGTGTGAGGTGTACGTTTCAGGTTATCCAGTAAGAACCTCAGACAATCCGAATACATTTCATTATGGTATGCCAATTTAGCTGACATATTGGGATTCTTCACCAAAGTTTCTTCATTAATCCAAGGTTTCAGTATCATAATAATGTCATCTGCCCAAGATTTCTTTTTGAAATCTTTCATTGAAGTGAGCGGGTTCAGCCTCGGCTCCAATGGCTTCCTTTGCAAGTCCTCTATATCAAATGGAATCATTATATCGACTCGGTCGATTTGCTGGAACATAAATTTGTTATTGCTTTTGCTTGCTGGGATTTTAATGACACGTTTTGTAGTCTTCATCATTATGACTCGGTTGGTGCCTTTTTCTTTCTCACTGTTTCCCTGTAGAAAAAACAATATAGATTAAAGAATCATCTACAAAAGATTGAGTTTCCGAATACTATGCCTCACTAGTATAGATAAAAGAACACTTCGGGGTGATCTTATTGATGTTTTTGAAATGCTTAATCAATATTAGAACGTGTCTAACTTAAGACTTTTATGCAACTAGCGAAAACACAAGGCCACAAAATCCAGTTTATTCGGGATTTGGCGAAAACGAAGCCTCATCCATTCCTGAGCAACGTAGTTGCGCACAACTGTAATAAATTGCCGGATTGTCTTAACCACTTCGGTGTTGAGGTGTCGAAGCCAAAAAGTCTGTACATGAAATATAAATTTAAAAAATATGGCTTATTATACTTTTATTGCTTATTAGTTATTCTTGAAAAAATTACTTTTTGTATGTACACTCATCACATGAAACTACTCAACTGATTTTGATATAATTTTGCATACACATAGAATGTAGTCCGAGGATAACAAGACACTTTTGATTAGGGTTTCGCAACAAAAATCTGAACTCTTTCACTAAAACCATGACTTCTAATGTTTATGAAGTCTACCCGTCCTACTTACAAAGATATGAATCTATGAAATGAGAATAGCTAGCCAGTTAACATATTAATAGAATTATTGTTAGTATAGTTTGTAACCGACAACTTACTAAATAATAAAAAGAAAAAAAATAGGGTACGAACGCAGAATAGCTATTCTGGTCAACAGAAAGTCCACCAGGGAGGATCATCACAACAGAGGTGACTATCTGTATCAGTTCATACGCCAAAGAGGTTTTTAAAGATGCATTGTCGCTACTAGAAGACCTATAAAAAGGACGCGTACATCCGCGGATGGTCATCACGTCACTTAAGACTAATACGGTGACGTGACATAGCAAAGACACGCGGCAATAAAAAAAATAGGGTTTATAATACCTACTAGCTGCGCCCCGCGGTTACAACCGCGTGGTGATGGATGATGATGATAAAAAATATGATATGTGTTAATCAAGCGCCTTATCCGATGTCATAAATTTTTGTATAAGATTTAGATTTAAATATGATCATGTCTCCGATTTTGGCAATAAGCTCACGTATCTATTCGTCATCGCCGCAATGCTCTATATATATTATCTCTCAATCCTTTATCCCCGAGCTACCTCAACGAACAATTTAAATTTCTTCATTCTACCCATTCTCTGTCGTTACGCTCATTAGAAAACTAAACGCTACAACAACCTGCAACTAAAACTACCTTTTACCACTATTCATTTGCTGACAGGCTTTGAAATCTACTACCGCAGAAATTAAATGTGCTCCTTCATTGAAATCTTTTAAGGATCAAGTCAAAAACTTATCTTGCTCTAAATTTCTATAATAATAGACACTGTGGTACAAACACCCTTTTTAATTCAATTGTGTTTAACACGTATAAAATCATACGTGTATAGATAATATGTGCCTGTCTATGACGTATTTATATTCATATATAATTATGTGTATTCATTTATTTATGTATTTTTTGGTTAATTATGTAATTATTTGGAAACATCGGTTATTTATGTATAGAATTATTAAGACCATAAGAATACCTGCCCAATATTTTGACCTTATCTCGAATCAATCTATGGTCTGGAAGAGATCGCTCTGAACGAAAAGACCGCCCCGTGATATACTTGGTGTTAAGTTATGTTTTAGAATTAAATTTATTGTGTTATTATGATGTTTTCAATAAAGAGTTATCTATCTATCTATGTATCATACCCAATTTCCTCAAAATCAGTCCAGCCGTTTGAACAAACGTTCGCCTTTATAATATTAGTTTGTAAAGGATCGATTTGTTACTACTGAATATGCATTAGAAATAAATTATATTTTTTTTATAGGATATATGGTTCACTATTTAGGCGATAATGGCTTACACATAAAATATAGGTATATGCTGTCGCGGGCTTTTTTGTAGGATAATTTAAGATAAACATTTCCGTTATACATTATGTACGTGTGAAAACAAGGTTTTTAGCAGCGCGATTTTTTACTTACTTACTACTCGTTATATTTTCGACAATTCACACAATAACTTTTCAAATTATAACCATGTGTTATTCTAATGTTTAAGCTATATTACTGTAAAGTTTCATTAAAATCCATTCAGTAGTTTTTGCGTGAAAGAGTAACAAACATCCATACATCCTTACACACTCACAAACTTTCGCATTTATAATATTAGTAGGAGTAGGATAATATATAATATTCAGGTTTTTTATTTTTTCTCTGTTCTATAAATGGCAAGCGTTAAACTTTGTTTTAGGGTTAAATCATTAAAACATGATAACAAATAGTAAAATCTGGTCAAGTACGAGTCAGACACCCGTAAAGATCTGAATAAAAGAATACACCACATGGAGTCTTAAAGATGCGTTACCGGCCATTGAGGGAATAAACATTTTTACTTGTATCATCAGTTCATACGCCAAAGAGATTTTGAAAAGATGCAAATGCCGCTACTAGGCGACCTATAAAAGGACGCGTAGATCCGCGGTAAGTAAGGAAGGAAGTATCTCTTAGAGAACATATGTTTCGGGCAAGAGAGCAAGGCCTTTACGTTCAAATCACCATCGAACGGAGACCCCGCATGTTATAAAAGTCTAATAAAACGCAGGGTAGCCCGGGCATCCACCTTTTCAGTTACAGGTCCTGAGGTGGACGCTCGGATACGTATTCTCTAGCGCTTAGCCGGTACTCTCTTGGAATAATATCTCTTGAAAATGCGCTTTGGTGGCATTTGCACTTTTATGAGAAAGAAGTAGATTTATGTTTGCATGGTACATGCATCTTGCATGGTGGTAGGGCATTTTGCAAATGCCCTCCTGTCTAGCTACCACCCTCAAGTAGAAAATTTGTCGCCAAGCACCTAACGGTGTGTTTTCGGCAGCTGTCCTTGAGAGACAGTAATTCTAGGTTAGTCTGAACAACATCTTCGATCACATCATCACTTACCACCAGGTGAGATAGTGGTCAAAGAATAACCAATCAGGCATAAAAAAATGTGCTTGAACATATGAAACAATCTGACATGATTTTGTGACCATTACCCACGCGAGCGAAGCCGCGACTAATAACTAGTTTAATAACACAATTATTAATTAAAATAATACTACCTGTAGATGTGTATTGCCAGTAGCAAAAACTCGTCCTTCATCGTCAATGTAAACTGTGAAGTCACCGCCGCAAGCGACCAGTGCTTTCGTCTTGAAGTCTTTCTTTTCAACTTCTGGAGTCTTCGCACTATTTTTATCGGGATCTCGCTGTGTATCGGTACGAATCTTTACTTCTGTCGGTATGTATGTTTGCTTGCGATCTCCGCTTCCTATCAAACAGAAACAATATTACTCACATCAATTGCAATTCTACAATTATTATTAATCTGTAACCAACATATACAGGGTTATTGGTAAAATGGTAACAACTTTTTAGGGTTGACTTCTGCTAGTCCAAACAAATATGTTGGACTTTTTTTTTTTATTTTTTTTTTCTTTTGTATGTATATTTGACAGAATAAGCACGAGGTCCACCTGATGTTAAAAGTCTGAAAATTTTAAGTCTCGTAGTTAAATACAATGCCTACTCTGAGCCAAGAACACCCGCCGTGGCAGCACTGGACCGCGCTGCGCCTTTGAATACAGTTTTGAATATTCACATCGAGCAAAGTAATCAAAAATATGAAATAATACATTACAGGCCCAAGAGACTTAACATCAGGTGGTCCTCGTGCGTATTCCGTAAAAAACACATTATAAAACACAAAAAAACATCTCAATTTGTTTGTTAGGACTAGCAGAAGCCAATCCTAAGAAGTTGTTAGCATTTTACCAATAACCCTGTATAATATATACTTTTTTAAGAAAAGCATATGTTACCTAACTGTCCATCAAAATTCAGACCCCATGTATATAGAGATCCTGTGTTTGTTACTAAACAGGAATGGTGCCATCCCGCCGCGATCTGTAAGGGACGAGTGGATAGTTAGTATCACTGCTAAAGAAGCAGCACTTAGCAATCGAATAGTGTTGTTTTTAATACAAAAAAAACATCACCGGTACTTTAAAATGTAAAACAGTATATTATACCGACTGTCTTAAAGAAATGATCACCTAGCGTTAAGGCCGCCGAGTATAAGTAGAGTAGAACTATATGCCTATGTAAAGATTTTTGTACGGTGCTAATTTGTAAGCACAATAAAAAATGTATTATTTTGTTTTAGTTTCTCAGTTTAAAACAGTAGGTAGTACTTTTTTTTCCTAACTGCCAAAGAAGGAGGATTGTCTGTGTATGTTTTACTTTGGGATGCGCTATAGTTGATAACGATGATGTCGTCGTCTTAATTATGTGAGGATACTTTTTAAACCCGACTGCCCCAGAGTGTAATGTTTTGTTTACTTTTTATTAATACAAAGAAAGCATATAATAAAAAAAACCAATGGCTTAGTGAGAGAACTAAATATACGAGTACTTGTATCATATAATTAACAAACAAAAAAACATCAAATGAGAACTACATAGTACGTAATTAACGTATGGTTAGTTAGGTTCGAATAAAAGTTACAATTGACAAATCACTGAGTTTCTATAAGAATGAATCTGTTGGAGGCGTAGTCTACGAAATAGTCGAGTTTTTAACCACAAAAAAAAATTTGAAATGTATATAGTAATAGTATTCATCAGCAAAAGAATAATAGTTGGTGATACGGGGTAGGATGATTTAATGCAGAAAAAAAAATTTACTTGTGTCAAATAAAGCTTGAAAAACTTTCACTATATTTTATTTGTAGATGACCTCCATGACCGTTTGATTGTTTTTTTAACACATATAACGTTACACGCATTATAGTAGCTGGAGGTCTACTCCCAAAAACGAAAGTTCGAAGTTTCGTTTGACGGATCGTACCTTTTCTTACTACGAAACACTTTTGGATCCGAATTTCGATCCGTACTTCTAACTTAACTTATCGAAACATTCTTCTTCAGAAATTCA
The DNA here is from genome assembly GCA_963854805.1 of Plagodis dolabraria. Lineage (NCBI taxonomy): Eukaryota > Metazoa > Arthropoda > Insecta > Lepidoptera > Geometridae > Plagodis > Plagodis dolabraria. The sequence goes on from OY978443.1 coordinate 15,045,201, forward strand.
TTTTGGTTATTACTTTTCGATTTATTTACCGGTTTTTACATGTCTACCATAAAGAACCGACCCAAAGATTTAAATATCACTCCACTATAATATTTGTCTATGAATCCGAAACGAAGACCGTCCGTACAAGTCGCAACCGAAGTTATTTTGGTAGTAGGGTACAAGTTCGATGTTCGTCGTTACTTCGATCCGAAACGAAACTTCGAACTTCGTTTTTGGGAGTAGACCTCCTGAGGTAGATTAGGTGTACTTACAAAACCAACATCCCTCTAAAATAAATCCTCAAAGTGCAATATTGAGAACATCAGAAACACGAATAAAAATTGTCGTAATATAAGTATATTATAAACAATTTAAGTATGTTTTAAATAGTAGTAAATTTGACTTCAAGTCCGCGCGACAATCACACTTTACAGTTCTTTGGTGTGATTAACTACATAGAACAGTACTGATGAGGTCCGTGGGATCGATTCATGATTTAGCGCATAGGACGCTTTTACCTTAGTTATATAGAAGTCTGGTATAAGTGTACCTGTTGAATGTTCCCTAGGACATTGCAAGTGTCGACGCGCTGCGGCGAGAGATGCGGGTCCCGCGCGGGCTCTGGCTGCGCCCCCGCGCCCACCCCCACCCCCGCTGAGGGCGAGGGGGGCTCCGACACGCGCCGCGCCGCCGCCGCCCTCACTTGCTGCGGACTCGCGCCCCACACGAATAGTTGCCCCTTGCTGCTTAGTGCCAACTGTCCAACACACAACATTACAAATGTATAGGTCAGATGAAGTCTAGCAGTGTAGACGATGACGTACGGCCATCATCCAGACTAGATTATATTCAGATTTTACCATAGCTGCTTCTTTTTCACTCCTAGGCAGTCCGATAGTGAATGAATTTCAACATTTGTCAGCTTCTTAATCATCACCTAGACGGCCGAAGGCTTCAACGAAGTCAACAAATAGAATGTATGTTTTGGATGTACGTACTTGTTTGAAGATGATAATTTTGTCAATTGTACAGCAATAGTGTGTGGTACTGAAATTTTTTTTGCAGATGTCACTGTCTTAGTAGTGTTATGAAAACAGACGCTGTGTGTGGATGGTAATGTGGTAATGGAATAAGGTGTGGTGCTAATTGAATAGTTTTACTATCTACTAATGATAACTTTCACTAACAGAAATACACTTTCTTCAGAATTACTCAGAAAATAATAAACTCCTATTTCTCGACATGCAAACATTTTACAAAATTACAAATTTACGAGAGAAAAAATTATAGTCATGTGGGGGATTCGAACCCGCGTCCATCCATCCAAATTTGTAATTTTGTAATGTAATTCGCTTAGCACGCGTTATTGCAAACTTAACAATATTAAAATGCAAACATAATATTGCAGCGAATTTTGTTTAAAAAATATAATAACAAAAATATCAAATATTTCTATAATAATTTAGCCATTCTGTGTAACAAACATTTAGCGCCATCTGGGTGGAACTAATCTGAGAGTGGTTCGTTGTCTTTTTACAGCTGATAGGCTAGCCTTTGACTACTATCTCACCTGGTGGTACGTGACGGGGAGTAAGTGTGGTCAAACATGTTTTTCAGGCTACCTGGCCTCAAGAAAACACTGTCAGGTGCCGAAACACACCATTAGGTGACAGATTTCCAACTTTTAGGTGGTAGCACAAAGGGCATTTGCAAAAAGCCTTACCACCGTACTATAACGACTGCAATCCTAAGACGACAACCGGGCCGACGTCTTAACATGTCCTCCGAACGGAAGTGCCTAGTAGTAATGCCACTAGCGGTCACCCATCCAAGTCAACACCTCAGCGGATGTTGCTTTACTTAGTTGATCGGTTAATAACGACTAAGTAAGCTACTCTCAACTAGATCTAAGACCTCATTACGAAACGACAAACACATTTATAATCTGCAATAATAATATCTTCTGTGTAAGATTGCTAAGCAAAATCACAGTTGTCAATTTTAGATCATTTATCTTAAGTGTTCGATTTCAAAAACTAAACTAGTTAGGAATCTGTAGTTTATGGACCATATCCTCTATAGTTAAAATACACTGAAAACGCCGACTTGTATTGATAGTGATAGTTACCAATAATATTGTATTGAAGAGAAAACTCACATTATGAAAGTATCCCACAGCGATGCTCTCTACAGGCTCGGTAATGCCGACTCGCACGGGCACGGACGCTTTCTCCCTCGAGCCGGTGCCCAGCTGTCCGAACACGCCAGCTCCCATCGCCCACACCTCTCCGTTCGCCATTAGCGTGACCGTGTGACAAGCGCCACAACCTACACTTAACACCTGCAATATAAGGAAAAATAACAAATGTAGAAGAAAGTAAATGTTAACACCATTAGTGTGAAATTGTGTCACGCACTGCAATCTAACCATATAACTAATTAATCCAGAACAAAGTTGTCTTTTGCTGCGAGTGACTAGTTAGTAAAGTAGCCTAAAATTGAATGATTTATGTAGGCGATTCTATAACAGACTACTTAGGATAGTGAGCGATAAAAGGCATGAGAACTAAAAAAAATGCTCGTTGAGTCGTGTGAAACATACAACTTTTCACATCTACCTGCGTGTAGCAAAGAGGATGAAATACAGAATATTAATTTCTTAATCTTAGTATTCTTAGTCGTTCTTATGTTTATTTATTTTTCTCTGTAGAAGTTTGAAGTTTAGTCGGAATTTTAACTACACGGCATAGTTCCAAACAACATAGACTGAAACTTAGTAGTACAGCCACGAGTATACTATAATCATTTCCACCATATAAATGCAGAAACACGCCCATAAATGTTATATCACGCGGTAAATTAAAACACAATTGTCGCAATTTAATGTGAAATGCCGCCAGTCGTTGTTTTTTTTTTACTAAAATGTTTGCGTTTAGTTTTGAATAATATATATATCTCATAAAATGTCATACCAAAAAGAGAGATAGATATATATGTGGACCTCCCTCTTATAACCATGTTGTAATTGCTAAACTCTAATCTGTCATGATCAGCGGGATCCGAGGCACGGTGCACCGCTGGCCGACCGCAGGTAGTAGGGGACCCAATTGTGACTTAGCCACTCATGAAAGGCTGTCCCGCCAACTGTGAAAATCCCAGGGATGCGTCATCACGCCGGTCGGCAACCGGGTGAGAGGACGTGATGGACATCTCTTGGGGGGCTCGGGCGTCCCCGCAGTCTCCAGACTAGTTTCCCGTCGATGTGTGCAGTTTCGATGTGTTTCGATGTGTTTCGCGGGTTCTACTGGGCGTAATGCCTCGTTCTACTGCCGGCTTTCAACCTCTTTTACTCCCAAACTCCCCACCATGAAGAGAAACAAAAATGAGAAAAAGTTATACAGCGGTTGCACTCCCTCTCACTGAAAGTGCACTTCTGCAACATAAGAGGTTTGCACTCTAATCTCGTCCCTGTCCATTATCACCTGGAGACAGATAAACCTCACCTCTTGTTTCTCACGGAGACGCAGATTGGTTGTCCATCCGACGTGTCGTACCTTGCATACCCAGGCTACACCCTGGAGCGCTCGTAGCGAAGTTTGCTTAGCCATTCTGAATCAATCAGCAAAGTTAAGCAACGTCCGCCGCGGTCATGAGTTGGATGGGTGACCGCTGGTGACATTACTACTGAGCGCTTCCGTGCTTCGGAGGGCACGTTAAGCCGTCGGTCCCGGTTGTTATCTCAGGATGGCAGTCGTTATAGCATGGTGGTAGGGCATTTTGCGAATGCCCGCCTGGCTAGCTACCACCCTCAAGTTGAAAATCTGTCGCCAAGCACCTAACGGTGTATTTCGGCAGCCGTCCTTGAGAGCCAGTAATTCTAGGTTAGCCTGAACAACATCTTCGACCACATCATCACTTACCATCAGGTGAGATAGTGGTCAAAGGCTAACCTATCAGGCATAAAAAAAAAAGCACAACTTCAAATCGCACGCGGGTGAATGTGTATATGCCCGGGATGACATCTGCATTCGGCGTCTCCGAAAATTTGAAGACCCCATGTTTTCTATACTGTTCGGTGGACACAGGTATTGAGAAAATTCTCTATGCTTGTGTTTACCGCTCACACAGTGGAAATCAGGAGGCGACCAGGCTCACCGAATACCTAATATAGTGAGGTGGTGGATGTAGCTCAACAGAAGTACCCTACTGCCCAATTGGTGTTTCTGTGGGATTTTAATGGCCATCACCAGGATTGGCTTTACCCATACCAGGACACCGACCATGCCGGTAGAGAGACGCGAAAGCTTGCTTTAGCGTTAAATCTCACCCAGCTGGTCCAAGGAGCTACGAGGGTACCCGATCTAATATATGAAAAACACGGGTGTTTGAGCGTGAACTTACTATGAGTCGATATCGCTATCGACAATGTTTCGGCTTCTACCGGAAGCCTTCCTCAGGATTTTGAGTGTGGTACGTCCGCCGCGGTCGCGTCACGCTTCACACTGCGGGCGGCAGCTCGCTGTGCTCGAGCCGACGGCGCTGGCGGCGGCGGGGGTCGTTGCGGGGAGTGTTGTGGCGAACGCTGCGTTTTCGGTAAAGGATGCGATGCACCATCTTCGTCGCTACTGCTTTCTTCAGATGACACCATCGCAGTCCGACAAGCAAAACTAACTGTGTCCACCATCTCCTGCTTCACATTTTTCAAATCTCCATGAAGACAAGTTCTCCAGCTTTGTGACAGCGCCCACCCTCTATCTCTGTTAAAATTAGGACGACGACTAATTTCTATAGCCTCGCGGATTTTGCGCGGTATACGTAAAACTTCTCCTTAGCTAAAACCCGGGCTTTGTCGAAACGGATGTAGTGCGTCGTCCCAGATGTCAGGGCGTGCTCTGCCACAGCAGACTGATGGCTGTCCGCGTTTCTCATGGAGCGAATGTGTTCTCCGAGCCTTGTGGACACGTTCCTTTTTGTTTCACCTATATAGCATTCACCACAATCGCATGGAATCATGTAGACTCCGGGGGTTCCCAGTGAGTCCTTATCTTTCGGAGATCGCAGTAATTGCCTAATTTGTGAGGGGGGGCGGAATATCGTCTTGATAGAAAATTTACGCCGTAGCAAGTTTCCGATTTTATCCGTCACCCCCTTGATAAATGGTAGGTATGCTACTGCCCTCTCTGCTGTTGTTGTCCGGTTCCGTGCAGACGTGTTTGCAATCCTATTGCTTTGCTTCCAGCTATACCCATTGGACTCTAGTACTGAACGTACATGCGCAAGTTCCATATCCACATGTTGAGGATCACACAATCTTAGCGCTCTGTTAATTAGTGACCTAGGCACGGAAGCTAGGTGGGACGGGTGATGATGTGAATCCGCTTTTAGGTAACTATCGGTATGTGTTGGTTTACGGTACACGGTGTGTGAAATTCGACCGTTCTGTTTTCGTTTTACCAACACATCCAGAAAAGGCAACGTACCATTTTTCTCTTTTTCCACCGTGAAAGCTATTTTTGGATGTTTTTTATTCAGGTGTTCTAATAAGGGTATCAAGTCATCCTTATGTAGAATGGCAAACACGTCGTCCACATACCGCCACCAGTATCTTGGTTTGAAAGATATGCCGCTCAATGCCGTTTGCTCAAACCACTCCATGAAGATGTTGGCTATCACTGGAGCTATAGGTGAGCCCATGGCAACACCCTCTGTCTGTAAGTAGTAGTCACCCCGCCATAAAAAGTATCCACTTGTTAGTGTGACCTCTATTACTTTCAAATACTCGATAGGTATAAGAGCAGTATGGAATAAATTCTCAATTATCTTAATGGTGTCAGCTATCGGTATGTTAGTAAATAATGACGTCACATCAAAACTCACCATAAGTTCGTCCGAGCTGAGCACCACTTCCTCTAACATATTAACAAAATGCACAGAGTCCTTGACGAAACTCGTGGTGTTGCCTGTTAACGTTACTGTGACGCGACCGCGGCGGACGTACCACACTCAAAATCCTGAGGAAGGCTTCCGGTAGAAGCCAAAACATTGTCGATAGCGATATCGACTCATAGTAAGTTCACGCTCAAACACCCGTGTTTTTCATATATTAGATATAAATATGAGCGTAAGTTTTTATAATATGAAAGGGTACCCGATGTTGAGTCTCACACAGCCTATTGCTTGGATCTTCTGCTGACAACTGATCCAGACCCTTACTCGGTGTCGGTTAGCCCACCGTTAGGTAAGTCCGATCACTGTCTGGTGAAATCTGTATCCGTCTACTCCCCACCCGATCCCAGCCCTCGAGGCACCCGGCGGCTGTGGCGATACAAATCAGCAGATTGGGATGAGATGCGGTCTTTCCTTGCGTCTTATCCTTGGCAGTCTGTGTGCTTCTCTTCTGGTGAACCTACCGCCTGTGCAAATGCCGTGACTGATGTGTTGCGCTTAGCAATGGAATACTTCATTCCATTCTCCGACGTACCACTGTCCGGCAAAGCTCGCCCATGGTTCGGTCCTGAAGATGGACGCGCTGAAGCGTTGAAACATCAGGCATACCTAGACTGGGTTGATGCTCGTAAGCATAAGACAAAGGACATTCACCTAAAGAAGAGAAGAGTTGAAGCGCTCGTAGCCAAGTTTGAAGCGCTCGTAGCCAAGTTTGCTTAGCCATTCTGAACCGATCAGCAAAGTTAAGCAACGTCCGCTGCGGTCATGAGTTGGATGGGTGACCGCTGGTGACATTACTACTGAGCGCTTCCGTGCTTCGGAGGGCACGTTAAGCCGTCGGTCCCGGTTGTTATCTTAGGATAGCAGTCGTTACAGCATGGTGGTAGGGCACTTTGCAAATGCCCGCCTGGCTAGCTACCACCCTCAAGTTGAAAATCTGTCGCCAAGCACCTAACGGTGTGTTCCGGCAGCTGTCCTTGAGAGCCAGTAACTCTAGTTTAGTCTGAACAACATCCTCGACCATATCATCACTTACCATCCGGTGATATAGTGGTCAAAGGCTAACTATCAGGTATAAAAAAAAAAAAAAAAAATTAACAAGGCTGCCAAATCTAGCAAAAAGGTCTTACAGAAGGCTCGTTTTGACCACATTGGCTGAATAGGGAACAAGCTTGCTTCGTACCCAACGGGTTGTAAAGCGTTTTGGTCCCTAGCTAAATCGGTTGAAACGAACTTCTGCCGCCCCTCACTGCCTCCACTGCAGAAACCTGATGGAACGCTGGCTCACACCGCTGAAGAGAAAGCAAACCTGTTTGCTTCTCTGTTTGCGGAGTCTTCACGTCTCGATGCTGGTACTGCGACTCCTCCAATCCTACCACGAAGCGAAATTGTCATGAATGACATACACATTCGCCAAAAGGAAGTTCGTAAGACACTACGCAATCTTGACGTGAATAAAGCCAGTGGTCCTGACGGTATATCTGCAATAGTTTTAAAAACTTGTGCGCCTGAGTTGTCTCCTGTGTTAACACGTCTCTTTCGGCTATCTCTTGAGACTGGTGCAGTGCCCAAATCATGGAAGCTTGCTAACGTGCAACCCGTGCACAAAAAAGGAAGTCGTGCCGACCCTGCCAACTACAGACCCATCTCTGTCACGTCTATACTCTGTAAGAGTATGGAGCGCGTTCTCAACAGTCGGCTCCTGGCATACCTAGAAGCGAATGACCTCCTCAGTGACCATCAATACGGGTTCCGCCGAAATCGGTCTACTGGGGATCTTCTAGCGTATGCCACTTATATCTGGAGCGAGGCCATTGAGAAACAAGGAGAAGCTCTTGCCGTCTCCCTAGACATCTCTAAGGCCTTCGACAGGGTTTGGCATGACGGCCTTATCAGCAAGCTTCCCGCATACGGCCTGCCCACAGGTTTTTGTGCGTGGATATCTGACTTCCTGAGGGATCGTTCATTACGAGTAGTCGTTGACGGCTGCTCATCTGATCAAATGGGTATCATTGCCGGTGTTCCCCAGGGGTCAGTGCTCTCTGCAACGCTCTTCCTGCTGCATATCAACGATCTGCTGAAGCCCGGAACCTTTGGGTATGCAGACGACAGCACGGTTGTAGAGAGCTACACATCTACCGCACGAGCCAGTGAGCCGGAAATCCAGAAACTCAGAGAAGCTATGGTCGAACGCTTGAACTTGTCCTTTAAGGCAGTCTCTGATTGGGGCGATGCCAACCTGGTCAAGTTCAATGCCAACAAGACCCAGGCGTGTCTTTTTTCTGCTAAAAGGAGACCATTCCAACTGTCTCCTACATTCCGAGATGTATCCGTGCCGGTAACAGACCACCTAGACCTCCTTGGTATCACTCTATCCTCGACTCTAAATTTTATTAAATTTTGGCTCGTATATCGAGTCAAAGGCTCAGTTAGCCGCTAAAAAACTTGGCATCCTCTCAAAGGTGAGACGGTACTTTACACCGGAACAGATGCTTACTTTGTACTTAGCTCAAGTAAGGTCTTGTGTTGAGTACTGCTCTCACCTCTGGGACGGTTCTGCCAAAACCAGCTTGAGGCACTAGAGTCGATTGAGAGGCGCGTCAAGAGGTTAATAGGCAGCGACTTTCTGAGGGAGTCTCGGCTGCAAAGCCTCGAGCACCGCCGTAAAGTTGCTTCCCTATCGGTATTTTACCGGATACATTTCGGTGAATGTGCACAGGAACTACACGACCTAGTTCCGCCCTCCCCCTTTTTCCATCGGACGTCCAGGCAGATGGAGAGGCGCCATCATGTACGAAGCGCTTCGCTTCCACTTTTCTCGTGCGTACTGCGAAAGAGTGGAACTCCTTACCGTTGTCAGTTTTTCCTGATGAATACAACATGGGTGTCTTCAAATCGAGAGTAAATAGGTTTCTTCTAGGTAAGCGTGCTCCAACTTAGACCTCATCAATGCTTAACATCAGGCAGGGTGTGGTCAAACGCAAAACTATCATGATTAACAAAAAAAAAACTGTGTAAGTTTTTTTTCCTTAGCAGATCTAAAGAGCATGACCTACTGTCCAGTAAGTAAATTACATACTTACTTACTGGACAGTAGGAGATTCTAAATTTAAAATCTCGCTTCTTACTGGACAGTTTAAAGGAGATGTTATGACAACATTACATACCATTTTGAGAAAATTATAATTTTTGCACATAATATTTTATTTCCAAATAAGTTAACAATTTAGTAGTATACAATCATTATCCAAAGTTAACTAAGTTTCATCTAATCCCAGGTAAGTATTGAGTTCCAAACTAAGCCGAGGCCTGTGTCTTGGGACGCAGAAAAGCGATTGTATACAATGAGTAATGTGTACAAGTGAACTCTGTAAATCTACTATATGTAATAGGTACATGAGATAATTGATATGACAGTTTTTTTTTATTATTTATATTGATAGGACTTGAATATGATGCGACCGACACGACAATATCAAGCCGGGTTGATAGTCAAACGTGCCGCACAACACACGTGAAGTTAGGACGGCCAGTTAGGACAGCTCGGTTAGAAGTGCTTGTGTTTGAATTTTGTTGCGGTAATCGGTCGGTCGGCCAACATATGTTATGTCGACTGTAATATTGCGACAGTTAATTAATACCTATAGTTACGGTGTGACAACACGCGCCGCTCACAACAACTATTAAAAATAAATGTAGACGGGATTAGTGTGACACACTTGCAATGATTTTAAGGCGATCACCGTAGTGAAACGCGCACTTTTGGAATCTTCTTGTACTGAAACTATGAGTTCAAAATGTGCGAAAAAAATATATAATATTCTTCAATTCTTTATTGAGTGAATTAGTTGATTAGTTTTTATTAAAACTTATTAGTTTTTCTGTAATAAATTGTAATCGGCGACCCTTTTTAGATTGTTTTTTATTAATTTAAGGGGCATAGTTGAATTAAATGCAATGATTCTTTTTTTCAAAAATAGCTAATACTATACTCTAATGAACTACTTACTAACTTGTGTTGAAAACATTTTTATGAATTGTTTTTTACAAAATTCTCTGATCGCGAGAAGAAATCGCAACGAAAATCAGTCTGCCCGCAGCGCTCGGGCCGTTTGGACGTGGGATCTGTGCCGTTCGTTACGCCATCATTATTGTGCATTTATTTTACGAAATATTACAATATTTTTTTACCATACGTTAATTTGGAAGTCATAAATTATTGAAACTCAAGTAAAACATTTATTGGGGAAGTACTTTTGTTTATATTGATTTATAAAATCTTTATAATAACTTTTTTGAGCGAGTTGATTAAAGTTCAGACACGGCATTGTTAATTCCTATTTTAGTAGGTATCTAGACTTTTAACCCTTGGTAAAATATTTCATTTTGTTATTATTAGGTTACTGTACAATTAAATGAGAACCTATTCCCAATACCCTTAACACACTTTCCGAGACGACCAACTACTTTCTAGGTATTTATATATCCAATCATTCAAATAAAGGGAACTTACCTATATCTCTTTGACTTTAAAAGTTAAATACTTAGTAGGTAGTTAGTCGGACTCCGCTGTTCTTTCGTACTACCTCTAAAAGCATGTACCGTTACTTCTGTAGATAGTTTCAATTTTCATAGCAAAAGTGATAATGTGTACTATTATTATAATTTTATTTTATATATTTTAATAAGTGGGGTTCCTTAGGAAAAGTGTTCCGGTACAATTCTTCTCGTACAACTTTTAATGGCAGCAGTTGAATGAGACTTGACAAAAACCAAAATGACATATTCAAGATGGCTGCCATAAAAAATGCTGAAGTGCGATCCTCCTGAAGTAAAGCTGAGCTTCAGTGTGATCGGAGTACTTTGTATGGTGGCTATCTTGAATTCCATCATTCTGGATTTGCCCTACGAGCTCTTCTTCTCCATCATACTACATTTAGAGCACGGATAGTGCGTGAGTTCAAAGGGCGAGTGCAAGGCGAGACTGCAGTCCAATTCGAGTGAGTGACTTGCGAGGCCGAAGGCTGAGGTCTGACTTGGGAGTATTTTCCATATCTTCAACTGGTCTCCATGATGAATGGCCGCGATAACTGAAGCACCTACGAGTGGGGTTCTTTAACCAATGTGACTCAGAAACTTGGTACGATTCTGCCTGTACCACTTTTAGTAGCGGTAGGTCATCTTATATGGCAGTTTCATTACAGTTATCTTTTATTATTTTTATTATCTTTTATTTTATTACTAAGCATTGCATTGGGATTATACTTCTATTAAAATGTTGAACTTTTATTATATTATTATTTGTATTTATTATGTTATCTCATAAATAAACTCTAAAATTGCAAAATGACTTTCTATAACTGAAATTATACCTATGCATAATATTTATTTATCTATAGATATTTAGAAATATGATCAAGAGTAAAATTGCAAGTTTCTGTTTTAGAGTTGGTAAGTATATGACAGTAACCCAGTGGTTGGTGCGGATAACTTCCTATAAGTTCAAGTACATATTTAATATGACGAGTAGGATATGTTGTGCTGTTTTTGGTTGCATGAATTCGTCCAAACTAAACATATTAATTGTAAAATAGCTGCAGGTATCTATAACCAAGTAAAAGATATTCACTGTTCTCCACCTTGTCCATGTTTGCAAAAACAATTTTCGATTAGGCTTTATACTTTAAAATTCAATAATAAAGCATTTCATACGTTTCAGTCGAGGTGCAAATATTTTTTACTACCAATGAAAAACAACACGCATTTTTACACACTTCCTATTCAATTTACAAAGTATTTTATCTAAACTAATAGAAGAAAAATTTGATTGTGCGTTTGTTTGTTTGCATTGAATAGGCTCTGAAACTAATGGACCGATTTGAAAAATTCTTTCACCATGAGAATCCAACATTATCCCTGATGAACATAGGCTATAGAAGATTTTCAAAAAGTTAGGTCGTATGTAAACTTCGATAACGTAACATAAAGTGCGAAAAAAATACCAAAAAAAAAAAATACCAAATCGTTAGGTATATCGCATATGCTACGGAAATCATTGAAAATAGAGCCAAGTGATATACTACAATTTTATAGAAGACATCTATAAAAAAGTCCGCGGTACTATAAGTCTAACTATTACAGTTATGTCAAATTAACTGGTTTTTTATATGTTGAATTTACAAGTTTTGATTTTTTTGTTAAATACTCGTGTGAAGCCGGGGCGAATCACTAGTTTGCTTATATAAAAAAAGTATATTTACAATCACAAAACAAAATGGAAACACAAAGTAGGCAAATGTAATTAAAATGCTGGAGGCGAGCAGCCCTATCGCATGTTTACGTACCGCGCGGCTGTAGGTAGTTATTTCGAGGACAGGGCCGAGTTAAAATACTGTATAGATAATATTACCGTGTTTCGTACCGCTTTATGAAGTCAAAGTACTTTTTTGAGCACAATATTGAGATAATACTTTTGAACTTTAAATTATAACCTCGTTTTATGGACCCTATAATCTCAGCAAACCACAAACCAATTAAGCTCCTACAGGTTCTTACTTGCAAATTCTGTTGATATGCATAATAGGCACCTTTCTACCAAATTTCAAGAAAATCGACTAAGGCAATCGAGATTCATTGACGGGGAAATATACACTGCTCAGCCCTCCACCGAGACCTCGCTTCACTTAGTCTATTAAAAAAATATCATTACCTACAAGTGATAATATTTTTTTACCTTAGAGGTTTGCAGTAACTGCAGATAAAAATGTTGTTATCTACACTTCTGTTCTGCCGCTTCTAATAGCGCACGAAACTCTACAATTTTAGCGACGCTATCCGTGGTACGGCGACTAGTGCCGCCGTGCGACTGAATATTTTTATGAGTTAAAAGTTAACTCCCATTTCTATTAGCTCCGCCCGAATTAGAAATTATTTTGACTACGGTCTTGCCCTTAAGGTTTGTGTTTTTACATTCAAACATTTGCATGCCTGTAAAGTTAGAATTAGAGAATGGTATAATTCTGTGTGTTATATTAACATCAGCACATGTAAACTTATTTCAGCAAATAAATTATGTTGTATTAAAATAATTTCCCAACATAGACGACTTATGACATATTTTTAATAATTAATTACACAATTGTATACCATTCAACTTCTATATCTTTCCGCCATCTTCCTTTCCTCTCGCTCACACATATATCTGTCATCTCATTCTTTCCCCATACGTTCCAGTCTACGCATCAATAATTAACTCATACTTTACTATCCCACACGTATATATAAGTTAATGTAAAGAAAAGATCTACGAAGAATTCTCACCTTCCTCCCTTGAAACTTAGTGACCAATTGAGGGGTCCATTGATCATCGATACAGCCGAGACCGAGTTGACCGTGAACTCCCCACCTGTAAAACAATTATTATTTTATTTGGAACTTGTATGAGAAGCATCACAAATGAAACTACGCCATTGTTATGTAAAACGGAAGAGAGCTTTACAAAATTACAAATTTACGAGAGGACAGATTTAAGTCTTTGTGACTGCGGGATTCAAAACTGCGTCCATCCTCCCCTTTAGCCGGGGAATGCTCTGACCAATTGAGCTAACACGACAATGAGTCATAAAATTTTTTTTTGAGAGAGCTTTATTTTTTTCTTTTTCCGTAGTGTATATTTTTTAGGATGCGTTCAAAAAAAAATAAGGATACATTCTCAATAAATCTACAACTACAATGTTAGCTTCACCCTATAGCACGTGCAGTACACGCGCCCCTTTTTTAAGTGAATACTCACTTGGCCTACTAAGGTACTGTACTGTATCAGCCGGATTGCCCACGGCTGAACACAGCCTCTCCCAATTAGGGGAGGGTTTGCGGTAATGCCCACACGTCTTGGTAGACGTCTTGGGGATCACAGTGTGAGGCAGCATTTTCTCAAGCTAATCGCTGATGCTTATTTTCTAGTATTTTACCCTTAGTCGCCTCTTACGACACCCATGGGAAGAAATGGGTGATATTCCGGCCCGATACCTCACGGGCCTACTTAGGTAATCTCGTTTAAATATAAATAGTTTTTAAAGTAACATTTAAAACAATAATGACGTTATTATTTATTATACTTCATCGAATTTTTTTATATATTTTTATATTTATCAATTCGTATCATTATTATACTGCCCGCCAAGGTATTCACTTAAAGTGGAACAATACAAAAGTTTTTTGGAAAGAGTTGGTGACAGGTTCATCTTAGGAGGCGACTTCAATGCAAAAAATACTCATTGGGGATCTAGGCTTACGTCTAATAAAGGAAGAGAACTTTTGATTGCTATCAGAGAGACTGGCAACAAACTCGGTACCCAAAATAGGTTGAACAATCTTACAAAACCAATTAGAAGAAAAATTCAAGCCTTCAAAGACGAATCGCTCAAAACGTATTTATCTGAACTAACGAGTGATCGAACAACGGATTACTCGGTATGGAAAACTACTAGAAATATTAAGAAACCTATTACTCAAAATTCACCCATTAGAGAATTGATGGTACTTGGGCCAAAAATAATGAACAAACAGCTGCTACGTTTGCACAACACTTAGAGCAAATTTTGTCAGCCATGTAAAGAGAGTTCTAATCAGATTTTGTCAAACAAAATATCACCTGGTGAATTGGAAATATAATTAGTCACTCCAACAGAAGTAATTAACGTAATTAAACATATAAATAAAATGAAATTACCAGGTTCTTATTACAGAAGAAGTCCTTCACAATCTTCCCCGAAAAGCCATAGTGAAACTTTCTATCTTAATAAACGCTGTATTCAGAATTATACAAGTACCTGATGTGTGGAAATTTGCTGAAGTTATAATGATACCTAAACCCGGTAAACGAGCTCACGAAACAAACTCATATAGACCAATATCTTTACTTCCAATCATGTCAAAATTATTTGAAAAGTTACTATTGAGACGCCTAAAACCTGTAATAGAAGAAAGGAAACCAATCCCTGAATACCGATTTGGGTTTAGAGAAAAGCACTCTACAATAGATCAAGTGCACAGAATTACCAACATAATTGAAAATTCATTGGAAGAACAGAAAGTTTGCTCTGCAGTGTTCCTGGACGTAGCTCAAGCATTTAATAAAGTGTTGCATTATGGGCTAATGAATAAGCTTAGGAATATGCTGCCGAAGCAATTTGCTGATATTATTGAATCTTATCTTACACAAAGAATGTTTAGAGTATGAAAAGGTGATTCATACTCAGAAATTAAACAATTTAAAGCGGGAGTACCACAGGGAAGCGTTCTAGGGCCGACCTTGTACTTATTGTACACCTGAGATATTCCACACTTAGAAAATAACACCATTGCAACTTTTGCTGATGATACAGCTATAATGGCTATAGGGGCCACTCATGAGGAAGCTGTGGTAAAAGTACAATCAGCCATTGGTAAGATTTCTGAATGGACGAAAAAATGGAGAATAAAGCTCAATGAATCTAAGTCGGTTCATATAGATTTCACTAATAAAAATGCCAATTACCACCCGGTAAACATAAATGGGCACGCGATACCATACGAAAATACTGCCAAATACCTTGGAATAACACTTGATGCAAAGCTTCGCTGGAAAGCTCACGTGAAAAAGAAACGCGAACAGTTAGAACTTCGTTACAGGAAGATGTTCTGGCTACTTGGGAAGCATTCCTTGTTGTCTGTACAAAATAAAATTGTCTTGTACAAGCAAGTCCTTATGCCAGTATGGACTTATGGAGCTCAGCTATGGGGCTGTACCAAACAAAACAGCATCCAGATAATCCAACGATTCCAAAATAAAGTACTCAAAGGTATAGTCAATGCACCATGGTTCAGTAGAACTGTGGAACTCCATCGAGACCTGAAAATGGATATCGTTGTGGGAAGCTCATGAACATGCCACCACGTGAATGTTGAGGCAATCCAGCTCCTTGACAACACAGACATAGGGAGAAGGCTAAAAGGACAAAACCTTTTGAGTTAGTGTAGTTGAGTGAAGTGAGTGCTACATATAAAGAACACAAGTAAACATAGTGTCTTCCCCTTAAAAGAGACAATAAGATAGGTATTAATGGATACATTCTTAACTTTACTCTATTTAGCAGTTTAAGTCAAACTAAAATTACTCATTAGTCCGTATTGTTGGCTATACTGTAATATAATTTAATTTAGCGACGCACTTACTAAGTATATCATAAGTTAAATAGAAGTTTATCTTAAGGCTGCTGAATATACGTACCCCCAGGTGTAGAGCCTACCGCCAACGTCGATGGCCGCGGAATGGTAATGTCCCGCGGCGAGCATGGCGAGCGGAGCGCGCGCCCCGAGCGGCGCGAGGCGGAGTGCGCCGCCCGCACCCGCCGCATCGCCTATCGCCCCGCGCCACGCCGCGCCTACTCCAAGCTGCCCGTACGTGTTATCGCCCGCTGAGTAGATCTGAAATAATACATGATTCACGTCATACAATAAGTAAGTAAACACTTACACGATTGCCATGCGGGGATGGTGAGCACGCACAGTTAGTAAAGGAATCTTGACCATGGTCAATGTATGTCAATTTCATCACTTTGCTTTTACGCTGACAAAGGTCACGTTACCTAGCCTTTTTTATCCTAACATGGGAGTACTAGTTGACCGAGCGAAGCGTCTTCGTTTTAACTTGGAAAAAATGCTTTTGTATGTATGGCCGGCATATGTCCGCCTGTTCTCCTCTACAGGTTGTATTTCTCAATTGATTTTCGTTAAATTTTGTGACCAGGTTTGATAATTGTTTTTTTATCGATTCAGTTTCTGAAATGTTTTTACATGGCGCGGAGGAGATATGAGGGTTGAAAAAATTAAACATATTTGCAGGCGCGCGGTCTTTACGCTCACAGGGATATGATTTTAAGAAATCGGGTCAAAACTATTATTGAGTGCCAATTAGCTAACCTGTACATAGATTTGCGGTTTTATTTTATACACCTAATACTAACGCATAGGTTTCGCGTAAAAAAGTCAAAACATCAAAATATAAAAGTCACTCCAACAATCAAGATCAAAAGAAGAAAGACATCACACACAGACACAACACATCAATATTTGTTAAAAATGTTAGGTACTATATCTATAATTATGTTAGAAATACATACCCCATTTTCCGTAAGGACGAGAGTATGATGCCTGCCACACGCCACATCGATCACTCGCCCAATAAGCTCCGTGTTCACCGGCGTGCTAGTCATCATTATCTTAGCGTTTCCTTCATCTGCCACGGCCCAGTGCGCGAGCCCACAGCTCAACCTACGTTTCGGTGTAAAAAGATTCTTCCATGTCTCAGGCTCCTGGACTATCTCCTGGTAAATCTCGGGGCAGGGAGAACGCGCTTCGATTGCCGACGCTATTTGCATGAATGCCGCTATTAGATTGAGCATTCTTGTGGTCTGTGATATCAAAATTATAATATATGTTATAACTAAGGAAAATTTTATAAATTGGAACTGATTGCAATAGAAAAAGCAGTAGCTTTGGTGGGTGACCGTTAGTGACATTACTACTGAGCGCTTCCGTGCTGTGGAAGGCACGGTAAGCTGTCGGTCCCGCGGTTGTTGTCTAAGGATGCGGTAGTTACAGAACGGTGGTAGGGCATTTTGCGAATGCCCGCGTGGCTACAACCACCCTCAAGTTGAATCGTCGCCAAGCACTTAACGGTGTATTCCGCCAGATGTCCTTGAGAGCCAGTAATTCTATGTTAGCCTGAATAACATATCTTCGACTGACTTTGACTGCATCATCACTGACCATCAGGTAAGGTGGTCGTCAAAGGCTAGCTATAAGCCGTAAAATACTTGAAATATCTAAAACATGACAGTTTTAGTATAAGCTGCGCCGATAAATAAATGTAAAATGGCAACGGTAAATCATACCCTCTCTTTCTTATGCTTTTTGCTAGATCGGGAGGGATCATTGTCTAAGCATTGCCGTTAAATAGTTATGAGTTATAATTTGTGATAGTGAAACTTACGTAAACAGATGTTATTCCTTGTTTCAAATCACGCATCACCGGCCGCAGCTGATCTTGCAAAGGGTTGAGCCAAAGACATAAACACTGTAACAACAATTTTATTGAAATATTAACTGTAATAACAAGAATTATTTTTCGATTCCATGTAATAATAGGCGAACCGATATAAATCAGGTACATATCCAGATTAATTTATCGTTTGACTGTGTTACATATATAAGGTGACTATTAATTCATCAACAATACTGCGGGGGATGGTGTAGAATCGATAACTGAATGTGATCCACTCATAATTAATTTTCACATAAACAAAATTAATACTAACTATGGCCTAAGCTGTGGCGCGTTGACTTTGAGAATGATAGCGACGACAACACTCGCGGCCGCCGTGGACTAGACTCACACTTATACACACGTTCTAAGTATTCTAACGCATTGCGAGGGCAATGAACTCGGTAGGTATACCGACGACAACACTCGCGGCCGCCGTGGACAAGACTCACACATACACACGCGTTCTAGGTATTCTAACGCATTGCGAGGGCAATGAACTCTGTAGGTGAGTGTTGTCGTCGCTATCATTCTCAAAGTCAACGCGCCACAGCTTAGGCAATAGTTAGTATTAATTTTGTTTATGTGAAAATTAATTATGAGTGGATCACATTCAGTTTTCGATTCTACACCATCCCCCGCAGTATTGTTGATGAATTAATAGTCACCTTATATAGTTCTTAAATATAATAAATAGTACCAAAAGCTAAGTCTATTTGAACATACGATAATATTGTGATTATCTCTAATGTATGTTTCTATTAGTTTAGTTATGGCATAATCATAAATAAGCATAGTATTTAATTTGTTGTGTGTTGTTAATATAAGTATCTTAAACTTACAAATTGGTCTGAAAAACTCAATAATTAATAGTAAAGCTTTTGTGATGAAATTAAACAGATTTCTTTTAAATGCAATGACACTCTCCGATTTTAATATTGCAATATTGTACTATGAATTAATACAGAGAAGTTATTTTTTAATAAAACCCAATAATACTCGTCCACCTGGGACGAGAACCCGGGCCTCCGCGACTATGTCGTGTCGCTTATGCCACTACATCTAATCGATTACCACTGATTAAAACTTAGAAGTCATGGTTGCAGGTTGATAAAGTTATGTCCATCAGAACAATTATTTAAAATCTTCGGGTCAAAATAATAGCAATATTTCACAGTTTAGTCGAACTACCATTATCCGTCGTCAACTTTTGCCTGCTCCACACATCGACAAAAAGATTAGCAAAAGTATCCGCGAATAAATTTGCGGCCCATCCACGTGTCCGTGAGTCATTCATTCTGCATTCAAGCTCGAAAGACAACTCACAAAAAAATTACATGGAGACAGTAGCAGTCGCTACTATTTATTTACTTAGCACTTATTTTTCGAGTTGTTAATAACAAATAGAGAATATTAAAGTGGATGCTGTGTGAAAGTATTCCTTTCGTAGTAATTTTGTAACCAAAACAAAGCATTTCAGTGAAAATATAATCGGACTAATTAAGAATTTTTTATGGTATTTTGACGGAACAAGTCCGAGGCCCACCTAGTACAAAGCGGTAACCTCTGCGGTAAGAGCTGCATTTCATCACAATTGACGAACTGCACTGCGCCCACCACCCTGAGGCATAAACTTGTGTTAAGTCCCATGAGCCTATAATTTCATCGGCACCCATACCTCCAAACCGGAACACAGTATTATGAACATTACTGCTTGACGGTAGAATTAGGTACGCTGACAGTACTTCCCCGGACGAAATCGTTCACAAAGAATTAGTAGAACTGCTAAATGATTATGTATTTAATGTAGACTTTTCTGGTGATCTTATTATCATGATAGGTTAGCAATGTAGATAGGAAATAAATATTTAAGTTACAACATTGATTTATTTTGCGAAGGGAGAGCATGGAAAACCAGTTAGCAGATGCTTACTTTCCGCACAATACTGATCCAGGCATACTGCCTTGGGTGTGCGCTATCACCCAACCGCTGAGCCGTATCACAAAACCCGACAACAAACGGATATGTGATCAAGGAGGCATCAGACTCATCAGCCGACGCGACGTTAAATACCAACTACATCCAAATACACGTCGGTGGACGCATCCACAGTTGCAATCTGCTGATTTATCTATCGATGAGTATATAAATCATAACAGCAGTGGAGATGTACATACATCTATAGATATACCTTTGATGCAACAGACACTTGAACGCGTTAAAGGGTCGACAGACTTTGCTCTTAGCTTTAATCGCTTCGAGCAACAAGATGAACCACATTAATTTAAAACATACCTTCAAAATCTTGATGTCAAACTCATCACACTTTTTCGCGATGTAGTCAAACAGCCACTGTCCATTTTTTTCCAACAACAGTGGAACTACACATCTCTGCTGCAGCAGACAGTTGAGCGCGCCTCGACAGACTTCGCGCTTAGCTTTGATCGCTTCGAGCAACAAATTGAGATGGCCGCGGTGGATGCTGAATATGGGCACTAGTTCCCAGAGGCCAATCGCCGCTGCAAACGATGACAGCTCCAAGAGTTCGATAGAACTAAGTGTGGTAAACCTTACGTCCCTGAAACCGTTATCATCTGATACATATTGGCCTATATATGAAGCAAAACTAATAAGGCCCAATTTCGCCAAAATAGGGATAAATTAATACGCAGATAACTTTATACTTTAGACAATTAATATGTGATATTCTTTATTTACCATAGAACGTCAAACCTTGTGGCAGTGTTTGAATGTGTCGTGGAAAGGAAAAAAATCCATGGTATGAACTTTTCCGGCATGTGACAGCAGCGTGGCTATAGAAATAGTACATACTGCCAGCTGTAGGAAAGTGGCCATATTCGTTTTTAGTTGATAGAGTTGTACCGCCAAATTCTGCAGTGTAATTTAGTAGTCTTGGATAAGATTCTTTGCCTTGCTACAGCCATCTCCATCAGCCTGATGTAAAATTTCACAAAAGTCAATACCATGGCAATTTTAAAATACTGCAACGTTATTGGAAGTTTATGGTGACAAAAGTCTATCATATTTTGTTGGTTATAGAGATTAAAGTTATCTTCGTATAATGTTATCCTAGTTTGGTGAAAGCGACCCTAATTAGGCAAATTAGCAGTATGTCAAGCATCTTAATGGCAAGTTGCGCGAGTAGCATAATGTCAAAGACTTGAAAAGTGTACTAAGCAAAACGGAACAACAGGCAATTCACCTAAGTATCATAAACGTCACGGACTCAAATCGTGCCTACGAACAAAATCATAATACGACAATACTTACCTACCTTGTTTCAAAATATTGTCAGTCAGTCACCCAGGACAAAGCCTTTGACATTCAGTAGAATATGAGAATACAAAAGACTTTGTCTAATTATATTATATCGTTAGAAGGCTATGTACTAACTAAGCCTAGCCAATTACAAAGACTTACTACAATTCTGACATTCTGCTTATTTGCCTCACAACTATATGGACAGGTTATTATGATGACATTCTGCAAATTGGTTGATTTGCCGACTTAGTTATTTTGCTTAGCAGTTGTTCTAAAACGGATAGACATTGGCATTGTATAAGAGAAGTTTCAATACTTCAAATGAATTCGAAAATGTCTATTGGTGTGTTTGTCACCGCTCACCTAAAAAACGGTACAACGGGTTACGATGAAGTCTTTTATTGTTAAATTTGACCCAAATAAATAATAAGCGCAGTGCATTTACCCGACGGTCAGAGTAGTTGATCACAATTTTTTTTTACTTTATTTTTTTACACAAAAAGACAACATTTTTGCAGGCATCCATACTTACGTGTCAAATTTCTGTTCTTCGTTGGTAGCCATTTTGAGCAATAAGGCCAACAGTTTGATGGTAATCGCCGAGTTGCCCAGCGAAACGCTGTTTCCGGTGTGCTTGTATAGAGACAGTTCGTGTATCCTACCGAACACGCCGAGCCGCGCCACCCATCCATCGGGCTGGCTCTGCAAAAATATAATTATTCAATTAAGTTTCATTCTATACATTAAATTTACGATGAGCAACGGTCTTCGAGCAATTTGATACAGACATTGTGTTTTTGTTGGTATAAAGTATGAAAAAGTAAGTAGAGCTCAAAATACAAAAATACGAAAAGAAATACATAAAGAACATTCATATTATAAAAACTTACGCTCATATTTATATCTAATATATGAAAAAACACGGGTGTTTGAGCGTGAACTTACTATGAGTCGATATCGCTATCGACAATGTTTCGGCTTCTACCGGAAGCCTTCCTCAGGATTTTGAGTGTGGTACGTCCGCCGCGGTCGCGTCACGCTTCACACTGCGGGCGGCAGCTCGCTGTGCTCGACTCATAGTAAGTTCACGCTCAAACACCCGTGTTTTTCATATATTAGACATAAAGAACATTACACACAATATTGGTGACAAGAAAGCAACTTAAATATTAATATATAAGCAGACAGTTTTTGGGAAAACTAACGCATATACTTAGAACCCTTATGTGTTGATTTAATAATATGTAGGTCAGTAATTCTAGGTTAACCTGAACAACATTATCGACCAGATCATCACTTACCATCAGGTGAAATAGTAGTTAAAGGATAGCTTACCAGCTATAAATAAAAAAAACTAGGGTTCCGTACCCAAAGAGTAAAAACGGGACCCTATTACTGAGACTTCGCTGTCCGTCCGTCCGTCCGTCTGTCACCAGGCTGTATCTCAAGAACGGTGATAGCTAGACAGTTGAAATTTTCACATATGATGTATTTCTGTTGCCGCTCTAACAACAAATACAAAAAGTTGGCCAAGAGCGAGTCGGACTCGCGCACGTTAAAACAAAAAAAGGTACGGAACCCTTCGTGCGCGAGTCCGACTCGCACTTGACCGACTTTTTTATTAAATTTTGAGTTGGATCAAAATATGCTGCACTAATGCCTTACTTTTGGTGTCATCTGTATACACTGTGTAGAAACCTTCATGTACTTATTGTGTACAACTTACATACATTGTATAATAGTACTCTAGCATCATTACTTTTAGCGTTCACGATTTCATCTATTACAGTCACAATAAAGTCAGTTTTTTTGTATATTTTGTTTTCTTGTAACCTTCCAGATATTTTATTTTGTGTCAAGTGATTTTATTCAGTACTTTCCAATTATAAAAACCAATCATTGCTAAAATAACGTTAAGGTACTATGAGACGTTTTGTATTAACATTGGAAATTTAATACAAGAAATATATGGAACACAATTAGTTAACGATTAGTTAACTTAGGAATAATTTATTTAGACTGTGAAAACTTTTCACAGATTTCTCACTCCAAAGTAAGCTTTGTGGTGAGAATAGTTAAGGTTCTATTCCGAACGACGCTGCCAACTGCACTTGCAGTTGCCGCGGCACTAAGTTCATAGAAATACATACAAATTAGTAGTGCCGCTGTGGTCAACTGCATGCAGCCAGGCACTTGCAGCCTGCAGTTGCAGTCCGCAGCGCCTTTCGGAATAGAACCTTGGACGTGAGTTTACCTGTGAGAGTGAGAAGAGATAGTGCGCCGGTGCGAGTTTTCCGCGCGACATGAGCATGTCTGCGGCAGCTCGCAGCAACGTGCCCACGGGCGCTCCCAGCGCCGCCGCCGACTGCTCCGCACCCGACCCGCCGCGCATTATCAACGACACCAGCCACTCGCACGGCTCGCTGCTGGTTAACAGAACACGTTCCAAACGTGCAATATAACGCGCACGACTTATGGGAATATACGGGAGCTGGCTCACAAGGACAGCTGCCGGACCACACCGTTGTTTGACGTTTTCCGAATGCTTGCAAGCTAACTCCTTATAGTAGAAAATCTGTCGCCGTTAGATCAACGGTGTGTTCCGGCAGCTAACCTAGAATAACAGTTTCCATTCTAGGTTTAGCCTATACAGCATCTTCGACCACAGCTTCACTTAACCATAAACAACAATTTTTTTTTGTCGATAGTGCATATAAAAGCTTAGAATAAAATCTCATTTGACAGTAATTGAGACATGTATACTAATCAAGTGCTTGCTTATTAGCAATAAAAAAGTTAACATGCTGAATATGTTAAAATTCTATCACTTTCGGACTACGTAGAAGTGAAAGAGATGCAGCGATGGTAATTTTGCAATAAGTTTGGGAGAAAAACGAAAGAAAGCTTAGTAACATAAAACTAGTAACTTAATCGAGAATGTAACTTGACTTGTCCCTCTTGATTTTGTTATTTTATTGTTATATTTTTATACACATGCACACATGAATAATTAAAATATAATTACTAGCATAATTTAGAGTCAACTTTACAATTTTATTCCACCGAGAAAGTTTTTAGGAAGGTGTTTTGGAAAACATGGCCTTAAGATTAAGATATAATTTTGTTACTGTTACAAATCTACAGTAATATTATAAATAGGAAAGATTTGTATTTTTGTATGTAGCGAATAAACTTAAAAACTACTGGACCGTTTCGAAAAATTATTTCACCATTACAATCCTATATTATCACCCCTGATGAACATAGAATATTTACAAAAATGTTAACATTTTTGTCGCTGTATTTTTTTTATTGCCAGCATGTTCGCTTGAGGAAAATGAACACTTCAAATTACGAAAGCTAAATACTCCATATATATAACGACACGTATCTTCTGGTAACGCAATTATTATGTAAAACTATGAAACGGGTGACATATCCTGTGTATCGACATCGACACTAATACAAAAAAAAATACTTAAGTTGAACATAGGAACTACTTACACGGTGTTCATGATATAAGCCCCGCAGGTGGTTACGACCAGACATGACTCTAGAGCAAACCTCGGCAGTTGCAAGTCACACAAGAAGGTCGGTTCCTGCCACCCGCCCGCTGCACTCGGAGTTTCCTTGGCGGTCAACAAGTGCGCTCGTTTCACGTCTCCTATCACTTCTGCCGACCATAGCACGGAGAAATCACGCTTTACGCCTAGTAAAGCATCTCCCTGTTAAAAAACTATTCGTCAATAATGGTAACTATATCGCTGTAGACTACATTGTTACTTGTGTATGCTGTACTCTGAGTGACACTAATTTGGTAAATACATAGTACTCTTTTCACCATTTTTTATGGTCCCTACTAGATAAATGCGATTCATAAACATATTGCTAAGCAGGAGCTATCCGTCTGTACGACCTCTAAAAGGAATCTTTAAAGCCTTTGGAGAAAGGAAAATCTTTGGAGCGTTACTGTGGCGGATTCCCAAACAAATAATAATGATATTTCAGTCATATAGGCTTAGCTGTTTTTAACCAATCAGCTAAGTTAAGAATGCTTAAAAGGCTAGCCACCACCCTCAAGTAGAAAAACTAACGGTTTTATAGTATACATAACATTCTGTGTTGGAACGGTATACCCTCTGGTGTAAGTCTAACTCAAAGCCGGTTTTTTTATTTAAATACATTCTGATATAGTCCTATATGTTGTAGAACATTTTAAGCTATATTCAAGACTTATATCTTAAAAGTCTTACCTGGGCTGTAGAAAAGTTGGCGCTGTGTATTTCCAGCTCATTCTTTCTAACCAAGTAGATCAATCTTTGGGACCAGAGACCTTGTAAGTATAAATTGTCTTTTTTGATAAAGGGTCTTAAAGTCCTCGATGGAGTGTCTTCTTCAGGGCTTTCAAGCTGAAACAAGTATTTTTACGACTGTCTCATTCCCTCTGGTAAAAATGAGTAAAATCGTTTATCCATGTAGATGCACAAAAAGCAAGCACTACTATTTTAAGTTAATAAGCAGTGTATTAAGTAAAATAGTTCTTTAAACTTAAATCTGCAGCATATGTCTATTATATAATTTGCAGGTTTTCTTTATACAAGTATTTTTCTTATTCTAATAATAATTTGAGAGGAGTTTTCAGCCGCACTGGATGCAGTCATGCCAGTCCCATGTCAACATTCCTTTTTTTACAATCTATAATTAAACATTTTACAATATAACCAAAATAGTGTTCTGGCCGTGTCAGTTAATTGTACTGCCAGTACACTCTGGATCTGGACAAAACCAATACAAACATAATTGAGAGCCTCGCCTCTTATCATACTATACATAGGTTCGCGTTGGTGACACTCCATCAACAAGTTGTATATGTCCTCAACAACATGGTAGGGCATTTTGCAAATGCCTGCCTGGCTAGCTACCACCCTAAGTAGAGATTTCATGAGAGGCA
Organism: Plagodis dolabraria; assembly: GCA_963854805.1. NCBI lineage: Eukaryota > Metazoa > Arthropoda > Insecta > Lepidoptera > Geometridae > Plagodis > Plagodis dolabraria. The sequence goes on from OY978443.1 coordinate 15,071,448, forward strand.
ATTCCCATTCTAGAATAAGCCTGTATACCATCATCAACCACATCATCACTTACCATCAAGTGAGATTGCGTTCAAAGGCTACCCTATCAGCACACATTCTCATTATGGTTTACATAAATATAAACTTACAATCATAGTTCCTTCATTCAAGTCAAAAGCAGTCAAGAAATGTCTTCCATTCACATACTGCACACTGAGCGCCCAATTGTTGGGACCCTTTCTGAATGCTGGCAGGTACTCAGTAGGCTTGAGGACATATTCCACAGTTTGAGATTTGGTATCATCTGCAGAGAAAAAGTTCAAAATGGTAACAACATAGCTGCACAATGAGAAATTTCACAATGATTGTTTGATGCATGCATTGAATTCTCACTAAATAAAAAGTTTTACAAGACAATACAAAAACTTAACAAAAGAAAAACCGACTTTAAGGCGACGTTTTCCGGACAGTTTAGGCAAATAGCGCTCGAACGTATCCCTATAGAATAAGATAAGTACGCATAGCCACACGCATGGACTAGCCGTGAATTACGCGACGCGGTCAACGACCTCCAGTTCGAAAAGACAGCGTCACAGTGTAAAAATTACAGTTTCGCAAGCTTAACATTTATTACAATATTTTTTTCCACGTTTTGCTACAATGACAATCATGTTGAAAGTGTAATTTCTATGGCTTTATACTGCAACACTACAGACACGGACGAAGTAATAATATTACGGGTGGATTCATAATATTTACGTGCATAATAGTAGATTATTATACAATTGAGCTAAGTTGCTCATTATAGACGAGGCTGTAGGTTGCAGCCCGAGCCGTAGGCGAGGGCGTAATTCAGCCAAGTGTATAATGAGCAAGTTGTTCACGAGTTTCATACTCACTTTTTCAACACCCTTGCGAGAAAAAAAAATTGCACAAATGCGATACAAACACAATAATACATACGAAAATTATGGAATGTAGCGCGCAAGTTTTTTTTTTTTTGCACGCGGCAAATGTATGGTGTTGATTACATATAAACCTCTTTGTTGTAACAATACTGTATAACCCGGTTAAATTGAAAATGCTCTGTTTACTTGCATAAAAGTTGCAGTTTGGTAATAACTTAACTTTATAGGGATACATTACCCGGTTAAATTGAAAATGCCCTGTTTAATCGCATATAATTTGATAGATTGATATACACTTTATTGAAACACCGTATAAATAGTTTAAGCAGAAACACAATTTAAAATAATGTAACATTTGGCGGTCTTATCGCTGAACGCGATCTCTTCCAGACAAACCATTGGAAGGAGAGACATAATTTAAAGAGATCCAAGGGACGGCGGTGAGCAAGATATTATAGTACTTACACTGACAATTAACTTATATATTACCTACATTACATAAATACAAAAATATAATTAGAATACTCATATAGATAAACAAATAATATTCATATATAATAATACATGCACATATACAACATAATAATATATACATACATAAATAATGAATGATGTTCATGATTATATGACACATACTAACAATGGAACAACGATTATATATATGTTCATAGGGAGTCAACGATTTACTAGATAAAAGGCTTTTATAATTTGCAGTTAGGTACAAATTTAACTTTGTAGGGATAATTCTATTACGCACTAGTGTGTAATATTATTATGCATGAGGGTGTTATAGTTCGGTTTATGGCCCTAAGAACGATATAATAAAGCTCACTTTACGGGCGAGGGTGTTGAAAATATATGTATGACATACTTATGTTGAATTTTTAATATAATCGTAATAGTAATCAGGAATAATCGTAAATAATCAGGTAAGGGTAATAGAAGATAAAGTATCTAATTTTTTTAGAGTCAAAATGCTGTTTAGTAATCAGTTAAAATATAATATAATATAGCAAGTAATGCGTATTGTATAAATTCTGTATGTAAAAGTAACACGGAATAGTCAAATCCAATAGTTTTAAATAAAGTCAAAAAAGGAGATTTTTAATTTAGGAGGGTGTTGGTAGATACAATTAGGTAAGATTATTAAAAGGCCAGGATACTTTTAAGTATTTTAATATTTTTAGAGTAAAATGCAGTTTAATTTGTTAATATATATAACAAATATAATAATTACAAGTAATCAATTATTTTCTTTACTTAGTTCCTTTTATTTTTCTTATCTCTATCCCTCTTATCTTCGAGGATCTATTATTTCGGTAGAAGAGAGTCCATGTAAAATTTTACAAGTTGTGGTTTCATTTTCGTCCTCAAAAATGTATCCTCTTTCATATTTTTTATCATACCATTTGACCTTGCAGACCCATGGATAAAATTGTCAATTAAAGGTACTTACTCCATTTTTAGTCCTACCCTCAGCTATAGCTGCTTCTTTGTCGCACAATGCTGCAGATTCCATTGATTCAACTGCGACTCCTTCCCATTTCTCATAAACCTGATTTTGAATCTTGCCATAATATTTTGTCGAAATTACTGGTGCATCCAATGCAGAGAAAACTTCCCGAAACTGAGAGTAACCGATGCCTAAAGCTATGATTCCGCTAGTAGCAGCTATATTTGCATTTACGCATTTTTCATCACTGCTATCCTCAGATTTAATCACCACTAATTCATGGCACATATTGCATTCAAATTTAAATTTTGATGTCAGTCCTAATCTTTTCTCGTCCACCAATCTAAAATTTTCAGTCTTACAAGCGGACAAACCATTGAAGCTTCCTTTATTTTGTAGCTGAGCAAGAAAATCATTCAAATCAACAAATCTTCTTCCAGTAACGGGGTGAAAATCATTTGACTCACTGATCGTTTCAACGGTCAGTTCTATCAGTTGTTCTTCAACACTGGAATATAAAATCACAAATTATATTTAAAAAAACTACTTCTTTTGTTTGCTATTTGTATATTTGAACTCTACATACTCATTTTCTGTATAGATGTTTAAGTTATTGGTCAGTTCAGAGTTATCTGAATTACTGCAGTCTCTATCTTGAAATGCGCCGTCCCAATACCTGTAAAAAAGTTATGATAAGATGTATTTATATAAAATACATCAAATATAAAAATCTAGACAAGTACTTACTCAACTCTCGAAACCAAGGTCATTTTGAAGTTGGCAAAAGATTTGTTCGATGGCTCCTGGGCGCTACCACCATTGTCTATAAGTTGTGTAACGCCTAGTTCCCTAAAACCATGATTTACTATATGTAAATTGAACTATTATCATATTTACAACATGTGTATACCAAACCAAATCACGAGTATAGAATATAGTCAAGGATGGTAAAGTGACTAAAACTACTGACTCTCACTGCTGACGAAACACTACTCAAGAATCACTGCTTCATACGCTACTGTTTCTTTGTATACCGTAGCATGTGTACAAAATTTAAATGTAGACAATCCTACCCTCATAAGTCATATTATAAATCCCTTATAAATCTATCTACTTATAGCAATTAGTAGAAGTACAAAAAGGTAAATTTATAATTTCAAGATTTGTATTTAGTAAATGAGTAGGTACTTATAACATCCTTTACTATGGAAAATTATAAGCTGAAGATAATCTACAGTCAATTCGCTAATTATATACTATATAATTAGGTACATATTTTCGATTATATTTACTTCCAAAAATTACTAGCTACGTTACTCGGTTATATCCAATTCCGAGGTAAAGTATACTATCTCGTTTGTTGTACACCACCCCATTGGAACTGCCATAAAGATCGGGGTTATTATACGTTATTTTACTAGCGTAAGGATTGGACAAACTAAAAATAAACCATAATCTTTATAATTTTTGTTTGATTATTGAGTTCGTAGCGGGTATGCCAAATATCAATGACAGCAAATACTAATGTATAATCTCAGAATAAGCTTATTATTTCAATGTGTATAATAATAAGTATCAACTTAGCATCGTAATATAGAAGGAAGGTATTGTAATTGTAATATTCTGTACATTCATACATGGTAACACGGAACGGTCGAAAAAAGCTGATTGAAGTCTTCCCTTCCTTTGCGTCGTCATTATAAAGAACTTTTACTGTGGCACCAACCTGAAATTATGCTTTTCCATATATTTTGCTAAGTAGAGAGTGAATTACTTTTTCTGTGGAACAGTTCATATTTCATTTTTCCGTATTCAGAAAGTCTTAGGAATTATACGTTTATCAAAAGAGTAGGTAGGTCTACATTGAGATAATTTCGGATTAGTACCTACTTACTACTAAGACACCGTGTAACCCAGTACGCACTACAACTGTAAATATATAACTGATATTTACACTCCATAATACCGTTTTAGAGATACGTCATTTGTCTTCTCTTGGCTGACGCCATCCGAAAAAAATACATATTCAGAATAACGACGTCCGTTTCAGCCTAGAAATTTATTTTCAAACAAATCGGAGTAACTTTTTTCACTTGGCAGACGTCCTCGAAAAACATATTTTGAATTCGTTATACGGACGTTCAGAACTACCCAGATATCGATTTTCAGCCAAATCGGAGTAACTTTTTTCACTTGGCAGTCGTCATTGAAAATTTAGTTCCGTATTTGAAATAAGGACATCTACAACAACCTAGATATCGATTTTCATCCAAACCGGAGTAACTTTTCATACTTGGCAGACGTAATCAAAAAATAAATTCCAAATTTGAAATAAAGACATCCACAACAACCTAGATATCGATTATCAGCCAAATCAGAGTATCTTTTTTCCCTTGGCAGGCGTCATAAAAAATAATTCCAAATTCGGAATGAGGACATCCAGCACAACGTAGATATCGATTTTCATCCATATTGGAGTAACTTTTTTCACTTGGCAGACGTCATCGGAAACAAATTCTAAATTCGTAATATGGACGTTCAGAACTACCTAGATATCGTTTTTTTTTTTTTTTTTTTTTTTATATGCTTGATAGGTTAGCCTTTGACCACTATCTCACCTGATGGTAAGTGATGATGTGGTCGAGGATGTTGATCAGACTAACCTAGAGTTACTGGCTCTCAAGGACAGCTGCCGGAACACACCGTTAGGTGCTTGGCGACAGATTTTCAACTTGAGGGTGGTAGCTAGCTAGGCGGGCATTTGCAAAGTGCCCTACCACCATGCTGTAACGACTGCTATCCTAAGACAACAACTGGGACCGACGGCTTAACGTGCCCTCCGAAGCACGGAAGCGCTCAGTAGTAATGCCCAACCAGCAGTCACCCATCCAAGTCATGACCGCGGCGGACGTTGCTTAACTTTGCTGATCAATTCAGAATGGCTAAGCAAACTTGGCTACGAGCGCTTCAAAATCAATTTTCATCTAAATCAGAGTAACTTTTTTCATTTGGCAGACGGCATCGAAAAATAAATTCCACATTTGGAATGAGGACATCCAGAACAACATATATATCGATTTTTATGCAAATTGGAGTAACTTTTCTTACGCTGCAGACGTCATCAAAAATAATTTCCAAATTTGGAATAAGGACATCCAGAACAACCTACTCGTAGATATCGATTTTCAGCCGAATCAGAGTATCTTTTTTCACTTGGCAGACGTCATCGTAAAATAAATGCCAAATTTGGAATAAGGACATCCAGAACAACCTAGATATCGATTTTCAGCCAAATCAGAGTATCTTTTTTCACTTGGCAGACGTCATCGTAAAATAAATTCCAAATTTGGAATGAGGACATCCAGAACAACCTAGATATCGATTTTCAGCCAAATCAGAGTATCTTTTTTCACTTGGCAGACGTCATCGTAAAATAAATTCCAAATTTGGAATGAGGACATCCAGAACAACCTAGATATCGATTTTCATCCAAATTGGAGTAACTTTTTCACTTGGCAGACGTCTGCATTGGGAGTGAGGACGTCCAGAACAACCTAGATTTTTATCTTCAGCCAAATCGGAGCAACTTTCTTCAGTTGGCAGACGAAATCGTTATTGATATTGATATGTTGGCGCTACATGCGCAAACTAAACGGCGATATGCAAATAAGTCGTCCAGTACAGATGAACCTGAGTAATAGGGAAATATCAAAACGTGGAATATACTAAGCATTTACTTATGTGATTATTATACCACTAACTTTCCGGGCGCGGCTCCACCTGCGCGTATGTCGGTTATCGCGCAAAAACATTAACCTCTTTTTGCGCAGTTGGATAAAAACTATCCTATGTTTTTTCCCGGGTCTCAAACTATTTCCATACCAAATTTCATTCAAATAGGTCCAGTAGTTTTGGCATGAAAGCGTAACAGACAGACGGACAGAGTTACTTTCGCTTTTATAATATTAATACTGAAATACTGATACAGAAATATATTTGATTTTATTTTCTACACCGATAAAGGCCATCATGTGGCTTATTCATTTGATAAATGTATTAGTTACTTACCTACTAGTTAGTACTTACCGATTTCGATCTCTTATCAATATCATAATATGCTCCCTCAGCTGACGTAAGCGTTCCTTATTTTTTATACTGTGGTTTCCCATTTATTTATTCGTCGATTCCGAAATAGCGTATACAATCCGTGCGCGAAAGGAACGAGCACAGTACCGTCGTTGACAGCGGTCACGGGCGTACTGGCGACACGGGTACAAGGGATCTCGTAGTTTATAATGAGAAAAAATTGCCAGAAAATCATCCACTATAGATATTGATAAAATATTAGGCAAATATTTAGATATACTAATAAACTATCGAATAAAACCAGTTTAGTGTTAATATTAATTATAGTTTTAAGATATCGGCGATAATAAAATTTAAAAAGCATATTTTTCAAAAATTAAATCTATCGAGGATTTTTTACGTAATCGTGTTTTTGCCGAGATCATAATTAAGTTTATGAACTGAAGATATACATATCAAAAGAATGCGACTTAGGTAATCGAAGAAGTATTTTATCTCGATTTTCAAAGATGTTACTTTGTCAGACCATATCGCCTTAAACCTAAACTATACATTATTAGGGATAACTCAAATACTACTGGTCACATCTCACTCAAATTTAAATGGACCAAATGACAAGCACCAGCTTTTAAATATATAATTTCATCAAAATCGGTACACCCTGTATAGGTATGATGTGACACACAAAGACAAAAAAATTATGCAATCGAATTGAAAACCTCCTCCTTTTTTTGAAGTTGCTCAAAAAGAGGGTTTTCTGACTCATATACCTTTAGATCCACCCTGAATTAAAAATGTTATTTTGTCTTTAGACAGTTGTTTGATGTAAGACATGAAACCATCTTTCTTGTCTTTATCATTCTGAACTCTCGCTTGTTGCAACCAATTGTAGCCAAAAGATCTATGTTCAAGGATCAATTTCCATTGCTGAGATTTTCCACCAGAAATCTGAAACAAAATAAATACAACTTTATCAGTCTGGGTTGTTGAGGCATTTAAGCTAAAAGGCTTATCAGAGAAATAGGGCAAAGACTTAAAGAAAACACAGGCGACTCCCTCTCTGGTTCATCCGGCCATCGTGATTTAACATGGAAATGTGGCAAGTGTTAGGGGAACCTTTACACCGTGAACAGTCATGAAGGGTTGTTTGATTAGTTTAAGGATATATTGATTTTGACCGTATATTTACTTATTTAAATAAAATGTTAATTTGACTTATTTCATCAGTATTTCATCTTACTGATATTATAAGATTAGGTGTGTGTGATCAAACAGCTCTCAAACAAATGCATTGATTTTGGTGATATTTGCAATATAATTATAATTTACCTGGGTGTAGCTGCGGGTGGAAACTAGTTCAAAAAAAATATTTTGTTAGTATTTTATTTTATATTCAAGTCAAGTTGCAATTTTTGATTTTATATTATGTCGAAACACTATAGGATAAGATATCAACACATTTTTTTTTCATACTAAGACATATTTAAACACAATATAAATACATACGACAAACATACTAAAATTTTCTATTTATTTATTTTAAATATAGTAAACCTTCACCCAGCCATAGTGAATAAAGGTTTGTAATGGCGGAATTACTTTTACTTGTATGTAATGGGTTTTTATGAGGACAATATAGGAAATTATTTTGAGACTTTATATTAATATTTCGATTATCAATCAAAATATAAATTCAAAAGTTTTCATTCAAGTGGCCATAGTTTTAATGACAAAAAATTCTTCAAACAGAAAAAAGTAATAAAAAGCTTATAAGAACCATCAACATTTGTAAAATCGCTGAAAAGTTATGTAAGGTCATATAGAAAAGATCACTTAAGGTCACATAGAAAACGAGCATACCTAACAAAACATGTAGGAAGTGTACCTACTGAATTAACTCAATGATTTTACAGCTTTATGAAAATGTAAATTTATATGGTAAGTACTCACCAAAAGTGCCAGTAAATCAAGAGAGTCGTCAAAGCAGATCTGAAGGTCTGTTATTTCACCAGCCACTTTACACTCACCCACAACTGTTTGTGACTCCAAGGAATAAAACGATAGTGTACCCGTCTGAAACCAATGTTTCAAAGATTAGAAAAATTGGATGGAATAAACAACCACTGCAAGCAATAATTTCAGCAATACTTGAAACAATGTTTGCACTGACACATGGTGTAAACTTAGTTTTATGTAAAAAAAAACTTAGATCAAGATTAGGTTATAAGCAAGAGTCCTACCCGGTGTTAAGCATTAACCTCTGCCTATAACAGATGCACTTTGTCACAAGACAAACTGTAGTGGACCTATCACTCCGAGACATAGTCTCTAAAGATAGAGTGTGAAGGTACATTAGAAGGTGCGGTTAAATTTCATGTGCCTGTTATGTATTGAACTGTATTTACTTAGTATATATATAGATTATATAAAATGACCACCATAAAATGCTTTGATACCCATCTGTATTCAGTTGTGTGATTCTTTTACCAAAAATTGTAATCGAACACCAAAGGTAGTAAATGATCACCAAATGTAGTAAATGATCACTAAAGTCATATTTAGGAGCAACAACGAGCGAAGTGAGGAGGAGCGTTAGGTTTCTTGTGATCACAACAATGAGCGATCCGAGCGAGCGAAGCGAGCATGCCGTGGGAGCGGCTGGCGATGCGCCTAAAGAATTATAGCATGTGTAAAAACTTTAATTATAATTTTCATTAAAATGCTGTTTTAATTTTTGTGAACATTTACTACTTTTGGGTTAACAATGATTTATTTGGAGTAATTTTGCTTAAAAAGGATAGCGAGATGTTAAAGCTTTGGTTATAAGTTTACATTAAGGCGACATGATAGCGACGTTGCACAGCTTTTGAAGGGGTGAAGCAGACGCAGATCACCGCGCGGCGAGAGATGTCTAGCTAGTTTAGCCGCCCGCGCTCTTTCTCGTATCTATCTATTGTTTGTAGGAGCAGGTTTGTGCCTATACTGATTTTTGATTTCAAAGTCGACTGCTTTGGTTTATACTTACATACCTAGATACGCCAAATTATTGCTATATGGTGTAAATTATGATTTAATTTACGTATATCAATATGATACCAACCACGTTACAGTATAAAATCGAATATAATACAGTATTTGTTCATAAGAGCGCACACTACGATCCCCAAGATGCCTGCCAAGCGTGGGGATTATGAGAAACCTCAATAATAGGGGAGGCTATGTTCAGGAGTGGACCATCGTTCATCATATAGCACACTTCGATCCCCAAGACGCCTGCCGAGCGTGGGGATTACGAGAAACCCCATTATAGGCGAGGCTATGTTCAGCAGTGGACAATCCGGCTTAAAAAGTATTCGTTGTGATCAGCAGTAGACCACCATTCATTACGATCCCCAAGACTGTTGAGCATGGGGATTATGGCCGAGCGTGGGGATTATGACAAACCCCATAATAGGCGAGGCTGTGTTCAGCAGTGGACAATCCGGCTTACACAGTATTCGTTCATTATATCACACTGCGATCCCCAAGATGCCTGCCAAGCGTGGGGATTATAGGAAACCCCCCTTGATAGGGAGGGCTGTGTTCAGCAGTAGACAATCCAGCTGATTCAGTATTTGTTCATAATAGCGTACACTGCGATCCCCAAGATGCCTGCCAAGCGTGGAGATTATGAGAAACCCCAATAATAGGGGAGGCAATGTTCAGGAGTGGACCATCGATCAGTATATCGCACACTTCGATTCAGAAGAGGCCTGCCAAGCGTGGGGATTATGACAAACCCCCATAATAAGGGAGGCTGTGTTCAGAAGTGCACAATCCGTCTTATACAGATATAATTATAACCATAAGTTACTGGCTCTCAAGGACAGCTGCCGGAACACACCGTTAGGTGCTTAGCGACAGATTTTCGGCTTCGCTAATTTCTTTCTCTTATATTTCCTATCCTATGAGTAGATTTTTTTTTCTTCTTACTTCCCATGTTTACTGGTCAATAGACTAGTAGTACATAACTTACCTAACCTGCTTACAATTTATTATTTTTACACGTAACAACAATCTATCCTCATATAATCTTCTATATCGCCCACAAAAATTGATACGGACTAAATGTCTATATCGAACGTACGGGCGTGCTGGAGGTTCGAAAAAAGTTGTACACGTCTACTCTCGACAACGCACACCGGGCGACTGGCGGGGCGGGCGTCGGGAGCCATGGGACAGCCTGCATATTTAGCGTGCGCGCTTTCCAATATTCTCAATATTTATTTCACTTTATTTTCTTTAAATAATCTTACGCTTTTTCAAAAAGCTAATTCCAAAAAAGTATGTGAATGTTTGTTAGGATTACACACATTTTTTTGGTAAATATATGTTCGATAGAAACTGAATGCAGTTGATTAATGAGTCAACTGCATAGTCGGGAACGTCAAAATGGGTGTTTTTTAGGAAAGTTTACGATTTTTTTCAATCAAGCCAAATTTTTTTAATCGTGTTTCGGGGCCCAACGTCGGATAAAGTACTTTATGAACTGTTACTACTGTTAGTATACAAAAAATAAATCATCAATTACCCGTTTTAAAGGTCTAGTTTTGAATATTCGTGAGGACGAATCGTCAAATTTGAAGCACATTTCATCTTAAAATGCAGGTCTAATTATGGTGATCATTTACTATTTTTGTCTGTTATATGTTACTATATCTGGTGGTAAGTTAAAGATAAGCCTTATAACATGAGGTTAAATGTTATTATAGTAGGCTAAGTGGGAATTGGTGGAAAAAAAAACAATAAAAAAATAATGCCTAAGTAAAAGCATCAGCTGTTTGGAATTAAAATCGCTCGCGCTCCCACGCGCTCATCTTCGATCGCTTAGTGATTGAAACGGCTAACACCGCTTGACGGTGACCGGTTCGCAGCGCAGCGCGGAGCAATGCCCGCGCCGCGCCGCCGCCGCGGTCAGTGTGTCCATCCATGAACTTTCATTATTATCAATCACTCTCTTACCCTGTGGTTCAAGTCACGCATATATGCGCTATTTGCACTGTGTGCACGCAAACAGTCAGTTCATAACTTGCTAAACAGACACCGCGATAGCATAATGACGTCATCTTTGACATCATCTCCGGCCGCAAACAACGCTCACAGAAAAGTGGTAGTGCAATGTGTGCACAAACGTCAAACTCAAATCTTGACAGATAGATAAGGAGATTTTTGTTAATAATTGATTAAAACTAATGTAAGTTTGACACATATTAAAAGACATTGTGAATCGAGTTAAACTTACGGTATTTTTACTAAATCCCCTGTGATTGCGGCAAAAGCTACATAGGCGAAACTCGACAAAACATTGCGACGAGAATAACAGAGCTTATAAGAAGTGTTAAGAACTTGGACATAGGTAGATCTGCGGTGGCAGAGCATGCTCAAGAGGCGAGCCATTTCTTGAGGTTCGATAAGGCTTCCGTATTAGCAAAGGAAAGGTTCCTGATACCGCGCAAAGTACGGGAAGCCATAGAAATTATCCGTCATCCTAATTTCAACCGCGACCGGACCTTAACACTGCCACTTGGAATAATGGAACCGTCATCTTGCCGCAAGATACAGTCAGTACGGCGTGCACAGGTCTGGTAGTATGGAACGACAGTAGTGCCAGTGCCAGTGACGAAGAAACCAACGATGCACCTAAGCCGGCGCCGTCGGTGACGTCGGAGCGCGCGAGGAGGGCAGCAGCGCGCGCGGCCCGCTCCGCGGCCGCCGCCAGCGCCACCATCAGTGCATGCGTGGGCGCAGTCGGCGCGTCGAGCGCACGCACTCCGTGACGAACCGACTCTGAAAGTCGCGAAACCGGTCGAGATGCCTTCTCGACGTAAAAATACTTTTAGTATGAAATTTTTGTTGTTGTGGTTAGAATGTTGAACGTACAAAAATCTGTTCACAAAAGTTGAAGAGCAATACTTCGATTACCAATAATTAACGTGAAGGTTATTTTTGGTCAATTGCGAAAAAGCAAATTGACAGTTAGCAGATGTTATAAGCGCGGCTTCATATCGGTTCACGTCATTTGCGTGCAAACAGTGCATATTCTCGTATTTCAGTTAAGAACCGAGCTTTTGCAATGTATGCAGTGAGAGCAGTGTTTGCGTGATTTAAACCGTAGTGTTAATAAGCGTTGCAACGCTTACAGCCTATCTTTTTTTATGTAAAGAAGTGACGAGATGAGCTAGACGGTGCCTGATGGAACCTAAGGATCATGTCTGCTCATAAATAGTTGCAGTGTCATTGATCTGTACACTGCACTGCGCTCGTTACTCCCAGTAATTTCACTCGTTTGCCCAGTAATTTCACTCGCTACAGTGCCCTTCATACCTAAACACAGTGCAATACTGTTTTGAGGCAGAATGCAGGACACTGCGATAAGCAAGAGACCTACCACCTAGTTTGCACCACCCAGGTAACTAGGTACCATGTGTAGGGAATCCAGTTTCAGGGTAGGTAGGTACTCTTCTAACGACGCGTGCAGCTCAGCTTCTAAAATCAAATTCCAATCTGCTCATAACATACCCATAACAAACCAAATGAAATTCAGACATGTATGTATGTACCTACCTACCTTCTCGTAGGTAGGTACCTAACTTATAAATAATTAAACTTCTGTTGTCGCCAATAATTTCTGGGTTCGTGGCTTAGGCCCCCAGTGGTCGACCCCCCCGATTCTAATAAAATTAGTATATTTTTGTACTTTTTTTCACTAAGTACAGTAAACGACAAAAGTCTTTCTTAATCAAATTATCATACATACAAAGAAGATCATACGTACCATGCATACGTGACGCAGTTATTAAGAGGGAAAAAATCTTTTTTTTTTCCGTTTTTACGTTAGTAGTCACTTATTTGCTAATAATGTAGCTTTCTATCGGTAAAAAACCTTTTGAGTTTACCCATTAAAACAAATATACGAAAAGTCAAAACTTTTCTCTTTAACTAATTATTAGTTTTCATTTTCCAAAAACGTTGGTAAACTGTTTTTTCTCCTCCCTACCCTCAGAAAGAGAGCTGTGTCGAAATTGCGTCGTATCTTATTATTTCCATTAATATTACTTAAAACTCGTTTTTTATCTTCTCAGTGTTAAAATAGTTAATTATCCATCAAAAATCGTGTCTACAATATACTCGAGGCGACAACTTTGGCGCCGCCTGCGCATAACTTAAATACGAATGCCATTCTGGAGGAATTGACCAAACGTGAGCGCAGGGCTAGCAATGTCATACTCGTAGGTATTGAAGAAAGTGCCTCAGACATCTGCAGTGTGAGAAAAACACATGACGAGTTGGCTGTCAACCATGAACTTCGAGAGGTCCATGGTTCGGACTTCTCGAAAAAGGTTCTTTTAGTGCAGCGGCTGGGGCGCCGCGAGCAGGGTAGGAAGCGCCCGCTTAAAGTAGTGCTCAAATCCCGCCAAGATGCCACATCAACACTGAAAAGCAAAAGTAAGGCCAGACCAGAGGTAAGATTTTACGATGATAAAACGCCTTTTCAAGGAGAAGAACTTAACCGTCTGCGTGAGGTACTAAAAACGAGAATAGATAGGGTGAAATCAATTTAACAATAAAGTACATAAAGGGTGCACCTAAAATAGTACAAAAAAACTAAATTACGACCCTAGAAATCCTTACCATGACCTTACTTTTATGTATAACATAACTTTTATGTAAAACATTCGAGGCTTGCACTCAAATATCGACCCGGTCCACCACCATCTTGAGACCGCCAGACCGTATATTCTATTCCTCACGGAGACGCAGATCAAATGTCCAGCTGACGCTGCATACCTTGCCTACCCTGGCTACGTTCTAGAACATAGCTTCAGGGCCAGAGCGGGAGTTTGTATGTATGCCCGCGATGACATTTGTTATCGGCGTCTCCGCAACCTTGAAGACCCCAAATTTTCCATCATGTGGGTTCTGGTAGACAATGGCATGGAGAAGATACTTTATGCTTGTGTCTACCGTTCGCACAGCGGAGATGAGGAGACAACCAGGCTCACAAACTACCTCAGTGAGGCGGCCGATGTGGCCCAACAGAGGTATCCTTCTGCTCAATTAGTGCTTCTGGGGGATTTCAACGCCCACCATCAAGACTGGCTATACCCATACCAGAGCACAAACCACGCTGGTCGAGAGATGCGCAAGCTTGCTTTGACGCTAAACCTCACTCAGCTGGTCCAAGGAGCCACAAGGATACCGGATGTTGATGGCCACACAGCCAATTGCTTGGACCTTCTGCTGACAACAGATCCAGACCGCTACTCGGTGTCGGTTTCATCACCTTTAGGTAGCTCCGACCACTGTCTGGTGAAGTCTGTATCAGTGTACTCCCCGCCCGATCCCAGTCCAAGGGGCACTCGGCGGGTGTGGCGATACAGGTCAGCAGATTGGGATGAGATGCGTAATTTTTTCGCGTCTTACCCTTGGCGGCAGGTTTGTTTTTCTTCGAGCGATCTCTCAACTTGCGCGGATGCTGTGACTGAGGTGTTACGTCAGGGTATGGAATACTTCATACCATTTTCTGACGTCCCGATGTGCAGCAAAGCTCGCCCATGGTTTAATGCCAAATGTGGAGATGCAGAAGCGTCAAAACATGAGGCCTTCTTAGCCTGGGCTGATGCTCGAACCCGCAAATCCAGAGATGTACGTGAAAAGAAGAAAGCATTTAACCTAGCCGCCAAGTCCTGCAAAAAGGCTCTCAAGAAGGCTCGCTTCGACCACATACGCCGAACAGGGAACAAACTTGCTTCTTACCCTTCGGGCAGCAAAGCATTCTGGTCCCTGGCGAAGTCGATCGAAGAGAACTTCTGCCGTCCCTCACTGCCCCCATTGCTGAAACCTGACGGCTCACTAGCGCACTCTGCTGAAGAGAAAGCAAATTTATTTGCAACTCAATTTGCGGAGTCTTCACGTTTAGATGCTGGCAATGCTGTACCTTCTAACCTGCCAAACAGCGGGACGTTAATGTCAGAAATCCGCATTCGACAGTCTGAAGTACGCAAAGCGTTGCGCGATCTGGACGTGAACAAAGCTAGTGGTCCAGACGGTATACCAGCTGTAGTCTTGAGGATGTGTGCGCCAGAGTTGACTCCTGTATTGACTCGCCTCTTTCGCTTGTCTATGACGACTGGTCAAGTGCCCAAGTCCTGGAAGCTTGCAAACGTGCAGCCCGTGCCCAAAAAGGGTAGTCGCGCAGACCCTGCCAATTACAGGCCTATTTCAGTCACTTCCATACTCTGTAAGACGTTGGAACGTGTACTGAACCACAGGCTCCTGGCATACCTAGAAGTAAACGATCTCCTCAGTGATCGACAATACGGATTTCGCCGAAACCGGTCTACTGGGGATCTTCTAGCGTATGCCACACACATCTGGAGCGCGGCCATCGAGAACCACGGAGAGTCACTTGCTGTCTCTCTCGACATCTCGAAGGCTTTCGACAGGGTTTGGCATGATAGCCTTATTAGCAAGCTTCCTTCTTACGGCCTTCCCACTGGTTTGTGTGTTTGGATATCAGATTTCTTGAGGGATCGGTCGATTAGGGTAGTCATCGATGGCTGTTCTTCCGACCAATTGGCCATAAATGCCGGAGTCCCTCAAGGATCAGTACTCTCTGCAACGCTGTTTCTGCTGCATATTAATGATCTGCTTAAACCCGGTATCTTTGGGTACGCAGACGACAGCACCGTTGTGGAGAGTTACACATCTAACGCACGAACCAGTGCATTACAAATCCAGTCTCATAGGGAAGCGATGGTTCAGCGCTTGAACTTTTCTTTGAAGGCAGTCTCCGATTGGGGCGATGCCAATCTGGTTAAGTTCAATGCAGCTAAAACCCAGGCGTGTCTTTTCTCCGCCAAACGGAGCCCTTTCCAGCTGGCTCCTACTTTCAGGGATGTGTCCGTGCCGATATGTAACCATATAGAGCTTCTTGGCATCTCTTTAACATCAACTCTCAATTTCGGCTCCTATATTGAGTCAAAAGCCCAGCTTGCCTCAAAAAAGCTTGGTGTGTTGGCTAAGGTGAGACAATACTTCACGCCGGGACAGTTGCTTAATCTGTATCAAGCCCAAGTCCGGACGTGTATGGAGTACTGTTCTCACCTTTGGGATGGTTCTGCCAAATACCAGCTGGAGACACTGGAAGCTATTGAGAGGAGAGCCAAGAGACTCATTAACGACGACCAACTAGTAAGCAAAAGACTCCAGAGTCTCGAGCATCGCCGCAAAGTCGCTAGTTTATCGGTTTTTTATCGGATACATTTCGGTGAGTGTGCAACGGATCTTCACAATTTGATTCCGCCATCCCCATTCTTTAACCGGACATCCAGGGATACTCCGAAGCGCCATCGCTATATGGTGGAAATTCCATTTACCCGAACGAAGCGATTTGCTTCTTCGTTCATTATACGAACCGCCAGGGAATGGAATACCCTGCCTGAGTCTGTGTTTCCGGTTAAGTACAATATGGGGGTCTTCAAAACGCGAGTGAATAGGTATCTTCTGGGTAAGCGCGCTCCATCGTCGATCGCATCATCACTTAACATCAGGTGAGATAGTGGTCAAGTGTTACACAGTTCGGTATATAAAAAAAAAAAAAAAAAAAAATACAAATCTTTTCTCATTGCCTCCTAAATTTGATCTTTTCCTATTGCATGTGAGCTCATTGAAGCCATTAATAGTCATAGTTACAGAGACCTGGTCAAATAGCAGAGACCGCAACACCACATATAACATACCAGGCTACACTCTTTTTAGACTAGACTGTAAACACACGGTAAAGAAATCAGAAGGAAAAACACGAGGTGGGGGTGTAGCAATTTATGTTAGAAATCATGTGAACAAAATACCTGTCATAGCGAGACTGAACCATAGATATATGTGTGATGAAGTGGAAGCGTTATACCTCGATATTCTGTATGGTACACATCATTTTCTGGTAGCAGAAGAGATGATAAGGACGAATATATGTGGAAGCACCGTGATACCAAGATGATGCAGAATCTTCAAGCGGCCTCAGAGAACAACACTGTGGTGATTGTAGGAGACTTCAATTACACATCTTTAAAATGGCCTTTACTGGCTGTACAGCTACAGGTCAGACAGCAAATTACTAAATCTGAAGATCTTTTTATTAATATGTATGTAAATAGCAATCTGTACCAAATAGTTGATAGCCCCACCAGACTTCAAGCTCACCAGGTACCATCAGTCCTAGATCTCATATTGGTAAATGAAGAGGCTCTGATCAAGGATGTTGTATACAAACCACCCATTGGGAAGAGTGATCACTGTGTGCTAGAATTTAGTATCCAGGTACTTATGCAAAAAGAAAACATGTTACCAAAATATAAAAGAAATTACTCACTCATTGACTTTGACAGTTAAAATTCAGATCTACTTCAGAAATTAGCAACTATTGACTACTCTAATAACACTGCTAAGCTTTGGGAGGATATGTTAAATGCAATCAACTCGACTACAGATTACTTTGCTCCACTAAGGGAAGATAAACCTAGTAAGATTACTAACAAACCATAGATAACTAAAGAGATACTAAAACTAACAGTCAATAAGAAGGAATTATGGGACAGGTATTGAACATCGAAGATGGAAAATGACTACAAGATTTATCGTGAACTAAACAATGAATGTGTGGCTCTGTCCAGAAGAAAAAGAAGCATTTATGAGTCAAATATTCTTAATTTTGGTGATAAAGCATTCTACTCGCACATTCGGAAGTGTATGACATCAAAAGTCTGCACCCCACCAGCAATCAGAAACAACAATGGAGATCTTGTAACAAAACAGAATGAGATTGCTAATGTATTTGCTGAAACATTTGAAAAAGCTTACTCAACAGAGCCTGCCATCAATCAGAATATCCAAATTACCACTGTAGCCAGAGTCGATGAGAGCCTATGTGACATAATATTCGTACTCCAATCGTACTCAAATCGGAAGGACGCGGGTTCAATTCCCGCCCGGGGCAAAACATTTTGTATTCCAATAATTTGTAAATTTATGATTTTCGCTTAGTACGCGGTAGTGCTTGTAATCATAATATATAGAAATATAGAACTTTTCAAGTCCGAGTTGGCAATACCTTATCTCAACAAAAACAAGTCCTCAGTGGTGTACCGCAAGGCTCAGTGTTAGCTTCCCACCTTTTTGGCCTCTTTATCACAAATTTGGTTGAGCTCATAGAATGTCAAACTGCCTTTTTTGCAGACGCGGTGAATTCTTTGCCAACCCGCTCATTAAATCTGGTCAGCTCCAAGAAGATATTGAGCGAATACAACAATGGACCAGTGATTGGATTATTAAGCTGAATTCTACCAAGTGTAGTGTCCTACATCTAGGAAGAAATAATCCACAAGTGACATATATGTTAGATGGCCAAATCATGTCATCTGTCGGTCATCAAAAAGATGTTGGCATTATTATCTCCAACGACCTCAAATGAACATATAGGAACAATTGTCAAGAAAGGAAATTCATATATATGTGATTCGCAAAGCTTTCCAAACTATGACAGTTGAAGTATTTCTCAAGATCTACAAGTCATACATTAGACCATTGCTGGAGTATGGATTTCAAGTCTGGAACCCGCACTTTCGAAAAGACATAATCTGCTTGAAAGTGCGCAAAGAAAAGCCACAAAGATACCGCAAGCCTCCTATCCTCAGCAACAGAGTTGTTCACAACTGGAACAGGTTGCCAGAGGAGGTTGTCTCTGCTTCATCTGTGAACGCATTTAAGAACAGGCTGGATAACTGGTTGTGTAAAAGCAAAAAGTCACTTGCCAACTTGTAACCAATGCTGACTCACAAGTGTGTGGACACTACAAAAAAGCCTAATGATTCGACACAGTGTGATATAGGCACATCAGCATTGCGCTGCTCGCCTATAATCAAATAAATAAATAAAATAAAATAAATTTTGTTAGTAAATAATAAATTACCATTACATTAATTTGTTAAATTTTATCTTCCATCTTCAATTAACCCATCTACTAATTGGGCCGAAAGAACACCACGAGCAAGAATGGAAATATGATTGCCAAGTTCACTGAACAATACGAAAATAAAAAATTGCATGATCATGTTTTTACAACAATTCTGCCCGTTTGTAGAAATCCAACCAAAACAGTAACAGTTAATTATTTATTAAGTACTTAAATAGAGATGATTTTGGTTGTTTATTATTATTATAGGTAATAGATGTGTTCTTTAATATATATTTGATTTTAAAGTTGATTATTGTTAATAATTATTGTTATCAAATTTTTTTTAAAAACTACACATTTCTAATGTTGTTGAAATACTTTCCAGTTATTTTTTTAAGGCTGATTTTTAAGCACTATATTATTTGAGATTGATTTTCATAATTAGGTAAAATAATTCGCTTGATATAGAATAATATAGGTGATCAGAACTGTGATTGAGATACAATTTTTTTACAAATTTTTATTTGACATAAATAAATAATTAGAAACAACTAAGATTTTTATTTTTTAAATATACTTTCAAATTATAGTATATCTACTTTATAAGTATCATTATTATATAAAATATTGAATAAATCTACTCTAGATATGTATACATGAAGTTATTAGTTTTGTTTAACATTTTTATGCCTGCCAGTACATTTGATTAAAATTTGCTTTGATTTAAATTAAATTGACCGGGGGCTTCGACCACAGGTGCGCCGACCACTGGGGGCGTAAGCCACAAACCCTAATTTCTAATCCAATCACACATTATGTCAAAGGACCACTTTTACACTAAAAATAATCAATTTTAAAAGCGTAATGCTCGAAATTTAAAAACAATGTTCATTATTCATTTCCTACCTACCTAATTATTATACCATTGACATTGACATCAAGAGGTCAATGACCATTAATAGGTAATTAAAATCAGCTGATTTTGTGGATGGCTAGAATGCTTTGTACCTACCTACTTACCTAATAAATGAATAATGTTAAAAATCCACAAACATTTAACATAATATTATGGTTCAGCATGATATTAATGCCCCCCTGGCTAGCTTACACTTGATAGATGATACCTACTTCACAACTTAATCGTAATTACCTATATCAACTCAAATTTTCCTCCACACTTTATCCAGAGTGTGCACTGGCACGCGCTTCAATCACTAAGCTATCGCAAACCACCGCATGGGTCGGACCGTGAGCGTTTTTAATTCAAAACAGCCAATGCTTTTACTTAGGCATTATTTATTTGTTGTTTTGTTAGTGAATCTAAGACCATACAGTATTGTGTATCACTTAATATATCATTGATAACTACCTGACAACTTGTTAAAATCATCAAAAAAATATTTTTTTAATTTTTTTTACTTTTTGTTATACGATCACGCCTGCTTTCGCCGGTTAATCAGCAGTAATCTTGTATACATATTTTCTGGTGCAAATGCACAGTTAGCCATGGTTATGATGTTAACCAGAAATCAACATATATAAAGTTTAATTTTATAATGAGAGGATAAGTTAGCTTACCCTAGATCCTATGATTAAAACATTCTCAGATTCTTTGGTCAGCCAACACACCACTGAAGTAGGTTGCGGTATGATGGCGAGTGGTAGGACAGTAACACCAGACAGCGACCACTTCTGATCAAAATCATTCTGAGGTATAAAATATGGTAAAAATGGGACCAACAACACTTTCTGTTCGCTCACAATCATTAACCAGGTACCGCTCGGCTCAAAGCACATACAATAAATAGGGTTATCCAAAAAATCCCAGTCATAACTCCTCTCCAACCTCTCTGATTGAGCATTGACGAACAAAAACACCAGTTCTTTACCACTAGAAAATGCAAAGAATTTCTTAAGTCCCACTTCGTAAATTGTGTAAGTTGTTATGTCCAGATGAATGAGAACGTCTAATTTGAATAATCCAGAGAAATCTAAATGTTCACTTTGTTGCTGAGACATTATATTTTAATTAATATCTCAGTTTCTTCCGCCCCAGCACATTGAATTGTTTTTAATTCGTGTAACATGTAATGTAAACAAATGGAATGATAAAGCATAGATCATAATGGGTCCCTATAATGTACGACCAATAATACGCGACCAAATAATGCACAGCCAATAATACACGGCCAATATTACGTGGACTGGCTTCGTATTATCGGGGTGTACAATACGGGTCGTACAATATTTGGCTGTGCATTATCTACACGGGCTGATATTACACGGCCAATAATACGCGACCATAAAATGGAAGCTATTTGATGTACATGAATTATTGGGTGTGCATTATTGGCCGTGAAATACGGGCCGGACACTTTTTGCACAGGGCGATAATGTACAGCCGATAATACGTGTACATCATAGACTATATAGAAATGTCAAAGAAAGAGCCTCGTTTGCACGTTCCAGTACCCTTTGATCGCAGATAATAATGTCAATATTTCCATTCAACGTTCAATCTTTATTTTTTCTCAGTGTTCTGTGCCCATTTTTCGTTACGTTTATGGTTTGGAAAATTCAAAAAATTTAGGTTAAGTGCTCTTCAAGCTTTTAAGACCAATCCATTTAAAATAGGTTCCAAAAACTGGATTATATTCAAATGCAAAGAGATGTTGATTAGGTGTATTTCTTTTGGTTATTCCGTCCACTTAGCTTGGATTCCAAGTCATAATAATATACAAGGCAATGAAAAAGCTGATGAGATAGCAAAGCAAGCTGTAATATGTGGTGATAAGGTTCCCTTTAAAAATTATCCACAAGACCTTTTACTTATCCCTAGTCGTGACATAAAGTCTAGGTGGTCAAAGAGATGGTCAGTGTCTAGTAGACGGACAGGATGTAATTATGTTAAATTCCAACCTGACATTCAAAATAAACCCTGGTTTTTTAAATTTAAGTGCAACAGGAAAATTTGTAGTATAATATCTAGATTGAGATTCGGCCATTGCTCTTCTGCTGTCCATCTAAAGAAATTGAGGATTAAAGATTCATCAATCTGCGAGTGTGGCATGGATGAAGCTGATTTAAACCATATTTTCTTTTCTTGCCCCTTATATGATCATAATTCATTATTCAAGTCATTATTACATTATAAATTCCCATTTCCCATCCATATAGATAACATTTTGAGTAATATTAACAAAAATACCATTGAAATATTAACATCTTTTATAAACTTAAATAATATAAAACTGTAAGTAGTTCTGTATAAATTGAATTAAATAGGCAGGTATGTAACATTCAGTTCACCTTGTGTTCATAATGTAAATATTGTATGTTTTGAATTCTGTAGATAGTATGTAGATAAAGATATTTTTCCTTTTGTTTCAGATGCAAAATTCAAAATTTCTCCGATGTATATTTGTATTGAATCTCTTTTGACATGATGCTGGCAAAAATGTTCTAAACAATTGCCATAAAAAAAAAAAAAAAAAAGAAAAAAAAAATTTAGGTCTGCCTAGTTAAATTTTAGTATAAAATAAATATGTGAACGATTGATAAACACGAGTATTATGATCTTATACTACTCAACTACTCCACCACACATGTGCAAAACAAAAGATGTGATTCCAGGGTTAAAAACCGCACAAACTGAAATTGTTGTGCTCGTAAGCATTCGTCTGAAGTTTTATAATTTTGCCGATTGCATTCTAGCCACATCGGGGTGTTTCATGTGAAATTTATCTGTTTCAGGTTCCCGTCACATCAGGCTGCTTGTTAATCCCATGATTTCATGTCGGAACGGAACCTGCAACTTACTAGTAACAAGGCTATGATAAGTAGATATAGCTGAGCTTAGTTGCTACTAACTAGGTAAAGGAATGCTGATATATGAATTTAAAACGCTCCTTGAGGTAGCCCGGTATCAAAGGATAGTGGAACAGATTAATGTATAGGACAAAATGTGGTACCACCAGCTTAAAAGGAATTTGGTAGTATAAAAGTATATCATGTTTAAATTAAAAGATATTTTAAACTGTTCTAAATATCTTTTATTAAAAGATATTTAGAACAGTTCAAAATATCTTCACTCACAGCTCACTTCTACAATACTATCAGTGTTGGCACATCCATTGAGACCATAATTTCATCAATAAGTGACCTTACAATAATGAATGTTTGGCAAACTGGGGACTATGAAACACAGGAAAGTTGTGCAAATTTTTACATTATCATCTACTGCATGCTGATCTGTTTGTACCCAGCAATTGGAAATATACATTTCAGTCCACTGAAGTCGCAGGCGTCAAAATGTTACATACTTTTTAATTTAATAACTGGTTTTTCATTATTGTAGTTGTAATATTAAGGAATAAAAGTTAAAGTAGAAATCATTGTACTTTTTATTCAAGCACTCATTTCAGTCAATCACAAAATGACTGCCATATTTAGCAAGCAAGGATTATATAGGTGAGAAAAATAGGCAAAAAAGTCAGGGCCCACTGTTTTAATTAAACAATGTGTGAAATAAATATAAGTTTTTATAAAAAGTCTTATATACACCTATACAGATACTCAAATTTTCATATCATCATTTAAATGAATCAATCAGTTTACTGTTACAAAAAATATAAGCTTTATA
The DNA here is from genome assembly GCA_963854805.1 of Plagodis dolabraria. Lineage (NCBI taxonomy): Eukaryota > Metazoa > Arthropoda > Insecta > Lepidoptera > Geometridae > Plagodis > Plagodis dolabraria. The sequence continues at coordinate 15,095,508 of OY978443.1, forward strand.
TCAAAATTAAGTTTTTGGGATGTTTACTTTGTTCTAAAGCTTATTTATTTATATTATGACACATTTTCTGTACCTACACAGTATGGGAACTGACAATGCTATATTCATATGGCAATTCAACTACTTAATTGCAGGAATATGAATGACAGCTAAAATATTCATGTATGAATAATGTATGGGGTGTGTCAATACTTACAATATTATAGGTTTAAGAACCTCTCTAAAATATTATGGGTTCCCACATTAATGTACTTGAATAAACTAGGTACATATTTAATTTATGGAAGGGGTTGATATGAGAAAATGTTCTGGAAACAAATTACACAGTAATACAGCAATAGAAAGTATTATTTACACTCTTTTGGTAATGAAGCCACGCTTGTCCTGAAGCAGGGTATTGAACGAGATTAGAAAGTGCTAGGAAGAAACAGACACTGGTACCTAGGTGCTCACTGTAATAAGTCATGTTTAATTTAATGAATGTGTTATATGTGTGTTCAGGTACACTAGTACCTGCTACTTGACATGCTATGCTATATACTTCTCAGAACTGGACATGCTCTCTAAATGTACCTAAGTATCTAAGTCCATCCTTGCTGATGTATGTATACTTCTAAACAGTGGGTACCTAACAAAAGTGTAAGCATTTTGGAGTAGGGTGTAATCTCTACTCCAAGATGCTTACGCTTTTGTTGTCAGAATGAAATTGTAAGAGAATTATCACATGCTTGTGTGCATATAATTCACATAATTGTTCCCTAACTATATTTAGATTCCAAGTTATTTACCATCACCCAATGGAAGGAAATCAGAATTAATGGTTTTGAACATAACATTTACAATTCACCAGTGTTTGGAATGCATTGATTGCACTGGTACATGGTTTTTGTGACTCTATATAATAATAGCTCTTTGTTCCTCCCCACATCTTCTTGGGTGAGTAAGAGGCGATGAAAGAGGAAAATAGGATAGGGCTTTATTCAATGGTAGACATAATGGCTGTTGATGATGAATTGATTTAAATAATCTTGTTTAATTATAATTTACAGTTGTGTGACTACATTCTTGTAGGCACCTGTATGTAAAAGCCTATTTCCCTGTATTCTATAATGACTAACACATCTATATTAAATATGATGATTAACATTAAAATACTACATAATATTTAAAATAAAAACAAATTTTATAATCTTTTATTTTATTTCAAACTGCCTTTTCCTGGTATTTCTGAGATAATGTTACGTTGAGTGGCAGGGTACCGCTGAAGTATCCTGAAAAATTAGAATTGTCATGTGATTTACTACAATATATTATAGTCTTTCTTTTATAGCTGATAGGCTAGCCTTTGACCACTATCTCACCTGATGGTAAGTGATGATGTGGTCGAAGATGTTGTTCAGGCTAGCCTAGAATTACTGCTAGACAGCTGCCGGAACACACCGTTAAGTGCTTGGCGACAGATTTTCTACTTGAGGGTGGTAGCCAGGTGGGCATTCGCAAAATACCCACCCTACCACCATGCTCTAACAACTGCCATTGTAAGACAACAACCGGGACCAACGGCTTAACGTGCCCTTCAAAGCATAGTTATGTTCAGTATGCAGTCACCCATCCAACTCCTGGCAGTGGCGGATGTTGCTTAACTTAGCTGATTGATTAAGAATGGCTAAGCAAACTGCGCTACGAGCACTTCGCTTTGTTTTAATTTTGTTGATGATTTAGAATGAACATAATTGATCACTATCAACCAAAGGCTGAAGCAGAAAAAAGTTATCTTACTGCAACATTTACAATATGATGGTTCTGATGAAAATGAATAGTACAATAAATAATATTAAATATATGTATACGTAACATATCTTAATACTTTGAAAATAATCTGTATTTTATTTAAAGCTACCTACTAGTTATTAAAACAAGTTTGTTTTTATCAATATTATAAATAACAATTTATTGAACATGCAGCATTCAAATCAGTAATAAAAATATTAAAGTTACTGTAAATGTGAGTAAAAATAATTATTTGATTATAGAATTATTATAATTTTCTTTTAGGGTCAACTACTATAAAGGTTTTCCCCCATGAGGTGCTAGGTTAGAATTGCACCTCCCCATATCATCCCATGTGTGTTGTATGAGGCAACTAAGGGAAAAATACTGGAAGGTGCCCACCTTGCTGCAGCAGCGCCTTCTAAAGAACTGCCATCTAACACTGCAATCCCCAAGCTGCCTGCCAAGCGTGGGGATATGCAAATACCCCTTTACTAGAGGAGGCTGTGTTCAGCAGTGGATGATACAGTTGATACAGTACTATTGAGTTTATTTATTTATTTAAAGATAATTAAATACTTTTCTCTTTGGATCCACTACTAGGTTTTTTATGTATTTACAGATTTTATTTCACACAGCAGCATATTTTAAATGATCTTAACAACACTAAATTTACTATTGCACTCTTCATTATCTGTTTCCCTTTTGGCAAAGCGGCTCCTCCAACCTCTTCCACTATTTTCTCTCTCTAGAGGCCTCTTTGCCAAGAGGCAAACAGGTAGTGATGAAGTATTAAGGTTATCATCTTATAATTGAGGCATGTTTTATTGCTATGGAACATAGGCATGTGAATCTATGTCTCAAAATATACATGTTTACTTACAACATTTTTACTAAGTACACTGTTAGGGACAGCTATGGTAGATCATTGATAATTTATTTCTATATGTCATAACCTATTTTTATGTAATGGATGGAATATCTGAGGCAGTCAACTAGCTGAATCAGCCATTTAATAAACAGCCTAGTTTTCTTATTAAATGGTGCCATTAACACTAGTTTACCTTATAGATTTAGATTAGGCCATAATGAAATTCATCATTTATGTTGCATAAAGCATTTAGGTGGCTGATGCTTACACCATTCTTAAAATGACTAGTCTCACAGTGCCATTTAGTATTAAATTGAGGCTGCTAATAGAACATCTAATTATGATAGTTCTCTGCGACATTTCCATCACATCATGCACACTGTACTTGGCATTTACAACTAATAAAATATATTATGCTACTAATTGACCATCACACTTATCACATAATTTCTTATTTGAGAATTACTCAGTGCCTAATACTCTATACTCTTTGGCATCTCACAAATGCTGTTGCAGTCATTTGATATGGATATATAGTTTGCTCCTTCTTTAGTCATCAGTCGCAATCCCTGTATGTTGTTGTGCATTAAAAAAAGAAGCATAGACATTGCCTTCGGCATTAGGGTCCTGCTATGTCTGTAAGAGAAAATTATAATGAATAGTAGGCTCCATCAAGAGTTATTTGGTAAGTGAAGGTTACAAATTTCTCAGAAACTACGTAATTAAAGTAGAGGATTAGAAAAAGCCGAGCATTGGATATAATATTAGGTATTTAGCAGTCTCTATGTCCTCAGCCACACTGGGTGGCCCATCGCACAAATTAGTGCGAACGTGCTGAGAGCCAACTGGTTTTTCACGGCACCAGCATATACTTGTACAGCTGGGTGCAGTAGCCAATCAATTAGAGTGCAAACTTATAATGTTTACATCGCAACTTTGTAGGTTATGTAATTTTACAACACGTCAACAATAATAACATAATAGACGCTCCGACCTTTCTTTATTACAATAGAGAGATAATAAATTAATTATACAAGAGGTTTTAACGCTCTACGGCTGCACTTTTCAAAAAACCTGCATATTTTTTAATGTTGTCTCCATCCATAATATCAATTATCATAGACAATAGACATAATTCTCTCACTAGCCACTTTTTTTTATTTTAGTCATTAAACTTATACGGTTTCTACATTATGAATAAAAAGAAATAAATCTTTTGTATTGCTATTCTATAATCCATCGCATCGGGGCAGCCTGCGCCAAAGCCTCATAAAATAGGAATAAATATGTATAGAAATGTTTTTAATCTTATTGTAACGTAATAAGCTTCAGGTTCACCTGATGTTAAGCAGATTAACCTCTGCTTAAAACATATGCATTTCGTCACAAGTCACGAATTGCACTGCGCCCGTCACCTTGAGACATAGTTGTTAAGTCTCATGTTTCTGCAATTCCACTGGCTCTCAAGGAATGCTGCCGGAACACACTGTTTGGTGCTTGGCGACAGATTTTCTACTTGATTTGGTCATGCATCCATCATTGGAGATGTCCTTTCTTCGTTTAGAGGCAGATAATGATCTTTCTTCTAGAGTAGATTGTTTTTGTTTCAATATAGAAAGGTTTAGGATAAATAGCTGGCGAACTCTTACACTTGACAATTTTGATACAAATCTGCGCTAGGTAACTTTCGTGGCTTTAACATAGCTACCATAAGAGCCTTTACGCTTTGCGAGATCGGTCGAATATAGGCATTTATCGAAGCGCGGCACACACGGGCACACCGTTAGCAAGGATCGAGCTGTCAACGACGATGTCGCATGGAATAAAACATTTTGATCCTTTTTGCAGTGTTACTTATTTTTGATAAATAATGTGGGATGTTATGTAACCTTGTAAATTCATATCAAACAAATTATTGGAGTACAAAATTTTATGCCCAAGGCCGGAATCTTTGGAAATATAGAAGGGTAGCGACATCATACCGAGAGTTAAGTGTTTAAAAACACTTCTTTCGATCAGATGAAATCTAGTAGTTTGGTTGACGGCCGAGCACCGTCCCCTATGACGGTTAAAGTAATACAATTCAATCGCAAAATTTCGGCAGAAATGCCAAGTCCCAGGTGGCCGAGATGGTATTAGGCATTCGGCGCGATATCGGAGGACGCGGGTTCGATTCCCACCTTGAGCATAAAATTTTATACTTACTCAAATAATTTGTTTGATATGATTTATTAATATTATACAGCCAGTATAATGAATATTATACTGGCTGTTTTTTTAAAATTTTGTCATAAGAAAAAGAACTTATTTTGAGTAGTATGTAATAGTGTTTTATTTTGAGTGATGTTGTAAAAAAAGTATTTTTCCGTAAAATAAAATGTATATTGTGCTTTTTCCTTTAGTTATCATTTTATAGATCAGTTTTCCGCAACGGTTTCAATTGTATATAGGCAAATAACTTAGTTTTGTAGTTTGTACATCTGCTTTGTGCATAAAAATCTTGGTTCGTTATATATGTAGAATGCCCCGTTGGCGGAGTGGTTTCAATGGTCGCTTCGCAATCTCAAGATCTTGTTTCGCTTTCTGGGACGGAAAGGTGATTTTGTGACTAAATTAATAAATCTATCTAGTTCAAAAGCAGGCCCTGTGCCCAGTACATGGCAATAGACTCACCCCCTATTAGATGGGATTTAAAAATATCTGGTGATGTGTGGGTGTTTAACACCTCTGCTAACTCTTCGGGGAAAGGCGTGACAATATTTTTGTTATATATGTTGTTAATGTACCTAGGTTAATATACCTTGAAAAGGTATATTCAAGATATATTTGACAGTTTTATAAACCTTCCTTAAATTTCTACGAATGCAAGTATGTACAAGATTTGTGGGAATAAAATTTGAAACTAAGAATGAAATTGTTTGGTAAACAACTCAATACAACATGTGTACTACGGAAAGAAAATAAGTTGCGTTTAATATAGACAGTCTTATTGAAGTCTAAATCCTAACTCAGGGTTCGGTACTAACTGTTTAATAAAATACATAACATTTATATTATTATCAAGATCTTTTATGTTTAACCAAATCAGTGCACGGTCCAGACCGTTAGATAGTAGTTAAATATTGGGAATTCTGCTCCACTCCATTCGTGTTCGGTCCATCGCCAGCCCTGCTGGCGATAGTCCTCCACTCACTTCGTAGGCAGAATACCCAATATTTGTATAATATGATAATAGTGTGCGATGTTAAGATCATTTCAATGATTCTATAGTAACCGAATTTCTATAATAACGAAGTCTGTAGTAAAAATGTCAGTTCTGTTTTAACCATTTTACGGTTTAAACACGTTATTCGTAAAACAATCTGATGATTTACAATTCGATTATAATTTTCGATCATGTACGAGTACCCTGTGAAAAACAAAATAATATACGTGATTATTTTGCTATGGGTTGACATAAAAATATAGATTGTTTTTATTTAAACCAAGCTTACAGCAAGATTACAAAGTAACTGATCAGGGACAATGCAAACCTTTTAGTTTTATTTAAACAATATGATATTAATCTGAGACATGTTTAAGATGAACACATCAAAACTGATATGCCTTGGAATTAGTTTCGTTATTTGTGAGCAAACATTTGGAGTGTTCCATATAATTTCTTAGTTATAAACAAGGATTCTGAAAGAAATAAAGGATACATTAGAAAAAAACTGTGATACGTTCGTTATACTTGAATAAAATTTGCATAAAATGAGAACAAATAAAAATATTTCTTCACTAATGGTTTACTCTTCAAAACGCAAACTTTTTTGGTAACCTATAAAAATGGATGAGAAAAGATTATTAAAAAAACAAATTATAAAACCTATAGATGCTGTTAAGAAGAAAGTAAATATGATTAAAAATTATAAACTTGCTACCAACAACGCACTGGAATCTGTTATAAATCTACTTAACAAGATAGCAGCAAACCACTTAATGATAATAATAATAACGGTAATGATGTTAAACCAATAATTGCACGAGACAAGGAAATAAGTGTAGATAATCATTTTGATGATGACTCTCTGGATGAGTCTCTAGAATCTTTGCAAAATAAGACTCTTTTCGATACAGCTAAAGAGTTAAGCGACGAGTTAGCTGATAGTGAAAATGACGATAAAAATGCAAGTGCCTCATCATCGAAGTCATTCAGCTCAAACGATTGTTCATGGCGTGAACTTTCTGAAGCCTTTATATAAGTTCATTTTTCCGTTAGATGGGAACGTGGCAAAATGAAGCTATCTCTAGCATGCACCTATGTGCATCTCGGATTAATCTTTTGCCAAAAGAAATCTCAATAGGTGGTAAAGTGTATATTAAGACACCAGGAATTATTGAATTGCATCGTGGGTCTGACTAAAAGGGGCGAAACATGCATGAATTTGAGTATTGCCTTCGTATAGTAAAAACAAATACCTATTTGAAAAATGTTTTATGTATACGTTATAGAAAACATGTTGTTATTATTATTTTTCAAATACGGATGACTCTCCGTTAAGGCCCTGTTTTAGTCAATAAGTAGGCAAATTAAGCGTGCGAGTTGCGGGCTATTGACACTACGCAGTGCTGCGCTCTAGTCGCACAGCGCGCGTCAGGTCGCTCGCTCGATGTCCCCAGCCGCACGCTATTAGCGTCACAGTGTAACTAAAATAGTTGATCAACTTTAGGTATCTGCTACTAAATCCAGAACTGCGTCTAAATAATTATTTTGTTCATGTGATCATTTTTATTCGCTTATGGAATAAAATTATGCGTTTCACAATAAGTACCTATTTTTATTAGATTTTGTTCGGATACATTGTTTTAGGGTTCTCAACCCAAAACGCAAATCGGAGACGTATTTATGAGTGCCCGATGTCTGTCTGTATGTCCGTCCGTAAGTCATCTCCGGTCTTTAGCACGTAAAAGAAATAAGTAACAAACCTGAAATTTTGATATATTGTGTAGAACGTTTACCGAAACAAAAGACGAATAATGGGCTAGACTTTATTTATTTTATTATTTTTACTACCAATACGTAGTAAGGTAGCTGAGAAATTGCATACTGGCATGTGGTCACCTGTAGAGTAAATTAGTATTAGTTAGTATGAAATAACTTGCGGAAGATGAAAATAGAATATTTTAGATGAGCATGGTACCGACTTTAACAAGTTATTGCATACTTTACAATGATTTGTAACTTTAGTTCGGCATAGATATTCTGAATTACAACAAACTAATCGATGCTAATATTATAAAAAGGAATTATTTTATTTTGTTATTGTATATAATTGATAAATGGGTTAAAAAAAATCAACACTGTGCCCGTAGAAATACGATTCTGAAATGTAGGGTGAGCACATGTAAGCAGCCATGTAGACCTCTCAGCGCTGTCAAAGTCAAAGTTTTATAAAGGACTAGCTTTCCGGGCGCGGCTCCGCCCGCGCGTATGTCGGTTATCGCGCAAAAACATTAACCTCTTTTTGCGCAGTTCGATAAAAACTATCCTATTCTTTTCTCGGGTCTCAAACTATTTCATACCAAATTTCATTCTAATCAGTCCAGTAGTTTTGGCGTGAAAGCGTAACAGACAGACAGACAGAGTTACTTTCGCATTTATAATATTAATTTAGTACTGATTTCGAGTTTTTATCTCGTACTTGCTGTAGCTAATAAATGACTTATGTCAAAGAAAATCAATGATACGTGGGCCCCAGCCAAGGCTAGTTGTATCAGAAATATGTAGGTAAGTAGTATATATACATTAATTTTACATACTTGCTAATGTATTTATCTCGAATTAATATACTGGCTACAAAAACATGGAAGGTAAATAATTGATTATACGAGAGAGAAAGCCTATCACTTTTAGGCTGTCGTGCGTATCAAGACATTGCCATTAAATTAAGGCGTATTGAGTCGCCAATGGCCTTGAGCATCTGGGCCTAATCGAGCTTACTTTACCAGCGCATCGCCGCCGGAAATCAACAAACGTTCTGCGCTCGCTGAACAAATATAACGGTCAAAGAATATGCAGATGCGCGATACGCTCCGGTAAAATGTCACTTTATATGCCTACCGTACGATTCTTGAAGCGCTCGTAGCGAAGTTTGCTTAGCCATTCTGAATCGATCAGCAAAGTTAAGCAACGTCCGCCGCGGTCAGGAGTTGGATGGGTGACCGCTGGTGACATTACTACTGAGCGCTTCCGTGCTTCGGAGCTTCTCCGTACATATCAATGGCCTCGCTCCAGATATGAGTGGCATACGCAAGAAGGTCCCCAGTAGACCGGTTTCGGCGAAACCCGTACTGTCGATCACTGAGGATATCATTTGCTTCTAGGTATGCCAGGAGCCTATTGTTCAATACACGTTCCATACTTTTACAAAGTATGGAAGTGATTGAAATGGGTCTGTAGTTAGCAGGGTCTGCACGACTGCCCTTCTTGGGCACAGGCTGCACATTTGCAAGCTTCCAAGATTTCGGCACTTTACCAGTCTGTAGAGAGAGGCGGAAGAGACGTGTCAAAACAGGAGTCAATTCAGGTGCACACGATTTTAGGACTATGGCGGGAATTCCGTCAGGACCACTAGCCTTGTTCACGTTTAGATTGCGGAGCACCCTACGCACTTCGGTCTGACGAATGCGAATTTCCGGCATTGATGCCTCGCATCGAGGTAGACATGGAGGTATTTTGCCCGCTGCATCTAAACGTGAAGACTCCGCAAATAGAGAAGCGAACAAGTTCGCTTTCTCTTTAGCAGTGTGAGCCAATGATCCGTTAGGTCTTAATAGTGGAGGTAGATTAGGGCGGCTGAAGTTGGATTCGATCGACTTCGCCAGGGACCAGAATGCTTTGCTACCTGCAGGATGAGAAGCTAATTTGGACCCAACACGGCTTATGTGATCGAATCGTGCCCTTTTTACAGCCTTTTTGCACGCCTTGGCAGCTTTGTTAAAGGCTCTCTTCTTGTTACGAACATCCTTGGTTTTGCGGGTTCGAGCATCGACCCAGGCTAAGTATGCTTCATGTTTCAGCGCTTCAGCGCGTCTACAATCAACACTAAACCAAGGAATTGCTTTGCTGCTCTGCGGCGCATCACAAAATGGAATAAAATACTCCATTGCTTGACGCAGCACATCAGTCACAGCATCCGCGCAAGTACCTAACGGTGTGTTCCGGCAGCTGTCCTTGAGAGCCAGTAATTCTAGGTTAGCCTGTACAACATCTTCGACCACATCATCACTTAACATCAGGTGAGATAGTGGTCAAAGGCTAACCTATCATGCATAAAAAAAAAAAAAAAAAAAAAAAAAAATCTAGTGAGTATCCGCAGTTGCAATTGCGACTGAGATCAGTACGAAAATTCAAACCTACCTAGGTTTTTTTGGACTTTTTTTTTTCCAAATTTGTAATACAGACGTCCAGAAAAACCTAGCTGTCGATTTTCAGCCAAATCGGAGTAACAAGCCAGACGTCATCGAAAAATAAATTCCAAATTCGAAATAAAGACGTCAAGAACAACTTTGATTATGAATTTCAGCCAAATCGGAGTAACTTTCTTCACTTGGCAGGCGTCATCGAAAAATTAATTCCAAATTTGGAATAAAGTCGTCCAGAAAAACATCGATTACAAGCAATAAAAAAAAACTTTCTCGATGGCATTGTTTTCACGCGCCATAGTAAAAAAGTATAAGTATGGTTTTGGAAACAGATTATAGCTGTCTGAATCGGGAGATCACGAGAGTATTAGAAGGCCGCTTGATAAAGGTTACCGCTTGGTTACCCGTATGATAAAATTAACGGATGCAACTACCGATAAGTTTGAGTATTTTCGTAATTTGAAATATTATTTCAATCAAAATATCCTTTTCTAATATATATTATAAAACTTGGCCTGGTTAGATATCACCCTCGAGAAGAAAATCTGTCCCCAAGCACTTATCGGTGTGTACCACTATGTATCCTTGAGAACCATTAATTTTGCATGGTGGCAGGGCATCTGGTGAATGAGCGCCTGGCTATCTACCACGCTCAAGTTGAAAATCTGTCGCCAAGCACTTATCAGTGTGTACCGCTATGTGTCCTTGAGAACCACAAATTTTGTGAAGAAAGTTACTCTGATTTGATTGAAAATTGATATCAAGGTTGTGCTTGGCGTTATTATTCCCAATATGGACTTATTTTTACACGACTGCCCAAAAAGAAGAGTTCTGTTTTCAGGGTTCATGTATGTATGTTTGTGAGTTTCTTTATTCCACCATAACTTCTAAACGGCTTGACCGATTTTTATGTAAGAGATATCGTTAGATTCCTCTTGATAACCCAAGTGTTACTAGGTACATAAATAAAAATGAAAAACAAACTGGCGGATTTTAGATCCAATATTGTGAGGAAAAAAAATTTTCTTCCAAACCCATCCATAAAACAACTTCATAAATATATATATTGCAGTTTTAATTTCAATGTAACGATAAATCGCTTAACGAAAATAAATAACTTGCAGTCGGGTTTTTTTACTTTTTAAATTAATCAATACTTGTTTCGATATCATCTGCCAACTGAATAAAGTAACTCCGATTTGGCTGAAAAATGATACCTAGGTTTTTCAGGAAGTCCTTATGCCAAATTTTGAATTTATTTCTCGATGACGTCCGCCAAGTGAAGCAAGTTACTTCGTCTGGCTGAAAATCGATGTCTAGGTTTTTCTGGATGACTTTATTCCAAATTTGGAATTAATTTTTCGATGACGCCTGCCAAGTGAAGAAAGTTACTCCGATTTGGCTGAAATTGATAATCAAAGTTGTTCTTGACGTCTTTACTCCGAATTTGGAATTTATTTTTCGATGTCATCTGCCAAGTAAAGAAAGTAACTCTAATTTGGCTGAAAATTGATACTTAGGTTTTTCTGGAAGTCCTTATGCCAAATTTGGAATTCATTTTTCGATGACGTCTACCAAGTGAATAAAGTTACTCCGATTTGGCTGAAAATCGATATCTAAGTTTTTATGGACGTCTGTATTCTAAATTTGGAATTAATATTTCGATGACGCCTGCCAAGTGAAGAAATTTACTCTGATTTGGCTGAAAATTGATAATTAGGTTTCGGCATCAGTTTCAGCTACAGAGTACTGTACATTTTTTACCTACCTACCTATCTTGAAAGTTTTAAATAAGAACTTGTGTTAATTTAATATGGGTCAAGTTTTAGACCTCGTCGACCCCGTAGGGCTGCCATTACCTAAACCACCGATGCTGGACAAAATCTTAAAAAACTCAATTTCTCCCAAATGTCCGGATTTGGGTGAAATTGAGTTTTTTCCTACAGTGCTAACTACAGTGCTACACCCATAATTATTCATTCTTCTCTTTCTGAGGCAATCTAGTGATAAAAATAATAGGATCAGTGTTTCTTCACTTTGAAAATTATGGCGAGTTTTATCCATATTAACTGTTTTTTTTGCCGTTTCCTAATAAGTTAATAAATAGTCAATAAATTAGTACCTAGTCAGAAACTACAAACTACATGCCATCAAATTTTTTTAAAGCCGTCTTGTTGTGTTACGTAGATTAAGTACCCCAAACAGTATTTTTTTTGTGTATATTAAAAGTAAGTAACAAGTTTAAATTTTGACGAGCTCAAGATCTTTTTGCTTTACAAAATTACAAATGTAAGGGAGGAAACCTTATAATCATGTGCGGTTTAATTACATTTGCCTACTTTGTGTTTTCATTTAGTTTTGTGATTGTAAATATCCTTATTTTTATATAAACAAATAAAATACTTTGTGAATTGAACAGGAAGTATTCACTAAAAATGCGTGTTGTTGTTTTGACTAGTAGGTACATTTAATCAAAAAACCATGTTTGTGTTTGAATAAAAAATCGTTCTTAAAAATTTGCGACCGAAAAATATTTGTGAGACGTACGAAATGCTTTATTATAAAATTTTAAAGTATTAAAAATCCGTATTCTAATAACTAGCTATAATATTATTATAACTTGATTATCTACCTATTTCACGCGTGTCAATCACTTTCCTTTACTCTATTTTTTTTATTAATAATTGAGACCATCAAACACAATTAGGATGGCTACTATGCGGAAACATCAACACGGGTTATCAATGTAACGTAATCATCAACAACATAGAGGAGACACAAAAATTTTGGGAAGTGGAGGAGATCCATGACCCTGTAAACTTATCGGTGGAAGATAAAGAATGTGGGGAGTTTTATTTAAAAACAACAAAACGGAAGGAAGATGGTCGTTACGAAGTGAGAATACCTCTGAAAGACGACTTAAAACATAAATTAGGTTCCTCAAAGTCCATGGCCAATGCACAATTTAAAAATTTAGAAAGGAAATCTGAAAAACAGGAAGCGTTTGCGCAGAAATACAAAGCTTTTATGAAAGAGTACATTGAGTTGGAACATATGGAACCTGAAAACAAGGAAAACAACATAACATTAGAATAGGAGGAATAATTAGTGGTGAGGTAATTAACCTCACCACGGGGTTCATAGGGCGGAATCAACATTTATGTATTTATTAGCTAATATACCTACGACGAAGATGTGCCGACAGTAACTTAAAAAGTAAACCAACGGAAAAAAACGGGGTCCATTAATGAGACTTCAATGTGTGTCTGTCGTCCGTATGTTATGGTAAGAGTATCTAACTCGTAAGCGAAATGAGTTAGAAAACTAAAAATTTCATATTGTATGTAGAACGTTGAGCCAAAGATTATTTTTCAGTGAGCACTTTAGATAATTTCGAAGTTCAGCACTTGTGATGTGTTTCGTTCTCATTGAGTAGCGAACATAATATATATTTTTCTAAAAAACTTAAGAGATGGCTACGTTTGTTTGGTAAATTTAAGACCACTTCTTATTATACACGGTTATTGGTAAAATGCTAACAACCTCTTAGTGTTGACTTTTGCTAGTCCGAACAAACATTTTGAGACAGAATAAGCACGAGGACCACCTGATATTAGAAGTCTTTTGTGCTTGTTATGTATAATTTCATATTTTTTATTAATTTGCTCGATGTTAATATTCAAAGCCAGCGCGGTGCGGTCCAGTATTACCGTGGCGGGCGCTCTTGGTTCGGAGGAGGCATTGTCGAGACTCAAAATTAAAATGTTTCAGACAGTACTAGAAAAACTTGTTGTTTTATAACATAATTCGTCAAAAAATATTTAGAGAAAATAATTATTCATACTTACTTATATAAAGTTTTTAGGTTTTATTGACGACGGAATAAATGGTCCCTGAAATGAAATGCGTTTCTTTCATCTGTATATTGTTCAAGTTTTAATAGTTGTTGGGGATACAAATGAAACTTCGTGGATTCTTTAGTAACACTGAGTTGGAGAGTGCAAATAGTTCTCAAATTTGGTGACACTGCTTTGAAAACGATATATTTTAAAGAAATCTATTTAATTAATTCTAACACTGCGCGTGCGGGCTATCGGCGGTCGATACTGCTGCTTATTTTAATCTACCTACGTAAAACTGACTTGAACCTAAAAGCACCCTCCAATTTCAATTTTATTTATTAGTACAAAGTATTGTCGACAGATGGCTCCATAGGTTACAGAACTAGGCAATTAAAAATTATTTAACTTAAATTCGTAAGAAAGTTAGCAAACAAATTAAACAAAAAATATAGAAACACAAAATTTAAGTTTTCTATACAACGGTGACGTGCGTCGTCCACAATCCGCCCTCATAGTGCTGAGCTGAGCTAGCAAAGAAAAATAAAACATCTGGACTAATAAGTTAAGATCAGCACTAACATTCCACTGGAGAGAGTAGGGCGACGCGCGTGACCGGACGCCGCACAACACCAGTGCGTGTGCGCACATCTACTACGCGGATGCGACCATCATCGCCACTGTGGGTCTCACTCACTACTCCGTGGCGCCAAGAACCACGATCTAAATTAGGTTCAATCAACAACACAAAGTCTCCAACTCGCAACGCTCTCTGCTCTTTATTCCATTTGTACCTAGGTAGTAAAGTAGGTAAATATTCTTTGATCCACCGCACCCAGAACATGTCAGTTAAACGTTGTGCTATACGCCATTGCTTCCGCAAACAAAGATCTTTATCATCCTACCTGCCAAAAGTTGGACCGTTGGAAGACGTTCCTATCAAGAAATGGTTAGGTGTTAAGGCTTCGGGGTAGTTGGGATCAAAAGAAACGTAAGTTATAGGACGACTATTAACGAGAGCTTCTACTTCCACCATCAAAGTTGATAGTGTCTCTGGATGTGGAGCGCGTTCTTTAAGGATGACCTTCAAAGACCTCTTGACCGTACCTATCTGCCTTTCCCACGCACCTGCCATCTCTGGTGCTCCAGGTGGTAAGAATCTCCACTCTATACCTTTAATAGAACCGTCTTCACAGAGCTTACTTTTATTAAGTTCCAACACACTACGTTTCAACTCATTATCCATTCCTCGCAGATTTGTGCCGTTGTCAGAATAAATAACGGTAGGCGTACCTCTTCGAGCTATCATGCGCCTGAGTGCCATGATAGCCGAGTCAGTAGTTAGACTTTCAGTCAATTCCAAATGGATTGCGCGAATCGTTAAGCACGTAAAAATAACTCCGTATCGTTTTTGTCTTTTACGACCTACGGTGACCTCCATAGGTCCAAAAAAATCAATTCCTACATAACTAAAACATTGCCGGTTATGCTGCAAGCGTGCAGCGGGCAGGTCCCCCATGCGCTGTGGCTGTGGAACTGCGCGGCGGCGCTGGCAGAACAAACATCTAGAAGCTACGGCACGGACAGTTGGCCGCAGCTTTATAATCCAGTATCGTTGCCGTAATTCATTTACGACTAGTTCGTGTGCTCCATGCATAGCTTTTCTGTGGTAGTGTTCAACTAAAAGCCTAGTGATCCTGTGATGACCATCAAGTATCGCAGGTCTTTTCACTGCTTGTTCAACACACTGAACTTTATCAACTCGACCGTGAACACGCAAAATTCCTTCTGTGTCAATATAAGGCGTCAACGTTAACAAGCGACTAGTAGACAACAAGGGCTTGTTTTGTTTGAGCCGTTCAATGTCTTCAACGAACGAATCATATTGACATTTCTTAAGCAGTAATTTTTCTGCTTCATTTAATAGTTCAACATCAAGTTGAGCTTTCATACGTCGACATCGTTTTAAAAATAATAATACTCGAGCGGTAACCCTGATTAGTCTAAGCCATGATGAGAAATCATCTTCATTGGGTAAGGAGTATTCAATAACTTGTGACGTCACAAAATTAACATTCCTTAATTCACATTCTATGTCTTGTGACCTCTTGGTTGACGAGAGATCCTTAGGCCAGCTGTCTTCTGGCTGCCGTAAAAAATTAGGACCTTGAAACCAAACACTTTGATACACAAGAGGTGGCGACTCCTCTTTTGTGGCGATGTCGGCCACATTCAGCTTCGAAGGTACATATCGCCATTCTGACGCAACTGTTAGTTCGTCTATCTCACCTAGGCGGTAAGCAACAAAAGCTTTGTAGTTTCTAGGATCACTACGAATCCATTGTAGTACTGTATGCGAGTCAGTCCAAAAGTAGCGCTTGTCAGGTTTCATATCTTTATGTTGTCGTTGAATCGTATCAGCGAGACGTGCTGCTATAAGCGCGCCTTGAAGTTCTAACCTTGGAACTGACACCAGGCGGAGAGGGGTCACTCTACTCTTCGCGGCGGCAAAACACACCAGTACATATCCGTCCCGTCGGGTCCATCTCCTAAATATTATAGAGGAAAACGATTTTAGAGATGAGTCACAAAAAATATGCATTTGCCTATCTACAATATCAGGATCATTTATACCTACAGTAGTACTGGAGTAACACTGCGTCCAAGCACCAGCATTTAAATACCATCGGGGTATGCGTAACGACTCTAGTTGTTTCAGCTCGTCAAGCCATTTTACCCACTTAGTATGCTCGGCAGGCAGTATCTGACATTTCCAGTCAACACCAGATCGATGTACATCTTGCAAAATAATTTTACTTTTTATTAAAAACGGTGATAGAAATCCGTGGATATCATAAACCGACATAATAATACTAAACATCTTTGCTTTCGTTGGTGGCACCGTTCCGTCTAAAATATCATTAGGTATGCGACTTAAGTTAATCCTAAAACCAAACGAGTCATCAGCGTGATGCCATATTAAACTTAAAGTGCGCTCAGCTGTATTGTTTCCACCGTCTTTAAATTGTATAGCTGTGCATGCTAAAGCATCCGTAGGTATAGAATCAAGTACCTGTTTACTGTTACTAGACCAACCTCTTATCTCGAATCCACCTTTCTTATGAATCGATATTATATCGTGTACTAATTGAATGGCTTTATTTTCGTCACAAGTTGAGTGTAAACAGTCATCCATATAATGATTATTTATAATGACGTCAACAGCTTCCGAATTAATATCGGCGTACTTAAGTGCATTCTTATTCTTTATGTATTGCGCGATAAATGGCGATGCGTTACTTCCAAATATTAAACTTTGCACCATTGCGTCGCCACAGGTTCGCATATATACGAGTGATTGCCGCGTGCCGCCACGGTTGCATGAAACGAAAACAGTGATTGCCACGCGCCTCTGTGGTTTCACGGAGATCGTCAGCGTATTTTTATCGATTTTCGTAAATTGGGTCCTTTTTTGCGAGATGGAATGTAGCCATAATAGACAATAGAATATAGCTACTCTTCGTTTTGATAACCATTTGCAGTAAAATGTATCTATGAAATAAAAAAGTTCAGTTGTTTGTTTACGTTTTGCGAAACCGGCGGGCCATCGGTATTATTAAACATGTTTTTTTATGGTTTTCTCATGAATATTAAAATGATATTTTGTCATATGCTTGACATTTGTCTTTTCTATATAATTCAATAATAAAACAGTAGTATTTTTCTTAAAATCAATGGAAATCAATGGAATTTAGTACTTTCGTAGTACACCTCCGAACGTTTAGGTATCATTATGAATACATCATAAATGTTTATATTTCGTATTAATTGTTTATTTAGCTATCATGTACAAGAATATTTTTCCTTCCAAGGTAAATACTTCAGTCACAAGAGACAATTGTTTACATTACGCTGCGCTTAACGCACGGCCGGCAAATGCTAATACAACAAAAAGTTCGTCCGGTAAAAAGTAGTGAGTGCCGCATGCAACCACGGTTGCAAGTGGCGTCGCAGCGGATAACACAAAACTTAACTTGGCTGTCAGTTGATTCTTGCCATAAAAATCTCAGCACATGCTGATCTTCCGAACGTATCCTAATGCGTAAAAACATATCACGTATATCGCCTATGATAGCGATCGGATTCTCGCAAACCTTAGCATAATTCCAAACAACGAATTATACAAGTCAGGTCCAGTCAATAAATAGTCATTTAAACTAACTCCACAAACCTTTGAAGCGGCATCGTAAACAAGCCTTAATTTTTCAGGTTTATTGGGGTTCTGAACACTAAAATGTGGCAAGTACCAAGTACAATTAGCTAACAGTTCATCATCCCTTAGTTCCCGAGCGTAACCACTATCGAACAATTTAGTCATTTCCTGTTTATATCTACACGCATAATTGTTATCTTTCTGAAACTTACGTAACAACAATTGGTGGCGGGAATAGGCATTAAAGTATGAGTCCGGCATGTTAAAATTATCTTTTCTAAAAGGTAAACCTACTTCCCACTGCGATCCTACTTGGCGAGAAGTCTTATCTAAAATATTAATTGCTCTGACATGATCTTTATTCTCACGATATAAGGTCGATATTCCTACTGAATCTAAACTGAATGAATTTTTAATCAGATCATTAAGTTCACTTATCTCATGCATACAGTCATCAATATCAGGAGAGCGAGCGAGATGGAAAACATTAAGTTCACTTACCGAGGAGTGAGTACGACCTTTGTGGTAGCCATGGATGGTCCATCCCAACTTGCAGCGTGATGCGTACAATGAGTTTTTATCTCCGTGAACAATCTCAAGTGGGGCTATAAGAAAATAATTATCCTGACCTAACAACACACGGGGCACTACATTATGTGTGCAAATAAAAGGTTTTACATGAGCCAAATATGAACTATCAATTTTGTTTACTACAGACATATTTTGAGCACTTAACTTTAACTTATCACATTTACGCAAATAAATATCATGAAAAGCATTGTCCTGTCCAGATATTTAAACCTTAACTTTCGGCACTTCCGATTGATAAACAGTCAAACCGAATGCGTCGGTAAACTTAATAGCACTTGAATTTTCACTCATTAAACCTAAACTTTCCGACAGTTTCGAATCAACAATAGACACAGCTGCTCCGTCATCTAAGAGTGCATATGTATTGATTATTCCTTTAGGTCCACGTAATTTAACGGGTAGCACTTTGAGCAACGCGAATTCTTCCGTCGTCGTACAACTCGTATATTGGTCCGTGACGTCATCTCGAGCGAGGTGCGTTATCGATGCGTCAGGTGCAGTTGAATCTCGTTCTGAGCCATCTTGGCTTATCAGCAGCGGTGCATCGGCTGACTGTGACGTCACCGCTGGCTTCGTCCAGTGTAGCAGGCGGTGATGCGCCATGCCACAGTTATCTACGTCACACAAGGCAGAAGGGCATAACTTACTGTTGTGTTGTTTCGTAGATAAACAACAGTAGCATAACCTTTGCTTTTTGACAAAATTCCATTTATCTCTTCTCATCGCACGTTTGAATATGCGGCAGTCAGACAACATATGCTCGCCTTTTTCACAAATAAACATTTCTTGTTTTCAGTGATAACAGAAGTATACACAGAGCGGTGACGTAACTTTTGATCTATTTGCTTATACTGTCCTGTATTGGCTAACTTTTTATATTCACGTGGCTGGGTACATCCGACAATTGATAACATCTCAGCTTCTTTCTTCAAAAATGTAGCTAGTAATTCCAACTTTGATCCACCATCACGTAGGCGGTTGTAGGCATAATCTGTCCATTTACTCATTAAAGTGCTCGGCAGTTTTGACACAATAGCTGCTGCGAGCTCAGGGCTTCGTAGGTAATCATCTTGATTTAGTGCGCGCATTGTTGCAATACAATTATTGACTTTAACGGCAAAGTAAGATAATTCAGATTGATAAAAATTAGGTAACGATGGTAACTTTTTCAACTGCATCGCTATATTTTGAATAATTATATCAGCTCGACCAAATCTCAGTTCGAGAGCTTCCATTACTGCTGACGGCGGAGTGTTGCCGATCAGCAAGTCAGTAACAGCATCTTTAGCTTCACCTCGTAATGCTCGGCGCAGTCTCCATAAATTTTCAGAATCACTGAATCTGCACATCACAGTTGAGTCATCGTAAGCACTCTTAAAATGTAGCCACTCGACACAGTCACCACTAAATAAAGGCAGTTCGCGTGGTGTAGCGAGCCGGCTGAGCAGACGATCTTCGTGCTGCGATGCTGTCTGCTTCATCATATCTTTCAATGTGTGAGCTAGTTGTTGAATGTCATCATCACGGGGCTGAATAGGGGCACAGTTACGTTCCAGCCAGTTCTCCACATTGTTATTTGTCTGTTCGTTCAGTACCGACCTTGAACAGCTTGTGCTATGGTCTTCATCATGAGCATCAACCGGGTTGGCGTGGTTATTATCATCGGCGTCGACTTTGGCAAGGTCAGCTTCTAGCTTCTTGTCGATTAAGTCCATCTGAATCCTGGCCTTAGCCTCAGCAGCTTGCAATTCAAGCTGTTTCCGACGAGCTATCGAAGATGAATTAGATTTCTTCGAACATACGGTCGTTTTAGATGCACATGTCGATTGCTGCACGGTGCCGCGTGGTGATAATTTGCACGGCACTGGCGTCGCTAGGTACTCTTCTTTATCCCGTGACGTCATTTCACAATTGCTGCCATGGGGAAGAATCAGTTTCTTGAACTTCACGGGTGCACTCTCAATTTTTTGGGAATCCATAAACTTTTGTCGCGCCTGTCGCGTCAAAATCGTCGATCGGGGCGTTTCCGCCATTACACGTTACGTTACTCGTTCGATCCGGCTCGAAGGACCAGATTGTTGGGGATACAAATGAAACTTCGTGGATTCTTTAGTAACACTGAGTTGGAGAGTGCAAATAGTTCTCAAATTTGGTGACACTGCTTTGAAAACGATATATTTTAAAGAAATCTATTTAATTAATTCTAACACTGCGCGTGCGGTCTATCGGCGGTCGATACTGCTGCTTATTTTAATCTACCTACGTAAAACTGACTTGAACCTAAAAGCACCCTCCAATTTCAATTTTATTTATTAGTACAAAGTATTGTCGACAGATGGCTCCATAGGTTACAGAACTAGGCAATTAAAAATTATTTAACTTAAATTCGTAAGAAAGTTAGCAAACAAATTAAACAAAAAATATAGAAACACAAAATTTAAGTTTTCTATACAACGGTGACGTGCGTCGTCCACAATAGTAATATGATTTATTTGTAGTATCTTTATAATTGCCTACATTGCAGTTTACAATTTTAGTTATTTAGTTGATTATATATAATATAGGTCATTAATATATACGATAATAAGGTTTGTATAATGTAAGATTTATACTTCTAGTATCGATATATTTTATCAATTTTTAAAAGGATTCCAATTAGTATGTGATGGCCTTTATGTTGCCTAAATGCTTTCGTTGAAGTGGCTGTTGTGTTGTTTGTTAATGTGTAGTACTTTGTTGATAGCGCCATACCTCCGGTAAAAAAGTATGTATAATTTGTAGTGTTGTAATTTTGAAAAAAGTATGATTGCCGAATAAAATTAAATAATTATTTCTCAAACATATATATATTTAACGTAGAACGCATTACCTATAGTCATCAATTAGTTAAGTTTGTGGAAACAGAATCAATATATATCGTGGTGGTAAAATTAATGCGTTCATTTTTTCGCTCGCACTCGCCTACTTTAAACGAGGCATGAAAGAGATTTTATTTGTCTATGGTTGGTCTCGTATTATTGGCCGTGTAATATTCGGTCGTACATTATTGGCACGGCCTGATAAAGCACACCCGATATTTGGAGCATGTACATGAATTATTGGCTGTACAATATCGGCCGTGCATTATCAGTACGGACCGATTTTGTACGGGCAATAATACGCGACCAATAAAAGCCGACCAAATATTACGAACCCATGTACACGTAATATCAGGCCGTGCATTATCGTCCGTACAATATTGGTCGTACATTATCATGGTCGTGTATTATTGGCTCCCGATCATAATCTGTGGCATAGATTAAATCTATAAAGATTATAGCAATATTGTGTTCGATTTGAGATGGTAGTATTTAGTGCTCCGTCAAGTTAGGGATGAAACATAATATTTGTATTTGAACACATCTGCCATTCTTTCGGGTATTACAGGCATGACATGATCTGGCGAATCCTGGTAAATCCAAGTTCGTTGATACTTGCCTTCTAAACTTTTTCTCCAGTTAAGCTCTAATAACCGAAAAATATAAAAAATAAATCCATTCCGAAGAACCCACAAGTTTAGCAACCATATACTTAGCTGCATACTCCGGAAGTTCATTCAACTGAGGAAGAAGTAATACAAATATATAGAACCTAGAACTAAAATAAATTAATTTATCAACATTACAGCTTTACGGCCGGTTTCAATAATCTACTAGCAGTTAAATGTAGATAGCTATCCGAGATAATAAGTAAAGTTTGATCTATCTGTTACTGCCGTTTCAATAACGTTAACGTTCCAACCCTATCTAAGATCAGAGATAGATTAAACTCCTATCTTTGGTTAAGGCGTCCCTCCGAAACGTTTTAATTTTGCATTTCTAACTAGTGCTATCTTAAGTTGTATACACATTTATAGCCTTGTTTTACTACATTAAGTTATTATCTGTATAAAGATAAGTTTTGATTGATAGTTATTTTGAAGTACTATTTATTGCATAATACATATATTCCAATGATAATTAAAATAAAACACATTTATTACGATGCTTTAACAAAAACAAAACGCACATTGTCGTCTATAACAGTCAGGCCTGTCATGCCACTTTCTTTTTTATTGCCATCAGACGAGACTGCCTGGACTACCTGCTTGCTTTGTAAACATAAATTAAACCGTGTTTTTTTTGTTAGAAAAATTTGGTGTTTGGTTTTGCAAATTTATATAAAAAATGTCTCAACAAGACAACGTTAGTGCTGTGCATTTATTAATTACCTTTTTTATGTACTTTCTAATTATTCAAATTTAATTATACACAAAGATGCTATGTTATTTATTCGTTAAACAAATCCATTTCCTGTAAAACATTTTTTTTATTCTTGATAGCCTTTGACCACTATCTCACCTGATGATAAGTGTTGATGTGGTCGAAGATGTTGTTCAGGCTAACCTAGAATTACTGGCTCTCAATGACAGCTGCCGGACCACACCGTTAGGCGCTTGGCGACAGATTTTGAACTTGAGGGTGGTAGCTAGCCAGGCAGGCATTCGCAAAGTGCCCTACCACCATGCCGTAACGACTGCCATCCTAAGACAACAACCGTGACTGACGGCTTAACGTGCCCTCCGAAGCACGGAAGCGCTCAGTAGTAATGTCACCAGCGGTCACCCATCCAAGTCATGACCGCGGCGGACGTTGCTTAACTTTGCTGATCGATTCAGAACGGCTAAGCAAACTTGGCTACGAGCGCTTCAAAAATTTATTCGAAACTCAAGAAAACTATATATCTATCCGACGAAATCGAGCGAAAGGTAAATCTCTTACTACTGGTAATTTGAACTATCGACAGATAGCTTTCGAAACGTTATTGAAACGCTCCTCGTTTTTTTTCTATGGAACAAGCTATCTATGGTAAGCGATAGACCCTCCGAAAGATAGATCAATGTTTAAGATAGATATTCCTATCTATCTTTGTTTATAGAAACGGTAAAATGCACTATCCTTAACCAGCAGTAGCTTTTTTAACTGATAGTAGAGGATAGATAGGTTATTGAAACCGGCCGTTAGTCAACACCAATTTCTAAAAAAGAGGCCTGATTTTATGTATGTATGTTATACATAAAATCAGGCCTCTTTCCCGTAGGGGTAGGCAGAAACCACAGATTTCCACTTGCTACGGTCCTTACATATATCTTTAAATAATCTACACTCATCAATCCTTTCATACATGAGCCTCGGTTAAGGGTATCCCTGACCTGGCCTTTTTTGAGAACATCTTCAATCTGATTTCAGAACGTTCGCCTCGGTCTTCCCCTTCCAACACTTCCGTTCACTTCTCCCACGTATACCTGTTTAGTTTATCTCATTTTATTCATTCGCTATGCATGTCCAAACCATCTTAACATACCGTTCTCGATTTTTGTCACTACATCGTTCCCTTAACACAGTATTCCTTATCCTGTCACACGGCTCCAACTTTGACTTCAATCATGCTTCTCAATGCTCTCATCTCCACTGCATTTATTCAACTTTCATGCTTTTTCTGCCATACCCAACTTTCACTCCTATACATTAGTGTCGGAACCAACAGGTCGGTACAAAAATAATGGAGGCGGATAGCCCTATCGCATGTTTACGTACAGCGCGGTTGTAGGTAGTTATTTCAACGAGAGAGCCGAGTTAAGATACTGTATAGATAACATTACCGTGATTCAGTACTGAAGGTAAACATCGCCGCGCGTCGAGGACTAAAAAACTTGAAAAAATTAGCATGTACAAATGCGACTGACCGTGATATTTTTTGTACAATTTTAGGGGACCACAAGTATCACTCTGGTCACAGAATGAAAATGAGAAATCACTCGTTTCCGAACGCAACTATAGAATACGTTCATAATATGTTAGATGTGAGGTTATTTAATACACGGCAGAAAATCAGGCGTACAATGTACATTGGCTGGGTCCACTGACCTTAGAAACCTATAGTTTTATAGCTATAGTCATAGGCTATAGTTTTCATTCCTCATTGGCTGGGACCTCGGCTGAAAAACAGGCGTACATTAGGCTGGGACCATACGAAAATGAAGAAGAAGAAGAACAGTGTAAACACATTTTTATTGATGTGCCTTCCGGAAAACATACAGCATTACTGTGAAGACGCAGTCGTATACTTATCTTGTAATCTGTGGTCGTCTATATCATCTGTTGTACCACAGACATTTTAGTTCGCCTGTCAGCCACTGTGTGGCGCCAGCAAGGGCGCCGGAACCGACTCCATCTTCTACGAAGTTCATAGCGTTGTGTACTTTCGTCGTGAGTGGTCGAAATCCACAAAAATCTATCCATTAAAATTTAAAAACTTTTTATCCGTTAATAGTAAAATAACCTAAAATCGTAGTGACTAGTCTACTGATTTCAATAAATAAATTTACGAAAAATATTTAAAGCAAAAATCTTGCCACGCGGTTTTACATATACTAATTGAACACCGTTTACCGGCTAAAAACTTTTCGGAACAATGGATCGCAATTCCGATCAGAATACTAATGACCATAATTATTCCAGAACACCGGAAGAAAAGGATTCGTGCCGAGAAGATAAGGAAAATTCAAGGTCGAGTTGTTCAAGAAGGCGAGGACCCTCCGCGGAAGAAGCGAAGGCTGGATCCGCAGGTAACGGTCGATCCGAGGATCGACGCATTATACAAGTCAGTTTCCTTACTAATTTTATAATGCATCAAAATTGTATGCCTGATAGTAACGGATCCAGCATTCAAGTAAATTCAGACCAACCAATTAATCCAAGTTCAAGTATTCTGACAAAGCCTTTGGCTTCAACGTCGAAAGTTCTGGAACTAGGTACATGTAAACGGATTTTAATGAATTGAAAAAATGCTTGAATCCCGCCGATGCAAAGAGATTAAATCAACTTGTCAATTTGCAACACTTTAATACGCCCTTATGGCAACATGTACGTTACACTAATGCATTGGCTGAGATGACAGCAACCCCAGGATTCTGCAATCTTATGATAAACGATGAACTGTGTTGTTTGAATAAAGGAAAAGATTTCCTGGCGCCTACTGCACTAATTATGGCTGGAATAACCAATGCTTTGTTGTATCAGAGGGAATTGTTACAATCAGGCTTACAAGATATATTTCATTAGATTGGGTAGTAAAAAATCCAAGTGAATTGAATGTCGATAATCTTTTTAACAAAATGAGTACAACATTCGGTGAATCGTCTGCTTCTTATATAAACTCGGAACGAACTTCACAAATCGTCTACGGTAAAAGAGCTGAATGCGTGGAGATAAGACGTTCGAGATTACTAGCGGAAATACCGAATAAAAATATACAACCTGCTCTGAACAACATACCACCCAGTGAGGAATTTTTGTTCGATAAAACAAAGCTACTATCGCTCGTTCAGTCCCTTGGCGGATCCCATCACTGGTTAACGCCAACACAAGCCTTCAAATCGAATGAGAAGCCCAACAAGCGAAAGTTTAATGAACCTTCAACTTCAAGAGGCTATCAAAATAGCCAATCAAAAACTAGCTATCATATCAATGACGGGAAACAACAGACTAAACAGACTTACAGAGGCAAGGCAGATAACAATAAACAAATCAAAAAAATTACATTTCGCAACAAAGACAGAAAAAAATGACTATCCGACACAGTTATTCAAGGGGGTGACCCCCCTTGAATAACTATGTCGGATGACTAGCCACGGAAAAGTGGCAGGCAATGGATGCCAACAAATTCATTATGTCTACAATCACGGGTGCACGATAACCCCTTTTCAAAAAAACCCCTTTGATTTGGCCGTCGGAAACGGTAATGAATCGTTTTGCTACAAAAACATCTCCTGCCATGTCTCAAATAATTCAGGAACTTTTGGATCAAAATATCCTTCAGATTGTTGTAAAGAAAACTCCGAGTTTCATCTCCAAGCTTTTTCTGCGGAAGAAAAGCAACGGATCAATGCGCCCCATATTCGATCTTCGGGAGCTAAACAAATATGTAAAGACCAAACACTTTCAACTGATTTCACATGCAACGGTCCCAGACTTTCTCCAACCTGGAGATTGGATGGTAAAAGTCGACATTTCGCAGGCCTATTTTCATGTCCCTATCGAAAATGCGCAAGGGCCTTTTCTGAGGATTAGTTACCAAAACCAACTCTACGAGATGACCTGCCTTTCTTTTGGTCTGGCTTCAGCACCTCACCTTTTCTCTTCTGTAACATGCTGAGTCGCGGAGACCTTGCGTGCAAAAGAATGTCGAGTGCTAATCTACTTAGATGACTTTCTTTTGGTACACCAAGACCGAACCAAGCTAAGTCTTCAGGCTGCGGAAGCCGTAAGACACCTGGGCTGGAGAATCAATTTCCAAAAATCTGTATTAACACCAACACAGGACTTGGAATACCTAGGGATACGGTGGCAAACAATCAAGAACAAAATGGCTCTGCCACCGAAGAAAATAATCAGGCTCAACGAAACTCTAAACCTCTACATACAAAAAACTCACATCAATTTAAGGCAATTACAAACATTACTGGGGCAGTTGAATTTCGCAAATTTTGTCATCCCCCGTGGCAGACTACATTGTCGAAATTCCCAAATTTTCTTACGACGTTTCGACAAGAAACACCCCCGTCATGTACGACCTATTCCTCAGAATGTGTATCAGGAGATGACGTGGTGGCGCGGAGCTACACAACACTCCTTACCGATACACAAGAAACCAGTGTCTCATTTCCTTGCGACGGACGCTTCGGATGTGGGCTGGGGCGCCCAACTCGATGGAAAAGCAATGTCAGGTGTATGTTCAACCCATCAAAGACGATGGCACAGCAACAAAAAAGAATTATACGCAGTGTTCACAGCAATCGACATAAACTCGGAAAGGCTTGTAGATTCACATGTACTGATCCAGTCAGACAATCGAACCTTGATAGCGTACATTCGGAAAGAAGGAGGGACAAAATCGCTAACGTTGCTGTATCTGGCAGTCAAACTTCTGAAACTTGCAGACAAGTTCAACATAACACTGTCAGCGTATTACCTCCCGGGCAGGTACAACATAATAGCAGACAGATTATCTCGAGGGAAATACCCTGCAGAATGGCTTCTCATGCCCAAAGCCACTGCGGAAGTCTTCCCGAAATGGGGCCGACCGGAAATAGATCTATTTGCGTCACGAAAGACTGCCGTAGTGCGGAACTACGTATCGATAGACTGCAAAGATCGATCAGCAAGTTACACAGATGCCTTCAGCAGAACTTGGAATTACGGTCTAGCTTGGGTGTTCCCACCTCCCAGCTTAATACCCAGAGTGTTAGCACATCTGAACAGAGCCAATGGAACTTACTTGATAGTGGCTCCAGATTGGCCCCAAGCCTTCTGGCTACAAGACCTGAAGTCAAGGGCACTGGACGCCCCTCACGAGCTTCAGAACCTATCAGAAACTCTGATAGATGTCACGACATCACAACCCCCTCCACAAGTGCAGACATTAACCCTGAAAATCTGGAAAATTGGGGGTGGGGAGAGCAAATAAAAGATTGGTCCATACATGAAAAAGATATATTAAGAAACAGTTGGCGACAATCTACACTCACTACATACCTTCCATCTATAAAACGATGGTTATCGTGGTGTTCCAGCGCCGCGGTGAACCCGAAAACTCCTCAGTCTACTGATGTAGCCAGATTTCTGTTACACCTATTATTGAACGAAAATTTATCATATAGTACTATTCTGGTGCACAAATCGGCTGTTATGACATTTTGTGCGCCTCATGTAGAACAAAAAGCTTTTTCAAACTTCATTATCAAACACGTTCTAAAAGCAATCGGCATAGCTAAACCTAAAGCGTTAAAATCTTCAATTACATATTTTATGATCCCAGAATCGTACTAAATTGGCTGTCGTCTAACCCAGCCAAAGACACTTTATTTGAATTAGCTCGAAGGACAGCTACTGTTCTTTTATTAGCGTCGGGCCGCAGAGTTCACGATTTGACGCTTTTAAGGATCTCATCAGATAGTTTCTACGATAATGGTGATAATATTTTTTTAGTGCCAGTCTTTGGATCTAAAACCGACACTCACAATCATCGTCAATCTGCTTGGAAACTATCAAAACATCAAGACAGAAACATATGTCCAGTCACATTAATTAGACCCTTAATAGAAAAAATGCAACCTAGATCTGAAAACAATAACAATTTAAATAATCTTTTCATTACGGTATGTGGTAGTATAAAAGCAGCTTCACGTACTGTAATTGGGAATTAGGTACGCACAGTTCTCAAGGACAGTGATATCAGTGCATCTCCGGGAAGCTGCATATCAGCAGTAGCTTCTCTACGGTGGCTAGATAATCAACCGATTGATGATATCCTGTCTTGCGGAAATTGGAAATCACCCAACACTTTTTTCAATCATTACTGTCGCGAAATAGAAATTCCTAGGGATGGTCTTAATCCTTAAATTTTTTAACACATTTACTCCATCCTGTTAAAACTTATTAGGTAAAAATTGTGATTAATGCTAGTTCTCTGAGTGTAGTATATACCTATTTTATATAACAATTGACAATTGTTAATTAGAATCAAATCAATAGACAACATAAACCATAAGTCAGATAGATCGATTAGGCATATGTAATTATTGTATATATCTGTAATTAATAACTTTTCATTAAAAAGTACTGATTTAAAACTCATCATAGCGTTGTGCTTTATAACAAAAGAAAGCTTACTTCACCAGCAGATAACAATTACGTCTTCACAGCAATGCTGTATGATTTCCGCAAGGCTGATATCCGCAATATGACGGTTTTACAATACAATAAAACCGATATTATGTGCCGAAAGGAAAACATACAGCATTGCGGAAAGTACTTCCTGGAGAAGACTATGAACTTCGTAGAAGATGGCGTCGGTTCCGGCGCCCTTGCTGGCGCCACACAGTGGCTGACAGGCGAACTAAAATGTTTGTGGTACAACAGATGATATAGACGACCACAGATTACAAGATAAGTATACGACTGCTTCTTCACAGCAATGCTGTATGTTTTCCTTTCGGCACATAATATCGGTTTTATTGTATTGTAAAACCGTCATATTACGACGGAATAAGGTTCATTATGAGATGACAAAGAACTCCAATTATGAACGTTTTAGTGTAAATGTTCATTCGCATGCTTAGTTCGAGGTAGGTACACTGTATCGAATAGAAAGTACCGATACTGTAATGTTAAGTCATATAAAAATAAAGAAAATATCATAGTCATAAAGCTTAACACACACCGAGGCGGAAGCTGCGGTAAAGCAATCCGGTGCGAAGCAGTCGCGGTCCGGACCATCATTATCCCCACAGGGATACCGCCCGCAGTCCACGGCGGGAGGCGGCCGTGTGACACGAAAAGAAATGAAAGAAAGTGTAGGAATTGAAATGTAATTAATAAAAGATCTTTGTATGAAATAAAAAAAATATTAAATATCTTTATTTCAGGTAAAAAGCACCCATATCGTACAGAGTAAAATTAAAATAGAAATAAATAAAATAGTACAATTGCAATTACATGTAACCAAAATAGATATCAGTACTAATATTATAAATGCGAAAGTAACTCTGTCTGTCTGTCTGTCTGTCTGTCTGTCTGTTACCACTGGACCGATTTGAATGAAATTTGGTATGGAGATAGTTTGAGACCCGGGAAAAAACATAGGATAGTTTTTATCCGACTGTGCAAAAAGAGGTTAATGTTTTCGCGCGATAACCGACATACGCGCGGGCGGAGCCGCGCCCGGAAAGCTAGTTATAAATAAAATTGCAATAATACATGTCATTTTTTATTTTCGTTCTGGTGGACAGAGATCCAGTGTTCAAAAAAAGGACAACACAAATTTTACTTAGACACTTCAAGATGCCACTATCCGGTTCTCGTATTATGTCCTTCTGGAACATTACACAACACGGCTACACGATAACTACGATACGTAATTTAATTGACCATAATGACGTAATTAATACTCATGGACGCAAACTTGACGTAGTGTTGCGGCGGGAGTGCAATGAGTCACTGCCACGGCAGGTATACGTAAGACAGGCTAGCGCAGGATTTGTTCCCCCTGACACGTTGTACCACCCCCCGCTCGAGATAACGACGAGTCTCCGATTGTATAGCAACAGGTGTGACCGCATGGAACCTAGCAATGTAAACGCGTCGCAGGATTAGAATTTTAATAAAATAAACTTAGTTCTTTTTCAATCTCTGCTCGCTGAAACCGTTTGGGAGTCAGTACTAGAATCTTGTGATGTCTCTGTTGCCACAGATGCCTTTTATGACATTATTTATAAATTATTCGATTTGTCTGTAGGTACCGAAAAAGGAAAGATATATGCATCTAAATGCAGTAGGTATCCCGTATGGTTTGAGGCAGTAATTATAAAAGATATAAAGTGTAAAGCTCGAATGCATAAGATTGGTTGGCATCAAATAGTGATATTCAGTACAAGTTGTTTTCTGACCTCCGTGCCAGTTTGAGGACACGCATCTCTCGAGCGTACAAATTGTATCTGGCTCGCATTGAAGAAAATCTGCAGTTGTGTCCACAACATTTTTGGAAACATGTGCATAGACTTAGATGCAAGGGTGGATTTGAACCTTGTGTCTCGCACAAAGGCATATCCTGTACAGGCGTCAAAGCTGCCGAAGCATTTGCAAACTTTTTCGCTAGCATGTTTGTAGACTAGGTCTGCAGGGTGGTTATGTCAGTGTCCCTAGCTTGTCACCACTCGATATTGAGTTCGGTCTCAAAAAATTGAAGTTAGGTAGCTCTTCTGGACCCGACAATGTGCCTAGCTTTGTTTTAAAAGCATGTCAAAAACAATTTGTTCTTCCACTTTACCACATCTTGAACCTGTGTCTGTCAAATGGTAAGTACCCTGCCCAGTGGAAGCTGTCCAGGGTGACTCCGATCCCTAAAAGTAACAACAGGACACAAGTTGAAGAATACCGCCCCATTGCTATATTATGTGCGCCTGCCAAAATATTTGAGTACATCCTTCATAATGAAATATATAGGCAGGTTAAACATTTATTAGGGGATGAACAACATGGTTTTAGACCCGCACGCTCTGTAAATACGAATCTTTGTTGACTTTATTTCATTATATGACTTTTAAATACAAACTCACTCATCACTCAATTTGATATAAAAAAATATTTTTACTTCTATGTTACAGTTACCAGCCCAATCTAATGAAGGTGAGGAACAAAAATTTGTTTCTCACAAAGCACTGGAAGAGGAGCCTGTCTGCACTACTTCTAGCTATTCAGATGTAAGTGTTCTATTTTATAATATGTTACTATAGGTACTGTGGGTAACTGGTAATTTAAAACAGTTTACGGCAGAAAACTTGTACGAAGTTGTAGAAAACTATATGTTAATGTGTTTTTTTTTGTTTCAGGATAAAGCGCATATTATTATTCAAAAATTAAAATAAAAATGTGAACATCAGAAGAAAACAATTAAAAGATTAAATGAAAAAGTGAGAAGACAGAGTAAAAAAATAGCAGATTTTAAAACTGTAATGAAAGATTTAAAAGACAGAAATTATGTGAATGATGATCATGCAGCTGTGTTGGAGCAGTGTTCAGGCCCCAAAGATTTTCTAAAACGACAAATTGCGAATACGGTAGGAATGCCTTTGGAAAGACAATACAGCGAAGAAATTCGAAAACACTCCACTTTTTGTCTCCAAAGGCCTACAATTTTGTTCGTCGTACGTACAATTCCTGTTTGCCACATCCAAGAACTTTAAGTAGGTGGTACCAGAATGTAAATGCTGAACCTGGCTTTTGTACAGAGGCTTTTAATGCTTTAAAACTCAAAACTCAAACAAGTGAGATGCCAGTGATATGTGCTTTGGTTTTGGATGAAATGGCTATTAGAAAGTCTCTTTTCTGGGATCCTCAAACTAAGACTTATTATGGAAGAGTTAACACCGGTATTGATTGCGATATGGACTCGCTGGAAGTACCCAATGAGAGTCTCGTGTTACTGCTAACCTGTATAAACGGTAGTTGGAAGTTGCCTGTGGGATACTTTTTCATAACGGCTTTGTCTGGGGAACAAAAAGCAGTACTAGTTAAAACTTGCATCCATAAATGTGAAGAAGTCGGCGTCAAAGTTGTGAGCTTGACCTGCGATGGTCCAGCTGCAAATTTTAGCATGTTTTCAGCATTAGGGTGTGATTTTAATTCAGGGCAGGTAACTTTTACTTACAGCATAGAGAAAAGTACTAGTAAGAGTGACAAACACCATACAAGAAAGCGTACGCCTTTAACTAAATACCAGCTTCGGCTAAAGATGTCGCTAAGTGTATCAAATCACATAAAATAAAGAAATCACATTTTTAATGGCCGTCCTAAAACTCACTCAGGCTAATCGCACTCGTGCTGGATCGAAACAAAATGGGTAGATGGCGTTATTTTTCATTTATTTTTTATGTGTTTAAAAAACATTAATTTGCGCGACGTTGCCGCTCATACAATACCAAGCTGGCATCGCCGCTTATCATAATATCAATCAAAAATTTGTTTGTGCGTTGAACTGAATCAGTGTTGCCAGACATGCGATAATTATCCTAGATCAACGATATATTTGAGTATCATGCGATAAAAAATAATAAGTACGTATCGCACGATAGTTTCTCAAACGTCTACGATATTTTTTTTCCAATACTGTAATGAATTCAGATCTTTGTGACGGAACGCAATTTTTTGTAATATTTTTCTATATTCTATGGCAGTCCATGGTCCAGCCAGTCGAGTGGAATGCGATATGATTATTTTCCAAAATACTTAATATGATAAGTAATAGGCCCTGTCTAAATTTAGGATCTCCTTAAAAAGATTAACGATATCTGTTAAGGTGCCAGACCCTTTATTTTAGCTGTATAATCTATTGTCTTATTAGACTATGTTGAGAAACGTGTAGAGTAAATTTTGACTTGCAATAAAAACACGATAATTTTGCATTAAATCTCGGATAATTTTTAACTCACGGATCTGGCAACACTAAACTCAATTGAGCATTGTTGTTGTTTGGTTCATTTGGTTGCATTCGTCGTTTTTTAGGCTATTTTCTTTCGATTTCTCTCATTTACGTCCCCTGCTCACCTACCGGACTTCACCTAACTTTGTGACCTGTGCTTGTTATATGGATTTCGATTAAAGCTTACGTTTTGGACTGTGAAATTTGTTGGTAAACATGTCGTATACGAAGTGTGTTTATCACAATTGTGATAATATAAGCCGGAACATATCAATGTTTCGGTTTCCTGTACACGATCAAGACCGTTTAATACTTTGGATTCACAATTCAGGTATGTGGACAGAAAAAACCGTCAACGAAAAGTTGAGTGAAGACGATTTAAGTGAAGTTTAACACATTCTTTGAAAATGTATTTGAGTCCATGTATTATCTTTTTGTAGGAAATACCTACCTGGATTCTTCAACAAATGAAGAATTGAGACGTCGGTATATTTGTGTTGCACATTTTATGCCATCCAGTATCCACAAAGGAAGTATACGTAGCAGATTAATTGGCCCGGCTGTCCCAGTCCATTTTCAATGTACTGAAGTCGGAGAAAGAACATCGAATCAAAATCATACAATTACTGATGCAGATATGGAAAATGGTAAGGTTCATATCGAAGAATGTACATAATTTGTTAGGGTTTAGCTTGAAAACATGTAATTTATCAACATTGAAATATGTCTGTCAGTCACTCAATGTGAATCATCATGTAATAAGTTGACCTTATCATTTCCAAATGGCCATATAGTACTAAATGTCATTATGTGCCATGCAATGAAGACTAGGAAGAATTCGAAATTTTGAAAATAAAATACAAAAACAACTACTTAATTTTCAGGGTTCCATACGAGAATAGGGAACCCTTAGTCTTTTATTTATGCTATATACATTGTTTTCTTGATGGCCCGGTAATTTGACTTG
Source organism: Plagodis dolabraria (assembly GCA_963854805.1). Taxonomy (NCBI): domain Eukaryota; kingdom Metazoa; phylum Arthropoda; class Insecta; order Lepidoptera; family Geometridae; genus Plagodis; species Plagodis dolabraria. The sequence continues at coordinate 15,130,223 of OY978443.1, forward strand.
CTGCAAGTGCCATTAGATCTAAACACAGTAGTGTTTGCACAATATTGCTTCTAGGCGGGATATCTGACACTGCAGTGGTACTGACCAAGGCAAACTCTTGCTGCAAAAACCTACCTCCTGGTTTGTACAAAATATTGATTGTGATTATATAATAATTTAGTTGCTTGTATTTGATTTTCAAAATATCATCTTCTCTCTACTCTTATCCCACTTATGTGAGGTCAATAATGGTTTAAATAAATGGTTATGGGGTTAATCTATGGGCATTTCTGGAATATGCCAATTAACACATGTAAAGCAACCAAATGCCTGCATTCCCAGCATGGCCCTTAGTCCATAAGACAGCACTAATAGTAAAATAACCTATCCCTAAGATTAATATGCACAACAATCAACCAATAGTATGTATGTAGCCTAAAATGTTGTATGAAACAGTCATATTAAAATAATAATATTTTTCTCTAATATAATGGCTGACGGTACACCCATAAAGTTGGCCATTGCCCAAATTATAGATTGAGAATCAAATTGAATTTTCCAGATGTACTATCTTCACCGGAGGTTTTAAAAGTGAAGACACCAACAAAATTTTATAAAAAGCAAACACATGCAGCTCCAAGAGAAGAGAAGGTATCAACACCATCATCTCCAACTTCATTGTTCATGGGATCATATATGGAAGTTACACCTACACAGCGATTGTCTAGAAGATGTCTCTTTGAAGCGCCTGAAAGGAGATTGTCAAGAAAATGTCTCTTTGAAAGAAATATTGATGACACTCCAAAAACCATGCGGATAAAAAATGCTGCCTCTAATTTGTTAAACAAAAATGCATCTCAAAGGGCTTGCATTAGCAGACTGCGAAAGAAATCTAAAACATTGCACAAAAAAACTATAAAAGATGTAAATTTCAGAAGTGAGGTGTCGAAAACCACTGATGCAGCTCAGAAAAAAGAATGATAAGAAAAAATGGACCCAGGAAGAAAAAAACTTGTGCTTGTCTTTGTTCTATAAATCACCAACAACATATTACTTTTTGAGACGACAAGGTGTAGTGCTGGCGGCTCCATCAACAATCAGAATGTGGCTGACAAAATCAAATTGTGTGCCCGGCTTGTGTCCTGATGTATTCAGAAAACTACAGCAGAGATTTCAAAATGCCCCCTTGAAAGAAAAGGCATGTGTTGTTTCTTTTGACGAAATGACAATAATGTCAAATTTACAATATTCTAAAAAATATGATTGTATTGAGGGGTTTGAAGATTTAGGTGCAAGCCATCGGTGTAATAAAGAAGCAAAATATGCACTAGTGATTCTTATAGAGCATTATATGGAAAGTGGAAGTTACCAGTAGCATACTTTTTGTCCAGCTCCAATGTAAAGTCTGAAATGTTGCAATTGCTATTAAAAGCAGTAATAAATAAACTTTTTGACCATGGACTCCTGCCCAAAGCTGTAGTTTGTGATCAAGCAACAACAAACCAAAATGTATTTAAAAAATTAGGAGTAACAACTCATGCCCCTTTTTTTTTTGCAATGGCAGAAAATTATTTGTGCGCTGTTTGATGTTCCCCATTTAATAAAGAATATTCGGAATAACTTCCTACAAAATGACTACATATATGATAAAAAGCAAATGTCATTTCAAGATATTATTAAAACTTATGAATTAGATAAAAGCTCAAATATATGTAGGTCTCTGGTAAAACTAACAGACCGCCATATTAATCCCAACTCCTTCCAAAAAATGACAGTCAGCCTTGCAACTTAAATATTTAGTAATTCTGTGGCTGCTGCTATAAAAACTGCAAAATCAACTGGACAATTAAAAAGTGAGACAGCTGATGCACCTGTAAATTTCATCAAAATTGTCAATAATATGTTTGATGCATTAAATAGTAGACAAAAATTTGATGCCAATCCATACAAGCATGCTTTGTCCAAAAAATCTGCATTATCAATACAAGCAATAATAGACGCTAAAAATGTATTTGAAAAGTTACATAAAATATCTTCCAAAACTAACAAATCTGGAATAAGAAATATACGAGTATTTTTAACTCGCCCACCTTGCTTCAATGGAGTGGTACAGTCATGTGAAGCAGTTTTACAATTATTTCAAGAAGAATCTTGAGATTCATCCATGACTTATTTAATTACTGGTAAATTAAATCAAGAGGTTATAGAAAATTTGTTTGCACGATTTAGACAGAGAGGTGGCTGCAATAAAAACCCAACAGCAAAATTATTAAGAACCATATTTAGAAGCAACTTGGTTAACTCATTAATAAAACTTCCAGATACAAAAAATTGTGAAGATGAGAATGACCAATATATCCAAATAGATGTAAGAGAATGTGTGTCTCCTACACAAACGTGTTTCAGATACAGGTTCTAGGCCAAGCAATCTAGATCGATTCAGCATTTATGCATCCTCAACAGATGATGCAACATCCGGTACTGCCAGAGACATGACAATAGCATCCACTTCTGCTCACAGTACAAATAAAAATGCAACATTAGAAGAATGTTCTTTGACATATTTTGCTGGATATCTAGTAAAATCATGCCTTTCAAAATATAACTGCACTACTTGCTCTAAAAAATTATTAAAGGGCCTAGATCTTGAAGACGAAAAACAATTGTTAATTTTAAATAAATCATATTCATGTTGCAAGTCGATAAAATTAAAAATGCCTAGTGATGAATTTTTAAAACTAGTTCACATGGCTATTAATTGCTTTAACGCCCACTTCGACAATATTGTCCATCGCAATAAAATAAAATTAAGTATTTTTAATGCAATATTAGACTTTTTGAGGTGCGAAGCCCTGGAGTTGTTAAACTTGAGTTGCAAAGAGCATTTGTATTTTATAATTGATCATATGATTTTGGTGAAGATAAACTTTTATTGCAAAAATAAAAAGGTAAACAATGTGGAATATGGGAAAGTACCTACATCCAAAATTAAGGATTTTACAAAATAAATAATTCTATATCAAGATTGTTGTTTAATTAAACCTTATTTTAACTCGCTTAATTATGTTTATTATGTAATATATATTTTAAGATGAAAACGGACAAGCCACTCTTCACCTGGTAAGCGCCTGCTTTGCCTCTGACAGTTGCAGTTTCTCCCAGAATATTAATTAAAAAGATCTGTATGCCACGGCAATGCACTCGTTACCCTGAGATATTAGTAATTATGTTCTTATTGACCCAGTATTTTCACTAACTTAGCCTTAGCCTACTCGCCTTCTAGCTAAGCCTTCAAGCTTAACTGACTTGGGCCTTATTGTCCAACTGGGTTTTGTTTTATATAAATAACTAATAGAATAGCCTTCGATTCGATCTCAATCTAATCTGATGGAAGTGATAATGTGGTCGAATAGATTGTCGAAGCTATCTTAAAATTACTAGATCTCAGGGAAACGACCGCTAGTTGCTTGGCGACAATTTTTTTACCACCATTATGAAATTGTTACTCGTTCAGGGAATAGTAATTTAAGAACGATATAGGTAATAAAATCGTTCTCCTGATGGTAAGTGTCATGCCTCCTCATAATATATGCAGAGGGCATTACACTCCTCACACTTTGTCTGCATATTTTTAAAACAATATTTCGTATTAAAAAAAACAAGACATCTTTTGGGCCTGTTTATCGGCTTTAAGTGTCGAAGCCAAAATTTCCAGGCTACGAGTCAGCGCCATCTGGATATAATACAAGATTTTGAGCTTTTTCCGGAGTACGTTGCAATTGCTACTCTTATTAGTACTTTTCTCTATGCTTACAGTAACAGCATCATACACGCTTTTATTGATCCCTGTCATGCTATCAAACTAGTCCGAAATGCTTTCGGTGAAATGAGGGTGTTTTACGATATGCATGGCAGGAAAATAGATTACATCTACCTGGAACATCTGCTAAATTTGCAGGAAGCCGCAGGACTGCACATGGCCACAAAATTAACAAAAGCCCACATACTAATCAAAAACAAAAAATGAAGATACGACTTGCCACGCAGCTTCTTAGCGACTCGGTAGCAGATGCCTTGGAGCATTGTGCTGATTTAAAAATCCCGGAATTTCAAGGAAGTGAAGGCACAATTAACTTCATTAGGTTAATAAACAGTGTTTTTGATGTCTTAAACAGCCGATCAATTAGACCACCGGGGTGGAAAAAGGCTATATTTTCCGGAAATATTGGTCTGGTGGAGGCTTTATTCGAAGGTGCTATAGCCTACCTTCAGAACCTGATGTTGCCATCTGAGCAGAAACTCGTCGATTCTAGAAGAAGAATCGGCTTTGTAGGGCTTATTCTGGACATGATCAGTGCCATTCAACTATATAAATATTTGATTTATGGTACCAAACTTTTACAGTACCTGCCATTGTACAAGGTCAGCCAGGACCACCTCGAGTTTCATTTGTTGACTTGCCAGAGGAAGATAGTGAGTTGTTCGAATAATTTATGCACTGCATGTATAATAACTTACCCAACTACTCCGAAAGCGTAGTTACTTATATTGCCGGTTTTATATCGAGAAAGTTGTCTCGCTCTGTAAAATGTGACATTTGTGCAAATTTGTTATTCGGAGATGCCAATGCCTACCAAAAAAGCTTAATAACTTTGAAAAATAGGGGTGGATTGGTTTACCCGTCAAAAGGCGTGACTAATACTGTAATTAAAATCGAAAAAATTCTTAAAGGTATTTTTCTAAAAGCAGCTTCGTTCTGAACAGTATTACCTGCATGCGTTTCGATTTTTCATGGAACATTTTGATGAATCCAATTTGTTCAAATCCAACTGCGAACATGACACGACCCACAGACTTTTATTAATTAAATCTCTAGGAGGAAGAATAATAGATATTCTTCCTCCTAGCTCCTAGTTAAATCTATAGTCCAAACGTACAATATGGATCTGAGGTTTAAATACTACGGAAAGAAGACCACAGAAAAGATTTCGTTTCGTAATTATTTTAACAAAATAATATTATTCCGTAATGAGTGACTGGCAATTTTATTAGTTTTCAATCCGACATGACATTATTTCAATATTGTGTACCTAAAATTTGTATTTTTAGAACTTGAATATGATTGATATTGTTTAAAGAACGCATTTTTAGAACTCGACTATAACCGGAACCAACGGCTATTATATTTTTTATTAAATCTGTGTAAAATGTTTTTCTGGTTTCATTGTGAATCATCAGGCTGTCATTTTTTCCCAATCAAACATAAACCTTCTTCTTTTTTTGTGATAAAGTTGAAAATATCTTAGTAGGAAAAAGCCGAAACAAAGCTAATAGAAACTCATTTTCGAAAAACACCGTGCAATTCAACTGATAATAAAGTGCGCGCAGCTCTACGGCAAGCCGCCATCTTTATGCCAGACACATTAGTAGGTATGCACGTTTTTTTCGTGTCTATTCTTTCCATAGTCTAAGGTTTAGGGCCCCGCCATTTCTTTGTGTGATTTTTATCTTAGAGGACTAGGTAATCTGTGATTTATTACTGTCATTTATTACCTGTGGCGTGTTGTGGGTTGCTTTAGGCGCTTTTTTTAAAAGTATAGTTGTGTGTTTGCTCTTGCATCGTATCGTATAGTGTTACGCCGTGTAATTATAAACGTAGCTACTTGTTATTTATCGTTACATATTAAATACTATTATATACATATATAAAATTTTACAAATTATGTCATATTAATTGCAGGTTAGGACTATGTTTGGTTTTCGCTTCATGATTAATAAAGTGGCTGTGACCAACTATATTCAGAAAAGAAACTTATCCTTATACCATCGTGGAGTTCAATTTTTCTTCAAGAAGAATCTAGTATTGACGAATAGTATTACTTCAGGGACATTTATGGCTATGGGGGACTTGTTAATTCAAGAGTTTCAATATGAAACTCAACATCTTAAAAAAAGATACGACTGGGCAAGAGCAGGTAAATTATAAACTTCCATTAAAATATGCTTGCAGATATCAAAAAATACTTTTGAAAATTTTTAAATTAGGTAACTAGTCTTATCCATTATATTTAAATACCTACCAAACAATGAAAAGTTATTTCAAAGTATAGTTAGTAATATTATTTTTAGGGCCTAAAAAAAATCTAATTTAGGTACATTAAATTATCCACAATTTTAAGTATTTATTTTTACTAAAATTAGTTGCTTTATTTCAGGAAGAATGTTCTTAGTTGGTGCTATGGTTGGCCCATTGTTTACGTACTACTATCTATATATAGATAAAATACTGCCTAAATCAGATATGATTACAGTGATGAAGAAAGTGGCTTGTGACCAAATATTCATTTCACCAGCTTCAATTACACTTTTCTATTATGCCATGGGTTTTTTAGAAAAAAAGTCAATTTCTGAAAGCATGGATGAAATCAGTAAAAAGTTCAAATATGTTTATTTGGTAAGTTATACATTTGCATACTGTAGGTATTATGAGAGACGAGCAGATATGTATGGTTTATATTAATTTGAATAGTCTAGTTATGATAAAGACTTATCAGAAATATTGAGACTATGATTATGTTTAGTTTTAGAGATATGATTTTTTTTTGTGATTGAGAATAGCCATTATAATATCTTATTTTAATTATATTTCTAAAAATAATCATCTATTGCAATAGTTTAAGAGATATAACTTTTTTTCATATACATTATTATTATCTGTTAATTATGCATTGAAGCGTTATATGCACAGTAATATTGTTGACTATAATCTAAAATATCACAATCATGTGCCATACAAGATAAAGTATTTCTAAGTACTTTAAATATTTCTTTGGAAACAGGGTTGTCACTCTCACGTCGAAATGTATAAATTAAAACATTTTTCTCAATCAGGAATCTCAGTATGTAACCTACTTTTTTGACTTTCATACATATATCACTCTTCAAGAAGTCCATCCACACCTTCAGCTTTTTTTTGCCTCTATATCCATCCATGGTCACACCCACAGGACATGTCCATATACCTACTTAGTAACAATAATTATATCATTCATATGTACCATATCTCTTGTTTTTTAAAACTTAATCATAAAATCTGTTTTCTTATAAAATTATACAGTTTTTTAATTTAATAATGTAATGTATTAATTATGTAGTTATATCTGCCTACAGTCTACACTAATTTCGAACATCCTAATATTTTATAGGCTAAATCTCATCTTTGCTTTTGAAGCTATGATAGCCCAGTTACGCCCAGGGTCAATAGTTATGAACTGCCACGCAGTGGGTCCATTATACGGTTCCCGCCGCGAGCTTGAGCTTTACTCCATCATGGAAGAGCATGCATGGAATGCTCTCCTAGTTGGTACCTATCAACTCTTCCAGTAGAGAATTAGTCCCAAGTAACTAACAACAGGCCTTCATCTTTGAACATACCTACCTTAATAAACACCCAAGTTTTCGGGCAGGCGCGTAGTGTCAGCAGCGGTGCACCGGTATTCTGCCCCGTTAGATCGCGCGCGATTCATAATAATGACCCGACGACGACGGTGAATACCGCGCCCGCCGGCCGGCACCACGCTGAGCCCACCCGAAAAAGGTGTTTATTGAAGTAGGTGCAAACAGTCGTCGTCTCGTCATCGAAAATCAAATCGAGACCAAATGCTGAAAAATATTTAATAATTATGTTACCCATTTATATTGTCTTAGAACTTGTTGCAATTTCTGTGAGTAAACTGTGAGTGAGGTAGGTATCTACAGACTGTATAAATCACTATAGCTCTCAGCTTCACATCACATACCAGCTTTTATCCGCGAAAGTAGGTAAAACTTAATAAAAACCACATGGGGCCATGTCAAAAAAGGAATTTCATCATAATCGTTGTCTCGTAGCATCGTCCCCCGCAGCTTCGTTTAATTTGCTAATACAAAATACTACTAATTTGGTACTTCTACTGTTGTTGCTTAATTTATTTAGAGGTATATAGGTGCACTTTCTTTTATCTATAAAATCTCTTATAAATAAAATAATTTTAAACTGTTTATTATCTATAAGAGACTTTTGGTAGTGGAACTTTATTATAGATTGTAAATGCCATATAGTTTACACTTTTGCTCTAAGGTAGACTTTTGCATTTATGGGTTATCATCTCTAAATTACGTCTTCACTTCCAGGTTTAAATTTAAGGTAATGAGGGTACTTTTAACAAAATTAGGGACCTCACTTATGTACAGCGATGGAAGTGTTAATATTTTATTCTTACGAAAGTAAGGTTCACACAAATAGACTTACATTATGCAAAACCTCAGACTTCAAGAAAGCCTTTTTTCTTGTTGTTAGTGAGATGCCAAACATAGACCGTATACATTTATTTTGGGCAACGAAAACGCTCAGTCAATCTGTAGTATTTTGATGTGTATTATTTTTGAAGCGCTCGTAGCGATGTTTGTTAAGCCGTTCTTAACCAATTAGCAAAGTTAAGCAACATCCGCCGCGGTCATGACTTGGATGGGTGATCGCTAGTGCCATCATTACCGAGCGCTTCCGTGTTTCGGAGGGCACGCTATGCCGGCGGCGGCGGTCCCAGTTGTTGTCTTAGGATGGCAGTCGTTTTAGCATGGTGGTAGGGCATTGTGCGAATGCTCGCCTGACTAGCTACCACCCTCAAGTGAAAACTCTGTCGCCAAGCACACCTAACGCTGTGTTCCGGCAGCTGTCCCTCAGAGCCGGTAATTCTAATTCAGCCTGAACAACATCTTCGGATACATCATCACTTGCCATCAGGTGAGCTAGTGGTCAATCAAAGGCTAAAGTAGGTATATGGCAAAACAATAAAAGTTTTTCCCAGAATATTATACCATATCTTAGAGTAGATGCACCATATTCATTCGATATTCTAATCTTTCATTCGAAGCGTAAATAGTATAAGTAACTATTGACAGCCTCAGCTTTAATTATGTGCGTGATTTGTCTTCCATTAGCTAAGTAACAATCAATCAGTTTGTTGACGTTCTCTTACACCGTATTTCTCGAATTTGTTGAGCAGTGTTTCATGAGACACATTGTCAAACGCTTTTGATAACTAAGTATGCCATTAACAAATCCATTGTAGGCTTACGCTTCCACAATTCGCTTCGGTATAGGATTGTTAAAAAACGGTCGTAGAAATATACTTAGTAGAAGGCGGCAAAGTGTTGGCAATGCCCCTGTTGCTAAAACGTCCATAGACGCATGTCTGTCTGTTCATCTAAACAAAATATTCGTAAACATCATTCGTCTTTGGTTTAGGAAAAATATACTTATTTCATTATGTTTACCATTACTGTACAATTGTATAAGCCTGATTGTCCACTGCTGAGCACAGCCTCCCTCGGGGGCTTTTCCATAATCCCCACGCGTAGCAGGCGTCTCTTGGAGATATCAGTTCCTCAGAAAGTGCTGCTGCCGACCTTCTAGTGTGTTACACTTAGTTGCCGTTTACGACATCCACGCATGCATTTCGTTTTAGTAGAACGCCAATAACTAAAAAACAAAATTGGAAATCGATTTTCTTTAGAGGTTTTTTGTGGATGAACTCAACCGTGAAATCGAGTTTTATTTTTAGGAATCTGTTCGTGTCAATTACATGACATAAAGAGTAATTTCAATGTATTTACTTACTATTTTTCCTTGACTAGGCACGCCAAGCGTATGGCCTACATTTTCAGCAGGTATTTGTTAATGAAGATGACGAACAAAAATCACCATAATAATAAAAATAACCGAATAATAATTAAGCATTTCGTACGCAATATGCATATTTGTTAAAGTATTAATTAGTTTCGGTATATATTGAATTAATAATGAGGCTTTCAGTTACGCTAAATAGGATACTTACATTGTATTAATTATAAATACTACTTCTTCCTACATAATTTAGCTGCTGTTACACATGTTTTCTGTCACGGTTTTGTTAACTTATTAACTTCCTACGCAAGTGTTTTGTGTAACTAACTCAACTATCTTTCGTTGTTTGCTACGGATCCACTTAGTTACCTCAGTGGAGTAGATCACGGGACTTCCGTAATTCCACATGGGTCCGTGCATCAATAAATGCAGTTTGGTTAAAATATTATTGAAAGTTATATTCCGTCTGACGCTATATACCGCCACTGCAGGTTTAGAATAGAACCTTAGGAGTAGAGTGCACGGAGCCCTTTCCATATACACGAAGTTTCATCATATTTTAAAGACCAAGTGTCCCAACTTGGTGAACTTTTGTATGCATATTTTTGGGCCTAATATGTATGCTTCTGGTTTGCCAATTTTTGATTTATTATTTATTTCATCCTTATATGTCAAAATAACAATTGTCATACAAAACGATTTTGTGAATTATTTTTGAAAATTACTTAATTTTACGAAATGTGGCAAACCAGAAGCATAGATATTATAGACTCAAGGACATACGTACAAAGTTTCACCGAGTTTAAACCGTTAGTATTTAAAATATGATGTAACTAGGTTTGCATGGAAAGCCCCACGTGATCTGTACTCGTTTGAATGTATTTTTTATCAGCAGAAAAATAAAAAAAATTTCGCATGTGATATGATAGCTGACTTGTCCCATTATTGTCATAATATTGTATGGCTGTAATTCTAGATTTGTGCTACAATCAAATTAAATCATAGGGCGATTTTGATTTGAATGAAGGGATAAAGATTTTGATGTACTTTTTAAGGTTCCGCACCCTGTCTGTCCGTTCGACCATCTTTATGTCACGGCTGTATATATATAGCTCATTACCGGAAACGGTTGAGTAACAAACCTGTTTTTTTAATAATATGTGTAGAACGTTACCCCAAAGATGAATATCAGGGCAGCGCTGGCCCTAGCCCAGGATCAGGGTACAGCGGAATTGTCTTTAATTTTATTACAGTTTCCGTCCAATAAATCATACTTAACTAATTGTGTAAACCATCGACTCTTTTTGAATAATTCAAAACTAAACACGTGTTTCCTTGACGAATAGACAGAGGCCACCACGGTTTTCCAAATACTACGATCTTGAAATATCTACCTACCAGACTTCCTTCACTCTTACATATTTTATACATATCTATATGTGAAGGGTACTCATGACCTGGCCTTTTTCCAGAACGTCCACAATTTAGTCAGAATACATGCTGCAAGGTCTTTCCCTTTCAACTGTTCCATTCACGCTCGCTGTATATGGTTGCTTTATCAATCTCCTTTCATCCATTCTCTCTACTTGCTCAAACATATCAGTAACTCTTCACTATGGTCACTGAGAGGTACGGGGATAAAATGATGATGGACTCACAGTATGTATCTGGAGTTAGGTTTGACAGTTTACCTTTTATACGATTGTTGATTTTTTCCGTAGGAGATTTCCTGTCAAATCAGCTGGTGGTCTTCTTTTCGTTTTAAGTGCACAGTTTTATATAAATTGCGGAACTCGCGACCGCGTTGAATTGCATTACTTAATTTTAGATAATTTTGTTTGTATTAACGTTTATTTACGCTGATTATTAAGTTGGAACTTCTTAGCGACGAATCATCACAAGGAACAATGACGGGAAAGGAACGAAAGATATGTGTGAATGAGTGAGTTTACAGTTAACAGATAATGTGTCTTTTAATAAATTTATTAGTGCGTAGCCGCACATCCCATAGGTACGCTTTCGAAATCCCGCTCGTGCATCTTTAAATATTTTATCGGTTTTAAACACACTCACAACTCTTTCAATTGAACACTTTTTCATACAATTTGCGTCTCTGCTTGGTTGGTGTTCCAGCAAAGGCTTAAAAGGCGATACCGTTGATTCGCTAGTTTGACTTTTGCCAAAACGAATGCATTTCCAGAAGGTCCTGTACGTGTCCCTGAAGTCCATCAATAATCAGTTCAGTCAGTCTTGCAGAAAGATCTAATGATTACTAATATATCGAGCCGAAACTCGTCAGTTTAGTATGTCCAGCAGAAAGATCCTCATCATAACTAATCAAACGAACCCCAAACTTAATGCTACTACACCTATCTCGGAGTTCCTGTAGTGGTCTCAAAAATTCACCATCAGGTCATTTCTATCAGTCCAGCAGAAGGATCTCATCATAACTAATAAAATAAGCCCAAACTTCATACCACTAATACCACCTATATCTCAGAGTTCTAATAAACTAGTTCTTATTATTTTTATAATTACCTAGTTATAAAAATTATGAGTACGGATTTGAAGCATGAAGTTTGTTTTCGGCTATTTTGATTTTTCTTACATACACAAGGTTGATCAAGTATTTGAAATTGTTTCCTATTAAAACTAAATCCGTGGCTCGTACCAATAACTCAGGCCGTCACCCTTCTTTAAAACTATCGAAACGACTTTAATGAAACTTGCAGTGTTCCCGAAATTGAAATAGGTAAATGTTGTTTATAATCCACATAATAATTTAGGAGAAATGCCTTGAAAAACATACATACTCTGTATACCCATAATCAAAATTACTTACATATGTTTTGTATTATCATAATTATGTGAATATGTTGCCCTTCTAATATTATAACTAAATAGGCACCCGGCTGGGACTCATATTATATTACTATTATACTCGCGATAGTTTTCTAAGTAAACTTCTAATATTACTTAGTAACATATACGTCACATTTTTTATTAATGAATAACCTCAGATTGTGGTGCCGGGATTGACTGCCAGCCCCCATCTCTGTGGGTGTCGTAAAAGGCGACTAAAGGTAATATTCCTGGAGGTAGCAGCAGCGTCTTTTTAAGAACAGCTATCTTACACTGCGTTCCCCACGATGCCTGCCAAGCGCGAGGATTATGGCAAACCCCCTGCTCAATGACGGAAGCTTTGCTCAGCAGTGGACAATCCGGCTGATATACTACAGTAAGCTCGATTGAAGCAAACAAATTTTACGCACGAGTATTATTTAATGTAGATAAGTACTCTTTCACCCTACAGTGTTGGAAATCGGGATAGCTTTTTTATGTTCATGAGGAAAATACATTTACGCATACACACCCGCCGGGGAGCAGGTGGTTATGTCGGGCTCAGGGTCAATAGGGATCCCACTACCGACTAAAAACCTCATGGTGTTCCATCGTCATCGACTAGAGGCGGGGGCCGCGGGGTCACTCGCGCTCTCATCCGCAGCCGCCGACGCCGTCGCTGCCCGCTTAAACGGGCCCAGCCTCTTGGAATAATTCCCCCATGCCGCTTCGTGGGACGCCCCGGAGCACGAGGGCATCCAAACCTCATGAAGACCTAACCCTGATGGGGGGTGCCGGCTGTCCCCACGGCCGACACCTCAGATCCTCTGAGCGGAGACGGAGTGCGAGCACGATCGACTCGCCTCCGTGACCGCGCTCTGCGGAGCGGAAGAGAGAAAGGATCTATCTCCCTTTCCCGCTCCTCCGCCTTCCTCTGCGAGACAATAGTCTCGCAAAACAAGGCCACCGCCTCCCACGACCTCTCATCACCGACCATCTTTACGATGATATCCGGCAAGGAGAGGTCGGACCCCACAACCGCGATCAGGGATCGCCGCGGTCCCGCTCCTTCTGGGCATTTCTCCAGTGCGTGCTGGGCGGTGTCTTCCGCAAAGCCACACTGGTGGCAGGCCGGGGAAAGCTCCCTTCGTGCGACATTACACAGGTATCTCCCGAAACAGCCACGTCCGGTGAGAACCTGTGTGGGTAGGTAACTACCTACTTTTTTAACTGACTTCATAAAAAAGGAGATTATCAATACGACTGTATTTTTTATGTTTTTTACCTCATAACTTTTGAATGGGTGAACCGATTATGATGATTATTTTTTTATTTGAAAGCTGGATGCTTTTCCCACGTGGTCCAATTTAAATTTCGTCAAAAGCAGTCAAGCCGTTTTTGAGTAACACTCCAATAACTGAAAAGTGTTTTCCTATCTTGATGATATAAGTGATCATTGACAGTGTCACTAAAAAGGTGTTTTTTTACCTTCTAATGGAACCGAATTTAACACTCAAAAGTGTAAAATAACCAGGTACAATGTGCCCAATATTGTGATAATAGTACTTTTTAACTATCATGGTACTGACTTCAACAAGTTGTTTTACACTTTTGACTTTGAGTGTTGAAATCGGTTCCATTTTTCAAATTCAAATTCAAAGTTTTTATTAGCGGACAACAGAGATCCATTTTGTTAGTTTAGAATAAAATATGTTAGTAGTTACCTAATTAAACAATTTAAATATATAATTACATATGAAACCACATATTCAAAAGGTCATATACTTACGAGGCATCTCTTGTGCAATAATTTTTCGCACGAAATGCTTCAGTATAAGCGCCCCCATGTCATCTGCTACCACCTTCAGGATAGTGTTGTTACTTCCCCGTACCCTCTTCATCAATGACGATACTTTTTTCCTAATGACGGCATGAAAGCCGTGTCAGTAAGGGCTAGAGCAAACATCCCGGAAGCACTGCAAAAACGGGGAAGTCTCAACTTCATCCTGAATATTTTATTATATTGAATACGTAAGGTGTTAAGCGCCTTTTTAGAACAGCTAGTCCACAGACTGCCCGCATACAGACCCTGACAATATGCCTTAAAAAGAGTAATCTTGACCTGATCTGAGATTTTTAGATCAAATTATTTTTTAAAGAAATTCTTTATAACTTTTATGTTTGTTCACATTGACAGACATATTTATTTCGTGACAAAATTTATTCTGTGTCACACAATAAACACAGATGTGATAAATTGGCCATGAATACATAATTTATTCATCATTTTTTGTTTCAGGGAGACTGTTGTTATTGGCCTCCAATACAAATGATTAACTTCTATTATATACCATCACACTACAGAGTAGTTTATATTAATGCTGCAACTATGGTCTTTAACGTTTTTGTATCATACGTCAAACATTACGATCAAAAATAATTATTATTAATCATCACTATTATTTTATTTATGTGACTAGTTAGGTATACAATTTGTTATAAATACTTAAGCTAATATTTTGTAATAATATACATATTTATAGTTCATACAACGATTTTATTTAAATAGTTTTATTGCTAAAAGTTAACTAATAATTATGAAATTTAATAAGTATTAAAATAGGAGTAAATAAGTGCGGAGTTGAATTGATGAACTTTACTTTTACTGTACCCAAAGAGCATTATACAAAGCATATAATATATGATTACACTATGTAAATGAATATACATTTAAGTATAAGATCAGATTGCAGTATTGAATAGCAGCTTATTTTTTATTGTTGAACGAGTCGTTGTCTCTTGAAATATAATATGTCGACAATAAAAATATTTTTGTTTAAAACATGTGCATGATAACCACCTACCCATTTTTTCCCGAACCTTCTTAGGTAGGTACTCGTACTTAATTTTTTAGGGCATAAGAAAACGGTACCTAATAACTATAATTAAACTAACTTACTTTATGCATCAGTCATACCTTCGATGAATCTTATTAATGGGAACAAGTAGCCGGTTTAGTTTTATGTCTGATAGGTTAGCCTTTGACCGCTATCTCATATGATTTGGTCGAAGATGTTGTTTAGGCTAACCTAGAATTACTGGCTCTCAATTACAGCTGCCGGAACACATCGTTAGGTGCTTGGCGACAGATTTTCTACTTGAGGGTGGTAGCTAGCCAGGCGGGCTTCACAAAATGCCCTACCACCGTGCTTATAACGACTGCCATCCTAAGACAACAACCGGGATCGACGCCTTAACGTGCCCTCCGAACATCGAGAAACTAACCTCGAGAGTGGAATTGACGGTCCGGATAATCATGCAACTAATGTGTGATATTGCACTCATTCGAAATTTAAAATATTATTTTTCCTAGTGAGGTGCTTACAATATCGTAAAGTGTTGTTTTTTTTTATCACTGATAAGTTTTATCATAAATCATATTGGATGTCACAGGTTATTTAGGGAGTCATTGTGCCATATTCACTTAATTTTAGTGATGTGAGACATAGTCCTTACTTTATTTCTTTCCTTTATTCAAATTAAAACTTATAAAACTATATTTCTTAAGCACTAATTCAAACTTTTTTTTATGCCTGATAGGTTAGCCTTTGACCACTATCTCACCTGATGGTAAGTGATGATATAGTCGAAGGCATTGTTCAGGCTAACCTAGAATTACTGGCTCTCAAGGACAGCTGTCGGAACACATCGTTAGGCGCTTGGCGACAGATTTTCTACTTGAGGGAGGTAGCTAGTCAGGCGGGCATTCGCAAATGCCCTACCACCATGCTATAACGACTTCCATCCTAAGAGACAAAAACCGGAAAAACGGCTTAACGTGCCCTCCGAAGCACGGAAGCACGGTAATTTTATCTATACAATATTTTAACTCGGCTTTGTCCTTGAAATAACTACCTACAGCTGCGCTGTACGTAAACATGTGATAGGGGTGCCCGTTTCCAGCATTTTAATTACATTTGCCTACTTTGTGTTTCCATTTAGTGTTGTGATTGTTAATATACTTTTTTTTTACATAAACAAATAAAATACGTTGTGAATTGAACAGGAAGTGTTCACTAAACATGCGTGTTGTTTTTGAATAGTAGGTAGATTTAATCAAAAAACCAGGATTATGTTTGAATAAAAAAACAGTCTTAAAAATATATGTGAGACTTACTAAATGCTTTATTATTAAATTTTTATGTATTAAAAATCCGTAATTCAATTATAGCTTATAACTACCTATTTCAGTCGTGTCAATCACTTTCCTTTACTCTATTCATTTTTTTTATTCATTGAGTAATTGTTTCGGTGTTAAAAGGAAATACTTGTCCATTAAAAAGACACACATTATGTACCGTCAACTATATGTAGACTACAAGATTAATTTTACTTACTAGTAAGTAAAATTATTTTTAACACCCTTGCTCGTAAAGCGAGCTTTATTATATCGTTCTTAGGGCCATAAACCGAACTATAACACCCTCGTGCATAAAAATATTATACACTAGTGCGTAATAGAATTATCCCTGCAAAGTTAAGTTAGGACCTAATTGCAAATTATATGCGAGTAAACAGAGCATTTTCAATTTAACCGGGTAATACAGATTTATAACAACAAAGAGGTTTATATGTAATCAACGATAAAAAAAAACTTGAGCACTATATTCCATAATTTTCGTATGTTGTTGGTATAGCATTTGTGCAATATATTTTTTATATGTATATTGTGTATAATGAGTAAATTAGCTCACTTGTGTCATAATATACTATTATAGTACCTTTCAGTTTCCAGGTAATCTAAAAAAAGTTATCTCTGGATTTGTTTTTGATGAATTCATGTAACCAAAAACAACACAATATATCTTACTAGTCATATTTAATATGTAAATACCTATGTACTCGAACTTATTTTTGGTGAAAAAATCGCGCGGTTATTGTTTAAAAAACAACAAACCATTAGCTCGTTTCTGCGGCACAGTCGCGTCGCAACACTCAAGACGGTCTGCGTGCCGAGCGCAGGCCGAGATCGAGGCGCGTAGGTATAATTCGCGTTTCATCCGTTTCTATGAAGTTGAAATACTGTATAGATAATATTACCGTGACGGAAGCGCTCAATATTAATGTCACTAGCGGTCACCCATCCAACTCATGACCGCGGTGGTATTCATACTCAATGCTCAAGATAGAATAGATACGCTTATTTTGTATTTCATCAAAATATTGATTTTATCGATATCGATTAAATTAGAACATTAATCACGTCCCATCACTATAAACCACGTGGTAGTGGCTTAGCCAATTAGAAAGCGTTTTGATAAGAGAAAAATTGAATGAATTTATTTCGTACAAAGCAACTAGAATGGCTTCTCTTGAGGTTAGTTTCTCGATGCCTCCGAAGTACGGAAACGCTCAGTAGTAGGTAATGTCACCAGCGTTCACCTATCCAAGTCATGACCGAGGCGGACGTTGCTTAACTTTGCTGATCGGTTCAGAACGGCTAAGCAAAATCGCTCCGAGCGCTTCTCCAATTTCATAGAATGTGTGTTATAATAGCGGATTGCCTAAATCGTAATAGTAAAAACTATGAAAAAGTAAAATAAACAATTGAGATCTCCATACAAAAACATGTACTTTTTTCATGGTTTATTGTTTTTGTTCTATTGTAATAACGGTAATACCTTCGAGAAAGTAACCCAAAGAGAAGCCATTCTAGTTGCTTTGTACGGAATAAATTCCGACAATTTTTCTCTTATCAAAACGCGTTCTAATTGGCTAAGCCACCACCGCGTGGTTCATAGTGATGGGACGTAATTAATATGATAATTTCATCGATATCGATAAAATTAATATTTTGATGAAATAGCGTCAAGCGTCTCTATTCTATCTTGAGCGTTGAGTGTGAATACTATTTTATTATGTGCTTGGCTGTAGGAAGTAGGTAGACAGTAGACATTACTTATATGTGTAACATTATGTGTTCACTTATCTTGTAAGAATTTACCTAATGCACATAGCATGATATTGCTAGGTCATAACAACATCAAAATTAGTTTCTTATCACAAGCTAGGGTAGGAATGATTTGCAAATTCAATATAATGAGTACTTTCAGAATTTTATGATTTGATTTTTTAGATTTAAAGTAATTCTATATACATGATTAAATTCACATGAGCCATTCAGCGTAGTAGTTTGTTTTTATATAGATGCAAGAAAAAAATGCAGAAGATTATTCAAATTCAGATTATTTGAAGCAGTGATAGCTCAGTGGCTTTGGTTATGGACCGCCTGAGGTCCATGGTGCGAATCTCGCCGCTGGCTTGAGCTTCACCGCATGGTGGAATGGCATTTTTGCGAATGCCCGCCTGGCTAGCGACCACCCTCAAGTGAAAAATCTGTCGCCAAGCAGCTAACGGTGTGTTCCGGCAGCTGTCCTTGAGAGCCAGTAACTCTAGGTTAAGCCTGTTAACACCTTCGACCACATCGTCACTTACCATCAGGTGAGATTGTGGTCAAAGGCTTATCTATCAGCAATAAAAAAAAGTTTTATTTTTAATATAGGTAAGAATTAAGGTAACGACTATGTTTCACACCACTTAAATTAAGTGAATATGATACAATGACTCCCTAAATAACCTGTGACATCCAATATGATTTATTATATAAAACTTATCAGTTATAAAAAAGACAATATTTACCATACTGTCAGCACCTCACTACGAAAAATAATTATTTAAATATCGAAGGAGTGTAATATCACACATTAGTTGCTAGATTAGCCGGACCGTCAATCTCCACTCTCGAGTTTGGTTTCTCGGTGGGTAATACAAACTTGGTGTGACTTTATTACTAATTCTAGAGTAAAAGAAAAAGTAATATAACATGGCCAAGAGAGTCCGATCCATTCGAATAAGGATTATTGAAAATATATAAAAGATGAGGAGGTGGACCTGAGGATTTGGAGATTAGGAGGTGGATCTGAGGAGTTGGAGATGAGGAGGTGGATCTGAGAAGTTGAAGATGAGGAGGTGGATCTGAGAAGGGATCTGAGGAGTTGGAGATGAGGAGGTTGATCTGAGGAATTGGGGATGAGGAGGTGGATCTGAGGAGTTATGGATGAGGAGTTGGATATGAAGAGGTGGATCTGAGGAGTTGGAGATGAGGAGGTGGATCTGAGGAGTTGAAGATGAGGAGTTGGATCTGAGGACTTTGGGATGAGGAGGTGGATCTGCGGAGTTGGGGATGAGGAGATGGATCTGATGAGCTGGATCTGAGGAGTTGGGGATGAGGAGGTGGATTTGAGGAGTTGGGGATGATGAGGTGGATCTGAGGAGTTGGGAATGAGGAGGTGGATCTGAGGAGTTGGGTATGAGATGAAAAGGTGGATCTGAGGAGTTGGGGATGACGAGGTGGATCTGAGGAGTTGATGATGAGGAGGTGGATCTGAGGAGTTTGGGATGAGGAGTCGGATCTGTGGAGTTGGAGAAGGTGGATCTGAGGAGTTGAAGATGAGGAGGTGGACCTGAGGATTTGGAGATGAGGTGGTGGATCTGAGGAGTTGCAGATGAGGAGGTGGATCTGAGGAGTTGGAGATGAGGAGGTGGATCTGAGGAGTTGGAGATGAGGAGGTGGATCTGAGGAGTTGAAGATGAGGAGGTGGATCTGAGGAGTTGGGTGGATCTGAGGAGTTGCGGATGAGGAGGTGGATCTGAGGAGTTGGAGATGAGGAGATGGATCTGAGGAGTTGGGTATGATGAGGTGGATCTCCGGAATTGGGGATGAGGAGGTGGATCTTAGGAGTTGGGGATGATGTAGTGGATCTGAGGAGTTGAGGATGAGGAGGTGGATCTGAGGAGTTGGGGATGAGTAGGTGGATCTGAGGAGTTGGAGATGAAGAGGTGGATCTCAAGAGTGGAGGAAGAGGAGGTGGATCTGAGGAGTTAGGGATGATGAGGTGGATCTGAGGAGTTGAGGATGAGATGAGGAAATGGATCTGAGGAGTTGGGGATGATGAGGTGGATCTGAGGAGTTGGGGATGAGGAGTTGGGGATGAGGAGGTGGATCTGAGGAGTTGGGGATGATGAGGTGGATCTGAGGAGTTGGAGATGAGGAGTTGGATCTGAGGAGTTTGAGATGAGGAGGTGGATCTGAGGTGTTGGGGATGAGGAGTTGGAGATGAGGAGTTGGGGATGAGGAGATGGATCTGAGGAGTTGGAGATGAGGAGGTGGATCTCAAGAGTTAAGGAAGAGGAGGTGGATCTGAGGAGTTGGGGATGAGGAGGTGGATCTGAGGAGTTGGGGATGATGAGGTGGATCTGAGGAGTTGGGGATGAGGAGGTGGATCTGAGGAGTTGGGGATGAGGAGGTGGATCTGAGGAGTTGGGAATTAGGAGGTGGATCTAAGGAGTTTGGGATGAGGAGGTGGATCTGAGGAGTAAGAGGAGGAGGTAGATCTGAGGAGTTTTGGGATGACGAGGTGGATCTGAGGAGTTGGGGATGAGGAGTTGGGGATGAGGAGGTGGGGATGAGGACGTGGATCTGAGGAGTTGGGAATTAGGAGGTGGATCTAAGGAGTTGGGGATGAGGAGGTGCATCTGAGGAGTTTGGGATGAGGAGGTGGATCTGAGGAGTTGGAGATGAGGTGGTAGATCTGAGGAGTTGGAGCGTGCACTTGCTTCGGAGCGCACGTTAAGCCGTCGGTTCCGGTTGTTGTCTTAGGATGGCAGGCGTTATAGCATGGTGGTGGGGCATTATGCGAATGCCCGCCTGGCTATAGTCTGTTTTTTTTTAAAAAACGAGTTCTGAGTATGTCTCTCGCACATTTCCGATATTGACAGAGTGAGATGGGTCATTGCCGTCATTGGTCAATGCCTTTGTTCTTGTTTTAAAATTGTTAAGGCTCGTTCATATTGCTATATAAAAAATTACATTATTATTTTATGACTTCAATTTGCATATTTAGTAAGTATATTCGTAACAAAATTTTCTGTTCGCGTTTATGATATAAAACAATATTGTAATAGTATAATATTATGCAGTACAACATATAAATCAAATCTACTACATTTCTTGTTATCTTATAAATTATCGTCATCCTTCTGATGAACTTACTGCATATACGTCAATAATAAATTGTTCTAACAACTATGACTCCGTACATTTTTGTTTCTATTTTGTTTATCACATGATTGAGACATGACCACCATTTTTATCTATCCACTTTAGCTTCTCCTTGTAACATAAAAGAGTTCAGACTTCATACATTTTACAACTTTTGTTATTTCCTGCCATAGCCCTTCACTTGAACCAAAGAGTTCAATTTCAATTCTCAGTGATACGTCGGCAAACGTATGATGAGACAATTTGTTGACTTAACTAGTGCATTTTTTCAAAACGATATATTTTTGCTAACCCTATTATATAAATATTCAATAGTAGCAACTTTAGTATTGTTTTGTTACAAGTAATATTTTTCGACACGCAGGTAGTCGAAGACTCAACTGAATGTACCTACATGTAACTACAGAGTTCGTGTGGAACGGACTTTATGCTGATTACGTGGGCCAATGGCAACGCAGTAAAAGTTTTGGTACTCGTTTGTTAAAAAAAAAACAGACTAGGTATTGCTACTACCCTCAAGTAGAAAACCTGTCGCCATACACCTAACGGTTCGTTCCGGCTGTCCTTGAGAGGCATTAAATCTAGGTTAGCCTGAACAACATCTTCGACCACATCATCACTTTCCAGATCAGGTGAGATAGTGGTCAAAGGCTAACCTATCAGGCATATAGTATACAACGGTGTCACTAGGGCCTGCCATCGGCCAAAGTCCGGTAGAGTTGAACGGTCGACAGCGGTTACCGCATCTACTTATGTCCTCCTTAAAAAGAACATCACTAACTACTTTGCACTAAATTCAAATTAAACAAGAACTTCTTACGAGTACTCGTAATAATGGTAGGTACAGGTACTTAAGTACCTTTTTAGGGGATTGACTGGTAATTGAGTTATAAATGACCTTGCTCCATTACAATATCTGCGATGAGTACCTAAGTACATACTCGTACTTAGATCTTTGTATATTATTTATTGTTTCCACTGCTTCAGACAAAATTTAGTAGAGGTGCTTGACAGTATAGTTGAAGGTCATCTGTATATATATACCTAGGTGGTAAGGCGAAGAACTATTAATATAAAATAGTTAAGAGAGAAGGAGATAAGACGCCACCCTGAGGCACACCGGCATGCGGCAGATATGCGACCACCATGAAGCACAACGCTGTTGAAGGCGAACCTGCTACCATTCGTTCGGCGCGCTGTTTGTGCGAACATGTGTATGTGAGAAGAACATCAAACTCAACAGTGTTTATAATACATAAGTAGGTAAGTAAAATCATTAACCCTTTCGGGCGTTACTTTGCGGATATTCATATTTAATAATAATTAGTAATTATTTTATAAAATTAATATTTTCTGATTAACATTGATGTGCGACGCCTGTATAATTACAGGCGTCGCACATCAATGCCACATGGAGGAAAAGTACCTTGAATATTGTAGATAGAATAATTTACTGAAAGAAGACATTATTTGAATTAAAAAAAAACAATTTAAACTGCATTCACAGATATTTAAATAGTTACTTACATGGTTGAACCGGAAATCGGACCCGTTACACAAAAAACTAAATCACCTGTAGACTTATCATACCGATCGAAAGATTTCATCATAAGGATCTTTTTTCTCAATAAAGCAGAGATACTCGACACGACACGCATCGTCCGTCCTCACTCGTCACCATGTCAAGTCCTGACTCTGATTGACAGACAACGCACACCATAAACTGCCAGTCTCAGATAATTGTAATTTGAAGGGAGTATTTGTCTTGATGCGTAGGGGTGTACAATGAAAGGATGTTTTTAAATTCAACCCTTAAGGGGGTGAAAACGTTTGTATGAAAGTCCTTTTTTTTAACTTACAGTATTGAACATTTGTATTTGGATAGAACACTCAAAATAAAAATACATGATAAAAATTTTTTGACAGGGATGACTTAAGGGTATGAAATGGGGGATTAAACTTTGTATGGAAAGGTCAATGTTTTTGAAGTGATAATGATGAAAATTGGTATCTGGATATACCTTTTAAAACAAAAATACATCACAATAAAATATTTTGCTAGGGTTGATTAGAAGTGAAAATGGCGAAAAAAATTTGTGAAACCTAAACTGTCGCTTGGCCTGTTCGTCAATTTGCCATATTGATGTATGGTTGAAGCGTATCAGGCAGACACTTACAATTAAAACAATTAATATTCAATAAAAAAGAAAATAAACATAGCTTATTATTATAAAACCAATGTAACTCTGACACCGACACAAACGCCGACGCAGATGCAGACATCGAGACGCAGAAACCGGCACCTATTGAAAAATTAAATCATATTTATTTACAGTACTCGTATATAGGGAAAAGTTAAGAACAATTGTTGGCTTATAAATATATTAAACATATTTCCGCAATGAGCACGCGGACTCGGCTACGCGATAAGCGTTTTCAGGTTCCCGTCCTACACCTATTCCAATAATGACACCGACGCCGACGCCGATGCGACGCCGAAACTGACACCTATTCCAACACCGACGCCTATTCCAACAATGACACCGACACGACGCCGACACCTATTCCAACAATGACACCGACGCCGACGCCGATGCGACGCTGAAACTGACACCTATTCCGACACCGACGCCTATTCCAACAATGACACCGACGCCGACGCCGACACCTATTACAACAATGACACCGACGCCGACGCCGACACCTATTACAACAATGACACCGACGCCGTCGCCGACGCCTATTCCAACAATGACACCGACGCCGACGCCGACGCCGATGCGACGCCGAAACCTATTCCAACACCGACGCCTATTCCAACAATGACACCGACACGACGCCGACACCTATTCCAACAATGACACCGACGCCGACGACGATGCGACGCTGAAACTGACACCTATTCCGACACCGACGCCTATTCCAACAATGACACCGATGCCGACGCCGACGCCTATTCCAACAATGACACCGACGCCGACGCCACACATATACCAACAATGACACCAACGCCGACGCCGACAAGTATTCCAACAATGATACCGACGCCGACGCCGACGCCGATGCGACGCCGAAACTGACACCTATTCCGACACCGACGCCTATTCCAACAATGACACCGACGCCAACGCCGACACCTTATCCAACAATGACAACGACGCTGACGCCGACGCCGATGCGACGCTGAAACTGACACCTATTCCGACACCGACGCCTATTCCAACAATGACACCGACGCCGACGCCGACACCTATTACAACAATGACACCAACGCCGACGCCGACACCTATTCCAACAATGACACCGACGCCGGTGCGACGCCGAAACTGACACCTATTCGGACACCGACGCCGATGCTGTCACCAATTCTAATACCGACACCTTTTCCGACACTGACACCGAGTTCGACGCCTATTCCGACACCGACACTTATTTTTTTACTGACACCAACGCCGACGCCCTTTCTGATACCGACGCCGACAGTTAAATATATTGATCTTCTTTTTAAAATAAAATTAAAAAAAATAATAAAGAAATTGATTTTTTTACTTTATAAAGTCTATAATTGCGTTCACCTCTGATTTTGAAGGGAAGTCAGTGCGCTCTAAGGTTTTCTCGTACGCGGACGCACTGTTACACCTAATATATTGCTGACCTAGGCCCGAATCCCTCACAAACCTATTTACGCGTTGTCAGCAGTATTTTTCTCTATATAAACGGTGGCTTCCAAAATTAAGTGTTCAGATTTATTGTGATAACTCCAGGAGTCACCAGACTCAGTACCAGTATACCCTTCAGGTGGAACCTCTGCCCAAATTAGTAGCAAAAGTGAGTTGCGGGAACTTTTAAAGTCAAGTGTAAATTAATAATTTTATTTTTCAAATAAAATAAATGTGTGTGTGTCCATAAGTTGTTTTTTTTAAGACAACTGAATAGGTCCACACAACAGTACGTTTATTCCAAACAAACGGAGTTAGACTGGTTTCCGGTCGCGGCGATCGGATGTGCTAGCAAGGATTGCTATAGATATTAGTGAATATAAACATGACAATGTGGTTTATTTGTGTGAGTGACCGTTATTTTGGACGCCGTGCGTTCCTTTTGGTGGATGGATGAGCAAGCTGTTGGCGGGCGGACAACATCGAGGACAAAGGAGCGTATCCTCTACAAAAAATCCATAGCATTTGTTAATTGATCAATTAATAATTTGTAGGGTGTGTTTAGTGATAGGCTTCTTGTGACGGAGCGACGAGCGGGTCCTCTGAAAGTAGGTATTGAAGCGCTCGTAGCGAAGTTTGCTTGGCCATTCTGAATCGATCAGCAAAGTTAAGCAACGTCCGCCGCGGTCAGGAGTTGGATGGGTGACCGCTGGTGATTTTTACTGAGCGCTTCCGTGCTTTGGAGGGCACGTTAAGCCGTCGGTCCCGGTTGTTGTCTTAGGATGGCAGTCGTTACAGCATGGTAATAGGGCACTTTGCGAATGCCCGCCTGGTATCTGTCAAAATCTTTCGCCAAGCACCTAACGGTGTGTTCCGGCAGCTGTCCTTGAGAGCCAGTAATTCTAGGTTAGCTTGTACAACATCTTCGACCACATCATCACTTACCATCAGGTGAGATAGTGGTCAAAAGGCTAACCTATCAGGCATAAAAAAACAAAAAAAAAAAAATGTCCTTCCCGCCCATTTTTCCCACGTGCCTAAGGGCATAATTATATATCGGTGGTGTCTTCCTGTGACATTCCAGGAGCCCAGTCGAATACGCCACTACATCGTGGTATAGTTTGGGACTACGGGGATCATTACCCCATTCCCAAACAAGTGTCCTAAAACAAAGCTTTAAGAAGCAAAGGTTTTAGCAAAGCAAAGGTAAGTATAGTTAGGCAGAGATTTGAAATACATAGATTAGTTATATCCGAACACCTCTAAAAGCTTACTAAAATTTACCTATATACATACCTACGCCCATGTATATGCAGTTTGTAATGACAAAGAAAGAACGTTCAAATATTATGCATCATATCTGTTGTTAGAAAGAGATAAATGAGCAATTCGTGTTATCACCGAACCGCCACGAGACGTTCCGATCATGCTGCGATCTCTTTCACTCTCTCACACCAAACGATACACATATCTCGCTCATCCATTTCATTGAGATTCGTTCTAAGATAAAACAAAATGACGATATTTTCTGTTTTAACAATAAAAGCTATAATTACGCGTGAAATTAAACAGTTTTCTTATCTCTCACAGTGCCTGTATAATTGGTGCCGAGTCTAAGACACAAGGAAGGCATATTGTCCACAGATTATTCCTAAAAAACACGATTAGCGGCGATGTAGGTATTCACCGGATGCTCGGAAGTGCAAGACTGGTAGTACTACTGGTACTCAGGTAATTACCCTGAATTCGTCTAGTAAATATGGAAGGCATACAAATCATCTACAGGTAAAAAAATCTTAGATAGTTAGGTACGCGTTCTATTGAAAACTACCACCTCTTTTGGAGGTCGGTAAACAAACGGTGTCAACCTTTGAAGGTGCACATAATGTGATGATCTGCATACCTAGTAGGTACTTAATTCATATTTGCTAGGAAACGTTTTCATTCGTATTCTAAATAACATTCATACAAGTACAAGGTACAATACCGTTCGAAAAGCTTCCGAATCCGAGAGAAAACTGTACCTAGATAGGTACTCTGGAAAATACACTTACACACATTACGTAGGTACCTACCTACTTACGAACACCTGACTTTAACATGTTGTAGTAAAAAGTTAAAACATTTACATTATTGTAAAAGAACACAAAAAGTGTGTTTTGTTTTTATCCCAATCCGCAGCGGGAGTACGATGAGACGCGCCACGAGCGACGTTTTTTCGTTAGTTATAATTTGAATTCTTAATATTAATTGTATCAAAAAGGGGTGCCCCCTGCCGCTTAACGAATTACATTATTTATTTGTTGTTCGCGTTAGTCTCAGCGCAGCGTGTAATAATCTCTCACCCCTATTTTGATTAGAGCATAGACGAATATAATATTATTAATAATTAAATATGAGCATCAAAAGTATATTATTATTCGTAGCATATATACGAACAAGCAGAGAGGTGAAATACTTAGAGTAGTTATATCCGAACACCACTGCTCTAAAAGCTTACTAGAATTTACCTATATACATACCTACGCACATGTATATGCAGTTTGTAATGACAAGGAAAGAACGTTCAAATATTATGCGTCATATATGTTGTTAGAAAGAGATAAATAAGCAATTCGTGTAACCACCGAACCGCCACGAGACGTTCCGATCACCATTATGCTGCGATCTCTTTCACTCTCTCACACCAAACGATACACATATCTCGCTCATCCATTTCATTGAGATTCGTTCCTAAGATAAAACAAAATAACGATATTTTCTATTTCAACAATAAAAGCAATAATTACGCGTGAAATGAAAAGTTTTCTTATCTCTCACAGTGCCTGTATAACTGGTGCAGAGTCTAAAGACACAAGGAAGGTGTATTGTCCACAGATTATTCCGAAAAAACACGATTAGCAGCGATGTATTCACCGGACGCTCGGAAGTGCAAGACTGGTAGTGACTCAGGCAATTACCCTGAATTCGTCTAGTAAATATGGAGGGCATACAACTGATCTACAGGTTAAAAATCTTAGCGAACAAGTAGGCCGCGGGGTCTTGCCGCGCCGCGCCGCTGTAAAACCAACAGCTTTTAGGATTGACATAATAACTTTAGTCATTTAATACGCAATTATCTCCTAGAGATGCCAGAATAATAGTCTCCACGATCCAAAATTACGAGCACATAATTATTAATTAATAGCTACCCACCAAGGTAATGTAATTAGGTAGGTAGGTACTATGTAAGCACAATAAGTAGGTATTACAATTTGCTCCCTACAGTAGTGCAACATCGGGCGACTCCGCCATTTACATAAATAGGTACCTACTTACGCTGTCACAAAACGAATGTGATCAATATTATGTACTCATTTATATGTAGCTATGTACCGTCCGATTGTACACGAGTATACGCGCAGAATCTAGACGCGTTTCGATTCTTCATGAAGCATCATCATGACGTTTTGACTCTTCGAGCGCACAATTGAGATATCAATCGACAGGATAATTGTGAGTAACAGAGACTTGTGCAGCATACACTGCAAGCGTAGTTTTAGTGGTAGGTATATACCTAGGTATATGTATGTTTCGTCACACAGTGACATACAACGTTACATGTATTATATGTAACAATAACATATATGTTACATAAAAATAATAGTTATAATTGTAAAGTTACGGTATCATTAACGAGATGAGAGAAGTTTAACAAATCGTAAATCAATATCATTCAATTTTAAAATTTATTTTCGACAAATCAAATGGTTGGATCCTTTTGCTCTCACATATATTTTATCAGAATATAAGATTAAACTAAAGTTATTTAGAAAACTGGAATAAATAAAACGTACAAGCCTAGTCAATGATATGTTCAATACACGAACACAAAAATCACCGTTATCGGGCAATATTAAGAGGTAGAAAAGAGCATTTTCTTTTTGTACGGAGAAGTACGCGCTATACCTATAATCCCGTTAACTCTCGGTATGATGTCGCTACCCTTCTATATATCTAAATATGATTACAACCACTCGCGTGCTAAGCGAAAATCATATCAAACAAATTATTCCTGCCTTGGGCATACAATTTTGTACTCCAATGATTTGTAAAATATGATTTTCGCTTAGTACCTACGCGATAGTGCAATATATTTAGAAAAAAAAAGGTACATAAAATGTAAATTAGTTACACTAATATAAAACTTACGTAAAAACTGTAACTGTCGTACCTAAATAATAAACCAAGTTTATAACAATTTAGCGAAAGTAACCTTGTTTGTAAATGCAACGATTTATTGTAGGTAGGTATAGAGTGTTAGGAAACTCCATGTTAGGTACATACCTACCTACTGAGAACAAGAGACGCTTATTTTTGATAATAAATGCCTCTTTTGCATTATGAATATTTATTTATTGATAAATTATGGAAGAAATCATATTATCTCGTATGCTTATATAAATAATGGATTATTGTAATAATTAATTTAAAGTTAAAACTCATCTACATGCTATATAAATTGAAAACACGTAAGGAGACACGAGAGCGAGAAAAAAGTGGCAAAATTGACGGCCAGACCCATATAGTAAAGCTCCGCCAGATACAAGCAGCTTACCAGTAAATGCTATTTGAGGGTCCCAAGTTAAGCATCCGTTAAGTATAATTGCCTATCAAAATCTCAACGGTTTCACTAAAAGTATTTACCTAAGTAGTACATTTTGAAGCGATCGTAGCGAAGTTTGCTTAGCCATTCTGAATTGATCAGCAAAGTTAAGCAACGTCCGCCGCGGTCAGGAGTTGGATGGGTGACCGCTGGTGACATTACCTACTACTGAGCGTGCACTTGCTTCGGAGCGCATGTTAAGCCGTCGGTCCCGGTTGTGGCGTTATAGCATGGTGGTGGGGCATTATGCGAATGCCCGCCTGGCTATAGTCTGTTTTTTTTTTCAAAACGAGTTCTGAGTATGTCTCTCGCACATTTCCGATATTGACAGAGTGAGATGGGTCATTGCCGTCATTGGTCAATGCCTTTGTTCTTGTTTTAAAATTGTTAAGGCTTGTTCATATTGCTATATAAAAAATTACATTATTATTTTATGACTTCAATTTGCATATTTAGTAAGTATATTCGTAACAAAACTTTCTGTTCGCGTTTATAATATAAAACAATATTGTAATAGTATAATATTATGCAGAACAACATATAAATCAAATCTACTACATTTCTTGTTATCTTATAAATTATCGTCATCCTTCTGATGAAATTACTGCATAAACGTCAATTATAAATTGTTCTAACAACTATGACTCCGTACATTTTTGTTTCTATTTCGGTTATCACATGATTGAGACATGACCACCATTTTTATCTATCCACTTTAGCTTCTCCTTGTAACATAAAAGAGTTCAGACTTCATACATTTTACAACTTTTGTTATTTCCTGCCATAGCCCTTCACTTGAACCAAAAGGTTCAATTTCAATTTCAATTCTCAGTGATACGTCGCCAAACGTATGATGAGACAATTTGTTGACTTAGCTAGTGCATTTTTTCAAAACGATATTTTTTTGCTAACCCTATTATATAAATATTCAATAGTAGCAACTTTAGTATTGTTTTGTTACAAGTAATATTTTTCGACACGCAGGTAGTCGAAGACTCAACTGAATGTACCTACATGTAACTACAGAGTTCGTGTGGAACGGACTTTATGCTGATTACGTGGGCCAATGGCAACGCAGTAAAAGTTTTGGTACTCGTTTGTTAAAAAAAACAGACTAGGTATTGCTACTACCCTCAAGTAGAAAACCTGTCGCCAAACACCTAACGGTGCGTTCCGGCTGTCCTTGAGAGGCATTAAATCTAGGTTAGCCTGAACAACATCTTCGACCACATCATCACTTTCCAGATCAGGTGAGATAGTGGTCAAAGGCTAACCTATCAGGCATATAGTATACAACGGTGTCACTAGGGCCTGCCATCGGCCAAAGTCCGGTAGAGTTGAACGGTCGACAGCGGTTACCGCATCTACTTATGTCCTCCTTAAAAAGAACATCACTAACTACTTTGCACTAAATTCAAATTAAACAAGAACTTCTTACGAGTACTCGTAATAATGGTAGGTACAGGTACTTAAGTACCTTTTTAGGGGATTGACTGGTAATTGAGTTATAAATGACCTTGCTCCATTCCAATATCTGCGATGAGTACCTAAGTACATACTCGTACTTAGATCTTTGTATATTATTTATTGTTTCAACTGCTTCAGACAAAATTTAGTAGAGGTGCTTGACAGTATAGTTGAAGGTCATCTGTATATATATACCTAGGTGGTAAGGCGAAGAACTATTAATATAAAATAGTTAAGAGAGAAGGAGATAAGACGCCACCCTGAGGCACACCGGCATGCGGCAGATATGCGACCACCATGAAGCACAACGCTGTTGAAGGCGAACCTGCTGCCATTCGTTCGGCGCGCTGTTTGTGCGAACATATGTATGTGAGAAGAACATCAAACTCAACAGTGTTTATAATACATAAGTAGGTAAGTAAAATCATTAACCCTTTCGGGCGTTACTTTGCGGATATTCATGTTTAATAATAATAAGTAATTATTTTATAAAATATTATACAGGCGTCGCACATCAATGCCACATGGAATAATTTACTGAAAGAAGACATTATTTGAATTAAAAAAAAACAATTTAAACTGCATTCACAGATATTTAAATAGTTACTTACATGGTTGAACCGGAAATCGGACCCGTTACACAAAAAACTAAATCACCTGTAGACTTATCATACCGATCGAAAGATTTCATCATAAGGATTTTTTTTTATAAAATAATCATAATAATAATAAAGCAGAGATACTCGACACGACACGCATCGTCCGTCCTCACTCGTCACCATGTCAAGTCCTGACTCTGATTGACAGACAACGCACACCATAAACTGCCAGTCTCAGATAATTGAAATTTCAAGGGTGTATTTGTCTTGATGCGTAGGGGTGTACAATGAAAGGATGTTTTTAAATTCAACCCTTAAGGGGGTGGAAACGTTTGTATGAAAGTCCTTTTTTTTAACTTACAGTATTGAACATTTGTATTTGGATAGAACACTCAAAATAAAAAATACATGATCAAATTTTTTTGACAGGGATGACTTAAGGGTATGAAATGGGGGATTAAACTTTGTATGGAAAGGTCAATGTTTTTGAAGTGATAATGATGAAAATTGGTATCTGGATATACCTTTTAAAACAAAAATACATCACAATAATATATTTTGCTAGGGTTGATTAGAAGTGAAAATGGCGAAGAAAATTTGTGAAACCTAACCTGTCGCTTGGCCTGTTCGTTAATTTGCCATATTGATGTATGGTTGAAGCGTATCAGGCAGACACTTACAATTAAAACAATTAATATTCAATAAAAAAGAAAATAAAACTAGCTTATTATTATAAAACCAATGTAACTCTGACACCGACACAAACGCCGACGCAGATGCAGACGCCGAGACGCAGAAACCGGCACCTATTGAAAAATTAAATCATATTTATTTACAGTACTCGTATATAGGGAAAAGTTAAGAACAATTGTTGGCTTATAAATATATTAAACATATTTCCGCAATGAGCACGCGGACTCGGCTACGCGATAAGCGTTTTCAGGTTCCCGTCCGACACCTATTCCAACAATGACACCGACGCCGACGCCGACACCGACGCCTATTCCAACAATGACACCGATGCCGACGCCGACGCCTATTCCAACAATGACACCGACGCCGACGCCACACATATACCAACAATGACACCGACGCCGACGCCGACACCTATTCCAACAATGATACCGACGCCGACGCCGACGCCGATGCGACGCCGAAACTGACACCTATTCCGACACCGACGCCTATTCCAACAATGACACCTATTCCGACACCGACGCCTATTCCAACAATGAGACCGACGCCGACGCCGACACCTATTCCAACAATGACACCGACGCCGACGCCGACACCTATTACAACAATGACACCGACGCCGACGCCGACACCTATTCCAACAATGACACCGACGCCGATGCGACGCCGAAACTGACACCTATTCGGACACCGACGCCGATGCTGTCACCAATTCTAATACCGACACCTTTTCCGACACTGACACCGAGTTCGACGCCTATTCCGACTCTGACACTTATTTTTTTACTGACACCAACGCCGACGCCCTTTCTGATACCAACGCCGACAGTTAAATAAATTGATCTTCTTTTTAAAATAAAATTAAAAAAAATAATAAAGAAATTGATGTTTTAACTTTATAAAGTCTATAATTGCGTTCACCTCTGATTTTGAAGGGCAGTCAGTGCGCTCTAAGGTTTTCTCGTACGCGGACGTACGTTTATTCCAAACAAACGGAGTTAAACAGGTTTCCGGTCGCAGCGATCGGATGTGCTAGCAAGGATTGCTATAGATATTAGTGAATATAAACATGTGGTTTATTTGTGTGAGGGACAAGTGTCCTAAAACAAAGCTTTAAGAAGCAAAGGTTTTAGCAAAGCAAAGGTAAGTATAGTTAGGCAGAGATTTGAAATACATAGATTAGTTATATCCGAACACCACTGTTCTAAAAGCTTACTAGAATTTACCTATATACATACCTAGGCCCATGTATATGCAGTTTGTAATGACAAGGAAAGAACGTTCAAATATTATGCATCATATCTGTTGTTAGAAAGAGATAAATGAGCAATTCGTGTTATCGCCGAACCGCCACGAGACGATCCGATCATGCTGCGATCTCTTTCACTCTCTCACACCAAACGATACACATATCTCGCTCATCCATTTCATTGAGATTCGTTCTAAGATAAAACAAAATGACGATATTTTCTGTTTTAACAATAAAAGCTATAATTACGCGTGGAATTAAACAGTTTTCTTATCTCTCACAGTGCCTGTATAATTGGTGCCGAGTCTAAGACACAAGGAAGGCATATTGTCCACAGATTATTCCTAAAAAACAAGATTAGCGGCGATGTAGGTATTCACCGGATGCTCGGAAGTGCAAGACTGGTAGTACTACTGGTACTCAGGTAATTACCCTGAATTCGTCTAGTAAATATGGAAGGCATACAAATCATCTACAGGTAAAGAAATCTTAGATAGTTAGGTACGCGTTCTATTGAAAACTACCACCTCTTTTGGAGGTCGGTAAACAAAGGGTGTCGACCTTTGAAGGTGCACATAATGTGATGATCTGCATACCTAGTAGGTACTTAATTCATATTTGCAAGGAAACGTTTTAATTCGTATTCTAAATAACATTCATACAAGTACAAGGTACAATACCGTTCGAAAAGCTTCCGAATCCGAGAGAAAACTGTACCTAGATAGGTATTCTGGAAAATACACTTACACACATTACGTAGGTACCTACCTACTTACGAACACCTGACTTTAACATGTTGTAGTTTTGTTTTTATCCCAATCCGCAGCGGGAGTACGATGAGACGCGCCACGAGCGACGTTTGTTCGTTAGTTATAATTTGAATACTTAATATTAATTGTATCAAAAAGGGGCGCCCCCTGCCGCTTAACGAATTACATTTATTTATTTGTTGTTCGGGTTAGTCTCAGCGCAGCGCAGCGCAGCGTGTAATAATCTCTCACCCCTATTTTGATTAGAGCATAGACGAATATAATATTATTAATAATGAAATATGAGCATCAAAAGTATATTATTATTCGTAGCATATATACGAACAAGTAGGCCGCGGGGTCTTGCCGCGCCGCGCCGCTGTAAACCAACAGCTTTTAGGATTGACATAATAACTTTAGTCATTTAATACGCAATTATCTCCTAGAGATGCCAGAATAATATTCTCCACGATCCAAAATTACGAGCACATAATTATTAATTAATAGCTACCCACCAAGGTAATGTAATTAGGTAGGTAGGTACTATGTAAGCACAATAAGTAGGTATTACAATTTGCTCCCTACAGTAGTGCAACATCGGGCGACTTCGCCATTTACATAAATAGGTACCTACTTACGCTGTCACAAAACGAATGTGATCAATATTATGTACTCATTTATATGTAGCTATGTACCGTCCGATTGTACACGAGTATACGCGCAGAATCTAGACGCGTTTCGATTCTTCATGAAGCATCATCATGACGTTTTGACTCTTCGAGCGCACAATTGAGATATCAATCGACAGGATAATTGTGAGTAACAGAGACTTGTGCAGCATACACTGCAAGCGTAGTTTTAGTGGTAGGTATATACCTAGGTATATGTATGTTTCGTCACACAGTGACATACAACGTTACATGTATTATATGTAACAATAACATATATGTTACATAAAAATAATAGTTATAATTGTAAAGTTACGGTATCATTAACGAGATGAGAGAAGTTTAACAAATCGTAAATCAATATCATTCAATTTTAAAATTTATTTTCGACAAATCAAATGGTTGGATCCTTTTGCTCTCACATATATTTTATCAGAATATAAGATTAAACTAAAGTTATTTAGAAAACTGGAATAAATAAAACGTACAAGCCTAGTCAATGATATGTTCAATACACGAACACAAAAATCACCGTTATCGGGCAATATTAAGAGGTAGAAAAGAGCATTTTCTTTTTGTACGGAGAAGTACGCGCTATACCTATAATCCCGTTAACTCTCGGTATGATGTCGCTACCCTTCTATATATCTAAATATGATTACAACCACTCGCGTGCTAAGCGAAAATCATATCAAACAAATTATTCCTGCCTTGGGCATACAATTTTGTACTCCAATGATTTGTAAAATATGATTTTCGCTTAGTACCTACGCGATAGTGCAATATATTTAGAAAAAAAAAGGTACATAAAATGTAAATTAGTTACACTAATATAAAACTTACGTAAAAACTGTAACTGTCGTACCTAAATAATAAACCAAGTTTATAACAATTTAGCGAAAGTAACCTTGTTTGTAAATGCAACGATTTATTGTAGGTAGGTATAGAGTGTTAGGAAACTCCATGTTAGGTACATACCTACCTACTGAGAACAAGAGACGCTTATTTTTGATAATAAATGCCTCTTTTGCATTATGAATATTTATTTATTGATAAATTATGGAAGAAATCATATTATCTCGTATGCTTATATAAATAATGGATTATTGTAATTGCGGATGCGTTCCTATCATTTTGAGATAGATCCTCTAAAATTCATAAGTCTAAAATGGACAACTTTAAAAACGAGGGGGGCTTTTAAGCTGTCTTTTCTTTGTATTCTACTCGATAGGTTCAAATATCTCACACGGCAGGGTAAGAAATAATATTTTTACAGGCTTCTTTTTCATTTATACTTGACTCATTGAAAAAACAAATTTAATAGATTTTTCCAATATTTAAATCTGATCAACATTCTAGGTATTGAAATATCCAATTCATTCCGTTAACCATCTAGAGTATTCTATTTGGGTATGGAACACTTAATAGGCGGTAAAGAAGATTATGCTACTTTCTCCATAGTTTTTTTTACCATTTACCTGCATTTTATCATCTGTCTCCATGCAGAGATAAGTCACTTACCCGGAATAATACATAGTGGTCACTATCATTTCTTACATTTTGCATTTTATAGTAACCTTTGTCCACAATAATTACACCCTTATGGTGAGTGATGATGTGGTTGAAGGTGTTATACAGGCTTATCATAGAATTACCGGCTCTCAAAGACAACTTATGTACGGATCACACCGTTATGTGCTTATCGAAAGATTTCCTACTTGAGGGTGTAATTAGCTAGCCATGCGGGAAATCGAAAATTGTTTTACCACTGTGCGGTAAATAAAGCTCATTCCGCGGCGTGTTTCAAACCATGAACGCTCAGCACAACAGACTATAGCGAGATTGGGTATCACTGTGATTTAAACTGATGTTTTGTTATTGTTAAGGTACCTACTAGTAAAAACAAAATTTTACCTGATCCCTTAATATAGGCGCAGCTTCAGGGTGATGTTTAGAAAAATAATAAAAAACTTCTTCAGTTGTCCAATTGGTTATATCTGGAATACTTGGATCTATGGAGGTATGTTCACCCAACTTGGAGTTTTCAATATCGAGTTCATGTGGTTTCAAGAATCGATCAACTCATTGAGAGTCCTCCATTGTGTACTCAATACTACTTGGTATAATGGCTGGCGACCCCATGACTGCTGGCCGTGATTCTAAGCAGTTATTGCATTCCCACTGATCCCACGCTTTTAGTCTGTCAGGTATGCGTGGATTATGACAAAGGGCATGTTATGAATCTGAACATATGCTGCACACTGTTAGGATGCCCTGTGAATTTAAAAATTTTGAAGCATTATCTACTTTTTAAAATACTATATATATATATATATGTATATGTTACTGTAAAGATTGTATGTATGTATATGTTACTGTAAAGAGTGAATCATGTTTAATTTTAAGATCTTCCAGTAGGTAAAAACCTAAGATTTACCATGGTAATGATCTGAGATCATCGCTGTTATTGAAGTTTTACCAGAATTTGATTGGTATATCATAGGTTTTACCCCAGAAACATGATATAAATAGTAAAATATAGCCAAATCTTTACATATTTTATCTCAAAACATGGTAAACATTGTAAAATAGCCAACTCTTGACGTATCGGCGAAATGTTTCGTTGGAATAGTACTCGCGGGCAATTTGCAATCCCCAAAAAAAATCGCGTAAAGAAAAAAACGCGCTTGGAAATTATCGGGTTAACGTTGTAGTGCTGCAGGCCATGATAGCTCTCCATGTGATGATTAGAAAAAAATATGCCTATAAAGTGGACGTAGACTGGCAAAGATTATTAAAATCTCTGCGTAATGTGGACTGTATATTGTTGACTAGCCTGGCGGGATGAAGAAAGTATGCACTATTGCACCGAAAAGAACTTCCTTTAATTACTTAGCACTTTCATACATTTAGTACATTCACTTGCTTATGACTTATTTCTTGATGTTACTTCTATGAGAGCTAAGAGTATACTGAACCATACTTGAGGTTTGTTTTGTTTGTTTAGGGAGGACATAGATGCTGGCTACCGCCTGTGCGGTCGTCCAGCTCCACCGGGTTTTGGGCGAGGGCCTGGCCCTACAATAGCCCGGGAGGGGGAAGTGCCGAAGGCACTTCTCCCGAGACGGGCGTAGAAGGCGAAAAGCGCTTTCTACCTCCGTCTCCTGCGGACGCCGAAAACGTGCCGCTACTATAGGAGGGGTTGACAGCGAGCTCAAGGGCACCACTGTGGTTCGGACCTTGGCTTGTCTCGCTGTCGAGAGACATGGGGGGGATCGGAGCAAAATGCCTCTGTGCAACTGCAGTGTTGCACAATTGGGCCCTACTAAATA
Organism: Plagodis dolabraria; assembly: GCA_963854805.1. Taxonomy (NCBI): domain Eukaryota; kingdom Metazoa; phylum Arthropoda; class Insecta; order Lepidoptera; family Geometridae; genus Plagodis; species Plagodis dolabraria. The sequence goes on from OY978443.1 coordinate 15,168,892, forward strand.
ATACTCTTTGACTATTTGGAGAGCAATTTATCGTGACCTTGTTTTTGCCTCGAGCTCGCCGGCGAGCTCGGTGTTTGATTGTGTGACCTCTGATTACCTCACACCTGGGGATTTTACCTCGACGACTTGCGGATAACGCTAAAGCTGCCAATGTAATGGCTGCGATGGGGTCATCCGGGTCGTCTAATACCTGCCGTGGTCGGCGACGGGGGGGTTTGAAAAATGGGATAGAAGAGGCAGTCGAGTAGTTCGATGCCTGGACAACCAATGGGTTCGGGTGGTGGGGCGCTCGATCAAAGTATCGGCGGGCGCAGTCCTTATTGAACTGCGCTAGAGAGGGAAGGTTAAAGTCGCAATGCAACTCGGTGTTCCGGATATACCACGGGGCGCCGGTTGCATTACGAAGAAAACGGTTTTGGATGACTTGAAGTTTGTGAAGGTGGGCCTCACTAGCATGACTAAACACTACTGATGCGTAAGTCATGATGGGGCGGATGCAGGCAGTGTAAAGTGTCTTCTTATTACTAAGAGACATTTTACTATCTTTGCGAAGTAGGGGACCAAGGCGACCCATTACGAAGGCCGCTCTGTTACGGACGGTTGTTATGTGATCATTAAAGGTGAGATGACGATCAAGGGTGATTCCGAGGTATTTTGTTCTAGGAACCCAGGGAATGGGTTCGTCGAACAAAATAAGCGGTTTCGGGTAAGGGGAGCGTGTCTTCTCAGTAAAGCACATAGCTGTGCTTTTAGCTGGGTTGACCGCGATGCGCCATTTTCGGAACCAGTCACCGATCTCGGTGACGGCCCGTTGAATGACGAAATAGGACTGTCTGTTGATATGCCACCCAGTGGTGTAAATGGCGGTATCGTCCGCATATTGGGCTAGGAATACTTTGGGCTGAGAGCGTGGGATGTCACTGGTATACAGTGCAAAGAGAATAGGTGATAGCACGGAGCCCTGAGGGACTCCGGCTCTGACTGGGTGGGGGGAGGAGAGGGTGCCTTCCACGCGATAGCGAAAGCTTCTGGCTTTAAGGAAGTCTTGTAGGATGAGCACAAGACGTTCTGGCACGCCAAATTGGTATAGCTTGTAGATCAAGCCATTGTGCCAGACTTTGTCAAAAGCTTTCGCTACGTCGAGGAAGACTGCTAGCGTAGTCTGGGGTTTGGGGTACTTATTGAAGCCCTCAATGATGTGCTCCGTGAGGCGGTGCACCTGTTGGACGCATGAGTGTCCGGGTCTGAAGCCAAACTGCTCATCTGGGATAAGGTGGTGTTCCTTAGCATGGGACTGGAGACGGTTTGCAAGTAACCGCTCGTAAAGTTTGCCTAAGGCACTGAGGAGGCTGATGGGGCGGTAGCTGGTGGGGTCCGATGAGCTTTTGCCTGGTTTGTGAATGCCAATGACATTTGCACATTTCCAGGTGTCTGGGAATAAGCAGTGGCTCATAGCAGCATTGAAGATGCTGACTAAGAGATGGATGAGAGGAGGAGAGAGGGTTTTAAGAACCCTGTTGGAGATGCCATCGGCACCGGGGGATTTGCGCGGTCGGAGGGCCTTGATCAGTCTCTCCACCTCAGCGTAAGTCGCTAAGGTGATTGGTGGGAGTTCAGAGGTGACCACAGAGCTTTTACGTTCGACTTCAGCATCCACCGAATCGAGGTGAGCTTGGTCAACGTGATCTACGTTAGGGGAACACTGAGCCTCTAGGCTATCAGCTAGGCACTCAGCTTTGTCTTCGTCAAAGAACGCTGGGACTAGTGGGACTGGTCTGTATAAGGGAGGCATGTCGTTATGGTTACTTCCTTTCAAGCCTCGCGCCAAGTCCCAGTAAGCATGGTGGCTTGGCACGAGGTTTGAAAGTTTATCGCCCCATTGTTGATCACGCAACTCAGACATGCGACTTTGAACCATGCGTTCAAAGTGGCGTTTCTTAGTTTTGTTCTCTTTACTGGGGTAAGAGTCGTAATGTCGGGTCATTGCTTTACTCTCCGTCACCAATCGTCTCACATCCGCTGGAATGACAAGGCGCCGGTCGTCCGGCACTATGACCTCCTTTGCAGATGCACCTACTACGGTGGAGAGGTGATTGGTGAACGAATCGATCGCAAGGGTTACGTCATCTTTTGTCAGGATGTCGTCAGGGATCTTGTCAAGGTCCGGTGAACTGATAGCATTTAGGGCATCGCCTACTTGCTTCCAGTTCACTATCGTCTTAGTGGGGCGGGGGAGGTCAGTCGCTGGGTCGGGACCTAGTCGCAGTATAATGGGTCGGTGGTCAGAGTGAAGCTCGTGAACCACTTCTATGGAGCGTAACCGGAGTGTTACGCCTCTGAGTAGTGCCATGTCAAGCAAGTCAGATCGGTGGTCTTCCATATAAGGGTAGTGAGTGGGCTCAGTGGGCGCAATTATGTCAAAGTTAAGTTCTGCGATTAGGTTTTCAAGTGCAATACCTTTGGGATTGTTGACGTTGCAATTCCATAGGATGTGCTTACTGTTGAAGTCGCCAATCAGAATGACGGCGCTTCCTAATGAGAATAAGGCTTCTAAGTCAGCTCGGACGATCGGCTTGGAGCAAGCTTGGTAACAGGACGCTATGACTATAGGTTGATGACCAGTCATAGCTAGGAGGCAACAAGATGCTTCCATATTAACAAGAGTCGGGGTAGGTAGGGGAATGCAGTGCAGGGACCTTTTGTAATAGATAAGAGTGCCTCCCCCACGGGAGTTCACTCTATCATTACGTACCGTTCTGTAATTGGCAAACCTAGGGTTCGCCTTCCCCGGTTTTAGAAAGGTTTCCTGCACGCATAAGATATCGATAAGGTGGGTACAACAAAAGTCGTGGACGAGGTCACGTTGTTTGAAGAGGCCGTCAGCGTTAAATGACGCTAACGAAACTGAGTACGGTTTCGTGCGTTCGGTTGTACTACCCATAGTGGTTGTACTGGGGAGGGGCCTGGGGGACGAAGCGCTTAAGGGCGCTTAGTAAGTTTGCGTGTTCCAATGTGTATTGGATCACGTCCGCTGGGGATTGAGCGTATTGCATCTTGTGGAATAGCTCTTGTACCTCATTGATGTCAACCGACATAGCCAGATCGCTGACTAGGTTGATTGCCTTTTGAAGAGGGGCAGCCATCAATGGCATAGGGGGAGCTTGTGGCCGGGAAGCGGCGCGGGGAGGGGCGCGAACGGTGTTGGCAGCGGGTGCCGGGAGCGCGGGGCGAGCCGGGGCCGGTGCGCGGGCAGGGGCCGCGGCGCGGGCGGGTGCGGGAGCGGGCGCGGGCGCACGGGCCGGGGCGCGGGCGGTAGCGACGGTCTTAACCATACTGGGTGGTTTGGACCATGTGTTACGGGCTGGGAGCGGCGCGGGTATTACCTGTGAGGCAGGTACTACCGTTAGTTTGGGGCTTACCCGTTGGTAGCGGTCATAAGAGGGACGGGTCGGCCTATGCCTTGCCACCCTGTGGTTCACTCGTGGTGCTTTAGGGCAACCACGGTAATTCGCGGTATGCCCTTGAGCACCGCATAGAACGCAACTGGGTGGGTCCGGCGAGTCCCGGGTGCGAGTGCACGCTGCTGTCGCGTGATCGCCTAGGCACTTAACGCACCTAGCGCGAGCGAAGCAGAAACGGGAGGCGTGCCCGTATAGTTGGCAGTTATGGCACTGCGAGGGACTCCCATTCTTGTATGGGGCTTGGACATCGAGTCCTGAGAGGCCGCAGACCTTTTTTAAATTAAAAATGGCCTTGCCTTCAGGTGTACGATCTAGTACTACGAGTACTAGATCGTAGGGACTGCGGTCCTTCCCGCTGTACATGCGGTGAACTGCATGTACGGGGAAGTCTTGTGCCTTCAGGTCAGCACATACCGAATCGGTATGTACCTCCTTGGGCACACCGCGGATGACAACTCGGAGGACTTTCTCCTCTTCGAGCGCATAAGTGTGAAAACTTATGCTCTCTTTACGGAGGAGCTTTGTTAGCGCTCTGTGGTCGCTAATGGTGGACACTTGGACTTTAATGCCCTGCTGCGTGGAGCGGGCATTAGTATAATGGATCCCACGATCCGAAACTAAACGGGACAGCATGTCCCATTTGGTTTTGTCCTGAATGAACAGGGGCGGAGGCGGTTTTTCGCGGCGCGCGCTCGCGTCCTGAGGGGACGCGGCAGTGGTGGCCGGAGCGGAGGGAGGAGACGTGGGGCGCGGGGCGGGGGTCGGCTTCTTGCCGGAGGCGGGGGCCTTAGCGGGTGCCTTGGCGGGAGGGGCGGAAGTTGCGCAACTAGCGGCTTTAGGAGCACGCTTGCGTTTCCTATCTACGACGGTATAGCCGTCGTTATCTGAGTCCGAGTCGGTGCGTAAGGCGCGACTCGGATCTACCTCCATCTCCGCTTCGGAGTCCGAAGTGGGCTCGACAACGGCGATGGAGGGCATACTTGAGGTAAAATCACACAATATTTATATATAAGTAAATTCAGTTCCTAAGCGTTAGATCTGCTGGCTAAAGAGAGTGATTGACCAATAGTGGCGCTTCATTGTATATATGTCCCGCTCACTTGACTATTCCCTTTACTCCTTTCGAGAATTTTCTATATCTCTGTCTTTGTCATAAAATGAAGTCCTTGTCTAACATTTCGAGGCGTTTCCATAATTCTGTGTATACTAATATGATCTCTATTACTCAAATGTTAGGTGTTAATATTCCATCTATATTTTTATGGAATTTTCTCGATTACTTAGGGGCGGAACCAAAACGTGCCTACTTTTAACATTTTCTAGAAAAGTCTAGCTTTTATGTGATTTTACCTTCACAAATATTCGTAATAGGTAATTATAGACTACCTATGTTATTTCTACATTATCTAAGGCTAATTTATAACATTATACATTATTCAAAAAATATTATTCCCTGACTTTCCCTATGTTTTCCTGGAAAACCCGGGGACTTATGCGAGAGTGACAAGCGGTATGAGATAGGCAAGAGTTTTCTCTATAACCTAGTTATACTCATATTCTACCTCTTTTGACACAGAACTGGAGCTACTCAGTTTTCCATTTTGCGACATTCTACTTACTTAGATTCTTACCTATTTCTTATCATTCGTTATCTATACTTATATAGCGATACATATAAAGCGCTTATGAACTATTTACTGCTAACTTATTCTACGTGGTTGTATCATCTTTATTACGTATTTTACTTAAAACTATAGCTTAGCTTATGGTCTAGAACTATATATATATATATATTTTACTTAGAACTATAGCTTAGCTTATGGTCTAGAACTATATATATATATACAAGTTTTATGTGGCGTCGCTAACAATTTCCCCCCAAGTGCGCGCTCCGCCGTGCACTCCATCTTCACGTAGCGACGCTGGGACCACGATGATGAGACGTGATGTTGGCCGCCGTAACACGCCTCCCGCCGTCCGCACGTCGACGATCCTCGTTCTGCCGTCTGGGCCTTGGTATACCTTGACGACTTCTCCTCGAGGCCATGTATTTCGGGGGAGCGAAGCGTCTCCAATGATGACGATGTCGCCTATTTGGGGGTCTGTGCTGTCACCCTTGCCCAGTTTTCGTACCATCAGTGTCGGTAGGTACTCTTTGATCCATCTTCGCCAGAAGTGGTCCGCCAAACGTTGTGCCGTCTTCCAGTCCGCCTTGCCAATGAGTTCACGGTCACTGAACTCCCCAAGTACTGCTGCTCCACAGGATCTCCCGATGAGGAAGTGATTGGGTGTAAGGGCTTCCTCGTCTGTTGGATCCGCACTTATGTGAGTGAGCGGACGTGAGTTGACGGTATGTTCTACTTCTGTTAGTAGAGTGTGTAGGACTTCTTCTGGTGGGCTTCTTTCATTCAGGACGGCAGCCAGTGCCACTTTAACTGTTCTGACCATTCTTTCCCATGCTCCTCCCATGTGTGGTGCTCCGGGTGCGATGAACTTCCATGTGATGCCTTCGCGTTCTGCGGCTTCTATCATTTCTTCTGCCTTTATTCTCTGCGCTTCCATCTTCAGCTCGCGGTCCGCCCCAACAAAATTTGTGCCGTTGTCGCTGTATATCACCCGCGGACTCCCTCTTCTTGCTGCCATGCGTCTTAGTGCCATTATCATTGAGCTGGTGCTGAGTGATGGCGTCACCTCAAGATGTATACTGCGCGTTGTGAGGCAAGTAAAGAGGGCACCCCATCGCTTTTCTTTCCTTCTTCCAATGGTCACGTGCATAGGTCCGAAGTAGTCAACCGCTGTGCACGTGAAGGGGTAGGCGTGGTGATTTAGTCGTTCAGCTGGTAGATCGCCTATTGGTGGCATCTGTGGTTTCATTTTTCTTACTCGACACCATTGACAATTATGCAGGACCTTCTTGACTGAGTTGCGCAGAGACAGGATCCAATACTTCTGTCGGAGCTCGTTGATCACCGTAGCGTGATTTCCATGGTAGAAGCGTCGATGATACTCTTCTATAAGTAGGTGCGCTATCTTGTGTCTCCCTTCCAACACGATGAGATTCTCTCGTCCTATTCCCGTTATTTTTGATGTTCTGCTGTTTAGCCGGAGAATGCCTTCTTCATCGAGCCGTACATCTATCTTCTTTAATTTGCTCGATTTTTCTAGCGGGAGATTCTTCTTTAATTTTCTTATTTCTTCAGTGAATGTTTCTTCTTGACTTTTCTTTAATAAAGCTGTTTCCGCTTTTTTCATATACTTCGGTTCGATGGGAAGCCACCTTTTGGCCTCTTCCGGCCTTTTTTCAATAACTTGTTTCTTCGTTTTCTTTTTCTTATAAGGCTTCCATACGTCGTCCTTTACGATTGCAGTGTTTGTTGAGTCCCGTTGAAGCTTCCTTTTACATATGTCGATAAACATGAAGACGCGCGCCGTGGTGCGAAGCAGACGTGTCCAGCTTGAGAAACGCTCCGCGTCTGGTAGCGGGCCGTCCGTGTATGTTGTTGTGGCGGTGACCGTCGCGTGCTTCTTTTCTTCACCTGTGTCATCTTCAGTTTGTCTCTCAAACCGCTTAGCAGGCCATTCGGATTCTGGTAGGTAAAGAAACTTGGGGCCGGTGAACCATCTTGAGTCGGCATTGAAGTGCTTAGGTAGTTCCCGTGTAGCGTCGTCTGCTGGGTTTTCTGTGCTCGGCACCCACCTCCATTCACAGGGCTTTGTCAGATCTTCAAGTTCAGCTAGGCGGTGCGCGACGAACGATTTGAATCGTCGCGGATCTGACTTCAACCATTGTAGTACCGTGCTTGAGTCCGACCAGTAGACGCGGTGCGTGATGACCAGATCCGTTTCTTCGGCGATGGTAGCTGCCAACCTTGCTCCTATGAGTGCGGCTTGCAGTTCTAACCGCGGCATTGATGTGCATTTGATTGGTGCTACTCGTGCTTTTCCTGCGATTAGTGTGATGCGAATTTCCCCATTGGCTGCGGTCGTTCTCCAGTACGTAGCACACGCGTAGGTGGTCTCGCTGGCATCCACGAACGTATGCAGCTGTCCAGTTTTTGTTGCGGGTGAGAGGCATCGTGGTATCTTCAGTTCTTGAAGCTTCTTTACATCTTCTTTATATTCCGTCCAGACTTGATATTGATCTTCGTTTATTGGCTCATCCCATTTCGTTCCTGTTCTCCATATATCTTGTATGAGCTTCTTTCCTTTGATCAAGACTGGTGCGACGAGACCCATGGGATCGAACGTAGACATCACTGCGCTCGTCACTTGTCGTTTTGTAGGTGCTTGACCTCCTTCGGCGACTTCACTCGGCGTGTTCCGTAGGCCCATATTGAAGGCTAGCTTATCTTCATTTGCTAACCACCTAAGTCCGAGTGTCTTCTCTTCTTGGCTTGCAAGGTTGATCACTGTGTTGATGAAAACCTGCTGCTTTGTGGACTTCACTGACTGTTTCTGCCGTTTTAACCGCTTCTTCGACACTATTGAAGCTCTGTAGGTAGTCGTCCATATAGTGGTTACGGACGATTGCTTGAGTAGCTTCCGGATGTGCCTCTTCGTAGTCCTTGGCGTTCGCGTTCTTGACGAAGATAGCTGTGGCGGGTGATGACGCTGCTCCAAATATGACTGACGTCATGCGGTACTCCTTCGGTTTTCCGTTTCGGTCATCACCTCTCCATAAATAACGTAGGCTGTCGCGGTCTTCGTCCCTTATGCGAATCTGCAGGAACATTTCCTTTATGTCGGCTACCACTGCTACGGGCTCTTGTCGGAATCGTAGTAGTACCCCAAACAGTGACTGGAGTAGGTCAGGTCCCGGGAGCAGGGCGTCGTTTAGGCTTTTCCCTTCATGTCGTGCGGCTGCGTCGAACACGATGCGTATTTTCTTTTTCATCGGATGTACTACGGCGTAGTGAGGCAAGTAGAAGGTTCGACCGGGGGTGGAGACGGCTGGTGCTTCTTCGGCGTATCCACTGTTCAGTAGATGTTGAAGCTGCTTCCCGTACTCTTCCTTCATAGTGGGGTTTTTGTCGAGTTTCTTCTCTATGCCTTGTAGACGGTTATAGGCTTGCACGTAGTTGTTCGGCAGAGTTTCATTTTCCGTTTTCCATAGAAGTCCACTTTCAAATCTTCCATCGGCCCGTCGTTTAGTTGTGTCACGGAGTAAGGCGAGTGCTCTACCGTCCGCGTCGTTACTAGGGCGGCGCTGCTGTATACCAATTGAGTCCAACTCGAAGTGGTGCTTGATCAACTCGTCGATGCAGTCTTCTTCACACGCAGTACGGCAGTGGTTGATGAAGCTTACTGGTGCAGCGGGCCCGGTGCTGTATCCGTGTAGCACCCATCCCAATGTTGTTAGCGAGGCGGCAGGCTCATTCGGTTTTCCTTTCAATATTTTCCGTGAGACGATCAAATCCCAATTGTCTTGACCGATGAGAAGCGATGGCCTTTCCTTTTCGTACAGAAGTTCATTCTTCATTTTGCTTAAATGTTTGCAGCGTTCAATATCTTCTTTATTCACAACTTGAGGTGCCAACTTCAATCCTTCTACGGTGCGTACACCTTTCAAAATTTTCTTATCTCTTCTGTGCACCCCTTTGATCCTTAAGTCCATGCGCTGTGAGTCTTGTTCCTTAATGAGCTTCCCACCGACGGTTTCTAATGTCAATGTTTCTTCTTTGCCGGTAGCTCCAATTTTTGCAGCGACGCTGGCGTCTAGCAGTGATACAGTTGACCCTTCGTCCATGAGTGCTAAGACGCGCACGGAGCCGTGTGGACCGTAGATGTCGACAGGGATCATCTTCAAGTACACCTTGGTTCCATCCGCTGCGGCGTAGACTGACTTCACAATTTTTTCCTCAACAGGCGCAGGCTTTTCTTCTTGGTGATCCGGTGCTTCCCTTCGAAGCGGATCCATATGCAACATTGTGTGATGCGAGCGCTTGCACTTCTTGCATGACGGTCCCTTGCAGGTGTCCTTTTGGTGGCGGCGGCGCAGACAACGGAAACATAAACTTCGTTTCTTCGCTATTTCCCAGCGTTCCTTTGGTGATGCTTCCTTGAACCCTTTGCATTCCGTGACCCAGTGCTCTCCTTTGCAGTGCGTACAAAATTTCTTGTGAGCTTCAGTTGACGTTGCTACAGTGTGACCGTCTTCTTCTTCTTCTTCTTCGCGGGCGGTATGTACTGGATGTCTTGAGTAGGTATTTTTCTTCTTCAATGTTTCTGGCGGTGCAAAGTTCCCACATAGGTCGGCTTCATATTCCAGAAATTTCTTAATTTTCACTAACTCAGGATCATCTTTATTCCGGGCACTGTAGTCGTAGTAGCGGTACTTCAATATAGGCGTTAATTTTTCAATAGTGCACTTGCTGACTTCCGGAGAGTATAGGTATTGCGGCTTGTTCAATGCGCTTATAGTTGCCACGGCGTTACTTATGCGACTTGCAAACACACACAAATCTCGCGGCTGGTCGTTAAGCTTCGGTAATTCCTTAATTTTCTCAATTTCCGCGAGTACCAATTGTTCTGGTCTTCCAAATCTTCGTTCCAGGGCGGACACAACTTCACTTGGGTCAGATGCCACGAACAATAAGCTTCTTACAGCTTCCTTTGCCGTTCCCTGGATTGCCTTCCTTAGGCGTGCCATATTTTGCACTTCACTGTACTGGTTGGCACTTTCACTATATGCCCTTTTGAACGGTAACCATTCTTCAAATGCTCCATTGAAGTAAGGCAGTTCAGCAAACTTCCACGGTGCGGACGGCGATGACGGCGGCGGCGGTTGTACCATTCGGGCGGCGGTGATGATGGCTTCAGCAAGTTCCTTCATGTCATTTTTCTTTATGCTCTCTTCCTTAGGCTTCGATTCTTCGAACGTAGCGGCCTGTTCAATCCATTGCTCGATGTGCGTAGACTTTTCAGCTTCAAATTCTTCTTCAATTTCATCATCGGAGCAGCATTGAGCTATTTCCAGCTCGGTTTGGGCAAGCGCGGCAGCGGTCCGGGCGACCTCCAATTGTTTCAACTGTAGTTCGCGTTTGGCCTCCAATCCCATTCTCCGTGATGACCTCGTTGATCGAGCAGCGGTACCTGAAGCGCGGCACGGTGAGTTTTGATCCCCTCCAAGTGTCTTCAGGTTCGATTCGGCAACATTACCTGAAGCGCGGCACGGTGGGTTTTGAGTCCCTCCAAGTGTCTTCAGGCTTGACGTAGCTCTCGTAGTCGCGGACGTTTGCAGCGGCACCGTAAAACACGTAGTAGCACTCGGGCAGGCGAGGGGATTGATGTCCGACGGCGCAGCTGTAGCAGCAGGAGTCCCCGAGACGTCCGCGGCGGCCATGGATGCAGCAGCGGCGGCCGCGGCTGCGGCGGCGGCGGTACGCGTCTTCCTGGTGGGCTGACTCGATGCGGCTTGACGAACAAGGGCAGGCGGTTCTGCCTGCAGCGTGGCGGCGGCGGCGGACCGGAGTGCTTCGTTGGCAGCGGCGACGGCGGCGGCGGCGTTGGATGCTGCTTGACGTACGGTGGCCGGCGGTTCCGTTTGAAGCGCGGTGGCGGCGTTCCTTAATGCAGCATTGGCGGCGGCGACGGCGGCGGCGGCGGGCGGTGCGGCGGCAGCAGTGGTCACTGTGGATGTTGACCCTTCCGTAGATTCCGTGACTACCGAGCTGGTAGTCCTTTCCGATGACTCTTCCCTTTCCACTCTACGCGGCAGCGGCGAGCGTGAGCGGACAATTGGCATCTTCTTCTTTATTCCCAAATCCGGCGCTCGAAGTGACCAAAAATAAAGTGGACGTAGACTGGCAAAGATTATTAAAATCTCTGCGTAATGTGGACTGTATATTGTTGACTAGCCTGGCGGGATGAAGAAAGTATGCACTATTGCACCGAAAAGAACTTCCTTTAATTACTTAGCACTTTCATACATTTAGTACATTCACTTGCTTATGACTTATTTCTTGATGTTACTTCTATGAGAGCTAAGAGTATACTGAACCATACTTGAGGTTTTGTTTTGTTTAGGGAGGACATAGATGCTGGCTACCGCCTGTGCGGTCGTCCAGCTCCACCGGGTTTTGGGCGAGGGCCCGGCCCTACAATAGCCCGGGAGGGAGAAGTGCCGAAGGCACTTCTCCCGAGACGGGCGTAGAAGGCGAAAAGCGCTTTCTACCTCCGTCTCCTGCGGACGCCGAAAACGTGCCGCTACTATAGGAGGGGTTGACAGCGAGCTCAAGGGCACCACTGTGGTTCGGACCTCGGCTTGTCTCGCTGTCGAGAGACATGGGGGGGATCGGAGCAAAATGCCTCTGTGCAACTGCAATGTTGCACAATTGGGCCCTACTGAATAATACTCTTTGACTATTTGGAGAGCAATTTATCGTGACCTTGTTTTTGCCTCGAGCTCGCCGGCGAGCTCGGTGTTTGATTGTGTGACCTCTGATTACCTCACACCTGGGGATTTTACCTCGACGACTTGCGGATAACGCTAAAGCTGCCAATGTAATGGCTGCGATGGGGTCATCCGGGTCGTCTAATACCTGCCGTGGTCGGCGACGGGGGGGTTTGAAAAATGGGATAGAAGAGGCAGTCGAGTAGTTCGATGCCTGGACAACCAATGGGTTCGGGTGGTGGGGCGCTCGATCAAAGTATCGGCGGGCGCAGTCCTTATTGAACTGCGCTAGAGAGGGAAGGTTAAAGTCGCAATGCAACTCGGTGTTCCGGATATACCACGGGGCGCCGGTTGCATTACGAAGAAAACGGTTTTGGATGACTTGAAGTTTGTGAAGGTGGGCCTCACTAGCATGACTAAACACTACTGATGCGTAAGTCATGATGGGGCGGATGCAGGCAGTGTAAAGTGTCTTCTTATTACTAAGAGACATTTTACTCTCTTTGCGAAGTAGGGGACCAAGGCGACCCATTACGAAGGCCGCTCTGTTACGGACGGTTGTTATGTGATCATTAAAGGTGAGATGACGATCAAGGGTGATTCCGAGGTATTTTGTTCTAGGAACCCAGGGAATGGGTTCGTCGAACAAAATAAGCGGTTTCGGGTAAGGGGAGCGTGTCTTCTCAGTAAAGCACATAGCTGTGCTTTTAGCTGGGTTGACCGCGATGCGCCATTTTCGGAACCAGTCACCGATCTCGGTGACGGCCCGTTGAATGACGAAATAGGACTGTCTGTTGATATGCCACCCAGTGGTGTAAATGGCGGTATCGTCCGCATATTGGGCTAGGAATACTTTGGGCTGAGAGCGTGGGATGTCACTGGTATACAGTGCAAAGAGAATAGGTGATAGCACGGAGCCCTGAGGGACTCCGGCTCTGACTGGGTGGGGGGAGGAGAGGGTGCCTTCCACGCGATAGCGAAAGCTTCTGGCTTTAAGGAAGTCTTGTAGGATGAGCACAAGACGTTCTGGCACGCCAAATTGGTATAGCTTGTAGATCAAGCCATTGTGCCAGACTTTGTCAAAAGCTTTCGCTACGTCGAGGAAGACTGCTAGCGTAGTCTGGGGTTTGGGGTACTTATTGAAGCCCTCAATGATGTGCTCCGTGAGGCGGTGCACCTGTTGGACGCATGAGTGTCCGGGTCTGAAGCCAAACTGCTCATCTGGGATAAGGTGGTGTTCCTTAGCATGGGACTGGAGACGGTTTGCAAGTAACCGCTCGTAAAGTTTGCCTAAGGCACTGAGGAGGCTGATGGGGCGGTAGCTGGTGGGGTCCGATGAGCTTTTGCCTGGTTTGTGAATGCCAATGACATTTGCACATTTCCAGGTGTCTGGGAATAAGCAGTGGCTCATAGCAGCATTGAAGATGCTGACTAAGAGATGGATGAGAGGAGGAGAGAGGGTTTTAAGAACCCTGTTGGAGATGCCATCGGCACCGGGGGATTTGCGCGGTCGGAGGGCCTTGATCAGTCTCTCCACCTCAGCGTAAGTCGCTAAGGTGATTGGTGGGAGTTCAGAGGTGACCACAGAGCTTTTACGTTCGACTTCAGCATCCACCGAATCGAGGTGAGCTTGGTCAACGTGATCTACGTTAGGGGAACACTGAGCCTCTAGGCTATCAGCTAGGCACTCAGCTTTGTCTTCGTCAAAGAACGCTGGGACTAGTGGGACTGGTCTGTATAAGGGAGGCATGTCGTTATGGTTACTTCCTTTCAAGCCTCGCGCCAAGTCCCAGTAAGCATGGTGGCTTGGCACGAGGTTTGAAAGTTTATCGCCCCATTGTTGATCACGCAACTCAGACATGCGACTTTGAACCATGCGTTCAAAGTGGCGTTTCTTAGTTTTGTTCTCTTTACTGGGGTAAGAGTCGTAATGTCGGGTCATTGCTTTACTCTCCGTCACCAATCGTCTCACATCCGCTGGAATGACAAGGCGCCGGTCGTCCGGCACTATGACCTCCTTTGCAGATGCACCTACTACGGTGGAGAGGTGATTGGTGAACGAATCGATCGCAAGGGTTACGTCATCTTTTGTCAGGATGTCGTCAGGGATCTTGTCAAGGTCCGGTGAACTGATAGCATTTAGGGCATCGCCTACTTGCTTCCAGTTCACTATCGTCTTAGTGGGGCGGGGGAGGTCAGTCGCTGGGTCGGGACCTAGTCGCAGTATAATGGGTCGGTGGTCAGAGTGAAGCTCGTGAACCACTTCTATGGAGCGTAACCGGAGTGTTACGCCTCTGAGTAGTGCCATGTCAAGCAAGTCAGATCGGTGGTCTTCCATATAAGGGTAGTGAGTGGGCTCAGTGGGCGCAATTATGTCAAAGTTAAGTTCTGCGATTAGGTTTTCAAGTGCAATACCTTTGGGATTGTTGACGTTGCAATTCCATAGGATGTGCTTACTGTTGAAGTCGCCAATCAGAATGACGGCGCTTCCTAATGAGAATAAGGCTTCTAAGTCAGCTCGGACGATCGGCTTGGAGCAAGCTTGGTAACAGGACGCTATGACTATAGGTTGATGACCAGTCATAGCTAGGAGGCAACAAGATGCTTCCATATTAACAAGAGTCGGGGTAGGTAGGGGAATGCAGTGCAGGGACCTTTTGTAATAGATAAGAGTGCCTCCCCCACGGGAGTTCACTCTATCATTACGTACCGTTCTGTAATTGGCAAACCTAGGGTTCGCCTTCCCCGGTTTTAGAAAGGTTTCCTGCACGCATAAGATATCGATCCATACTTGAGGTAAAATCACACAATATTTATATATAAGTAAATTCAGTTCCTAAGCGTTAGATCTGCTGGCTAAAGAGAGTGATTGACCAATAGTGGCGCTTCATTGTATATATGTCCCGCTCACTTGACTATTCCCTTTACTCCTTTCGAGAATTTTCTATATCTCTGTCTTTGTCATAAAATGAAGTCCTTGTCTAACATTTCGAGGCGTTTCCATAATTCTGTGTATACTAATATGATCTCTATTACTCAAATGTTAGGTGTTAATATTCCATCTATATTTTTATGGAATTTTCTCGATTACTTAGGGGCGGAACCAAAACGTGCCTACTTTTAACATTTTCTAGAAAAGTCTAGCTTTTATGTGATTTTACCTTCACAAATATTCGTAATAGGTAATTATAGACTACCTATGTTATTTCTACATTATCTAAGGCTAATTTATAACATTATACATTATTCAAAAAATATTATTCCCTGACTTTCCCTATGTTTTCCTGGAAAACCCGGGGACTTATGCGAGAGTGACAAGCGGTATGAGATAGGCAAGAGTTTTCTCTATAACCTAGTTATACTCATATTCTACCTCTTTTGACACAGAACTGGAGCTACTCAGTTTTCCATTTTGCGACATTCTACTTACTTAGATTCTTACCTATTTCTTATCATTCGTTATCTATACTTATATAGCGATACATATAAAGCGCTTATGAACTATTTACTGCTAACTTATTCTACGTGGTTGTATCATCTTTATTACGTATTTTACTTAGAACTATAGCTTAGCTTATGGTCTAGAACTATATATATATATATATTTTACTTAGAACTATAGCTTAGCTTATGGTCTAGAACTATATATATATATACAAGTTTTATGTGGCGTCGCTAACAGCCTATGTTGTGTAAGTCATCGCAGTATTTTTTAATATAATAAACCTATATAGGTTTATTATATTAGATTAATTTAATCAAAATTTTATGTTGAAAAAGAATTTTCAAAATGTTTACTAAACTATTATTAATAATAAACACTTCGTGAGTTGAAAGTCATTTTAAAAATACACAAAGCTTTATTTCTTTACCAACTAATTCTACATATTGTCTTTAGTGAAACCTCGACTACAATATGATGGTAAAAGCCTGGAAAATTATATCATCATAAAAATCTATACCTATATATACCAATTCATGTTGGTTAATCTGGGGATTTATAAATAAAACCTAGGATTTGCCAAGCTACAGGATTTTACAGTAACATATATCTACCTAAATTCATTGTAATATTATATCGCCACAGTTATTCTAATCAGAACTTACAGCATCATTTGTTTTTCCTTGTTGAAGGATACCTCCTTCGACTCTTAACTCGTGCGGACGTGTGTTCGAGGCTCTTGAATTGTTTTATTTATTGGTGTTTATTGTGAATTGTGCTTCCTAACTTCGCCGGTTGCTGCTTCAACATCGGCTCCTCTCGTTCCTGCCTGTGCTTGCCGCCGTGCTACCCCGCGGCCATATTGGACAGTGTCGGATCTCTCGTTCCTGCTCGGCCATCGAGGATTGTTTGGTTGACTAAATTTGACATGGTAATACTGACCTTGACATAATTGTTTAGCTGCCTGTTGGAGGTATTACATAATACTGTTTGGTCGGGTCAAACTGTCGGAGCTCCGGCTGGGGCGTGAACTCGGTGCCGTTGGATTCGAACGCGCTGTTTCTATCACTGCGCCATTTTAACGTGAAGCGCCGTTGCGAAATTTAATAACACTACGGAAGAAGACTCTTAACATACGGTATAAGTTATATTTCGAATTTGAATTTTGAACACTTGGCGTAAGCGCACAATTTATATTATATTATTTTGGCCTGTGAATATTCTTTCATAACTACATAATGGGGGGGAGATCGGTGTAGGCTTTAGTGGGGCGGGCTTCAAGCCAGGGAACTCACACCTAAAAAATGCTAAATCTACCAGAAGCGTACGCCTATGTGTGCGGAGCTAGGCTATAAGGCGCGCACCGACAAGTGCTTCATACACGTCCACGCCATTGCTAAACTGCCGCCGCGGTCTAGTGATGGGCCCACATACTTCCACCATTGTGGGTCGTCCCCTCCGGATAATGTTATGGTCTAAAACGAGCTTCGCACATAAACACCTACCTCGGGACCATAGCAGCAAAGTATGAAGCGCGAGGGCGAGTCTTCGGCGCCCAGTTGTCATCAGTGGTGCTTGTAGCTAAGTGGTCTGAGGTCCGTTAGCACTGCTACTCACGCAAGTGGATGGCAAGGCTATTGCTCCAAAAGGATCGGGACCGTTGCTGATAAAGCGGGCACCAATGATGACGTATAACCGAACAAACTGGCTAGGGGAAGAAAACCCTGACGAAAAAATAACACCAACATGGAAGCAAGACTCAAAGAAAAATTACCCCAGGAGGGTACCGGCAAGGCTGGAGAATCCCTCCCTGAGCATAGCTCAGGCTGCCCCTCGTATTCTGGGGGGGGGGCAAAGTATTGCAACCTGAACCTAATGAAATCATAGAACCGCATAGACCAAGAATCTTAACCCAACAGCTTTTCCACCCTGGGCTGTTTAACAGGCAGAGATCAGCATCTCTCAGTGATGCTACAGAGAAATCAAAAAAGAAAATTGATGACCCACTCAAAACATTAACCTCCAGTAATGAACCTCAACAAGAGGCAATGGACTGTGCTTCAAAACCAAGGCAATATGACCCGCTCCAGCCTGATACTCCATCTTCCTCCAAGCCAGACTGGCAGAAGGTCCCAACTATTAGAAAAAACAAACGCCAAAGGACATCTGACTCACCACCACAAATTATGGCCACTGAAACACAAAACAGCTTTGCAATGCTTGAAACTGACCCTTCAGAGGATGAACATAATACCCAAATCAAACAAAGTAAGCCACCACCACTTATTCTATATGAAATTGAGGATGTGTACAGACTCACTCAATCAATACAAACAGTGCTGGAAAAAGAGGAATACACTTTAAAGATAATTACTCAAAATCAGCTACGAATCAACTGCACTACAGTTAAAGCCTACAAGTTACTAATGAGCACTGTCAGGGAAATGGGGCTTGTTGGACACACATTCACAAGGAAGGAGGAAAGACCATACCGAATAGTTATCAAAAATCTCCACCATTCAACACCCCACCCCAACAGTACGCGGAGAAATCATCAATGCAAGGTCTGGTCCAGAAAAAAAACCTACCTCGACTTTCTTTGTTAACATTGAACGCAATCCAAACAACAAAGCTGTCAAGAGCATCAAATTCATCTATAATACAGCGGTAACCATTGAGGACCCACGGAAAAGAAATACTATAGTGCAGTGCATCAAATGCCAACAATACGGTCACTCGAAAAACAACTGTATGCGACCATACAGATGTGTTAAATGCGCAGGAGCACATAGTAAAAGTGACTGCCAAAAGAAAGATCGCAGCACTCCAGCCAAATGCGCATTATGTAATGGAGAACACCCCGCAAACTATAAAGGATGTAAAGTATACCAGGAAATACAAAATCACAAAAACAACCGCAATGTTTTGAACTTTATAAGACATTCCGATGCCTTTCCACAACTAGAACAGACCCAAAGACACAATACAAGAGGATCAAGGGACCAAACAATAAGTAAAGTCCAAAACAACTACCCAAACACAAATGAAAACTCCAGAAAGCAAGACCCTGAGAAACCGATGGAAATTGCAGAAAGGCAAAACAACAAAATCACAGAACAAAGACAAAAAAACACCCAGAACATAAAAAAACACTTTGAACCAAAAATAAAAACAACCCAAGACAAGGACTCTCCAATACAGACAGATAACCCACAGTCACAGAACAGACGACCAACCTACTCCGCAATAGCTAGCACTATCAGACAACAAAGGCAAGAAGCCAACAGACCACAGCCAAAAAGTTTTGAACACACACAGCCACATACTAACAGCACAAGGGAACCCTTATCAGAAGAATTACCACCACAGAAAGAGTCTTTTTACAACATGTCAACACAAGTTGTGCAAGACTTATTAATAAAGCAAATGAAAAAAATGGACATGTTCCTCAGTCAAATGAGTACACTAATGACCTTAATAATGACCCTGGTCCAAAAGATGCCACAATAAACTCGCTGAACATAGCCGTGTGGAACATCAACGGTTTAGCTCCTAATGTACATGAAGCTGAAATGCTACTCAACATCCACAGACTTGACATACTCTTGATTGCTGAATCACACTTTACCGACAGAAGTCAAATCAATATAAAAAACTATAACATTTATAGCACCCAACATCCTGATGGAACTGCTCATGCAGGAACAGCATTAATAGTAAAGTCATCAGTAAAACACCATGAACTACCAGCAAGACCGAACATTTGCAGGCGACTACCATCACAGTGGAAGGGCGGAATGGCCACTTCAACATATCTGCAGTGTACTGCCCACCAAAGCATAAACTCAAAGAGGATCAACTCACTCACTACTTTAACACGTTAGGACCTCGGTTTATCGCTGGAGGAGACTACAACTGTAAACATCCACACTGGGGTTCAAGGCTGGTTACTACTAGAGGAAGACAGCTTAAATTATCTACCTCAGAACCAACACACTGGCCTGCAGACAAAGATAGGCTGCCAGACATTATCGATTTCTTTGTCTGCAAGGGTATGTCACAATACTCTGCCAGAATCAACTCGTGTTTAGATGGCTCTTCAGCACACACTCCTGTTCTTCTTTCAATTGGCACAACACTTCTTCAGTATGAAACTACCACTAAAATGACGAACAGATATACGGACTGGGAATCTTTCAGAAAGCTTATTGAAAATAGATTAGAACTAAAGATTGTGGCATTCTAGCCGACATGATGATGATAAAAAAGCGCTCAATAAAGCCATAGTCGAGCTTAAAGATCTCATAAGCGATGCAAAAAATGCAACACTAGAACTGCACTTAGAATCACTCACAGCCACAAAATCTGAAGCGCTCGTAGCCAAGTTTGCTTAGCCATTCTGAATCGATCAGCAAAGTTAAGCAACGTCCGCCGCGGTCATGACTTGGATGGGTGACCGCTGGTTGGGCATTACTACTGAGCGCTTCCGTGCTTCGGAGGGCACGTTAAGCCGTCGGTCCCGGTTGTTGTCTTAGGATAGCAGTCGTTACAGCATGGTGGTAGGGCACTTTGCAAATGCCCGCCTGGCTAGCTACCACCCTCAAGTTGAAAATCTGTCGCCAAGCACCTAACGGCGTGTTCCGGCAGCTGTCCTTGAGAGCCAGTAACTCTAGGTTAGTCTGAACAACATCCTCGATCACATCATCACTTACCATCAGGTGAGATAGTGGTCAAAGGCTAATCTATCACGCATAAAAAAAAAAAAAAAAAAAAAAAAAACTACTAACTACTCCCTCTGGAAAGCCACATCAAAATTAAACCAACCAAAGAGTACTCGGCCACCCCTGAGGCTTGCTGATAACACATGGGCCAGAACGGCACAACATAGAGTCAATACCTTTGCGAAACACCTGGCAGAGGTGTTCAAGCCTAATAGCGTAGACACCACAATCAGAGATGAAGACACAGAAATAGACGCCATTATAAATCAGGACCTTCAGCTGGCCTTACCCCTTAAACCGACCAACCCTAGAGAAATAGTACGACATTTGACAAAGCTCGATAACAAAAAGGCTCCAGGATTTGACCAAATCACCAAAGAGATCCTTTTGCAGCTGCCAAAGAAAGGAGTAGTTTTTCTCACCATGTTATTCAACAGAATCATGCGAGTTGGTCATTACCCAAGTGTTTGGAAAATCTCACAAATAGTCATGATCCATAAAGAAGGGAAATCTGTGAATGAGGTTGGTTCTTATAGACCCATTAGCCTGCTGCCAGTAATTTCCAAACTATTTGAAAAGATCCTGCTTACACGGATGCTCAAATCTTTGACTGAAAGATCCATAATCCCAGACCATCAGTTTGGATTTAGACAAGAATATGGAACAGTTGAACAAGTTCACAGAGTTGTTGATCAGATCAGAAAATCCCTAGAGTTAAAAGAGTACTGTTCAGCAGCCTTCCTTGACATACAACAGGCTTTCGACAAGGTTTGGCATAGGGGACTCCTTTGTAAAATTAAGAACCTGCTGCCCCACCCTTACTTCGGAATACTTAAGTCATACCTGTCGGAAAGAACGTTCCAGGTAAAGGATGGAGAGTATACTTCCAACTTTCAAGAAATACAAGCAGGAGTACCCCAGGGATCAGTCCTTGACCCTGTCTTATACACCATCTTCACCTCCGACTTACCTGAAACACCCGGAGTATTAACTGCTACCTTTGCAGACGATACTGCCATCCTCTCTAGTAACAAGGACCCAAGTGTGGCATCACAGACCTTGCAAAGGGGGCTGGATAAAATAGAGCAGTGGTTGACAAAGTGGAGGATTAAAGCCAGCATCTCAAAATCAACACATGCTACATTCACCCTTCGCAAAGAAAATTGCCCACCCGTTCACCTGGGAGCAAATGCCTTACCACATAGTGACACGGTTAAATATCTTGGAATGCATCTAGATCGTAGACTGACATGGAGAACACACCTACAGAAAAAAAGGGATGGACTTAACTTCCGGTACCGAAACCTCTTGTGGTTGATAGGTAGGAACTCAGTCCTAAGCAAAGACAACAAGCTATTAATCTACAAAGTCATACTAAAGCCCATCTGGAGTTATGGCATTCAGCTATGGGGATCAGCCTGCAATACAAACATCTCAATCATACAAAGAGCTCAGAACAACATCCTAAGAAACATATTAAATGCTCCATGGTTCCTGAGGACTACCGAGCTACATGAAGAACTGGAAATCAAAACAGTCAAGGATGAAATAAGACATTTTTCAGCACATTATAAAAAGCGACTGACCATGCACCCGAACCCCTTAGCCACAAAGCTAACTGCCATCAGCTATTCAAAGAGACTACGCAGACAACACATCATGGAATTGGATGGAAATGATGAATAAAATAAAAGAGATATGTTCATTGGATCACTTCTCCTACATGCCAAAAATCAGACTGATCGCAGGTTAAAATAGAACAAAAAAAAAAAACTCTCTAGTTGCTTCAAAGTTCTTAAAATGCAACAGATGTGCATCTGAATACTGTTATGAATGCCTAAATTTAACTACTGTATCTATCAAGGCAATGAATGAAAAACAAATCGAATCACTAAGCTGCCCTTTCTGTCAGAATGTTACCAGGCGAATAAATGACGACAACACTCCCTGTCGGCAACGGCGTAAGGCTCATTCAATCAATGATTCAATGAATATGTCGTATAGTCATGAGACAAGTGTGCAGGATTCCGGTGTTGCTGCGAACATTTCATCAGGCGTCGACTTTAAAAATTAGCCAGTTACTATGGAATGTATAAGCTAGCTATTTGATATGAAATTGGCTCCAGACTCCACCATTATGACTTACTTACGATCTGCTCTCAAGAAAGATATTCAAAAGATGGTAGCCGTGGAAGTAGACCACGCTATTCAAAATTTGAAATGTGAATTTACCGCCACGACAGATTATAATGCAGCCGAGCAGAAAGACGTCAAGTCAGAAATTACAGACCAGAGCTTAAAAATTAAGCATCTGGAGTCCGAATTGATTAAGAGTCAAACCACGGTAGCCAAATTAGAAACAAGACTGGCCAGCGTTGAGAAGATCTCACGTAATCTCAATATCGAAATTCATGAGGTACCGGAAAGTAAGGACGAAAACTTAATGGCCCTATTCGGAAAGCTCTGCGAATGTCTGAAGGTCGTGATCCCTGACAACGACATTAGAGCATGCCGACGCGTCGCTAAGATGGACCCCACCTCGAAGAGGCCACGTAATATTCTTGTGACTTTATCGTCTCAGAGACTTCGAGATCTAATCTTATCTTCGGCAACGAGATTCAACAAAATCCATCCTGACGATAAACTCGCGTCAACTCACATGGGCTTCAGCGGCGAGACTCGCAGAATAAACTTATCGGAACATCTATCCCCTGAGACCAAAGAGTTACATAGTTCTGCAAGAAAGATTTGTAAAGACAAAAATTATATGTTCGTGTGGGTACGTTTTGGACAAATTTATGTGCGTAAGAACGAACAAAGTCCCGCCATACATGTAAAAACGCTAGACACTCTTAAAAAATTACATTAGTTAGCTAATTTTCTGTTCCTAATAAATATAATTCTAAAGTTACGTATAACTCACCGTTTCAATATGATTAATATATATTATCAGAATGTTAATAGGATCCGAAGTAAATTATCACAGTTCTACATTAATGTCTTAAATGCCAGCTTTGATGTTATATGCCTTACAGAAACAAACCTGAATAGAAGTGTATTCGATGGTGAAATTTTTGATAATCGCTATAATATTTTTAGACGTGACCGCGAGGACACCTCTTCTTCTAAACAAGAAGGCGGTGGTGTGCTCGTTGCTCTTCACAAAAAGTTTCGAATAATTCGACAGGCATCGTGGGAAAGTGATGAAGAGGATATCTGGATCATCTTAATATCTGATATATATATATATATCAAACACTCCTAATCTTAAATTATGTATGTGTTATTTAACTCCTTATATTAGTCACGGTAGATTGGATAAATTCTATGCTAATTGTCAAAAAAATTTACTAAATAACATTCATGAAGACTTTATCTTAATCGGTGACTTTAACACACCTGAGTATTCAATTTGTTCTACTTTATCTTCTGGCTTACCTTCAATATCAACGCAAAATAAAAAGCTGGCACTGTTAGAAGAGTTCATTGCATTGTCTAACTTAAAACAATTAAATACTATAAAAAATCACAATGGAAGCCTATTGGATCTGGTTCTTTCAAATGTAGATTCTGTTGCCGTTACCGATACAGCGCCACTCAGCTTGTTAGACAAACATCACCCTGCTCTTTGCATAGAAATCATGTTAAAAAATCCATCAAAAAGCCTCAAAAAAAGTAATTGTAAGCGTCTAAATTTCTTAAAGTGCGATTATGATAAAATAAAGTCTGAACTTCACTCAATCGATTGGTAGTATGTCTTGTCTAACCCAGATATAGACTCCTGCACTAACACTTTTTATGATATACTTTTTGACATTATAAATCGTCACACTCCCTTTGTTACCATAAATTCACAAAAATACCCGATCTGGTATAGTATGTCCTTAATAAAATGTAATGAAGAAAAAAAATATCACAAACTGTACAAAAAATATAAAAATCCTCGCGATTATGACACATTTGCAATATTTGCATTACTCAGAGATAGATTTAAAAAATGGCAGATGATTGTTATAATAAATACCTCTCCTCCACAGAAGATTCTATCGACAAGAATGTCAAACTGTTTTGGAGTTTTGTGAATAGTAGAAAGGGTCAAGCCTCTATACCACATGTCATGAAGTTTGGTAATACCACATCGTCAGACGGTAAAGGGATATGTGAACTATTCTCCTCCTACTTCAGTTCAGTTTTTGATACAGTTTCAGTTAATAGTGTCCAGAAATGTCCATTATTGTCTTCCAATCAAAATAATTTTAAACTTTTGGAGAACTCCATTGCTACCTCGTCATCAAGTATCTCAATATCAGAAATGGATATAATACTAAAAATTAAGCAACTAGATCGCAACAAAAGCGCAGGGCCTGAATTACTTCCCCCTTCTTTCATAAAAACTCTCAGTAAAGAACTAGCCGTTCCTTTATGCGTCATATTTAACAAATCACTCACAAGTGGTGAATTTCCGAAGCGCTGGAAAACGGCATATGTTATTCCTATATTTAAAAATGGTGACAAGTCACAATGTGAAAATTACAGGCCAATAAGCATTCTATCCTGCTTTGCGAAGCTATTTGAATCTCTAGTTTATACCCATCTGTACAATCACTTCAAACCTATCATTTCTGACAGGCAGCACGGTTTTGTCAGAAATAGATCTACTGTAACAAACCTCCTAGAATACAAGAATTTTTTTTGTCAGAGCTTTGCTGTGGGAGGTCAAGTTGACTCCATATACACGGACTTTTCCAAAGCTTTTGATAAAGTGAGCCACAGAAAGCTTTGTGACAAACTCGCAGCGTATGGAATCAACGGTAGTTTGTTTCGTTGGATCTGTTCCTTAGGTTCCTACCTAAACAACCAAAGTCAGTTAGTTGCATTGAAGGGGTTCGTTTCATCCCCTGTGGAACCTACTTCTGGGGTGCCACAAGGATCGCATTTAGGACCTCTCTTTTTTATTGTGTTCATAAATGACCTGAAAAATCCTATGTTGCTAAAGATCTTGGTATCTTCTTTGATGACCAGCTCAGTTTCTGCCCTCATTATCAGCATATTATCACACAAGCCAATCAACATCTAGGCTTCGTCTTTTTAGATCAACTACGGGTTTTAAAAAGCCTCGTACTCTGCTCTACCTTTTCAATACCCTCGTGAGGAGTATTTTGGAATACGGTAGCCTGATTTGGTCTCCGTATTACAAAGTACACATTAATAATATTGAAAAAGTACAGAAGAAGTGTTTAAGAATGCTTTGTTATCGTCTGAAGATAGGTCGTTCGAATCTTGACTACGAGATGAGGCTTTCTAAATTCAATGTACATTCGCTAGAGATGCGTCGTAGGTACTTTGATTTTGTTTACCTTTATAAAATTGTTCACTCCATCACAGATACTCCCAATTTATTATCAAATTTAACCCTTAACATTAAACACAATGCACGCAGATCCAATAGTACCTCCTTGTTTGTTCTTAATATTCACAGAAACAACATTTCCTACTTTAATCCCCCTGTCCGTATGGCCCGCCAGTATAACGAAAATTTTGTAAAACATCCTGAACTAGATGTATTTTATCCAAGATATATTATTTATATCAAAACTGTAAAAGATATCCTCTTCCCCGAACCGAATAACTTGGACAATAGCGGCGCGTACGCGCCTCGTCTGTCCGAATGACTATTCCATTAATGATGATAATGGAAAAACCGTGAACAATTTCACGGTTTTTCCATTGGTATGTATAATTAAATTAGCAATATTATTAGCTACGAGCACACACGTATTATGTTATGTATAATTTGTAAGCGCATCTAATTGGATCGCAATCCAGCATCAAAAATAAGTGAACGTATGTATTTTATACTGTTTTGATTGTGTTCTGTTTTGCGCTTTAAATAAATAAATAAAAAATAAAATTTGTTTCACAGCAGAAAACACAGGTTTTGCAATGAGGACATTGCCATGTATTATCTGGCCTTGGCTTTAGAATCCCAGATCCTGACTGAAGGCAACTTAAGTGAGCTTTATTGCTGCAGTCTCTGCATTCAATAAGCCTGTCATTAGATCCACGAGACTTCTGCACCAGACATACAGAACAAACTCTTCCGGAAGGCTCATGTGGCAGTGAATCTTCCTGCTCTATCTCATCTGCACTTCCATCAAAAGACATCTGGCTTTCCGATAAAGGAGTCCCATCATTGTCAAGCTTCATTGAATGTCCCGCAATCATGATGATGAGATGGATCTGAGGAGTTGGAGAAGAGGAGATGGATCTGAGGAGTTGGAGATGAGGAGATGGATCTGAGGAGTTGGAGATGAGGGGATGGATCTGAGGAGTTGGAGATGAGGAGATGGATCTGAGGAGATAGATCTAAGAAGTTGGAGATGAGGAGATGGATCTGAGGAGTTGGAGATGAGGAGATGGATCTGAGGATTTGGAATTGAGGAGTTGGAGATGAGGAGATCGATCTAAAGAGTTGGAGATGAGGAGATGCATCTGAGGATTTGGAATTGAGGAGTTATAGATGAGTATCTGAGTTGAAGATGAAGAGATGGATCTGAGGAGATAGATCTGAGGAGTTGGAGATGAGGAGATGGATCTGAGGAGTTGGAATTGAGGATTTAAGATGAGGAGATGGATCTGAAGAGTTGGAGATGAGGAGATGGATCATAATAAAGTTATCCTCATATGTTGTTTTATAATATCGTGTATAAATAGAGAATGAATGTATCCTCATATATTGTTATATAATATATTAATGAAATTCATGATAGTAGTAAGTTAAATTTAATTAAATATTTAACAAACCTAAAAATTTTATTCCAATGTACCTACTTATACTTAGTTGAATTAATTTAATATAAACAGCTTCGGTTCCTATAAATACAGAGAAGCAATATCAACACACAGAAGACACTAATTAAATAATTCTTGTAGTAGATGATAATTTAACCCCAGCACATTGTCCAGTCATCTTTTCTTGTTTGTAGCTTTACTACAATACGGTAAAGAGCCAATCCAAGCCCCAGAGGGAGCCCTAAGCCCTTAACAATGTCTGCTCTTGTGGCTACACTAAGAGCTTGCCCATCAAATTCCTGAAACAAACCAAATTGCAATAGTTTTAAAATCTTCAATGTATGCATTCGACCAATCCATTTTACCCCTGGTGTAACAATAAATATGCGGATGTGTTCCTTTCATTTTGAGATAGATCCTCTAAAATACATAAGTATAAAATGAACAACTTTAAAAACGAGGGTGGCTTTTAAGTTGTTTTTCGAGATAATATATTTGTATTCTACTCGATAGGTTCAAATATCTCACATGGCAGGGTAAGAAATAATATTTTTACTGGCTTCCTTTTCATTTACTTGACTCATTGAAAAAACAAATTTAATAGATTTTTCCAATATTTAAATCTGATCAACATTCTAGGTATTGAAATATCTTAAGGTTTGCAATTCATTCCGTTAACCATCTAGAGTATTCTATTTGGGTATGGAACACTTAATAGGCGGTAAAGAAGATTATGCTACTTTCTCCATAGTTTTTTTTACCATTTACCTGCATTTTATCATCTGTCTCCATGCAGAGATAAGTCACTTACCCGGAATAATACATAGTGGTCACTATCATTTCTTACATTTTGCATTTTATAGTAACCTTTGTCCACAATAATTACACCCTTATGGTGAGTGATGATGTGGTTGAAGGTGTTATACAGGCTTATCATAGAATTACCGGCTCTCAAAGACAACTTATGTACGGATCACACCGTTATGTGCTTATCGAAAGATTTCCTACTTGAGGGTGTAATTAGCTAGCCATGCGGGAAATCGAAAATTGTTTTACCACTGTGCGGTAAATAAAGCTCATTCCGCGGCGTGTTTCAAACCATGAACGCTCAGCACAACAGACTATAGCGAGATTGGGTATCACTGTGATTTAAACTGATGTTTTGTTATTGTTAAGGTACCTACTAGTAAAAACAAAATTTTACCTGATCCCTTAATATAGGCGCAGCTTCAGGGTGATGTTTAGAAAAATAATAAAAAACTTCTTCAGTTGTCCAATTGGTTATATCTGGAATACTTGGATCTATGGGTGTATCTTCACCCAACTTGGAGGTTGCAATATCGAGTTCATGTGGTTTCAAGAATGGATCAACCGATTGAGAGTCCTCCATTGTGTACTCAATACTACTTGGTATAATGGCTGGCGACCCCATGACTGCTGGCCGTGATTCTAAGCAGTTATTGCATTCCCACTGATCCCACGCTTTTAGTCTCTCAGGTATGCGTGGATTGTGACAAAGGGCATGGTATGAATCTGAACATATGCTGCACACTGTTAGGATGCCCTGTGAATTGAAAAATATTGAAGCATTACCTACTTTTAAAATACAATATATATACACTCTTTTGCAAAAAAAAAAACGGGTACCTAAGGAAATTTACGTTCTAAGGTCGATTTTAGTTAAATTATTTATTAAAGTAAATGAAATTTATTTCTTTGACGTAGTCTATATACTTATAATCGTGTAAATTAATGGGCGTGAAGTGAATTCGAGCAATTAAAAGAAAAAAAACGATGGATTCTTTTAAATCGATGTACACGCCCAAACAATAAGAAGTGGTCGGCAATAAAGACAAGTTTTTTTTTACTTTTTTAAATTAAATAAAGTTACAAATGTAAAAACCTAATAACGAGTGTGACCTCCTCTTGCCAAAATCACAGCTTGAATCCTTCAGGGCATGCTTTCCACGATGTTTTTAATAACGTTTTGAGGAATACGTTCCCACTCTTCTGCAAAGACTCTTTTTAGCTCCCTGATGTTTTGTGGAGCAGATTGCACTGATCTTACCCGTCTCTTTAGAACATCCCACACATGCTCAATTGGATTGAGGTCAGGACTTCGAGCTGGCAATCTAAACGACGGATCCCAACTTCTTGCATGTAAGCTTCCACGTCGCCAAAACGGTGCGGGCGAGCATTATCGTCCATAAAAATGGAATCTTCCCCAAGTGCAGTCAATGTGGGTTGTGCATATGGAATTAGGACTTCCATTATGTACCGGTGTGCATTTAATGTTCCATTTTCTATGAAAACTAACTCCGTACGCTCCGTCGAATTAATTGCTGCCCAAAACATAACGGAGCCTCCGCCATAAGGAGTGATTTCTTCGAAACACACTTCCGCATAGCGTTCCCGTGGTCTTCGCAGCACTCGCCGGCGTCGGTCCTCTCCAAACAAAGAGATTCTAGCTTCATCAGAAAACAATACTTTATTCCAGTCCTCCAGAGTCCATGAAGCACAGTTCCGAGCAAACTGAAGTCGAGCAACACGGTGCTCACGGAGTAATTTAGGGCCCCGAGCTGGGCGGTAACTCTTGATATTGGCAGCCAAAAGCCTCCTCCTGACCGTCCACAAGCTAACTTCTACTCCTCTTACTTCTTCAAGGCTCTTCTTCAGGTCCACACTTGACGCCTTACGATTACGCAACGCCTGACTCACCAAAAAACGGTCAAATATACCGTTGCCAAATCCTCTGGACAGTTGAACGACTCACATTTAGCCGCTGAGACACGTAAGTTTGCGAACGACCTTCTTCAAGTAGGGCTATAATTTTATCGGCCCTTATCGCTTTATCACTCATATCAAAAAGTGGTATTTAATGTAAAAAGAAAGATTAAATTGTTTAACTTGCAGAAAATATCCAAAAAGTTTTAAAATATCGTAATCAGTTAAAAATCGTTGCAGCAATTCGCGCCATTAGTAAAGCAATTATAGAATAATCATTATTTTTCTTTTAATAATTTCAAATTTTAAATTTGGATCGTAAAGAATCATGCCAGGATGCTTCAAAAAACATGCCAATACATCGTCAAATTAACAAAACCTATTTTTTGTTCTTCTTCATTGAAGTAGAGAAAAAAAATCTAAAGTGCCCGTTTTTTTTTGCAAAAGAGTTTATGTATATGTTACTGTAAAGATTGTATGTATGTGTATGTTACTGTAAAGAATGATTCATGTTTAATTTAAGATCTTCCAGTAGGTAAAAACCTAAGATTTACCTTGGTAATGATCTGATATCATCGCTGTTATCGAAGTTTTACCAGAATTTGATTGGTATATTTTAGGTTTTACCCCAGAAACATGATAAAAAATTTAAAATAGCCAATTCTTTACGTATTTTATCTAAAAACATGGTAAACATTGTAAAATAGCCAACTCTTGACGTATCGGCGAAACGTTTCGTTGGTATAGTACTCGCGGGCAATTTGCAATCCCCAAAATATATCGCGTAAAGAAAAAAACGCGCTTGGAAATCATCGGGATAACGTTGTAGTTCTGCAGGCCATGATAGCTCTCCATGTGATGATTAGAAAAAAATACTGCGATGACTTACACAACATAGGCATATAGGTTTATTATCAGTACTATCAGTACTATAATATTATAAATGCGAAAGTAACTCTGTCTGTCTGTTACGCTTTCACGCCAAAACTATTGGACCGATTTGAATGAAATTTGGTATGGTGATAGTTTGAGACCCGGGAAAAAACATAGGATAGATTTATCCGACTGCGCAAAAAGAGGTTAATGTTTTTGCGCGATAACCGACATACGCGCGGGCGGAGCCGCGCCTGGAAAGCTAGTATTAGATAAATTAATTCAAAATATTTACTAAACTATTATTAATAATAAACACTTCGTGAGTTGAAAGTGATTTTGGATCGCGTAAAGAAAAAAACGCGCTTGGAAATCATCGGAATTGTAGTTCTGCAGGCCATGATAGCTCTCCATGTGATGATTAGAAAAAATACTGCGATGACTTACACAACATAGGCATATAGGTTTATTATATTAGATAAATTAATTCAAAATGTTTACTAAACTATTATTAATAATAAACACTTCGTGAGTTGAAAGTGATGTTGGAAATACACAAAGCTTTATTTCTTTATCAACTAATTCTACATATTGTCTTTAGTGAAACCTCAACTAAAATATGATGGTAAAAGCCTGGAAAATTATATCATCATAAAAATCTATACCTATATATCTAAATCATGTTGGTTAATCTGGGGATTTATAAATAAAACCTAGGATTTGCCAAGCTACAAGATTTTACAGTAACATATATCTACCTAAATTCATTGTAATATTATATCACTACAGTTATTCTAATCAGAACTTACAGCATCATTTGTTTCACAGCAGACAACACAGGTTTTGCAATGAGGACATTGCCATGTATTATCTGGCCTTGGCTTTAGAATCCCAGATCCTGACTGAAGGCAACTTAAGTGAGCTTTATTGCTGCAGTCTCTGCATTCAATAAGCCTGTCATTAGATCCACGAGACTTCTGCACCAGACATACAGAACAAACTCCTCCGGAAGGCTCATGTGGCAGTGAATCTTCCTGCTCTATCTCATCTGCACTTCCATCAAAAGACATCTGGCTTTCAGATAAAGGAGTCCCATCATTGTCAAGCTTCATTGAATGTCCTGCAATCATCAATCTTTTCTTGATTGTACTTTTATTTAAAGATCCCACTGGGCGACCTCTTTTCCTTTTGCTAGGAACATTATTATCAGAAGGATCAAATACTTTTTTGGCCATTTTTCGCCTTTCGCCAACTCTTACTCCTGCATTGCGAGTGGCCATGTTGCTTGGGCCATGGTTTGAGGAAGAACCACCTCCTCGTTTTTTTGGTCTTCCCCTCATCCTTTGAGGGGATGATCTGCATGATGAGTTTGCTGAAGAAGTCATCTGTGCAAATGAAATTTTATTAATATTTAGAATTTTAATGTCAACAGAAATATGATCAGAATAGCAGATAATGTCAATATAATAAATACCTTAGTGTTCATATCAGCATTGTATTCAAATTTGAAACTGTCTGAGCTATCTCCGTCATGATCAGCGGGTCCAAGAGCTAAGTTACCATTGGGCAACCTAACTAAGCTCCCAGTCGCAAGTTCCTTATTGATAATTGATTCTAGATGTTTCTTGGAATACTTTGACTCTTGTAATGAAGCTGTTTTTACAAGATCTTCAAATGCAATGCCATTTTCTAAGTAAGTTTGGTCCTGGTAAATGAGAGTAGCTATCGCAGAAGTTATTATTCTCCGCTCATTTGGTGCTGTTCCAGAAGACATTATTACTAAAAAAAATTAAACCTAATTGAGCAATAGAGTAATAATTTTTAATCAAATCCATAGCTTATTTTCTAGATAACATAAATATTCGGTAACATAAATTTGAAACATGCTTCAAGGAACGAATTAATTAGCATTCCACTGATTCACCGTGCGGGTGCCAGGTCCATAGCGTTGTAGAGGTAGATGCCAGAAGGGCCTGGGACTTACAACCTGGGGCGTAGGGTTAAGAGGCTCCTTTACGATGACATCACTGCTCCTTTTCACCGCTCGAGCCTCCTCCCCTGCTCAACCAAATTTGGTAAGGTCCTACTAATGCCGCCTTAGATACAATATGAGTTCTAACCACTGGATTGAGTTACACAACGCACAGGTACTCTCGACAGAACGCCACTACATACCTACCGAGAATGGTAAGAGAAGCGATCGAAATAACGAAGTATCGAAATTACAATAGGTAAGATGGGTTTCAACTGTCGAGAACATGGAATCCAGTGGTCAACCTATGCAAGAGCCAAAGATATGTTACAAATAGTTCACGACCTGATATCGTTAGTTTTGTATGTCGAAATTTAAATAGTGGTGTGAGTGACATGACATTAATAGTATTGCCTTGCCGAAAAAACGTACTAGAAAGAGGGTAGACCGGTTCGTCTGCTCTTAGTGCCTACCATCCACTCGCACAGACTTCCTTCAGTTTACTCGTGATCATGGCGCTTGCAACAGTGTCGAAATATCGTGAGCTCAAAATTAACAAAAAACATTGGTAAATATCACGTCGGTAACAAATAATTATAAAGCCTTAGTTACACGTTCTAGTATGCTAGTTACAGTTGTTCTTTACAGGCCAAGGTCTAAGTAGGTTATATAGGTATTTCGATGGTATACCCATTGCTAATGTAAATATAAGTACCTAGGTATATAATATACGTTAGTCAAATATGTATTATGTTTACGTTTAGGTATGTTATTTAGTAAGTATTTATATTTATGCTTTAAATATAGGTACTTAAGTATTGCTATTTTATAAGTCTTTACATCACTAATACAAATATACATTGGGTAGAGAAAATATTCTTTGAGAAGAATCAAGGCAAGTTCATCAAAACAAAGGCGGGCGGCGCGGCGGCGGCGCGCGGCGTGAGGTGTGAGAAGAGCGTGGTGAGCTCCGATAATTCCCGAACGCACAAAATAAATAATAATCAGTATGAACTAGCGAGGACGCGAGTGGACGAGATGGACGAGATATGCAAGGGTGCACCCATGTGCAAAATAATAATCAGTATGAACTAGCGAGGACGCGAGTGGACGAGATATGCAAGGGTGCACCCATGTGCAATTGGCATAAATCCCTGCAAACATTGATTGATTGAAATCTATGAATTAGGCTATGAATTGCTCTTCCTCAGTTTATGGGTCAGCAGCAGCGTTGCCAGATGTACGATTTAAATCGTATTCATACGATTTTTTACATTTATTTTGCATGTATGATCCAAGGGCAGAAATCGTACGTAAACATACGACTTTTTTAGATTTCATACAACCAAAGTAGGTACTAATACCAATATAGCACGTCACTATTTGTGATATGACTCTTCCACCAGACGAATTTTGGGCAGGAATTTGCGCCTTTGAAGATTTAAAAAATATAGCAAAATTTGCTCTGGACTTATGCCTACCGCACTCTAACGCAGATTGTGAACGCTGCTTCAGTTCAGTAAATCTTATAAAAACAAAGATCCGAAACAGGCTGAGCAATGAAACATTCAATGGCACACTTTTAGCTAAACAGCATATTAAGCATTATGGGTGTTGTGTGGATTTTTCTCCAACACGAGAAATGTATAACATGAATAGTGAAACCCTTTACGGGGATAAATAAAGACTTAAAAGTGTGTGTTTAAATTGATTATTTGCTTTATAAATATAATAAAACAAAGGTTTTGAAAACGTACTATTTTTTTTTTGTAGCCTTCTTAGGGAATACGACTTTTTATTTACCCATCGTACGATCGCGCATTGAAAACGTCTGGCAACACTGGTCAGCAGAGAGAGATCAGACCCCAACAATGAAATCAACTCACTAACAAATATAATATACGCTATTTTGATGATCTTAACATTTTTTTTTTTGGGAAATGATAAATGACAAACTTTGGACAAAGTGTATTATAGACCCCAAAGGAGAATAAGTTGAAAAATAAAATAATTTACTATTCATAAATCTGTGTTTCATTCAAAAAGTCGTAGACGTATTAGATATAATATATCAATTTCTAGGGCGTTCGGATAACCTATCAGTTCCAAAAATAACACTCACAAACGCTACAAATGATCACACAGGGCGTTCGGATAGGGACTTCGTGAGCATAAATATCGTTTTCGCTCACCGTTCGGATAGCTTTGAAAACGCTGATGACAGAGAAAAGTGCTATTTTTGACCCACGTCTTACCGTGGGATTGTTGTGATCGTTTTTTGACAGCTAACATTTTATGAGAAATATTGTTGTTCCTATCATAATGAATAGAACTGGCGATGCCTCCGGCAGATTTAATTACAGACCTATATCTTTGGCTTCAGTTGTTGCACCTATATCTTTAGCTGCAGTTCCAAAAAACGTTATTTTGGGTTTCAGCGGTTGTCAAAATAAGTATAAGACGTTCGGATAGCATACAGTCATTGGTGGTCAAAAATAGCAGAAGCTTCTTTCCGAACGCTAAGATACAAATGCCACTTTTGAAACTGCTACAAACGCAACCGAGCCAAAACGAACGCACCAATAATTTATCACAATTACACATTCAAACATCTTTCCTTCCTTAGATACTTGGGTGGTAGCTAAAAACCAGTAAAACTAACAATTGGCATGATGCTGAGCTAAAGCCCAATCAGCCTAAAAATTATGTTTACCATATAATTAATAATTAAATTTGTTTCATCTATATAAATTTTATAAAAATCACACAGATAATTAAGGTAATCTCTTCCTTTGTAAATTTCGGTAGGTGTGAGTGGTAAATAAAATATAATTAATATCATGTTACCTATGATTGGACATGGGTAAAATAGCATTTGTGGGTGTTATTTTTGCAAACTGTAGGCTATCCGAATGCCCTAACACACACAATATAAACAAAACAATTGCAATTTGTAACTTACAATTATTATGTTTTGATCTCTTTCTCCACTTAGCAGCGTTTCTATAGCTCACATTATCTTTGTAATCAACTTTAAAGACACTTTTTTCTTTTAGGCAACGTTTCAGATCAGCTTTAGTGTCTTTTGCTGATACTTTGTAACACTTGAGCATAAACTTGCAAATCCTGTTCACATCTGGGCGTGACTTTCGTGAACGTAAGTGATCAATTGCAGCCAAAATCTGGTTTTTATACTTTATCTCTGACATTTCTGAAAGTAAGATTAATTAATCAGGTCAAAATATAATCTTAGTGTTTAAAATAAATGGGGACAGGACTTTAGAATCAGTAGGTATATATATATATATACATAGATACTACAGGTAGGAAGAGGGAAAGAACGAAGAGATAGAGGAGTGTTGGAACATCTTTCAAGAAGGGTGGGTATTATGGAAATGTAGCTTTTTAAAAGATAAATATAATTTTTTAAAACTACATACAAATACATTGGAAGGATTTTTTCACTCATAATATACTCTAAGTAGGTCTTTTATTTTAAGTCTGTCAAAGTGACAGTTTATGTGAGATGAACCAGCGTGATTTGTGACAGGTGTCAAAATTACAGTGGATGTCATATTCTATGTGCCTATTCAAATACTTTTCGTTATCATACATTTGTCAAACTTTCATAGAGATCTTCATTTCAGATGACACCTGTCATATTATTATAGGGTTTATCTCAGAAATTTGACTTGGATGGGTGGACTAGTTACCATTAGAGGACACCTTGACAACTGAGTGCTTATGTGCTTCAGAGGGAATGTTAAGACGTTGGTCCCAGTTATTGTCTTAGGATGGCAGTTGTTACAGCATGGTGACATTTTGCTAAAACTCTCCTGGCTAACTACCACCCTCTAGTAGAAAATCTGTCGCCAAGCACCTAATGGTGTGTTCCGGCAGCTGTGTTTGAGAGTCCGTAATTCTAAGTTAGCCTGAATGACATCTTCCACCAAGTCACCATATACCATCAGGTGAGAAAGTGGTCAATCAGCTATAAAAATAAAAAAACTGTTTATCCTAGACCACTACTTTCCTTACAGATATATATTTATTTAGTTATTCATTCATTACAACTATTCTTACAGGCTTAACCCTAATACAATAGTTTAGTCAAAATAAATATTTCAATTATATGATTTCATAGAGATCTTCATTTCAGGTGACAGCTGTCAAATTAAAATGGAAACTATTGACCCTAGTTTCTTTACAGATATGATATATCACATAGAGATCATCATTTCAGATGAGGGCTGTAGAATTGAATATAATATATGCACTTAATTATTCTGCATTTTATTTTATATTATTAACAGATATATTATTAGTTTATTTATCAAGAAATACATCAATGGCTTACCTATCAATAATAGAAAATAAATAGTTTTTAATTGTGGTTCACATGAATCTATTTTTGTGAATAATTTAGCTGTCAAAACTTTCAGGGTGTGAGCTGTTCTAAGATTGACATATGTCATTTGACATGAAGATCTTAATAATATCTATAACTTTTGCGAAGATCAATAGTTTCTGCTATATTGGTAAGAGCTGTTCCCATGGGAGACTGCTAGAGGAATAGTGAGTTTTGTTTAGTCCTCTAATGGTACTATAGTAAATTAGTGAGTGATGTACAGTCCCTGGGGGACTGAGATAGGGGACTTTAGTGTAATGAGCGCATCAGAACAGAGAGTAAATACATAACAGATTGTACACTTACACACATTCAATTTAATCTAAGACACCTGAATAATTAGCAGTCAGGAACAGTTGGATGAATATTTTGATTCCGTCTTTTTTGGATATGCTATTTTATTTCAATGCCACATTAATTGACAGTTCAATGTAAGCCATACATTATTACTTGAACAATGTTAGCAGTATGTACATTCAGTGAAATCTGTGGACTGTGCCTAATTTAATTGGTCATCTGTGCACGCATTCAATAAGCATGTACAGTGACAAAGTGTGCAAAATACACAAATAATGAAGGTTGAAATTCAAACAATCATTTATATCTCAAATAATATTGATTTCCGTAACATAACATTTTATGTAGATAAAAAGGGAATCTATATCTGTAAAAAAATAATGAAGGTACTATGTGGTGTATACCTATTCTATTCTTAAATCGAGCCCTAAGGTTATTAGGTTAATTAGGAAACAGAGTACATGAATAAGACGATCAAAGTAAACCTAGCAGTTAAATTTATTAGCAAACCATTTGCATGATTTTTTCGTCGTAAAATGTGTAAAAATTTGGAAATTGATCTGGTGCAAACATTTTTAAATACTTTTTACCTAGGTAAAATCATGCCTGCAATTTTACAGTCCTTCAGTTGCAATAATTAATTCCTCCCGACTTCTGCCTTGCAGGAACTCACTAAATTTTCATGAATACATTTAAAACACCTATTTTATAGACCTTTTCTTTTCTTTGGTTTCATTAATTTCAAAGCAAGAGCTATTTTCCTACAATTATAATAATCTGTGGAAATATTTTAACGGCCCACAGATAAAACAAAAAATAAGGGGGTGCAGGAGTGCGTTCTGAACCTCGGTTAGAGCGCAACTTTTTAACGTTTGAGTTTTGGAGGCTCTTTCTATGCAGACGTACCATCACGTGTGATTGTGGCCAAATGCTTACCTATCACCAATAATAAAAAAAAAAAAAGCTCTGGTTCAGTCCAGACGTAGGATAGATTATAATATTGTCGTGGTCTATACTCCATCTCTGTGACAGTTCTCAGAAAAATCACGCCTATGAAGTCCTAAATTTCTTATTAGTACCGTCCCTAGGAGGAAGTGTCTATGATGGAGAAGACATTTATATTCTGTTGGTTGTGAGACAAGAATGGTAATATATACGCTTGCATTAGTTTGAAAGAGACAGCATTAGTTTGTTTTGTCCTGCTCGGCGTATGCGACTTTTTTGTTTGCCACATATCACAGTTGTGGCAAACAAATTTGTTCGGTGCTTGAAAGTGTCCTTTTGTTCGTGTTAAACAAGGATTTTGATTCAAATTCAAATTCAAATTGTTTATTGACATAAAAACGAATTACACATTTACATTTATGTCCCAAAAAATAATTTTATAATTAATTTAATCTAATTTCATATTACACATAAAATCACAAATACAATAATCAATTAATTCTTACAATTTCAAAAATGTCTATCAATAAATAAAAATAATAAGTTACAAATCAATTAAAATATCATCAAAGTCAATTGAGTTATCATAATCCTTACCCTGTCCCATTGATCATTTAAACTTTCACAATATGTCAAAAACTGTTCTACAGTTATTTTCCAGTTGTCAAATAAAATATCAAAATCAGTGTTAGCGGAAAGGAGCGCATTGAAGTGATTGCGGGTACGAACCAAAGGTGACATAGATCGTGCGGTAGTACGACCTATTTCCTTGTAAAAAAGGTTATGAGGCTGACCACGCCTATTCGCTGGAGCCCAAGGATTATCTGGTACGAACAGCTTACATAATAAGTTGTGCAGGTGTAGAGAGTCGACTGATCCTCTAAGCACCTTGCAGCAAATAGTCAGTTGGTCCAGCAGTCTTCTCACCTCCAAAGAATTGTATCCGAGCAGCCCAAGCAAAAACTTTGTAGGGTACATATATGGATAAAAGCCATAGAGCTTTTTATACAGCGACCTTAAAAATGCTTTTTGTACCTTCTCAAGCATCCGCGCGTAGGTGACGTGATACGGGTTCCACACACAAGCACTCGACTCGAGCTTGCTTCTAACTAGAGCACTGTACAACGTTTTTATTACTTGAGGATTTTCAAAATCCTTGGCATTACGTAAGACAAAGCCAAGACGACGATAAGCCTCTTTAGCGAGATCTGACACGTGATCGTGGAATGTCAAGCTGCGATCGAACGTTACCCCCAGATCTTTAATACAAGATACTCTATTAATAACTAAGTCGTTTAAATGGTAATTAAAATATATTGGATATTTTTTGCGGTCGAATGTCATTATATTACATTTATTTTCATTAAAATTCATTTTATTTGTCACACTCCATTGAAAAATTTCATTAATATCATTCTGTAATCTAAGACAGTCACTGTGAGAACTGACTTCTAGAAAAAGCTTAAGATCGTCAGCATACAAAAGGCACTTGGAATTACGCAAAACTTTAGGCAGGTCATGAATCATGATGGAAAAGAGGAGAGGACCAAGAACTGAGTCCTGACTTACGCCAGATCTAGTGTGATAGGGTTCAGAATCGTAACAACCATGCCTCACAAATTGGCGCCGATCCCTCAGATAGTCGGAGAAAAAGTTAAGAAGACCTGGAGTGAAGCCTATGGCCGATAACTTTTCCAACAGTATGTAATTATCGATTTTTTCGAAAGCTTTTTGGAAGTCAAAGTATATGACATCAATCTGAAGGCCGCGATCCATCGCATCAGATATGTAGTCTACAAGGCATAGCAAATTCGTGTTTACTGATCTCCCCGCCCTAAAACCGTGTTGCTCGTCACCTATTAGATGTTTAACTTGTCGATATATCTCCTTATGTAGAATGTACTCAAAGACCTTCGCCGGTGCACACAATATCGCTATAGGACGATACTCGTCAACCATCGTCTTGTTGCTACTCTTGGGGATAGGAGTCACTGGGGATAATTTCCACTGGGCGGGGTATTTTCCATTTAAGAGCGATAAATTGAAAATATGGTAAAGTGGAAGAAATATATGCTCTTTATACATTTCGATAATAAAGCTAGGTACATTATCGGGTCCAGGTGAGCTACCTGACTTTAATTTATCAACACCGCGTTCAATATCTTCGAGTGACAGACTAGGTACACTTACGTAACCACCTACAACTCTGCAATTGCAGCATGAGTTACTATCTATTACCGGCAGATCGTCCAAGAAGACATTAGAAAAGTAGTCCGAAAACGCTTCGGCTGCTTCCACACCAGTACATGACTTCCCTTTGTAAGTGACGCAAGGTTCAAAACCACCCTTAGACCTAAGGTTATGCACATGACCCCAAAAACACTTAGGTTGAAGCTGAAGCTTTTTCTCTATATATACCATATGAGATTTGTATGCTTCAGAGATAAGCGTCTTCAAGCTGGTACGTAGTTCCGAAAACAGCTTATAGCTTGCCTCACATCCTGACTTCAACCAAGCTCTGTGCAATCTACCCTTCCGGCGGATGTCCCTAATAATGTTCGCGTCGAACCAAACGGGATATCTTTTACATATTGCAACGCACCTTTTCTTTTTCGGAACTGACAGATCAAATAATTGATAAAAAATGCTATAAAATTTGTCACATGCAATAGAAACGTCATCGCACTCGAGAACCGGTGCCCAGGAAGTTTTCTCGATCAATGAGTGAAACAGTGCAAAGTCCGTTTTATTGAAATTCCAGTCGCGCGACTTATTAATATTACTCGGCTGCAGACACTCGCTGTGTTTATTGTGGAATCGTACACTCACCGTTATATTAAGTCCCGGCCCGGGTGATACAGCTGGTCAATGTGGACGAACCCGTCGCCCTCAGATACGCATACCCGCCGCAATTCACTGCGCTCCCGCGCCAACACTACGTCAAGAGTACTACCATGGGAATTAACAATGTCATTGTGATCGATTAAGTTACAGTATCTCAAAAAGTAGCAATAGTGGTACTATTCATATTTAGATCGCCAACAATGAATACGTTGTCGTTCATAATGTTATCTAAATTGCACTCGATTTTACATAAAACATTCATGTAAATGGCATCAGTCGCCTTTGGCTATATATATTATAAACTATGATGTGTATATTGTAAATTGTATGTTAAATTCGACTCTGCTGCTTCTACCAAACATGGTGAAATGCAGAATTCTTGGCTGTAAAAACAGAACTGAACGAAATATGGAACACATTACGTATCACATGTACGTGCTATTTTTCATATGTCTTTACCATTTTTACACAGTCTATGCGAATCAAATACGAATTTCTGATCATAACATGAATGTCTGCGTGTTAAATTATTTAATAATCTTACATTTTACTACAAAATAATTTCTTGATTTTGAGATTATAATCCATAAAAATTGAGTAGTGTTCTTTTGTCTATCTGTCTCACTCTACTATGATGAAATTTGTTTAGGGAGAAAAGAGAGTGTGAACATAGATCAAAAATTATACTTTTTCGAATTATAGCAATTTTCGGAATACCAGCTCATGACCGCAGATTTTTCCCATAAAAATGGGTAATTCTGTATGAACCACTTTTGACAAAATTTAACGCACTTAAATGTTGATTTGCAGTTTTCATAAGGAATGCTGTCCTTCATCGTGTATGGATTCAAGCAACTGGAGGACAAAATTAATTAAGTTAAAAATTACATAATTTATGAATTAAATTGTAAGTGATGCCAAAAGTTGAATCTTGATGTTATTCAGACATATGTTTTATATACCATAAAGCTATAAATACATTATTACTTTGTTTTATTTTAAGTGCACACTATGAAATATTATAGGTACGAAGGTTTGTATGAGTTTGTTACTCATACAAACTTCAAGCCACTCAACGCCGAAGTTTTCAACGAAATTTCGCATATAGATTCCGTAGGGCCCGGATTAATAAATTGGCTACCTTTATTCCGAGATATTGAATATTATCGGGGGATATAACTATTCCACGTGGTTGAGTCCACAGGCGCAAGCTAGTTATCCAATTGTACCATGGGTTAAGTTACGTAGGTAAATAGTTATTTGGACCACTTAATCTAATAAGTAAGATTTTTGGTCCCACGTCCACTAAACCAATATAAAAGTTTGCATTTTTAAATGACAGACCTTGATGAAATTTGATACCTACATATATTTAGATAGCTTAAGTCGTATAACAACCTTTAAGTAGATTAACATTGAACTGTGCTTTAATTACCGAGGTTCTCGAAGAGATCGCGGCCCAACCAAGTTCTATGTGGGCGAAATTATATGTATTTAACTAACAAAAATGCCATTGTTTTAAACTCTACCAAAAATATTCTGTACGTTTTCAGTTAGTTTTAGAATCATGGTAATTTTCTAAAACTAGCTGACCTGGTTTCTCTGCCATTAAGGCGGACCGTTCAATCTGTAGCGAGAAATACAAAATTTAACAGTCTGTCTATTTGTTGCGAGATCGAATAACATTTGTAGGTATATGTTTCTTTAATATACTCAAATCAGAGATCTTTTTTAGAGTATTTTGTTATTGAATCTTACATATATGTATCGGATATCATAAATTTCTCTACTAATCTGCAAAAACAGTTTTA
This sequence comes from Plagodis dolabraria, assembly GCA_963854805.1. Taxonomy (NCBI): domain Eukaryota; kingdom Metazoa; phylum Arthropoda; class Insecta; order Lepidoptera; family Geometridae; genus Plagodis; species Plagodis dolabraria. The sequence goes on from OY978443.1 coordinate 15,211,574, forward strand.
TATATTTGTAAATTATGATGCCAAAATACCTTTAGGGTATAATTTCCAATTTGCGCAATTTAAAAACAATACACGTACTAAAGTTATCCGATCTAGGAACATACATTAAATTTTGAAATATTTTTTCTTAATGCTTAATTGTAATTTGGGTAATGTTATGGGACACTGGCAATTCTGCAATATTAGGTATTTATACTCTGTCTCTATCGGGTATACGCACATAGCTACTCCCCCATAGATACTTCCTCCTAGTACAGTCCGTACCTGTCAATGTCATACTTTATGGACATGCCGAATATTGATGTGCGACGAATCATCGCGACCACAGAGTTTTATTTAAAATATCGATAGTTTATACTAACGATATTTTAAATAAAACATAATTTATCATTAATTTTTCTGTATATTCTAATATTATTTACATGTGTATATACTTCATCTCAAATATTAGTGAGTAAATTGAATCCAAATTCTCACCTACTCATGCAACATTTGGCATAAAGGCCGTGCTACCACTTACCAGGCCAAAAACTAAAAAAAGGCACGCCGCAATTTTTTCTGAAACGAACCGTTCTCCTCAGTACGAGTGCCGACGCCTTGTATACGCCACGTGTTTTCCATTATCATTACTTTTTTTTGTTACTATTGTTGTTAATTCGTTGAGTTCTGTTGTTATTGTTAGTTTTTTGTTGGCAGTAATTCGCATAAACAAAGAAAAGTATGGCGAATCTTCAACCTCAGCATTAACTGAAGACAAAGACAAAAAACTTTCAACGCCAAATAAAAAAAAGGAAAAAGGCTGCTCCTATCACAAACATTGACGACTTCGACGCCGCTGCTATTCGCAACCATATATATGTTTACTATACACGGGGTGAATTGCCTACATTGAAAAAACTTGCCACATCTCTCAAAGACGCAGACTTGTTCAAGGATAACTTGCCATTTTTATCGAAAGTATTGAAAAATGTTTTTTGAGTGTCGTAACATTATTATAATTACTATACATTATTACATACTATATCTTTAATAGTAGTAGTTGTAGGTGAGAAATTTGATTTTCTTTACTTACGTAAAATCCAATTTCTCACCTACAACTACTCATTCGATTTCATTACAACATTGTTTGATAATTGATTTTTTCCACCACTATCCCAACTCTAAAAATTTTAATCTTCTATGTAAATGTCACTGTCGCAGAGATCAAGCTATCTTTTATGCAGTATAGTCTCGTGGTTAAGCCATTGGTCTGTGGTTAAGCCTACCCGAATTGTGGATTTTATGATAAGTATATATCGAGGGTGTAAGGTTAAAACCAAATAAGTAGAAATTTTTGGATAATCACTTATAAAGCTCACATGTAATTTTTGTCCTCTTTTAGGTGGTTTATTAAAATAAACGATTAAAGAATCTATCACAGAAATTGACTCACAAAATAACCCAATAAGTGGATAAAAAAGTGGTTTTTTAGTTTAAAATACTATAAAGCGAGTTATGGGTAAAATTTTTACTTTTAGTAAGTGACAAAACCCAATTATGTACACTTATTGGATTTTATCACAAAAATATTCTCCTAACAAAAAAATCATGCTCTTGTGATAAAATCACATGACAACACTTATTGGGTTTTAACAAATACAAATACTCCTAATATAGGTACTTGTTCCGGTTAAAATCAGTTAGCAATAACTATCGGGCCTTTATTCTACCCTGGCACCCTGACCCTGATATTTAAAATTCATCTTATCTCGATGATAAATAGATGGAGATATCCAAAAGAAGAATGAAGTAAAGAAGATGTTTAATTGTACTGTCGTGATGCTATAACAAGTACATACATATTTTTTACTCTCTGATACCTAGAGATCCTAAGTAATTTTTTTTGAATATTTTTATTATTTGCAATAGCGCATGCTCTGCGGATTACATAGATAGATACCCAATACGATGGTTAAAGAACAATAGGAAAAATTATGACTGATCATGTTAGGTCAATTGGATTAGAGCATACCCAGGCTAAAGGGGTGGTCAGTTAAGCCTTTAAAATGACGTAAAAGGGCTCACAAACATCAGAGTGGAAGAAAAACGGTTATTGGGCAAGAAGAGCGAAAGAACTATTAAGTCACTAAAGGCGTATGAGACCAGAAAGAGTTCCCAAGCCTGTAATGTGTATTAAATGCATTTGATATGCACTGAAAAGTTCAATATTATAGATTGTGTGTAAAAGTTTTGATAAAATGGATTTCATAGCTAAGAAAAACTTCATTCTATCTTGCATGAAAGTTAAGCCACTAGAAAAGTGAAAATTTCATAAAGGAAAACAGAATTCAAAAAGAAAACAGAAGGAAAATTCAAATTGCACGTGAAATACATTTTGATTAAGAAATCCTACTACACAGTTTGTGATTACTTAAACGACAAAAATGCTTGGAAAATTCCGCCTCTGCCAAGCTATCACATGTCTCCTACGTAATTTAAACAAATATTGTAATAATTGTATTGTATTTTAACACATTGTAAAATGACGTTTAAAAGAATGGCCCCGAGTTTCTTGCCCGTTCTTCTCGCAGTGGCGCTATAATATTTTTTGGTAAACGTGGCAGCACAATGTAGAATATTTCAATATTAAAATTTGTAATTGACCTTCATTATGAGCGTCTTAGACGCCTAAATTTAATAAATGATTTTGAATTGAATTGAGAGCATCAAATAAGAAAGACTGAATGTCAGTAAAAAAATCAAAAAACTGTGAAAAAGTCTAAGTTTAGGTGACGTTGTACATAAGCTTGGATGTCACGGGTACTGTCACTAAAGCAAATTCATTGGGGTTTACGCAGTAGGTGACCAACGTGAGAAAAAAGAACCGCCACATAAATTAGAGATAAGGCAACCAGAAAGTAGAATTTAAACGCTCTTTTTTTTATATGTAAATAAAAGAGTTTAAATTTCATGACATTTGGATTTTAAAAAAATTAAGCACGCTTTTGATGAAAAATAAAATCAGCGATAACCAGTGACCACATGTACTGGTTTAATATGAAAAGAATAAGCTATGTCAAAGGAGAGCTGAAAATATACTTTATAACTACGAGATGAGCGAGATTTTTCGATATATTGACGTCTCCCGAGCTCAAAACACCCCAAAACACGAAGATCATACCCGCCTTCAGTTGAAAACTAGTGGTCAGAAGAAATTGAAACACTGAATTCACAACAGCTATCCGCATTGCAAAGAAAACGGATCTAGAGATGATTAACAGCAAACAAATAATACGGGAAGAACTTCACGGCTGGGGGGGCTTCCGGGGGATAAAGACAATTGAAAATTGTGAGACAGATTATTAAACCTCATGCTTATAGTGATGGTTTAGGTTAGATTTTAGAATAGAAGTTTCATCTTTATAGAATCAAACATGTAAGAAACTAATATGTGTATATTACTTAGTGTTAAGACCCAATAAGTCGGCCCTCCAATTTTGTTATTTCAAGTTTATGTAAAATCTGAATACAAAACAATGATTACAATGTATAATGATTAATCTTATATATATTATCTCACTTTTTATCTACATATCAGCGACGAATATGAGTAAAAAAATATTATGCCTACAACATTCAACATCGATTATATCGCAAGTAAGTTTGAGCGACTTATTGGGTTTTAACTCTACACCCTCGTAGGAGTTGTAACATGGTAAGTCAGAGTTTTTATTACATATGGCTGCATTCCGAAACAAGGGATTTATCTCCAATGTAAGTACTTGTCAGGGCTACGTTCAGAGCTTCGGGGTGTAGTTGTTTGATTGTTTTTCTACTTACTCGAAGGTTCCGAACGGCCGGTTGTTTTATAACCTCAAATATCGTTTTTGGCGGGGAATTGTGCAAAATTTATAGACATTTTATGATGTTTGAAAAGCAATAACTACCGTTACCTGCAAAATATAAAAGATTGCCTATAATTTACTCATCAAGAAATGTCAAGGTCATGTCAGTTAAACATTCAACATTTTAACGACCTCTTTTGATAGTTAAAAAGTTGCGCTCTACACGAAGGTCGTGAACGACGTTAGAGTGAAAAGTTGCACTCCGAGTGCACTCCGAGTGCGCTCTAACCGAGGTTCGGAACGCGCTCCTGGGGTGCGTTCTTATTTGTCGTCCGACGACGGATGATCGCTCCAAGCAGAGCGACGCTCGTCATCCGCCTTTTAAGAACGGCTCTGTTATCATATCTGTATCAAGAACACTACTTAAAATGTTTCACTGACTCAGAAGAAATGTATTTACAATTATGTACTTTTCCACGACACACAACTAAAACAAACATACAAAATATAACAATAATAATAATACAATTTTGTAAACAGAAGTCTACGTAAACAAAAAGTAACTTAAAACAAAGAAAAATCAAGTCCCAACTGTCAAATGAAACGTCAGGGCGATATTTATCCACCGATTTCGTGGGGCGACCGGTGCGTCGTCGAGCGATATATAAGAACGCTCCGGAAGATCATCGGACGATCGCTCCGGGCATATAAAAACGCTCGGGGCGTCGTCGGACGTCGTCGGACGACAAATAAGAACGCACCCCAGAGGTTCTGAAATATCTGCAGTCGGAAGTTCTGAACCATATCCTATTTGATCTATGGCTGAACGTGCCTCTGTGGCTTGCCGTTTTTCGTTTTTGTTTACATGTAAAAGAAAAATAACAAAATTTATTCAACAACACGTATCATAATCAAAAAGAAGACGACATCATGACGGCCTTATTGCCTCACGCTATACGTTCGTCCATTGTGAGAACACGGTTTATAAAAGCCATATACTATTCATCCCAACCCGAACATGCCAGCAGAACTAAAACTGGAAAAGTAGTCAATGTAGCAATAATTGGAACTCCAAATTCTGGCAAAAGTACCTTAATTAACAACATAATCGAGCGCAAGGTATGTAGATTTATCTTTATAAAATTAACAGACATGAGAATGGAATAAATTATTGTGAAAGGAAGACATGAAATCAGTTAAAAAAGGGGAGGGCAATTCTTGCGAGAATTGCGAATTACAAATCAATATTATTAAGGGAAAACCAACACTTGACCCTTCAGCTGCCAAGCTTTTTTTGACATGAGCTCAAATTGCCAATATAAACATGGCTGCCAATTTTTTGAATTTTTTTGCAAAGTTGCAATTTCAGCAATTAATTTATTAATTATTTTTTTCTACACATATAAACACCTATAAATCGTCGTAATTCTTATGGAATAATCTACCTGTCTCTATTAGTTTTGTAATAAAACAATTAAACATATCCACGATTTTAGCAACTAAACCTAAATATGGCAACCAATTTCTTCAACAGACATAATCATTAAATTTTCAACTTAGTGCATGACTATCATTAAAAATCTATGTAGAACAGGTTAACACATAAATTTTCTGTGTATAAACAACAAAATCCCGCTACTTTTAGTTAAAAATTGACCATTTTACTCGCTTCAAAGTGCGCCATGTAAGCGCGCGAAACACTCAAGGAAGCATCGCCGATGTTTACGACGTTTGAACTAACAGACCGCGTATAGTACAACTGTTGGAATGAATGAATATCGCTAGCTCTTTTCATCCTTAGAAGTTTGGTATAGAGAATACAAGCAGAGTATACAAACCAGGTATTTATTAAAATCGAAATATGATACCGGTCCGCTTTCAAGTGTTTTGAAGTGGTTGTGCCCGTCACGGGCGCGTGGCAATCGATACTTGTTTTTTGTGCCCGTGGCGGGTAGCTTGGCAGCTGAAGGGATGGAAGGCAAAAAGGGAAAAAAGGGGAGGGCAATTCTTGCGAGAATTGCGAATTACAAATCAATATTATTAAGGGAAAACCAACACTTGAAGTAACAATAGTTGCTATAGTCTATTTTTTTTTAACAAACGAGTACTGAGTATGTCTCTCGCACATTTCCGATATTGACAGAGTGAGATGGGTCATTGCCGTCATTGGTCAATGCCTTTGTTCTGGTTTTGAAATTGTTAAGGCCCGTTCATATTACATACTTGTAAAATTTACTGTAGAAAAAATTATGTTATTATTTTATGTTTTAAACTTGCATACATAGCATATTCTTACCATACATAGCATATTCTTACCAAAATTTTCTTTTCTTGTTTATGATATAAAACAATATTGTAATCTTTTATAATTATAGTATGCACTAGAACATATAAATCAAATAATTCTACTATGATTATTGTAATCTTAAAAAATATCGCCATCCTTATGATGATCTTGGCTTGCGTAAATATGACCATATTTCTGAATATCGCAATATGCTCAAATGGTTACCAATCCGACGTCGCCGAGATGTTCATGTGCTTTCACTCCTATATAGTATCTTATTTATTCCTACCACTCCACTTTACCTCAAAGAACGTTTTCAATACGTACATCATTCTCATTCACTCTCCCTACGTTCTTCAAATACTCTAAAACTACTACCCCCTGCTGCATCTACGATGTATTATGACAAATCGTTTACAAAGCAAGCTATCCGTCTATGGAATGCGCTACCGGCTAACATCAGACACACCAAGTCTATTGTGTCCTTCAAAGATCTGTTGAAGAGGCCTTTCAGTACAGCTATAGGCATACTAATATTTGTACTAGGCATATCGTATTTATTATTTATATTTATCTCTATCTATTTATATTTGTATATATGTATACATATTTATTTATTTATTTATTAATATATATTCTATTGAAGTATGTAAATTCAATATGTATAAGAATAACATTATGTATCTGTTTTTTTTTTTTAAATAAAGTTTGATAATTTTCTGTGTAATCTTGTACACCACCGTTCTCAATATGCAGTCACTTACATGTCCATTCATGGTTGCCTGTAAGAAATTGCACCTAGCGATAAGGCCGCCCATTGTACATCCTTTTGCTAATATCTCTCTGTTACATTATTATTTTGTTAAAATTGGTGTCCAATAAAGAGTATTTGTATTGTATTGTATTGTATCTCTGCAGATATGTCTACAATAAATTGCTCTAACGTATTTTGTACATAATTGTCGACTCCATACATTTTTGTTTCTATCTTGGTTGTAATATGATTGAGACATGACCACCATTTTTATCTATCCTTTTTTAGCTACTCACTCCTTTTAACAAGAGTTCAGACTTCTTAAATTTTAGAACTTTTGTTATTTCCTGCCATAGCCCTTCACTTGAAATCAAACGAGTTCAATTGGATTGATATCACAGTGATACATCGGCAAATGTATGACGAGACGATTTGTTAACTTAGCTATAACATTGTTTTCAAAACCATCTTTGTTTTACTAATATTTCTACCCTAATTCAATAGTCGTAACTTTAGCATTGATTAGTTGCAAGCAATATTTTTTGACGTGCAGGTAGTCAAAGACTCATCTGAATGTACCTACATATAACTACAGAGTTCGTGTGGAACGGACTTTATGTTGATTTCGTTGGCCAATAACAATGCAGTAAAATGTTCAGTACTCGTTTGTCAAAAAAAATAGACTATAGATCACCATATAAATGAATTTTGTCTGTAGTTTGTTCCCACAGTGAGAGTACAGATAGTAGGGTTACCTCAAGTGGGCTTAAAAGGGGTTTTGGAAATTTTGCTTAGCAGGTCAAAACAATCAATTTTGTTTCTAATTATGTTCTGTACAAATGAAAGTTGCGTCAATTTTGATTTATTGAAACAACAAATTTTCAACGGAAACAGAGATATTTAATACATTTTATTTGAATTCTTCCTATTCTTTTAATCTTAAAGTGGGTGTGAGGTCATTTATAATGGCTGTGGTTGCGCATAATCAAATAGATGGTATATATTAAAGAAATGAAACACAAATCAATCAATTATCAATTATTTAATATTTCAGATACAATATTGCTTTGTTTAAACTCAACTAATTAAAAAAGTTACATAATGTGATTCAAATGCAATTTACATTTACATTTATTTTTACAAAGCTTCATACATCAAACTAGCTTCATATACTTAATACTGAACCCATCAAAATAAACTTTTCTTCAGTTTTATTCAGAATCAGATTGTTTTTCAAGATAACATACATCACAAATAAATAATGTAAGTTTAACTACAAATATTTCTCTGACATGATGTAAATTGTGTCTTTAAATGCCTTCTTTTTTTGCACATTTGACATTGTTTAGACAATTGTGTAAAAGATGTACAAAAAAGATTGACAAAGCAAATACCTATTTAAGATAGATGCAATTATCTTGGTTGGAAGGTAATACTTTTGAAAATGTATACACACCAGATTGGAGTTGTTCTGGACATCCAGTATAAGTACTTGTAATAGACAAGCATGTATGAAGAATGTCATGGCAATGAAAGATGCACATGAGATATGGCAAAATTATAGTATACTAAAATATGCCTACTCCTTGAGGAAACTGGCTTACCAATATTTGTGTATATATATTAGTGGAAATGTCATCATCCACAACATTATGGTAATTTTGTTACAGATATGTGCAGCATCAAATAAAGTTCATACTACAACTAAAATGGCAAGAGCTATGTGCTATCAAGATGGTGCACAAATTATCTTTTTAGATACCCCAGGGGTCATCACTAAAAAGGAGCAAAAAAAGTAAGTTCATGAAAATCTAATGTGAAGTGAACTTATTACTATTGCATTATACTAACTAAGTATGTTATATATTCTCTTTAAAATGAACAATGGCATTGATAGCATGGCAGTAAGATAATGATGAAGATTTAACCTGAAAAAATTACATTTAGGTGTCCATGTACGGGGAGGTGGCTGGGATATGTCATACTTAATTATTTCCACAGAATAGTTCAGCCCATCATGTCCATCATTCATTTACTTCTCCGGAACCGTCCTAATGTGACTTCCCATTGCGACACGGACACAAGCCTGCCAAATAGACGCTATGCCTGTACGGGCTAAGTTCCCCTACGACGGGTCAGATAAGTAGACCTGCCGCTTGCCAATAAGACCGCAAAAGGCAAGGAGAGCCTCTTCTATAGATGCAGTTTTCAGTCCTCAGCTGCGACGCTGCCCATACGACTACGCAGCTCGCCTCAGTTGTGCCACCCTTACAACTTCGCAACCGTTTCAAAATCGCCTTGAGGAGAAAAGCCCAAAGAAGCGATCTATTTCGGCATTACCGTTGATATGGGACCTATAAAAGCACGCGTAGATACGCGGATGGTCATCGCAGTCTACGCGCAACGTCGTATCCCTCCGTTTTGAAGACACTCCCCTTGCTCAGCCAGCATCGGAGTACTTGGTGTCGACATATCGAACGTCGTTCAATTTCGCTCTCACTTGGAAGATAAGGCTAAGTTAGCCTCTAAGAAGCTTGGTGTGCTCGGAAAGGCGAGGCGGTACTTCACGTCGGCCCATCGCCTGCAACTTTATAAGGCTCAGGTTCGACCTCACATGAAGTACTGCTCTCAGCTCTGGGCGGGAGCTCCCCAGTACCAGCTTCTTCCATTTGACCGCATTCAACGCAGAGCGACTCGAATCGTCGACGATCAAGTTCTCTCCGGTCGGCTCGACCCTTTGGCTTTGCGTAGAGATGTTGGATCACTCTGCATCTTTTACCGCATATATCACGGGGAGTGTTCTGAGGAACTGTTCGATTTACTACCTGCAGCTCAATTTCGCCACCGGACTTCCCGACAAAGCATGATGTTTCATCAATTTCATGTCGACGTCTGGCAGTCCACAACCTTGCGATTTTCACGGCATTTTTTACCTCGCACTGCCATATTATGGAACCAGCTGCCTGGTGAAGTATTTCCGAACAGTTACGATTTAGGAAACTTCAAGAAGAGAGCATATTCCCTCCTTAAAGGCCGGCAACGCATCCTCGAGACCTCTGGTGTTGCGGATGTTTGTGGGCGACGGTGATCACTTACCATCAAGTGAGCCGCCTGCTCGTTTGCCCTCCTAAGCCAAAAAAAAAAAAAAAAAATATATATATATATATATATATTTTTATATATATATATATATATACAGCGAAGGTTGAGTTAAAATTTTATTTTAACTCAACCTTCGCTGTTGAACGTGTTGTGTGCTTCTTATTGAATAAAAATGCCGATATTCTTCAAGCACAGTTTACTCCTCATAAACAATATATGTACAGTCCAAAGATAGGTAGAATGATAGACACAGGCGATAGGTAAGTGAAGGCACAAGAACAGAAAGTATGATAAGTAAGAAACTGAGATATAGCGAATGAAAGTTTAAGCGCGGTGCGAGGCGATGCGACATAGGTTCGTCGCGGAAACCGATTTGGGTAGCACTGGCGCGGGCGCCGGCCGACTGGGGACGAGTTCTGTAACGCGCCTCCCGCTCGCGCTCCGCATCCCTCGGTCGCCTGGACAACTTTTTGTAGGGATGTGCGTAGCGTCTAGTGATGCGCCGCTACACCACCCCCCTTGGAGTGTGGAAGACCTGCGGAAAAATATTGAGGAAATCTGATTATGCGTCCTGACCTTGTGGTTCTCACAGGACGTTGACCATCAGGGTTTTGAATCACCGGTTTTGGTGCACATTCTATTTCTTTAGTGTCAGTCATGACGTAAGCAGGTTTGACACGATCTATTGAGACTGTCACTCTGACACTGAAAATCTTATTTGTTCTATTTAGTACTTTATATGGACCGGAATATGGTGGCTCTAGAGCTCCTCGTAGGGCATCTTTGCGTATAAAAACATGTTGGCAGTTTAGTATGTCTTTGTGTACAAAAATGGGTGTTGAAGAATGTCGTGATGCTGGTTGTGGTCTCAAAAATGACATTATTTTTCGATTTTCGAGTTGTGAAACAAAATCTGGTGGTTTGAGATCGCTATTAGTAGGCTGGAGGAACTCACCAGGTATCCGAAGAGTCTCACCATATACCATTTCGGCCACAGAGCATTGTAGATCTTCCTTCCAGGCCGTTCGTATGCCAAGCAGAACCACGGGTAGTATGTCCGTCCATCTCTGCTCGCCATGAGCCATTATTGCGGATTTTAGCGTGCGGTGAAGTCGTTCGATCATACCGTTGGCAGCTGGGTGGTACGCAGTCGTGTGACGTAGCTGGACTCCACATAGATCTGTAAGTGCTTTGAAAAGGTTGGATGTGAATTGCCGTCCTTGATCGGTAGTCAGAGTATGTGGACATCCAAAGCGCGAAATCCATATTTCGTAAAATGCCCTCGCTACCGTCTCGGCTGATATATCCATCAGAGGATGCACTTCTGGCCACCGCGTGTACCTGTCAATTGCTGTCAAACAGTATTTGTAGTCATGAGACGGTGGAAGTGGACCTATTAAGTCGATGTGGATGTGGCTAAATCGTGACTGAGGTAATCGAAAATTGCCAACAGGAGACGACACGTGGCGCTGTACCTTAGATTTTTGACAGGCTTCACAGTTTTTAACCCAATCACGACTATCCTTTCGTGCTGAAGGCCAAATAAATCGGTCTGTTATCATTTTTGTAGTTGTCTTCGCTCCAGGATGACTCATTGAATGGATTGAGTTGAAAACTTGCCGACGCAGCTCCCTGGTTACAAAGGGACGAGGCCTCGACAAAGAGACGTCACAGAAGAGAGTGATGTCGGTACCTGGTACAGGTATTTGTTCCAGCTTCAATGAGGATGAGTGAGTTGAGAGAAGGTCCTGAAGTTCAGAGTCATTCTGTTGTGAAAGTGCCAGTCTTACCAAATCCAGTGGTGATGATATGGCTTCTGTTCGCGATAAAGTATCAGCCGTTACATTACATTTGCCAGATATGTGCCTAATGTCTGTTGTGAACTGCGACACGAAATCGAGGTGGTTAAACTGCCTCGGAGAACACTTTTGTTTGTTCTGTTGGAAAGCATATGTTATCGGTTTGTGATCAGTGTATATAACAAAGTGTCTACCTTCAATCATATATCGGAAGTGTTTTACGCTTTCGTATATGGCGAGTAATTCCCGATCATAGGCGCTGTACAACTGCTGGGATTTATTTAGCTTCTTCGAGAAGAATGCCAAGGGCTGCCATTCTCCGTCTACCAACTGCTGTAGTACCGAGCCCAAGGCCGAACCGGATGCATCGGTCACAAGAGCGAGTGGAGCGTTTACAACAGGGTGAGCTAGAAGGGTACATCTTATGATACTTTCCTTGCATTTATCGAAGGCGTCTAGAAGCTCTGGTGTCCAGGTCAGTGGATGTGATCCCTTGACTTTCGGTCCAGACAACGTATTGTGCAATGGAGCTTGATCAGTAGCTGCATGTGGAATCAATCGGCGATAAAAATTCAGCATTCCGAGAAATCTGCGTAAGCCGTTGACTGTCTTCGGAGGTTCGAACTCCTGGATTGCCTTTATTTTGTCATCTAAGGGACGTGTGCCATCCTGAGAGATGTGAAATCCAAGAAACGTTACCTCGTTTCGTCCGAATTCATACTTGCCTTCGTTTATAAGCAACCCGTAGTCTTGTAGCCTCTTGAAAACGCGTTCCAGGTGTTCCAGGTGTTCAGACCTACTTCTGGAATATATTAATACGTCATCTATATAGGAAAAGCAGCAGTCTAGGCCTCGTAAGACCTCGTCAAGGAACCGCTGGAACGTCTGAGCTGCATTTCGGAGCCCGTAGGACATAAATGGGAATTCGAAAAGACCGAAAGCTGTGGTGATGGCGGTCTTGGCTACGTCCTCTGGAGCGACAGGAATCTGGCTGTAGGCCCGCACCAGGTCTATTTTTGAGTAGATGGTACACCCTGCTAAATTGTGTGAAAAGTCCTCAATGTTTCTGATGGGGTACCTGTCGGGTATGGTGCGTGCGTTGAGAGCTCGGTAGTCTCCACAGGGTCTCCAACCATTTTTCTTAGGTGCCAGGTGTAATGCTGAAGCCCACGGTGAGTCTGAGGGTCGTGCAGTACCATCACAAACCATGTCTTCGAACTGTTCCTTAGCAATCTTGTGACGATCGGGAGCTAAGCGTCGTGGTCTGCAAAAAACGAGAGGTCCAGGTGTTGTATTAATGTAATGTACTGTGGAATGCTTGACCTCACGATGTATACCAGAGTGTTTAGTTAGACCTGGATAGCGAGCAAGTAAAACTCAGTGTTACCTGATATCGCTTTAACACTGGCGTGGTCACACTTCCTGAAGGTTCCAGGTGTAGAAAGCGTTATGATGTTGTCCAGCAGTCGTCCATTTTTGCAGTCTACCAGAAGACCATAGTGGGAAATAAAGTCTGCTCCAATGATTGGTCTGTCAACTTTAGCGATAACGAAGTTCCAGACGAAATCACGCCTTAGTCCAAGGTCCAGGTGCATTGAAATAGTACCATAAGTATTAATTATACTACCATTTGCGGCGGTGAGATTGTAGTCCGCAGGTTCTCTAGGCTGGCGCGCAAAACGACGGGGCAGCACACATAGGTCTGATCCTGTATCGACTAAATACTGCACCTTTGATTTCCTGTCCGTAATGAATAGGCGACTGGTAGCACCTTGACAGTCGTCCGTCGCCTCTACGAACTGCCGTGGTGGTTTCCCGACTTGTAGTTGCACGGGGATGTACACTTCTTCGCCTTGTCACCAAAAATGCCATGGTACCAGCAAACACCTGGGGTCCTGCTGCGGCTGCGGCTTCTGGTCGATATCTGCGGCGGTTCGGGGAACGTCCACGGGAGTCCAACGTTAGTTGCGCAATTTGTTGCTTAAGCTCCGTTTGTATGCGGCTCATAATCATCTCATCAATGCGCTTTAATAAACCATCATAGTTAGAAGTGGTCATGGCAGTACTTGTGCTAGCAACTTGATGAACTGTAGTTACCTCGCAAATTTTATCCGCCAGTTCCGCGACGTCTTCCAAAGTGCCGGTGGTTTGTGACACAATGATTGCCTGCACGTGAGGTGGTAAACGGCTAGACCACAAGCTACGTAGAAATTCATCCGTTACGGTGTCTGCTGCCAGTGTTTTTAAATGCCGTAAAAACTGTGACGGTTTTCTATCTCCTAATTCTTCATATGAAAGTAGCTGGGATATCTGATGTTCACGAGAAATCGATAGGCGTTTAGTTAGTTCTTGTTTGAGCTTTTCGTACTTCCCGGTCGCTGGCGGGATCTTAACAATGTCTTTTATTTCTCTAATGTACCTTTGGTCCAGCTGCGAGATGACATGGTAGAATTTGGTCGTGTCGTCCTTCACACAAGAAATTTGAAATTGCGCTTCAGCTTGCACAAACCAAACCTCCGGGTCTTCAGGCCAAAAAGGCGGCAAACGCACGGCAACGCGGTCAACAGAACTCGCCGTTTTTGAAGCGTCTTCATAATCACCATCCGAGTCGCCCGATCTAGCTGCGTGTCCGTTCGGCATATTACTCGAACGCGGCGGTCACCAGATGAGGGGTTGAACGTGTTGTGTGCTTCTTATTGAATAAAAATGCCGATATTCTTCAAGCACAGTTTACTCCTCATAAACAATATATGTACAGTCCAAAGATAGGTAGAATGATAGACACAGGCTATAGGTAAGTGAAGGCACAAGAACAGAAAGTATGATAAGTAAGAAACTGAGATATAGCGAATGAAAGTTTAAGCGCGGTGCGAGGCGATGCGACATAGGTTCGTCGCGGAAACCGATTTGGGTAGCACTGGCGCGGGCGCCGGCCGACTGGGGACGAGTTCTGTAACGCGCCTCCCGCGCGCGCTCCGCATCCATCCCTGGACAACTTTTTGTAGGGATGTGCGTAGCGTCTAGTGATGCGCCGCTACATATTTATGAAATAAAGGTTTACAAGTATCTGTCATACGAAGGTGAAATATTGCCCTGATACATCTTTTTTGGCATTTAAAAACTTTGTCAACGTCGGTAGAGTTCCCCAAAACAATACACCGTACCTGATATTTGATCCAATGAGGCCGTGATATGCTATAAGTAGAGTTTCTTCATTAGATACTGGGGCCAGCTTATATAGGACATAAACCAGGCTGTTTAATTTTTTACACAGATTTTCTACATGTTGCTTCCAGTTTAATTTTTTGTCAATATTGACTCCTAAAAATTTTGTATTGTCAACTTCCTCGATGGTATTATTTTCGTAGTTTATTTCAAGATTTGGTAAAGCAGTATTATCGCGCTGTCTAAAATGAACTATTTTTATTTTATGTATGTTAATTTTCAAATTATTATTTATTAACCATTCTATAACCGACGTCAATGCTAGATTAATGTGATTTATATATGTGTTAATATTATTGCATGTTATAGTCACAGTACTGTCATCTGCAAATAATGACATAGGTTGTGTAGTAGCTTTGGGCAAGTCGTTTATATAAGCTATGAAAAGCAACAGGCCCAGTACACTCCCTTGCGGGACGCCATACTTAATTATACGTTCCTCAGATACATAAACTTCTTCTAGTTTTGTTTGATAATTTATTTTTGTTATATGCGTGACCTGTTTTCTGTTCTCTTAATACGATTTAACTTATTGTAGAGAATTTCCTCTTATACCATAAAGTTCAAGCTTATCTAACAATATATTGTGTTGAACGTAGTTGAAAGCTGGAGTCATATCGCAGAAAATCAAACATACTGGTGTTTTTTTTATCAACACAACTTGTTACACGGAAAAGAAAGTCATATAATGCCATATTTATGGATTTATTTTCCCTAAACCCTTTTTATTCATTACAAAATATTTTATTTCATTCAAAATAATTATTGAATAATGTATAAATGTACTTTTCAAAAACCTATAATATAACAGGGATAAGTGATATTGGTCTGTAATTTTCGATACATTCTTTACTTTGTTTTTTATATTGAGGTTTTATTACTGATACATTTAATGCATCTGGAAACACACCTGCACTAACACTCAAGTTGATAATATGGCTGATCGGCGCGCTTACACAATGAGCTACGGTATTCAGTATTTTTGTTGAGATACCATTGTGTCCAACGCTACTCGTATTGTTAAGGGAATATATTATAACTAGGATATCAGTAGGTATGCAAGGCTTAAGAAACATAGATATTTCTTGTCTGGTAATTAATTTTGTTAAATATTTTCCTGAGTTATTAATTGGAGTTATCTTATAAGTAGCTTTGAGTATTTTTTATATTTATTTACGTTTACATCTGAGGGTTTTTTCCTAAGTTCCCATAGAAGTTTCTTTTTTTTATTACTACAGATCCTTATACCACGTGATACCCAATTTACTGGCCTTGATGTCTTTAATTTTATTAATTTGTTAGGGAAGTATAGATTATAAAATAATTTAAATGTTTCAATAAATGTTTTATATGCAATATTGGGGTCCTTTTCACTGTATATTTCAGAAAAAGACATGTGTTCAAGAATCTTGCTAAACTTCTCCACATTATCGGCTGAATAGTCTCGTCTCTTAATACGCCAATATTCTAGCAAAGAAAAATTTGGTATTGGAATTTAATAAGCTGTAGAGAATGGTCCGGCATGCAGCGCAAACTCTATTACCTCGGAACAACATGATTTTTTAAAATTATGCGCAATATTTTCTGTACAAGTTTGGCTTTTAAGGCGTGTTGGTTGTTTCAGAGCAAGTTTTAGTCCAAAATTTAAGAGCAATGATTCAAATGTACAAGTTCTCTTATTCGGTTTTAGTATATTAACGTTAAAGTCACCAGCAACTAAGGTATATTCGTAGTGTTTTTTTGATAATCCACGTAGAGCTTTTCGTAAGCAATTAATAAACATGTCAAAGTTGTTATATTTAGGAACACGATATACACATAAAATAGCCATGTTATAGTTAACCAACTCCACCGCGCAGCATTCAAATATACCGCTCACTGAGAAGTCTGATATTTTCTTCAACTCGATCCATTTGTGTTCGTTATGTATTACGAGTAGAATACAAGCTCCACCTCTCTTAGTAAATTTTCGACAGTAACTCGAGGCTAACTCGTAATTAGGTATATTTACATTTTGCTCGTTTCCCGCCATGATGAAATGTTCCGTTATCAGTACTAATATTATAAATGCGAAAGTAACTCTGTCTGTATGTCTGTTACGCTTTCACGCCAAAACTACTGGACCGCTTTGAATGAAATTTGGTATGGAAATAGTTTGAGACCCGGGAAAATACATAGGATAGTTTTTATCCAACTGCGCAAAAAGATGTTAATGTTTTTACGCGATAACCGACATACGCGCGGGCGGAGCCGTGCCCGGAAAGCTAGTACATAATACGTCAACTTTTTTATTATTTTTCTCAAGCTCATCTAAGCAGATCAGACAGTAAATAAATCTGACTTGTTTAAGAGTCCTGCGATATTTTGGTTATTTACATGTAGATGGTTATTCAAGAAAAAACTGTGTTTTTATTTGGTCATGCTCAGCACTTGATACGTCTATTGTAACGAGAGCTCTGTAGGTTATGCATCTTTCGATTCCTTCAATGAAGTGGGCCAGATCTTGGAATATCATATGAATTCCAGTGTTATTTATCATTCCCGATAATTTATAAAAAAATACTGTAGTCATAAATTAGATGTCTATTAGTGTCAAGTAAATATGTATAATGTCTTGTTGTAATAGGTTGTTAAAATTTTGAATTATTTGATTTCTAGCTTTTTTATTGTATCCATATTGGTAGGTCGGTGTACATATAATGATATTGGTGTGCACAGTTTTTTGTAGGACTTTCCTTATATGATTAATTAATTTTAGGTTATCATTTGTTTCTAGGAAGTCTTCCTCGCCGATGAAAATAATACAGTAGTCATCCATTGTCTAGTTAGTTAATTTAGTTTGTATTCCTTTTAGAGTCTGTATTGTACATCCGTTCGGAGTAAAATGATGGCAGACATTAACATTACTTGGTAGCATGCCCTGCGCAATAGATAGTACCTTATTTTGTTTATTATTACTTATCAAACAAATATTTTTGGCCTGCACGTTGATTGGTTGTTTTTTATAGTGTTCTTCGGATTATTACCTATGTTTGGAATGCTGTATTTGGCCTCTTGGTGTTCCTTTTCAGGTAAGTTATTGGTTTGTGTTTGTTTACTAATTCCATAAGGCAAATTTTGGTCAGATTCAATGTTAGTTTGTGTAATTTTATGTAATTTTTCAATTATTGTATTCACTATTTCTTGCAATTTTGTATTTGTTTGTGTATGTTTATGTTGTCGAGACTTTGGTTGCAGTTTTGGGGTTTTACGTGGTGTACACTTTGGGGAAATCAATTTAGCAGGGGATTTATTACCGATTATTTTCAATAATTTTTTTTTTCTTTAGATCTTGATTTTTTGTTTTTAATTCTCTATTTTCTAGTGATATTAGCTCGATTTCACCATGAACGCTGTTTACTGTGTTTCTATGTATTAAATTTTTTGTAATAATGTTTTTACTAGTTCGCTGTTATCGACTGATAGATCCGGTAGGCTACTAGTAGTGCCATCTAGCGCATCGATGCTCATATCGAACTCGCTTTGATTAATGTCAAGCTGTGATTGCACTCGTCTGTGTGTAATATTCTCCTGGGATTCCATAGTTATGATTTAATACCTAATAATCTTGTTTTTAAATTATAATTTTAAATAATATTCTTGTACAAAAAGTGATCTAATGTACAGCAGATTTCGAACCTCGGTGTGTTTTTGCATCAAAGGGTCAATTCACTCTGCGACTGTACCTTGTGACGTGTGTGTCGAAATTAACAATCCGGTACAGTACAGGTTTATTGAAACTCAATAGTTTTGAAGTTGTCACAGAATAGTCAACAGTAGTTGGTATTTTGCAGCTACTGTGTCTGAGTCGAGTGGGTCCAAAGGTCGTTCTTGACAAATAGCGAACAGAGGTTTGTTGGCTATTGCAACGGCTGATTCATCGAAGTAAATTTAAAAGTTTACTTACTTTTCTGATAGTATTCCTTCTTTATTGTGTATTATATATATTTTCCTTGGGGCAGTAATTATTGTTTTTTGCACTTACATATTTAGATAGATTACAAGGCCAAGAATACCATAACTTGTATTTATGAAAAAAATACGAAAATGTGGATATATTTGCTGACAGTATTGATATAATAATCAGACTTCCATATTGGTATTAAAATTCTAATTATTTTTATGTATAATAATTTTATCTTATTAATTATTGTAATTTGAATTCTTATAATTTTATTTTAATGTTATTTCATTTGTATCAATAGCATATGAATTTTATTTTCTCTGATTTTATTTGGTCTAATTTATCTGCACTTGTACATTTTGACTTTTTTTGGCGGGACCATCATAATACTGATTATATAAATTTGGTAAAAATAAATATGTTAAACAAAACTACACTTCAAACTTTTCATAAAGCAAATCATCTACTTTTCATATACAATACTGAAAATGATCACGAAATGAGTGTTAAGTATTTGTTTTATGCAATATTTTTATGAAATTAAAAAAATACCTGATTTTCTCAAAATTTTTAACATTTAATTTTTCGGCACTAGAATATAAGCTTGATTCCTATAGTCAGAATCAGGGTGGCCGTTCACCTATATATGACTTTGCCTATATTATTATCTGGAGCTCGGTTAACTCAAGTTGTATAAAAAACGCCAAATAATTAATCAAACACTTTTAACATTTTGTGATAGATATATCTTAGAAACCGCATTAAATCTGAATATGCGAAGACAATTATTGAATTTTGTCATGACACAAGTTTTAACAAATCATTGATCCTCAATAGCTCAGAAGTTAAGGCACCTGGTGTGTTAAATCAGAGGACGTGGGTTTGGTTCCCACTCAAGTTGAGAAATTTTGCACTCTAAAAAGAATACTTTTGTATTATTTTACTTAATGATCTTCGGAACTTAAGACATATGAGTTAGACAAACTTGGTATTTTTTACATACTGTACCATGTCACATGCATCTTCAATATAGGCAAGTCAAGTTGTACCCTTCTACACAGAATATTTTCTATTTTACATTCCAGATACAACTTACCAGGATCTATGATAGGAGCATGTCACAAAAGTTTAAGGTGTGCAGATGTCATTGGGGTAGTTCATGATGTTTCTAATAGACATACTATGGACCAGCTGCATCCAGATGTTACTGCCATGCTTGATATGGTTGAGGAGACACCCAGCTTTCTCATACTGAATAAGGTTTGTTCATGTAGCTTTATAATATTGATATTTATTTACTTCTAATACCTATTAGAAAAGCGAAAATTAGTGATGGCTGAATAGATATATTTATTTATTCGATTATAGGCGAGCAGTGTAATGCTGATCTGCATTGTGCCTATATCATACTGAGTCGATTTTTTTTATGTCCGAACATTTTCTTTAGTCGGCAATGGTTACAAGTTGGCAAGATTTTTTTTTGCTTTTACCAGCCTTTAGAGAATTTTCGTAACAAGATAGAAGTTTCGTAGCAAAGATAAGCAATTCTATTTGATGTGTACAAAATACATTAAACTAATGTGTATTTTATCAAGCTGCATTCTAATTGGCTAAGCCACGTTGTAAATGTGCGAATTTAATCGAAATCGATATAATACATATTTCATCAGTACTAATATTATAAATGCGAAAGTAACTCTGTCTGTATGTCTGTCTGTCTGTTACGCTTTCACGCCAAAACTATTGGACCGATTTGAATGAAATTTGGTATGGAGATAGTTTGAGACCCGGGAAAAAACATAGGATAGTTTTTATCCGACTGCGCAAAAAGAGGTTAATGTTGTCGCGCGATAACCGACATACGCGCGGGCGGAGCCGCGCCCGGAAAGCTAGTTCAAATATATTCGTGGTAATATATCAATAAAAAACTTGAGCATTGAGTGTGGATACTATTAATGCTTGGCTGTAGGAAGTAGGTACACTGTACAAACTATTTTCTATGTGTAACATTATGTGTTTACTTATGTAAGCAATTATCAAAGACCATAACTTTACCTTATGCTATCTAATTAAAACATCAACATTAGTTTATTATTACGAGCTAGGGTGGGTAATGTTTGCAAATTCTATGTAATACTCTCGATTCATTTATGAGCACTTTTAGATTTGTTCCATTTGATTTTATACGGTAATTCTAACTACACTATTAAATTAGCGTGAGTCTTTCACCGGATAAAATCTGATTTATTAACTCCACATGACGTGACTTTTAAAACAAAGAATAAAATGCAGAAGATTGAAATATTATATTATAAGCCAGTACAAGTGCTTTAAAAAATCGTTTAATAGGCTCTAAAAATACATAAGAAATAAAGTAAGAACCACTAAAAGTACTACTTAAAGTTCTTGGCCTGTCAAGAACACGCATAACTTCCATCCTAGAACGTATATGTAAGGCAGCATTAGTAGGATTTTACCAAATTTGGTTAGGCAGGTGAGGAGTCTCAAAGGTGAAGGGGAACATTGACGTCATCGTAAATGGGCCCCTAACCTTACTCTCTGAGTTGCAAGTCCCAGGACCCTCTGGCCTCTTTTTTTATGCCTGATAGGTTTCAAATTCAAATTCAAAATCATTTATTCAATTTAGGCGTCTACGACGCTCTTATGAAGGTCAATTACAAATTTTAATATTGAAATATTCTACATTGTACTGCCACGTTCAGCAAAAAAAGTTTATAGAGCCACTGCGAGAAGAACGGGCAAGAAACTCGGGGCCATTCTTTTAAACGTCTTTTTACAATGTGTTATAATTATAAACAATATAATACAATTATTACAATATTTGTTTAAATTACGTAGGAGACATGTGATGGCTTGGCAGAGGTGGAATTTTCCAAGCATTTTTGTCGTTTAAGTAATCACAAACTGTGTAGTAGGATTTCTTCATCAAAATATTTTTCACGTGTAATTTGAATTTTCCTTCTGTGAGCATTGTAATATGTTCGGGAATTTTATTATAAAACCGCACACAATTACCTAAAAAGGACCTTTTATTTGTCTTTGCTAATCTAAAACATGGTACCGTTAATTTATATTTGTTCCTAGTGTTGTAATGATGGTTGTCACTGTTTAATTTAAATTTACTCAAATTTTTCCGAACATACATAATATTTTCAAATATATACAGACTCGGTAAAGTTAATGTATCAATTTCTTTAAAAAGATCCCTTAGAGATTCCCTAGGATCCATTTCATATATGGCTCGAATTGCACGCTTTTGTAAGATAAAGATTGTCTCTATCTCAGCAGCAGCTCCCCACAGCAATACACCATACGACATAATACTGTGGAAGTATGCGAAATAAACTAGCCGTGCAGTAGCTACATCTGTTAACTGTCTTATCTTACAAACTGCATATGCAGCAGAACTAAGTCTTCCGGCTAGATCATGTATATGTGGATCCCACTGTAAAGTTGAATCCATTTTGATTCCCAGAAAGACTGTCGCTTTGTCAATAGAGAGTTTATCTAGGCCAAGCTTAATGTTTGGTTCAACATAAGGAACATTTGGTAATGAAAACTTTAAACATTTGGTCTTTTTTGAATTTAACAGAAGATTATTAGCGGCGAACCATCCAGAGATCATAGATAACACATTATTTACATGAATGAGTTCACTATCTTTCCTATCTACTTTAAAAATCAGAGAGATATCATCCGCGAATAAAACAATATCACAGAAATCTTTGACCATGCAAGGCAGATCATTAATATACGCTAGGAACAGAAAAGGTCCCAAAATTGATCCCTGCGGTACACCTATTTTTACGAAAGACCCGGAAGAAGTATTGCCATTTATTCCAACCATCTGTAGCCTGTCAGACAGATATGACTCTATTAGATTCAAAGCTTTTCCACGAACACCATAGTGTGAAAGCTTACGAATCAGAGTGCAGTGTTCTACACAGTCGAATGCCTTGGAAAGATCACAAAATACGCCAATAGCATCATGTGAACTCTCCCAGGCTTCAAGTATATGTGACATCAATTGAACACCTGCATCTGTTGTCGATCTGCTCTTAGTGAAACCAAACTGATTCTCATTCAATATATTATGCTCATTAAAATGAGATAAAAGTTGTTTGAGCATAATTTTTTCGAATACTTTACTCAGAACGGGTAAGATGGAAATAGGTCTATAATTGCAAGGGTCAGATGCAGCCCCCGACTTCAAAATTGGAGTGATTTTACTTAGTTTCATTAAGTCGGGGAAACTTCCTCTATCAACACAAAGATTGAATATTGTTACTAAGTATGGTGCAATAATGCAAATAATAGACTCTGCCACTTTAACTGACATACCCCACAAGTCTTCAGTACTCTTTATGTTTAAACTTTTGAATGTCTTTATAATTTCAAAGTTTGTCGTGTATCTGAAAGAGAAGTCCGGTGTTTTGCAGGGAAAATTATGTTTTAATAGGGCTTCTGCTACATTGGGACAAGAATCCAATGATTTAGTGGCTTCTAGGGGTAAGTTAGAAAAAAAATTTTCAAATATATTCGCCACTTGTATTGGATCAGAGGTTTGATGTTTATTAATAGTTAAGACATATGTTGAATCTCTAGGTTTATTCTTACCAGTCTCAGTATTTATAGTCTTCCAAATGGTTTTTATTTTATTTTTAGACTTGCTAATTTTGTCTCTAATAAAAAGAGATTTAGCACACAAGCAAACAGACTTAAACATTTTTGAATAGTTCCTAACATAATCATGAAACTGCTTGCAAGATGTTAAATTTTTCCTGTGATACAGATCAAACAAATAATCTCTACTTTTTCGGATACCTCTAGTTGCCCAATCACCAAACTTCAATTTTCCATTTATTTGTTTCTTTATTTTTGGAAAAACTTTTTGAAACTCAATATTTACTAAAGAAAATAAGTTATTGTAGATGTCATTCGGGTCACAGTGAGAAAAACTTGTTATGCCAAGCTTAGCTTCTATGTTGGTACCGAGAATTTCTAGCCTACTGGTTGTTAACGGCCTATGTTCAACTTCATACCTCTCTGTTTCTCTATTTCCATCAAATTTTATCGCAAGGCCCTCATGATCAGACCTAATACCTTTCAATATTAACTTTTCTTTAATCTTACAGTTTGAGTATATATTGTCTATACAGGTAGATGAAGTGTCTGTTATCCTAGTGGGCTCACAGAACAGAAATTTCAAATTAAATGACTTAAATAATGAAATAAGATCAGTCTTATTTTTAGAATTCATTAAAATATCTATATTAAAATCACCACATACAAATATGGGTTTTCTGCATTTAGAGATTTTCCGCAGTATACTTTCCATAGTGGATAAAAATTCTGCAAAATTTTGAGCACGACCTTGATCTGTTGGTGGTCGATATACACACAACACAAGATGCCTGTCCACCTCCACACAAGCAACTTCACAGACACGTTCGACAGAACATCTGACTAAGTCACGGCGTTCTTTAAATTTTAAGTTATTATTTACAAGAATAATACACCCTCCTCCTTCTGCAGATGATCTGTTAAACGCACTGCCTACACTAAAATTCTTAACATTAAATAACATTGTATCTGCTCTTAGCCATGTTTCAGTAAAGCATAATATATCAAAAGGATATTTATCTAAGAGCATTTCAATTTCAAGTATTTTGCCAGGGAAGCGATTTATATTTTGGTAGTACAGTGCTATGACAGAACACTTCCCTGTTGTCGGACTTAAAAGTTTAAATAGTCTGACTCAACATTTCTATTAGTACATGTACTAAAATCTGTAGCGTCAATAGAAGACTTGGTTATATTTCCTATAACCGACTCAATATTATAAGCTACCAAAGTAGCAATCAGATTTTTATATTTCTTAGGTAGGTACATCCTATCCCGAGTCAACATAAATTTAGTAATAAATTTATTACAGTCAAAAAATAAAAGTTTGTTACTATGACGACATGTCATATTAAATAATATGGTATTTAAAGAATGAATATGCTCATTCTGATTTTTAGTCAGTGCCTCTGAATAGGGAAAAGCACATAACATAATTTTAAATGCACTAAGGCTTATCAATGAGGTAACATTTGCTATTAACTGTTTCCTGTCAATACCTAAACTTTGGCCTAAGTACAATATAACAATGGTATTCCTGTCAATTTCAGAAGCCATAATTTTCTTCTCAATCTGTTGATAAGAAGCACCAGGCATGCAGTAATTTTCTACAGAGCAGTGAAGTGAATTACCTAGTAATGAACCAAAGTTTTTGCCTATTGCATCTGAAAATACCAAAACCTTGGTAACCATATCCTGGTTAGTGGTGATACTCTGATTCTTCCTCTGCGCTGCTTCTGTGCATGTTTTGTTCAATGGCAGAGGTGTATGGCAAATTGTTGGTATTGCATGGGGCTCTCTGGTTGGTTGAAGCTGACCCATAGACCTTGAGCATGCACACTCAATAGTTCTCACACTCTCCATATTGGTGGTCACAAGATCTAATAAACTTATCGCTTCATTGTAGTGCTCACTAAGATGGTTTTGAGCTGATAAGTAGCTAGAGAAAATATTTTGCAATAATTTCTCTTTGTCTAGCAGCTCAGAGCGAAGACTCAGAGTATCATCATCATACAATTGTTTTGTGATTTCTACTTCATCCAGACAATTTTGAAGTTTTTCCTGTAATAGTAGCTTATCATTCACCAAATTCACATTTTTCTTGAAATAGTTTAGGTTTTTAAGTTGTTTTTTACACTTAAACATCAGTTTCTTAAGCTTAAAATACTTTTTGACTTTTTTATGGCTCCGAAAGACTGGAATTTGACTGCATATAGTGTTCTCATCAGTCAAGTCAATAGTTTCAATTGGTGGCAGGGAGCTTGCTGATTCCATGCCACTACCGACCAGCTCATTATATAAATTTAAGGTGTCAGTGGCCTGTTCACTGAACTTTTGAATGAAATGAAATCTCAGTGTTGAGTTTAACACTGAGATTTCATCTTGAGCCTTGCTTAATTCAAACTCCAATTCTGATATACGGCTCAAGGCCTGTTCATGTGTCTCGCTACATTCTTTAAATGACAATACAATGTTCTGTAGCTGTTCATTTTGATAGAGTGCTTCTGAGTAATTGGTGTATAAACCAGCAAGTTCATTCTTGAGCTCAGTGTTTTTTGAGACAATTTTGTTCACCTCAACCTCACTGTCTTCTCTTTCTTGTAGAAGCTGATCAGAGAGTTCTTTGTACTTTTGAAGATCTTGCAGAGAAATTCTTAGTTTCTCTTCCAGTTCTCTTGCCAAGGTTTTCCTAGTAGTTACAGGCATACTGAAGCATCAACAACTCCGAACAATGTCTGCAAAACAGATAAAAGTAGCTAAGTTACCGTTTCAAAAAGTATTTTAAGTGCAAGGGGAGTGTTATGGTATGTATTTCTCACAATTCAATCTCAAAGTTACAATTAATTTATATATAAATTACAAGACTGGTGCATACCTAATATTGTAAACAAAATCAACAATCAAGTTTGAAAACAGTACAACCTACATAACATATCTATTATTTGTTTACATTCATATATGCAACAGATAAAAGGGAAAAAGAAACAGGAAATATGTTAAGCAGTAGAAACACAGAGAAATTAGTTGAACAGACAATGGTTAGAAACAGATGGGAGAGAAAAAGTATGAAACTTTTATGTGACAAATGAATGATGGTAAGTACCTAATAGGTAATAGGTACTCAGGTACCATAACATATGTTTTTTATAACAGGTAATTTTTGTAGACTTGACTACTACAAATAAATAACTTTGAGAATGAGTTGCAGCTAGGATTGGGTGTCAAATAGTAGTGATATGTCTGAGACAAAAGAAAAACATCAACTTTGCTTCCACTATTTTGTCAAGCAAAGAGAGTCAGTACACTGCCAATGTGTAATTATTAACGTAGCTCACCAAGTGAGTGTTAGTGGAATTGTGTTAAATGTGTACTTAGAGATAGATTTTAGAAATATTACTCCCCAGTAAATCCAAGGTGTTTGAATTTCCAACCGCTGCTGCAGGATGACGCACTATGATTTTTATTCACTGTTTAGTGAATATGTCACCAACAGGCTTTGTTCACTATATAAAGCTACTTTTTATTAACACTTTTTACTTGAAACCACAACAAATTAGCCTTATTTTCTATATAAAATAATTATTAAAATACGGAGAAAACATCACGACATGTATTAGTTAGTGTTGCCACAGGGCAAAAAAACAAGCCTTTGACCACTATCTCACCTGATGGTAAGTGATGATGTGGTCGAAGATGTTGTTCAGGCTAACCTAGAATACCTCTTCCTCTGCAACACTATGGACCGGTTACCTGCATGGTGAATCCAGGGAATGCTAAGCAATTTTGTCTCTCTCTCCTAACATCAATTAAATAAATAATACAGTAAATCACCATAATCACAATGCTAGGAAAAATAATATTTTAAGTTGGAAAGAGTGTGACATTACTCATAAGTTGCTAGATTGACTGGGCTGTCATTTTCACTCTCGGGGTTTCTCAATGTTCTGGAATATAATTTTAGGATTCATAGGATAAAAACTTTTTGTAAAGTCAAACTGTTTTAATTTTACTATTATATGTTATTGTTTGTAATTTTATTAGATTTATATGTCTACACCATGTTGTTTTTTTTATTATAACCAATATAAGTTGATTAAAATACAATTATTTTAGATGCTAGTGAAAAATATAGTTTTGTTTATTATTTTACAGGTGGACAAGTTAAAATTTAAGAAGCAACTCCTTTCAGTTATAAGGAATCTATGTAATGGAGTGATTGCTGGTAATCGTATTCCTGGATCTGAAGGGAAAAAGATTTCTGGAAGAGGATACAGTAAATTCTCCGATGTATTTTTAGTCTCAGCATTGAATGGGGATGGTGTTCAAGAAATAAAGGTAATGCTTTAGTTCTGAATAATCTTCTAGCCTAGCTAGCTTCACTCTGGTTGTTCTTAAGATGAAGTGGTCTTTGAAAAATGTCAGACTGAGGGGGTAGGCCGGAGAGACGTCGTTTCGCATGCGAGTGAGCAAAACAGAAAACTACGCAATACTTAAATAGCGTGAATAAATCGGATCAAGACTTCGATTCTCGCGCTTTAATAAAATTATCGCGATAGTTAAATCTTGACAGAGATTACTAAAACATGCCAGGTATAGAGTTTGAAGTCTTTTATCGCATTAGATTTTCGCGATATCGAATCCTAGCAATCGACTGTAACAATGGCTCACCGAAAAAGCTGGCAGTTGATAAAAAATATGACGATTGCGCTATTTGTCTTTATATAAAATAGAAACGCCTTAATCTACGAAACTTTGTGAGTTAGGTGGGATGTTTGTTCTCCCAGAAGGAGTCGTGAAAAGTAAAAGTATTGTATAGAGCAAATTATGTGGGGGTTAACATGATTATGTGGAAAATATGATCCGATTATAAAGTCGTCTGTTTGGTAAAATTGCAGGGCAAAAACAGATTAATCATATTAAGTTTTTGACCTTATTTCTAGTTTTATAGTTCCCGAGATATGGTATATCTGGATATGGATTATTCAGATATGGTATATCTCGGGAACTATAAAACTAGAAATAAGGTCAAAAACTTAATATGATTGCTCTCTTTATTTAAATAGAAAAAAAACGATGTCTTCGTAAAGAAACCAACCCATATATCTTGGAAACCTTGAGAGATAGTTGAAGTGTTTGTTCTCCCTGAAGAACCCTTATCTCGGAAAGTATACGAAATAGGTAGGGTTTTTGTTCTCCCACGAGGAGTCGTGGGAGGTTAAAGTAACGTGTAGCAAGAAGCCCCAGACCCACCTCTGCTGCTGCGACAATCTGCGTCGGATTTGTCGGAGTCTCAGACTTCACTAAGTACATAGTACATCCGGTGGCGCCTGGCGGTCGCGAGGTCTGGTTTTCGAGACAACAATGTCTCTGGAGTCATTACTCGGATGGGTGACCGCTAGTGGCACTTACAATTGAGCGCTTCCGTGCTTCGGAGAGCGCGTAAGCCGTTGTCGGTAATGGTTGCGGTCTGAGCTTCTATGCACACTGAAGTGTAAGCGGCTGGCAGCGCAGCGACCTGTATAGTATAGGATGAAAGAATTTTTGGTGAGGGGACGCCGGCAGCCGCGCGACTTATGCATGTTTTTAAAGCGATACTATCTATTGTATCTATGAATTTGCAAGTTGAAGTGGCAATGGGCGGGCCAAATTGCTCGAAGAACTGATTACCGATGGGAAAGAAAGGTTCTCGAGTGGTTACCACCCTACACCGGAAGACGTAGAGTTGGTAGGCCCCCCACCAGGTGGACTGACGACATCGTTAGATTCGCGGGTAGCCATTGGTTATAAGCGGCTAATAGCTGTTCTTTGTGGTGTTCTATAGGGGAGACCAGTGTTTAACGTCTTCCGGCTGATGATGATGACTATCCATTGTAGTGGTAAAGACAGAGTTGATAATGGTTTGATAGTAAATCACATGCCAATAGGTGAGATAGTAGTCATAAGTTATAGCAATACAAAATAAATACCATGACGCCCGTTTATCCCAAAGCTATAGGTAAAATGTGTCTTGTCCCACCTCCGGCGCTAAGCGAGCAGAGCTAGAATTTAGAAACTATTTGGCGTTCAGCGAGTAATGAGTAGTTGTTGTATAGCACTGAGAAACTTCTCGAGTGTAATTTACTCGCCCACTCGCTTGGGCGGCCACCTAGTATGTTTGTCTATCAAGCGAGAGTCTCACGGCGAGTAAACGAATATCTATCGACGATTTTTTTGCCGTAAGTTGTTTTGTCCAAGTGAACATCACTGAGCTAGTTCACTCTTGTCGCTGCGATAAACTAGTGGAGAGCGAGTTGTCGCCGGCAGTGTGAACATTCAGCGATCAACTATATTTAATCTCTTTTGTAGATACCGGGTCTGTATCTTTGGATTTTACTAGAGATAGAAAATAGCTACTCGCTCTCGCCAGGCAGTGGGACCAGTGCCTAAAGACCCACATTTCGCCTGTTACGTTTTTTGATCCCATTCCCATGTGATGGTTGACGAGCCTATGATGATGATTGATAAAGATCAATGTTATTTTCCTTTTTCAGAAATATTTAATCACAAATGCGAAACCTGCAAACTACCATTATGCATTAGACGAATGGACGGATCAAGAACCAGAACATTTGATAGAAGACACAGTCAGAGCCAAATTTCTTGACTTTTTACACAATGAGATTCCATACAGCTTGAAAGTGAAATTAGAAATGTATGAGGAAATGGAGGAAGAGAATAAAATTATGGTATCAGTCATAGTAGAATGTCCTTCAGAAAGGCTAGTGAAGCTAATAGCGGGTGCTGGAGGTGGTAGACTACAGCAAATCAAGTCACACATAAGAAATGATCTAGTTGAGATTTTCAAGAAAATCGTTGTATTGGATGTGCAATTAAAAGCGAGAGATAAATCTGAGGATAGCTTAGTTCGATGAAGTGAATCGTATTTAAGTATTTAAATTTTGTATTGTAATATATTTATCTGTAATATACTTATTTATGCCAAGTTAATATTTCAGTTTGAAGTCTTATTACGTATGAGTATAAGTCATCATATAAGTGTCTATAATTAAAAATATGAAACAGTACATTTTGTCAAAATTAAGTAAGCATACTTCATCACAGATATATATTTCTATGGCATTTTTAAACACTATCCTCTATTGGGATCCAAATAAAATTCATACATAGTTAAGATTTGTTCAGAATTAAGAGAAAATATAGTGCTATAACAGATTTAGAGTAGATTCTATACTATGGTATTTAAATATGCTATGGTGGGTATCTAAATTATGGTAGATGTTATTTTGTTCACGCTAAAATCCAAATTCGTTCCAAGCTTGCTAATGAAATTATGGTTGTTCTTTTTCTGTTAAAACTAAAATCTCAATTAATGTATCGTTTCGTATAACACTCGTGAAAGAAATTATGGTAGTTCTTATTATGTTAATTTTAAAGTTGAATTTTGTGTTCAATTGTGAATGTTTTAATAATAATAATAGTCTTTTTTTATTCAACAGATAAGTATACATTAATGTTTTACACAAGATATAAACAACTTTCATAACAAATTTTCAGAAAAAAGATTCTAAATTGAATAAATCATTTTGACTTTTCACTCTGACGTTGAAAACAAATTAAAAAAAACGTGAATTTAGTGCTAGTTCCAGGCATAAGATGGACCAGAGTAGCCAAAGACAGATCAGAATGTCTTAGGTTGGAGTTGCCAACTGGAAAACGGACATACACAGAGTAAAGCACCAAAATCGTGAATATTTTTAATTGTGTAAAACATAAATGTGGTCTGTTTTACTGAAATTTAATTGACATGTTGGTGCTCTCTAAATTTATTTGCCTAAAATAGTATAATCCTATTTATACAATGGTCGTTTTAAGTGTTACACAAACGTGGATTTTAGTGTCGACAGAATAATAACTACCATAGTTAATAGAATTTAAAATTTTGAGAATAATTATGTGGACTTTCAACACCATCGAATGTACATTTTTTTCTTCGAATTGCAACAGTGGAAAATATCCACATTATAAATTCAAATCACTTTTTGTCCCTCAGGCATTAAAAAAGCTCTTTTAGTCCCTGTTTACAATGAATAAACTAGCTCTTTTCGAACAGAAAAAAGGCATATAAAGAAACGAATCGAAGATAGCGCTAAAAATCATTACATCTCATTTGTATTCTATAGACAGACTATTGTGTGCAAAAGAGATGATACTAAACCGGGTTAAGTGTAACGTTTTATTCAAAAGGTCCATATGTATTTTTAGTTCGTTAACGTTTCCACTAAGGGCGCTGCGCTAGTAAACAATGTATAAAAGTTCACTTTTATGTGTTAGTAGGTCCAACTTCCTGTGATAAAGTAGAAAGTAATGGGATTTTATATTATTATATACTTATTGATTTTGTAAAGTATGAAATGGTATTAACAATGATATAAAACATACCCAATAATTAAAGATTTTTTACGTTCCATAAACTCAATAGGAAAAAAATATATTTATCTTTAGTCGTACAGTGTCATATAGCCCGGACACATAAAATAGAATACTTGAGCTAACCGATTTGTTTTATTTTCTTGAAAAATAATATATTAAAAAATACGCTTGAGTCGAAAAAAACATTTACAAGAGAAGTATTTTATTAAATAATTATTTTAAGTGTTATTTATAATAAGAGATTTTTATGACATTTTGCTAGCTATAATTTGTTAATTTGTATAACGTATAAAAACTCCTACTGGGGTTCGTCATGAGCATTATCGTTAACCGGAACACGTCCCCATAGAACGTTACAGTGAACGGCTATTAGTCACTTTTTTATTTATTTATTTCTGGTCAGCCAACAATTATTACATTTTTACATACACAACATTATTTTCTACTACAATACATTGCTTAATGTATAATCTCTTAAAGGCTAACACAACATGCTATTAGTAATTGCATGTAATTAAAATATAAATGATATTAATTTGTTAGTTTTAAAAAATAACAATAAGTAGAAGGTGCAATTCTACGCACTTTGACAGATTAAGAAGTCAGTTATATTTTTACGAAACCGACCTAAGGGTTCCGCAAATGCGTCGGCTATCGCGGCACAATTATTTAAAGACCTACTCAGTCTGGGAATCACGGAATTTGCTCCTAAAACAGTATGTCGAAAGGGTGGGCATAAATGTTTTATGCATCCACGAGGGTAACTCCAGGGAATTTTAAAATTAAGCCTACTCAATAGTCCAGGACAGCTTATATGATTTCTCAAGAGTTTGTAAGAAAATTCCACATCTAGTATCTCTCTCAACGAGTTGACAGTGAGACCATTTTGAAATATATCAAGCGTTTGTCATAAGATTTGACCTTATTTTTTATTCCAGTGCAATATGCCAAATGCCACAGAAACCTCTTTTGCACTCGTTCAAGTCGCAGCATGTGTGTTGTAAAATGACTTCTTACAAGACTGCTGTACAGTATCATCTTTTAACCATTGGTTATGCGCGAAATTTACGACATGCCAATGATGACTTACGTTATGACGCTGAGTCGTCCTGTGGCCATTACGGAGAAGCTTAGAGTCTCTCAACGACATATGGAGAGAGCAATGCTCAGTGTATTTACCCCAGGAGACGTATTGTTGGTAGGCCCCCCACTAGATGGACTGACGACATCGTAAATATCGCGGCTAACCAATGGTTAAAAGTGGCTAATATCATCATCAGCCGGAAGACGTCCTCATAGAAAGTTACAATGAACGGCTACAAACCCGCGGCTTTTACGATGTCGTAAGTCCATCTAGTGGGGGGCCTACCAACTATACGTATCTAGGCGTAATGTGGTAACCACTAGAGAACCTTTCTTACTTCGAGAACGTTCAGTTCGAGCAATGTTGCCTGACCATTTTCGTCGGTGACTTTGGTTTTTCGACAGATTTCCACGTTCCGGAATTTACCGCGCAAAGAAACTGAGCACTGCTCTCTCCATATGTCGTTGAACGACTCCAACCTTCTCCATAATGGCCACAAGACGACGACTCAGTGCCATAACATAAGTCATCATTGGCATGGCAACACACTGGTGAACACTATGATGGTCTTCAGGCTCTGCAGGATTTTCGACGAGAAGATATCTTATAATTTCCCGAACGCTACTCTTCGAGCGACCTCTTTGTCAAAGGTAGACCTTAATAATACAGTCGTCCCAGTGATATGGTGGATATTAATATATCAAAAATACAGCGGGGGGTGGTTTTGAATCGACAACTTTGATATGTGTTCAACCTATGTCGAATTTTGTACATGTAAGTATACACAAAAACAGTAGGTACATTATCCGTGGCGTGTTGGCTTTGACAATGATAGTGATGACACCGCGTTGTGCACTACTCACACATACACGCACGTTCCAACGATGAACAGCTTTTGAAGGGCACAACACAACTTAGCTGTTTTGTTTCTGTACCTTTTTTGAAGAACGCCTTTCTCATTTTTTTTATGCCTGATAGTTTTTGCCTTTCACCACTATCTCTCCTGGTGGTCAAAGGTTCAGTCTAACCTAGAATTACTCTCAAGGCTCTCAAGGACAGCTGCTGGAACACACCGTTAGGTACTTGGCGACAGATTTTCTACTTGAGGGTTATAGCTAGCTAAGCGGGCATTCGCAAAATGCCCTACCACCATGCCATAACGACTACCATCCTAAGACAACAACCGGGACCGACGGCTTAACGTGCCCTCCGAAGCACGGAAGCACTCAATAGTAATGTTACCAGCGGTTACCCATCCAAATCATGACCGAGGCGGACGTTGCTTAACTTGGCTGATTGGTTCAGAACGGCGCGGCTTAGCAAACTTCGCTACGAGCGCTTCAAAATCCGCTTAATCCACTGCGAAGGCTCTTGTTTGGACTCTGGATCATACTGACGAATCCAGATTACATCTACGGTCACAATGCGGTTACTAATTTTGTCCAAAGCGCTCTGACAACTCTTAAAAGCCCTTACAATTCGCCAGTCGTCGATTTTTGTCGAGCGGTGTGAGCATTCGCGGTACCCAACGCGCACTAATTTTTTTCATGTGAAAATTTTGATGTAAAATTTCTCCCATTCGTTCCTTACTTATCTGTAGTTCTTCTGCTACTTACCACAATTTAATTCTACGATCGACCAGAATTAAATTGTGGTAAGTTCTTCGGTCACTACCGTGACTGGGCTGCCCGGGTGGGGGACGTCTCGACAACTCTCTCTTTCTAGTTGAAAAAGCCTAACCTATATTTTTTACCATCGACATTTCCTTAAAAATGTCTTACGGTGAATTTTGTTTTTTTAAAAGGCATCGTGGTGCTCAAAATTGAAAGAATATTCAGTTCCGTTTGGTGTTGTTGCTTGTTCCAGGAATGAACTGTTAATGAACCAAATTAATGTTGTTTGTTTTTGTTATGGGGAGCACATATATGCTGGCTACTGCTGTCGGCCGTCCAGCTCCGACGAATTTTGGGCGAGGGAAGGCCCTTCATCTTATATACCTATCTTTGTTTCCCCAGGGAAACAATGGGGTTATTTATACTACCAATAAGTCAGGCAACTAGTGTTATCAATAACGCGATGATAAGTCATGCTTAACCTAGGCAATGAACTTATCAGCCGCCCCTCATATATTAGGTATACATAAATCATTGAATAAGTAATTTTTCTCTATGCATAGATATACCTAGTACAACTACATACATAATAGGTTCGCTTTTGACCATACCCTGCCTGATGTTGATATGCATTGATATGGTCTAAGATGGAGCACACTTGCATAGAAGAAACCTATTTACTCACTATTTGAAGACCATGTTGTATCCATCGGGAAAAACTGACCACGGTAAGGAGTTCCACTCTTTCGCAGTACGCACGAGAACAGTGGAAGCGAACCGCTGCGTACGAGTCCTAGGTATATCAACCATGTACGGATGGTGCCGATGGAAGAAGGGGGAGGGCGGAATTATCTCACTTCATATCATACATGTTCAGAATAGAAAGCCAACTATTAACTACTTCCAAAAAAGAGGAGGTTCTCGAGTAAAATCTATGTTTTTTACGCGATTACTCCGCTAATAAGGAACTTTTATTGATTGGTTTTTTGTTGGGAAGATAATGTATTGTTCCAAGTTATTTCAATTTCATCAAAATCAGTTGAGTAGTTTTTAAGTTATAGGCAATTAACAGAAACATTTATTTGCATATTTCGTTGATTGAATGGTAGTTGCAATTCTTGTTGGTGAACAAGAATTGCAATTATTATTGCAAGAATTACAATTTATTAGGCGAGTGTAAGTATGTAACACAAAAGGTTGAAAAAAAGAAATAAAATTAAAACATCTGAATTCCAACTTGAGTATGAAATGACTTGAGGAACTCGGACCATGATAATGTGAGGTCAGTTCTTCGAAGCAGCGTAGAGATAGAAGTCGGTAACGTATTTTCTTTCAATATTTTTTCTGACTGATCTCAATTCGTTTCTAAGTTATTTTTGTATTTTTATAAGAAGTTCTTTATAAAAATTTACTTTATATATTCGGCATGTTTTGGAGATAAACGGTACATCAATGCACTTACATATAGGTACGATACGTCATGTAGGCAGTGTAGAGTAGTTCTCTTTGACTTTGTACAGGAACTTAGGTAGTTTTCTTTTTGCTGATAGTCCTTGACCTTCATGACACCTGATGGTAAGTGTTGATGCAGTTGGAGATGATATTCAGCCTAATAATTTCTAGCTCTCAAGACAGCGGGCAGAACACACGCTTAGGTGCTTGGCGACAGATTTTTTACTTGGTGGGTAAGAAGGTGGTAACAAGGCAGGCGGGCAAATGCCCTGCTACCATGCTTTACCGACTGCCGTCTTACAACAGGGACCGACGACGCTACGGTGTAACGTGCCCTCCGAAGCACCGAAGCCGTCTGTAATAAATTCCACTAGCGATCACTCCTTTGAGTGTAGATCCTAGTTGATTGGCAAAAAACGACCAGGCATGCCACGTTAAGACTGCTTCAAGGGTTAACTAACTATTTACCTACTGTGTGGTAAGGGGAGGTTTTCAATCCCCATAGCCCCAAACTTTACCACGTACGTCGTGGCGTATTAGGCTGGATTCCTAGAAGTCACATGAAGACACCAGTCGCTCTATGTGCTAGTTCGTGGGTATATACCCACGAACACGCACGCGGGTAAACGAAATGGCGGGAATCCACTCACCTACTAGTGGCTCACTGATCGTTTCGCCGAAGGGATTATTATGCCAAAACACCATTATTATGTTAAACAACATATTCTAACTGCAGTTAAATACATGTAGGGATTATATTTGCATAAACTTACCTCAATCCCGATGTCGAAGTCGTAGCCCGCAGGTTGGGATCCGTCTTCGTCCTCGTTAATTCACTGGTAGTTCTTCTATATACAATGTTCAATGCTGGACACCCGGCGTCAGAATTAATGTTAAAAATTTAACACTGTTTTACAGCACGACCTCGCGCACAATACGTGACCTCACGTTTACTAGGTCAAGAGCAAAACCGTATCCCAAATCACCCGCACATACAGCCGCGTCTGCGCGGGATTCAGGTCCTCGCGAATATGAACACTATACGCCTAGAAATAGGGCTCAACCCGACCGCATAGTTTACCGAACACCTACTAGTGCTCTCACTACGAATAATAGTTTTTTTTAATGTATTTCATAAGTACCTCACGGTTGACTACAGAGATCAATGGTACCTGATCTATATTTTTATTCTTTCATAAATCTATGCACATCATAGATAATGACAACCATTAAATTTCATTCATAAATTAACGATATCGGCTCCGCGTGATACAGGCGGATCGGATCCTGCAGAGTAACAAGTTCCAATTTTTATATTAACTGTAGGTACCTATTCAATATGCTCGCCATAAAGAATTCGGACCTAAGGTACCTACTTCTGTCTAGTTTTTCTCTACTAATTTGTCTTTGTGTACTGCTAGATACTCATGTAACAATAGTTAGAATATCTACCCACTCTCTAATTCTAAATTACAATATTAATGGCACTAAATTCCGCTACAAGTATGAACTTATCGAGTTATTAGTTTCCAACTTGTACAGGCAGGACTTCGGGCAGTTTATCGCACATTATCTCTACACTTCGCTATTAATACCTACACAATACAACATACAACACAGTAAGAGACTGAAACTTAACCACACAACTTTGTTAAGACTTGTTTACGAACACTTCCACTTTATGTGATGGCGGTCCCTAACTCTGTACTTACATTACGATTTAAACGATCTTAGTTTTGAACAAAACTTTGCGGTAATTACAATTACGTACATACAATGTATTATAGCTAAGTTCAAACGGTTACGCGACGCAGGAACCGGAAGGGACGTACACAAGTGCCTCAATAACTACGTCTTTATGAGTTCTACGTAAGCCGGGGACGACACGGGTCGCGCCTATCTATTTTGGAAATAGTCTACCTATTCGGGTACCTTTTCTTATCTTAAAACAAAATAATCCCTGTTTTCAGTACAAACGGAAACAACAGATATTACGTTTTTCCACTACCCCTTAACTAAATGCTAGGACTTTTTTGGTACTAGAGACCGTCTATTGAATTTAACGGAGCGCTTTACACCGGACCAATTGAATCTTTATTTGTAAGAATGGAAAGTTCAAATCTCTTTGTTGAGTTTTCATTATTACGCAGGGCTCTTTAGAATGTCCTGAGTATAAAGAAAATAAATAAGGTTTTCCGTTCATTCTCCACACTTCCTTAATCTTTTTACTGTTGCAATGCTTACACAAAAGCTCTCCAATTTCATAGAGTAGGTAGGTACTTTGTCATGTTGATATAAGAGTAGGTAACTCTACCATGTCGCCATTAACAAGACAAATGTAGCGTATCTATGTATAGGATAATGGGTACCTATATATTGCTCTGTCTTCTAAGCTAGGGATATTGAGTTCTATTAAATAAAAATATTCTGGATGCCTTCACTTCTGTTGGACAAAACACCGATAATTAAAGCGTAACTTACCTACCAAATATGTCTTAAGGTGCGCCAGACTTTCTAAAAATATTACTCGTATCCTAAGGTTAGGTTAGTTATTTCACAGTTTCAGTAAGTTTTAGCGATACAACTGGGCGAAAGAGTCGAAAAGTAATACCATATTTTACTATGGTAATATCTAAACCAGAATGACATTGCATTAACACATTTGCAATTGACACATACACAATGCGTGATACTGAAAATGTTTCTGGTACAAAGCGTCGTTGTGCAACCATCCAGACTCTTCGGTCGTCTACGAAACCTCTCTTACCTCTGTTAGGGTATTATTTTTTACTTGCATGTGTGTAATGCACGAGTACGTAAAGGAACCTTAAAGACATATAAGTAAATAAATATATCACTAACTTTCCGGCCGCGGCTCCCCCTGCGCGGACGTCGGTTACGGCGCAAAACCATTAATCTCTTTTTGCGCAGTTGGATAAAAAGTATTCCATGTTCTTGCCTGGGTCTCAAACTATATATTCATACCAAATTTTATCCAAATCAGTGCTGTAGTTTTTAAGTTTATTCGTTGCATACAAAAATACAAAAGTCCAAAAATACAAAACTTTCCTCTTTACCTTATAATAAATATAAGTGTAGACGTAGATGTAGATATTATTTGATTCCAGTGAATTCTTGTAGATTTTACTGGGTAGTAGGTACATACACAATGTATTAAAAATATTCAATTAAAATACTAAGTAGTTCCGAAGCACACAATCATAATTAACAAAACCCAAACAAACCTCAACTGGAATCGCAAAGTGGGATTATTAACTTTAAACAAAGCTCTAAAATCAAAGTTCTGCTCTTCCGGACGTGTTGAAATCCTTCCAAAGTAAAGCTTTTAAGCACTTGAGTAACAATTACACTTGTGTGCTCCTAAAAATTCACGCCGACCGCGTTTTCACCAGATGGACTCGATTCGTACAAAAGTTTCAGCGATCTATGTAAATGAGGTACCTACATACCTACCGTTCTTTAGTCCATATTCCATAGGGATACGGCCTTTGTATTTTTGGATGGAGGGAGCGGAATGAACTTGACAAGGACGTTCCGATGAAATGGATAATCGTCGGTCGGACTACCTATTTGATTGACTATTGTATGGGTTCTGACCTCGCATCTACGAGGTAAAGTCGTATGGTTAGAGATAAACATTCTGCAGATAGGTAAGTAGAAACTAATACTGGTTTGGTTATGAAATTTTAGCTACTTACATGTACTAAGGACACTACATGCACATTGTGATGATATTGGAACTTGTTCTTTTTAGGGTGCCGTCCCAAAAGGCTAAAACGGACCGCTATTAATGAGACAACGCTGACTGTCTCTCTCTGTGCGTGTATCTGAGTATGTTACGTCACGTGTCACAGGTCTGTAGCTCGAAACCGAATGACTAAATTTTGTTATTCTGTGTAAAACGTTGACCCAAAGGCGAATATTGGATTAGAAATTTTGTTACATATTTTCTATGAGTGCTCAAATATTTATAAAAAAAAGTAGTAGGAAAAAACTTGCACTCTAGCATGTGAAATATCATCTTCTAGAGTCTCTAGGGATTATTGATCAGAGTACCTACATATCCTTTTTTATATTCTATTGTCTTTAATAATAAATACCCAAAAGAGGGGTCATCAGCATCTATATAGCAAAACGACTTTACTGTCTGTTTGTCTGTCCGCCTGTTCTACGTTACAGTCCTGAAGATACTTACAAGATACAAGATGTCTTTATTACCATAAGTATTACTAAAATTATGCTAATTTCTTCGTTCCTACCTTGTATTGGCGTCTCCTTAAAATATAATTAAATTGAATTTCTAGACCAATATTAGTTTATGGGTCAATGTTATACAAACATTGACCCATAAACTAATATTGGTCTAGAAATTCAATTTAATTATATTTTAAGGAGACGCCAATACAAGGTAGGGACGTTTCCCCTCACGTAGGCGCACTCCTCCATATTTTTGGCTGCAACTACTGTACTGTGGCCTACCCACGTGATCATATTTTATATTTTTTGTTTAACTGTATGCATCATTAGCATTTAACTCCACACTAAGGCACTAAGTTCACAAACGAAGTCTTTCTTACTTATATAAATGCGCATCAATAATGTCATGTGGAGGACTGCGTATTCGTTAGCGAACAGGTCCTGTAATCGGAAAAACATTTTTGCACCCCAAATTGGTATATGTATTATTTTTATAGGTATTTTTTAAGTAGGGTATAAAAGAAGGTAGGTAGCTGGTAAAAACCTTTTTCATTTCTAAGAAAGTAGTGTTTGATCCAAGTAGTTGGTGGGAGAGGCTACTCCTCACCTTAGGGCGAGATGTTGGTTGGTTTGTAATTAACTACACACTGGTACAAAATATCTACGATAGATACTTGTAACCAATGTTATAAACATAATAAGATATCGAGAGGGTTTTTGTCGTTGTAACATACTCTGCTGTAATAAAACATAATAACAACTAAGTACGTTATGTACCTAGTGTTTATTATTAAAAGCTAAGAGAACTAGTTTAACAGAATTAATGAGACCTTCTCTGACTAATCTGATTCAAGTTAGTGTATAACTAATATGACGTCGTTAGGCCTGTCACTAATTCTGTTTATTGAGGGCGCCAGTCTGAAGTAATAAAAACTATAAATAGACCAAAAGGTCTCTGTCGGTAACCTATATACCTAAATAAAGTTTGTCTTAAATTTTGCAACGCTAATGGAATTTCGTTTTCGGAGTCACTGAAATTGCTACGGAAGGCTTACGGTGAATCGACTTTATAAAAAATCCGTGCTTATGGGTGGTACAAAGCGTTCAAAAGTGGTGGAGATCTGATGGATGAGTTGCCTCACTCTCTGGCAGGCCATCAACCTCTGTAAGTGAGGTTAATATCGCAAAAGTGAAGGAAATACTTAGTGACTGAAAATCCTCGTTTAAGTCTCGAATTTTCTTTAAAATATCAATCACATAAGAGTCGCTGAGGACATGCTAGAACAAGTCAATTCCGACCCGACATTCAAGAAATCCATTGTTAGGGATGACAAGACGTGGGTTTATGAGTTTGACATGCAAACTATTCAACAAACTTCAGGGACACCTTCCAACTGAATCGACACCGATCAAACGCCAAAGTCACTCCGAAAAAACCACCCCAAAATCGATCAAACGTCAAAGTTATTTTCACTGTTTTCTTTGGCTATCGCGGTGTTGTGCACTAGGAATGAATACTGGAAGGTCAAACGGTGATAAAAATATATTATTCGAGATTTGTGCGGCGTATAAGAAAACGGCCAAATTTCTGGAATGAAAATTCTTGGATTTTGAACCACGATAATGCGCCTTCGCACAAGGCCATCATTGTGAACGAACTTTTGACCAAAACCTCAACAAATACCATCGATCAACCACCTTATCACCAGATATGGCTCCAGCCAACTTCTTTATCCTAAACTCAAATTACCACTTCGTGGCAGCGATTTTCATTCGTTAGAAGACATAAAGGAGCATTCGTGAACTGAACTAATATATTTCAGAAAAATCTTTTATAAAATTTTGTTGCCGTGAGTGTATCGTTTCTGAAGGAGCATACTTTAAAGGTAATAAAAAAAATTTTTATGAATACTTAACTTGTATTATTGATTTTTCCCGGTACTTTCTTGACAGAGTAGTATATCTATACTATACACTTACAGAGTAGTATGTATATATATATACTATAGGTATACCTCATCGAGCACCCGCATGGCACAGTCATTGCAAAGGAACAGAATAAAAGTAATTTTCAAAAAGGTTGCTCGGCCTAGTGAAACCTGTCAGGTTAATTACAGTTAAGAAAAAAGTGGTCTTATTATAATGTCAAAATACGTCATGACGTTACTTTAAACCTTGTTCATGCGATTATACTCGATTAGAAAGACTAGAAAAATATGGTCGGCCGTGCCCCATCTTGGCAACTTAGTCCGACTGTTTTTGGGGTCGTTTTTACGTCGTAGAGTACCAGTATCCAACAATTATCTTTCTATGGCTTTGATTACGCCTATATAAATTCCTAGTCTGCCAATCCCTACTTTGGAAGTTGTTTCTATCCGACAAATTTTACATATTTATACTTACATGGATTCCGAGGGATTTCTCGTTATTTTTTTTTAATTGGTCCATTAGCCAAATCTGCAGCCAAAATGCATCTTAAAATTTCACTAATTGTTCTAATTTCACAATTTATTTTAAATTGTTATTAATCATGTTTATATTTTCAATATATATTTTACC
The DNA here is from genome assembly GCA_963854805.1 of Plagodis dolabraria. Lineage (NCBI taxonomy): Eukaryota > Metazoa > Arthropoda > Insecta > Lepidoptera > Geometridae > Plagodis > Plagodis dolabraria. The sequence continues at coordinate 15,254,508 of OY978443.1, forward strand.
AAAACTATTATTTTTACTATTTACCGGTAAATCTTATCTAAGAAGGTGGTAGCTAAGTAGCTAACCTAGCTTATAATCTCTAAACTGGTGTGAAAAATTGATATATGGAACAGCTATTGACCAACATCATAAATAAATTGTAAGCATATAAATATTTATTTCTCTAGCAGTTTGCTTTCAGCGAGTTGAAGTTTATTGTTACCTACCTATCTAGATTTTTGCATGCCTGCCAACTCGGAATGTGTTCACTTGCTCAGTAACCCGTTAAAATGCGCGTCAACTTCGACCCGCTCTTACGATGAATCGTGGCTTTTAGAAATACCTCCCTCTCCCTCTATATATTTTAGGGGTGATAAAATTTATACGTGACTAGCTTTGCCTTGCGACTTTCTGGGACACTAAAAGTTCTATCCTTCTTTTCTTTGTTGCACTGTGTTATTTGATGATCTCGTAACTGGCCGTCTTCTAGCTCATAAAATGGAAGTACCTATCTATGTCGGCATTGCTTTAAATACAATTTAACACGTACTAAAGCAAACTATAGTATTTATACCACACCCACTCAGAAAGTGACTCATTGCTCGTTCAAAAACGTGTTATAAAGTTTTTCATTTCTCCCTTATATAATACTAGCTTTCCGGGCGCGGCTCCGCCCGCGCGTATGTCGGTTATCGCGTAAAAACATTAACCTCTTTTTGCGCAGTTGGATAAAAACTATCCTATGTTTTTTCCCGGGTCTCAAACTATTTCCATACCAAATTTCATTCAAATCGGTCCAGTAGTTTTGGCGTGAAAGCGTAACAGACAGACAGAGTTACTTTCGCATTTATAATATTATACTAGCTTTTGCGGGCGCGGCTCCGCCCGCGCGTATGTCGGTTATCGCGCGAAAACATTAACCTCTTTTTGCGAAGTCGGATAAAAACTAACCTATGTTTTTTCCCGGGTCTCAAACTATCTCCATACCAAAATTCATTCAAATCGGTCCAGTAGTTTTGGCGTGAAAGCGTAACAGACAGACAGACAGACAGACAGAGTTACTTTCGCATTTATAATATTAGTACTGAAGTACTGATTATATATAGTACCGATGTGCGACGGGAAAAGTTGTATGGAATTTAATTCCTTCCCTCCGTAGCAGTGAGGGAATGTTGTATGAAAATCCATAACTGCCGTGTTAGCGTTTAGCTATTTTTTAGCTGCGAACATAAATTAATACAAACGACAAATCGCATAAAGTTTTTATACCAAATATGTAATTAGAAAAATGAGGTGGGATTTTTTTGCACTCGATTTTCAATGAATAGAGGTTGGCAACCTTTTTCTGCACTACAAAAAGAAATTCGCGGCAATTTGTTTTGTTATGTTAAATTTTGGATTAGAACTTAATTGATAATTTAACAGTACGCTTAATTATTCAGGATACTGAATAATTTTCCAAAATATCATCTGATAGTGAAAGTGACGATTTTATAATGATGAATAAAAAATACAGCTCAAGAAATCATAAAGAACTTACTTACATCCTGAGAAGTCTCAGGACAAATGCGAGAAACCTTTTTTTTGGAAGCTCTCGTAGCGAAGTTTGCTTAGCTGTTCTTAATCGATCAGCTAAGGTAAGCAACGTCCGCTGCTGTCAAGAGTTGGATGGGTGATCGCTAGTGACATTACTACTGACCGCTTCCGTGCTTCGGAATTCACGTTAAGCCGTCGGTCCCGGTTGTTGTCTTAAGATGGCAGTCCTTACAGCATGGTAGTAGGGCATTTAGCGAATGCCCGCCTGCCTAGAAGCACCTAACATTGTGTTGCTGCAGCTGTCCTTGAGAGCCAATAATTTAAGGCTAGCCTGAACATCTTCGACCACATCATCACTTACCATCAAGTGATATAGTTGTCAAGGTTAGTATATCAGCTATGTTTTTGCTCCGTCGTGTTTTGGTGTAAAATTTATATATATATCCGAATAATAGTATAGTTTTGTGTTTTACGTATAGTTATTTGTAAGTAGCCATAAATCGTTTGGTATACAGTAATAAACAATATGAGTGGTGTGAAAAGGTGACAAATATAGAAACCGGAAGCATTTGTAAAATGTATAAATTACTTAATTAAAATAATAAAAAACCCGACTTCAAATTATTTATTTTTGTTAAACGTTTTATCGTGCCATTGAACATAAAACTGCAAGTTATATATATTTATGGAAGCTTTAGAAGAAAAAATAAAATATTTTATCACACAATATGGCGTCTAAATTACTGTGTGCACTGTGCAGCAATTTCAACGTAATTAGCCTTTTAATACAATTTACATATTGGTGTTTATACTTGAATGTATATTTTAAAGGTAAAATGACCAAAAATTTATTAGATGTGTCCAGCCTTTTTTTAAGTCTGCACCGAGGCAGCGATACGTAATTGTGGTTCGTTTGATCCCTTGCTGTATCTTTATTTTGTAATTTTGAGTTATGTAATTAATATATATTATATTTAAGGATTCATTCTATAAATCATACACTTTGGAAACACGATTTCTTGAAATTTTCTCTATAGAAAATAAATCCAAAGTTACATCTATAAAACGAAATAAACGTACTAAGGGATATAATACTAAGGGTGAAACTAAAGTCACCGTCATGACGAAGAAGACGCCATAGGATGGTTCGTTCGGAAGGCGATGGTTGCGACACCAAAAGCCATCCATGATTACAACCTCAAAATGGCGATCAAAGATCGAAATAGCGCGGTAATGGAGGCCTTGTTAAAATGTGACGTGGGAGAATAACAAAATATGTAAATTTCTGTAGGTATATTATTTTATTGTAGTCCCAAATTATTTTTGTAATTGTAATCGTTGGCACGGATATCCGGAGCGGTCATGCTCACAGAAAGGTGTTGTCTAGCAGCGGTGTTGTGTGTCGGGTCGCCATCTTCCCTCAAAAATGGTTGAGGAAGGCGATGGCTGGCACATGCGTCAACTCGTGAACGGGTGCTGCTAGAGGATACTGGTCTGCTCTGGATGCTAGTGCTAATGACATTAACGGAAAAAAAATCTTTTAACACTGTTCTCCCTTGGAATGTTGCATGTTTCCTATTTCATATTTCTTGTTTACCTACTAATAAATTATGTCATAGTTAAAAAAAAGTCATGGACCCTGGAGTCTGTGGAATGTAGTGTAAAAAAAAATTAGAAAAAAAACTAAAGTCACCGAACTCGATGAGCATATTGTGATTTAATTACATAGTGAGAGAGGTGAATGTTATCGGATTCGTAGGTACACGATAACCTTGTGCAAAAAGTCACTGAACTTTTTCAGGTAAATTTATGAGTAATAATTCAGTGAAATTGGTATTTTGACTCGTCGTAAAAGTCTTATTAGGTTTTTTATACCTTCTTGTTACAGTTTGGTAGTTATATTAGAGTCATATAGCTCCACATCTAACGAGCGAAAAACGAAAAAAAAATGTCAATGACATTTACCATTACTGTCGTGATTTGAGGCAAACGCCGACGTCTGAAGAAAAATTCTAATATATTTTGGTATTCTTGCTAGATCATTTTTTGAATCATAAATGTTTAAACCGCCTATTTTAAGTTTTTGCTTCGGTTTTATACCCGGTCGCCTGCGCAGATGCCAATTGACTCTTTATGGGAATGATTTTGTTTATAGTATAATTAATTAATGAGGCCGTTGAGACAGTAAAGAGCCCTGTTGTGTAAAAAATACTTGATACGAGTGATGTGTAACAAATAATAAATAAAAAAAAAATATATATAAAAAACTTTTTTTGTCGTAGTACTTTTCAGTTGAGCGAGTGTAATTGTGAGGTTTTAGAGTCACTTACAAAATAATTAGAAATAAAAATAACAGGTAATATCTTTGTAAAAATACTAGCTATTTTAACGTCCTTAGTTCTTCCACATGCGTATTAGTGTCTGCAAAGGGAAAAAAATAATGTTATATTTCATTAACTATCGGTGTTCATCATTAATTTGAATGGATCAGGATTAAATAATATTCAAAATATCTATTGCTCGCTACATGTTGAAGCCTCGAAATTAATACTTAGGAACAGCTGGTATCGACATCTTTCGAAGGTACTTCAATTTAAATTATTTTGAAACGATTGCTCGACAGAGGGTAGTTATGTGACATATTGCCTTTCACTAGTTCGCCTGCCAGTCTCAACGGACCTTTCATCCGAAGCGCACGTAGCCTCTTCGCGTGTGTATACTCTCAAACCCCAAATTAATAACTCCTATGTATTATACCCGACAAAAACAATCTCTCTCCAAGTGAAGTGCTCCCATAATTTAAAGGTGTTCATCAAAGGATTGCACAGTGCTGTGCCATTGCAAGGATCGGAGCTGAACTGAGCACGGTGAGTTGGCTTATGCAATTTTCTACCTTTTTCATTGAGCTATGGAAGTGATTTATAATTTAATTTGTTAGCATTGCATTCCTGTGGCAAACCCTCAGGAAACCGCTCCCTGGATTGGCTGGGTAGCGTACACTACAGTTCAAGTATACATATATACCTAGTATAGCTATAAAGATACAAACGAGGTGGTGAGGTAAACGAGCGCATGAGGCGAGGCGAGTGTCGCCAGATGGCGCCAGTATGCACGTTTCTACACGTTCCTCTTTATATATTATAACTAGCTGACGCTTCGTACCACCACATTTTTTTAAAATATTTTTTATATTTTTTTTATTCACACTTTCTCCTGACAATAACGAACACATAAAAGAAAGATTTATCCAATTTGGTGCAGTCGTCGGTCGCAGGTCGGTAATTCATTTTTAATTATATAAATAGATATATTATGACGAACTATCTGTAATATAACGACTGTTCATAAGCATCGATGAAGTTATTTAAATCTTATTTGTATTTTTTGCAACACAGTATAATGTAGTTTACATATTTTTACCGACGATTAGAATAAGGGCTGGTACTCATACACATACCTATTCGAACGTCTATCTCACTTAGAATTCTACCACCTCAATGACATATCTAAATGGTAAAGATTTTTTAATTAAGTATATAAAATAAGTAGGTCAGTAGATATCTAAAACAAAATGACCTCCACCCTTATCCTATTTAGGCAGCAGCTCAATTCTCCCAGGAACGTCGATTGATATCTTGCTCTATAAATAACTTTCCCAACAGAAACATACGAGCTCATTTTCGCCATCACCCGGCGATATTTCCACATAATGTCCTCTGAGGACCGCTATCTAAAGAGATTTATCTCGGTGGTTGCGGAACACCTACAAAAAGTTTGGAAAACTGAACGCTTTGCACCAAGCATAGGTAGGATTAAAAAGTTTTCTTTGTTTCGTTTCAGGAAAACGAAAAACGGCACACGCTCCGTAGTTACTATTACCTTATCTGTGTACCGCCTATTATAGTTACTATAAATTAAATGTACGTATATATAGCTCTGTCGTTAAGGTTGTCGTATGTTCGAGTCTTGGCATGACCTTCATATGATAGGCAACGGTAAGAAAATACATTTTTCATCCCACCATCTCGGAAAGAGTATTTTTAATCTTCAATATCTGAGTGGAAAAGCCGTTTTTATTCTCTAGAGGATAAAGTAAATTGAATTTAGAACATCGTGTGCACTAAGTTTGCAGTGAATTAAAAAAAACATTAAACCTATTTACTGCTATCTCTATGGTGCCGAATATATCATACAACGTTTTTTTAATTTGTTAAAAACTCAGACTCGGAACCTTCTTGGTGTTCATTTTTCAATTTGCTTTGTACGCGGTTCTTTACGCGGCATTTTTTCACGTCATTGTTAAACCTTATATTAAAAACAAGAAACTTGAAAACAAGTGAAAAAACTAAAATGAGTGATTCTAGCGACGAGGAAGTTTGTTTGATTTGATTGTAAACGTTTTTTTTTTTTGCATTTAGTCATTTCCTCGCTGAGGTGGAATGAAAAGTTACGTGTTGCACTCGAGTGCAAAGATTTTTCACCTCGTGCTCTTTTGATTCCCTATTCGCTAACGCTCAGGATTCTAATTTTGAGTCACTCGCTGCGCTCGTGATTCGATTTTAGAAACCTTCGCTTGCTCGGTCATCAAAATTGAACACGCGGTTAAAAAGCAACTTTGCTCTCTTGTATAACAAATAACTATTGCATGCTCCACTATCAGGTATAAAATCTGTCGTCAACCACGTAATGGTGTGTTGCGTTATCTTACGTTGAGCACCAGCAACTTCATTCGAATCATCACTTAACACACTTTTGTTTGTTTCATGGCAAAATAGGGCAGTTTGTACGTATTCATATTTATTTAACTCTGTTTCCACAATGTACAAAATTCAAGGGGCCAACTCCCATCTCTTAATTCAGTCATATTTTAACATTACATTTACAATTTTAATTCGCACCGCCACATATCACTATAGTATACTTACATAAAAACATCAACGTGAGAGCGGGATGCATGCATCGAATCAAGTCATTTGTGCGACAGAGGTAGCACTATATGAACATTATTGTTTCGTGACGGCCACGGTACTAACCATAGTATCAATAATTTAAACTTGAAACAATGACGTTTGTATTCCATAATAGTTTATAAAAGGTGGGAGTTGGGCCCCTGGTATATTTAATGATACAAAATAATGTGATGTAACAATGTGACCCTGGTGGGCGCCACATAATGACTTAATTAAACAAATAATATTGTAAGTTGTTGATATTTAAACTAGAGAGACCGAGTGAGATTTATATTTTATGTCTATCATCAAAAAAATCTTGCAGTGAATAGTAGCATTTATAAGTGAGATATAACATTAATTGCTTGAAAAATAAGGATTCTTTATCAATACCTTTTAGATCCTGAGGTAAGTGGTCTTAAATTGTTATACACATTGTAAGTATAGGTGCTTATACATTTAATAAATAGTACAAACTTACTAACATGCCTAATTGCAACATATATATCGTGTCTTGGATTGAAACGGAACAGGGTATGATTGCAATCCGAATGGTTACTTGGCTGTATTTATTTACTTGCGGAATTTTAACTTGCATTGTTATCTAATTGAATCACGTTGAAAGCTATGCGCCAACTTTTAAGCTAAGAGAGAAACAATTAAGTAAAGTTTGATTAAGTTACTTAATACTTACTCTGGAAGCGGAGAGTAAGTTTCTAATTTAAATTAACTTTTGATTTAATTAGTTTTTTTTTTACACAACAAAGACCAAGCATGACATATATATTATATTGTAATTAATCTTGTTCGAGGATTAGGTCGTTTAAGTTGTATTTATTTCGATGTGCGAATGGTCATTCGATAGCCATAGGGAGTTTAGAAATCACCTTACTATATATAAAAAAGAATTTCCTTGATTTAATACTTATAGAAAGAGAAAATATGTATAAAAATGAAAATAGGTGAATTCTCACGTCTGGTAGGAAAGTTAGAATATATACCTCTTTTTTATTTATAGCTTTTTGTACTTGATTACGCTACGAGGATTACATATGTAAGTACTATAGATTTGTAATACATTTGAAACTTATTCCATTTCTAACGGAATATTTACATAATATTTAAGACAGTTTGACGTGTAACCTGAGTAATCATGTTCACTTGAGTTCAACATAAAGATATTCAAGATAATATGACATTATTCTTCTAGTATCGCGAATTCTATTATCATCTAAAAAACATTAATTATTGTACTGGTCGCGGGTAAGAGCGTTTGCTCTTCAACTTGTTTTATTCTACAATTTCGTTTGCCAGTATGAAGATCACTCAAAAAGGTAGAAGCAAATAGAATAAAACCTATAAGAAACAAATAAAAGGCTTTAAAGAGGTTTGACATTTTATGTGTATACCCTACAAACATAAAATGTCAAACCTAAAGCCCTTGCTTTTAGACTAGAAAATGTTCGTGCCGCACCACAAAGAGGCTTAAATCGGCGGGAAAATGGATATGTGACAACTTTGTAGAACTTTCTTAAATATTATATTTTTCTTTGAGTATTAATGTCAAGGCAACCTAAAAAGACGAGTTTTCCCTTTTTTGTTTAATTTATTATAGAGTAATGTCGTTCAGTCCTATTTTTAACCGACTTAAAAAAAGAAGTAGGTTACAAAATTAGACAAAGCTAATTGCAAAATTAGTTTTGTTTGTAGTACAACGTAAGTTGAATTGTAGAAGTCGCTCCAGCCCCGTACGATGGTAAACGAACGAGAGGAAAAATTAGAGTTATGGACATTGTCATGTTAGCTCAGTCGTTTCAGAGTTTATACCCCAGCTATAGGGGTGGATGACGCGGGTTTTCGTATCCCACACAAGAATATAATTTTCCCTCTCCTACATTTGTAATGTAATGAATTAAAATGAAATGTAAACCGCAGAGAAAGCGTTATTGCAAAAATAAAACATTGAAAGAAATAGATTCTCAGTTAAATTTTTTAATGTTTGTTACCTCATAACTCCTTCATTTATGCACTAATTTTAAATTTGATTTTATCCTGAAAGAATATTGTTATTTTCATTCAGATTGGTCACATGGGACATGTCATCAAAATCGTTTTAGTAGCTATCAAAATAACTGGTAAAAATACCTATCTCAAGCAATTTTTGTCGACCAGGTGAAGTCTAGTAGTCCGGTTGATGATCCCGCTCAGCACAGTTTCCTATGACGGTAAAAGTAATACAATTGAGCACAAAATTTCGGTTCAGTCAGGCGATCCTCGATAGCCCAGGGTAATAAGGATAGGCTCGAGGTATGAAATGTACTTAAAAAAATTGTAACTGTATGTTTTTATTTATTTAATAACTGAGTTACTTTTAAGATTAATTCTAGTAGCTGGTTATCTGTCCCTATCATATATTACGGGTCTGAGCCCGTGAACAGAATTAGCTATTACACATGAAATATAACTGTTCTGTGTAAAAGGTTGACCCGAAACCAATTATAGGCTTAGAAAACAATTATATTTATTTTCAGGTGAACACGTACCTAACCGTAATAAATTATTTTTAGCACTTCATGTAGATAAAAAAATCGTCTAAACAACAGTCCTTTTTTATTAATAAAATGAAGAAATGGGAGCTATCTAAGTTGTCAGTTTTAGACCACTTAAAAACGGGGTGGGTCACAAAATCTGAACTAGTTATGATCTTGCAATTTCGGTATATTATAACAATGGTTTAATTTAAAACTGTTAGTAGCATTTTGTACCCAAATTGGGAATAGAGCTTTGAAATATTAATTTGTAGTAGAATTTCTACGATATGAATTGCACACAAACACACGACCATAGTGTTCAAATTTAATTTATTTATATTAGTTAAAACAATTTGCATGAAAATTATAATTGGTACCTACGTAGGCTTATTGAAAATTTTACTAATTAAATCATGTATATGCTATTAACAAAGTATAGTAATAAAGAGACAAATAATTGTTTCCAGACATAAATTTATTTACAACAAAGTTGTTATAGTTCGTTAACCGCAACTGGTTTATTGTCGTGAAATATTTTAACCCGACAAAAACAATTGTTTGCTTTTTGTATTCTGTATAGCGCTTACTTTTTTAAAGTAATGTGTTTCACAATGAGACTTTTCAATACAGATTTTCAAGGCACGATTTACAAGTTAGACTTGTAAGTAAGGGGGTGTAAGTTTAAACTCTTTGTCACTTAATGCGTATGCTAGAAGTCAATGTGACATTCAATTAGTAATTAAGATATATGGATATATACTACTTTATTGTTACACAACAAAAGATAAGAAATATGAGGTAAAATTAAAATTAACAGTGATAGTGTTACAATGGGCGGCATAATCTCTTCCAGGCAACCTTTGGAAGGAGAGGATTTGTAAAACCGATGGTGGCGGGGTGTAGTTAAGCGATATATTTAACTAGTAAAATAAATACTAATATATACACTCAATTTCAAATTTAACGCACACGTACCATAATACCACATACATATTCATATATAAATACCTACTCTTACATATGTGTAATATATAGCGCTACCATCAGCCAAACCACCGATGCCGGACAAAATCTTAAAAAATCCGGACATTTGGGTGAAATTGAGTTATTTTCCCGGACACCCAAACAAAGTTCATATTTTTTTGCATTTATAAAGCTTCTATGCGCAAAAACTACAGTGCTACATACATAATTATTTACTCTTCTCATTCTGAGGCAATCTGGTGATAAAAATAATGAGGCGTATATTTATGTGTGCCAAAAAACACTATTTGGCATCAAATTAGAAATAAATTATAATTTTTGGTTTAATAAATAATCAAATAAGTAGTACCTAGTTAGAAACTACAAACTATATTAAAAACAATAATACTTCTTTAAAATTGCTTTCATAGGGATGCAATAAAAAAAAATGATAACAAAATCAGGGGATAGAGTTTATTGTTGTAGCTATATACATCTCTATCATCCCCATCCAAATTTCAATTACACCACTGGATAGCTAAAGAATCAAATAATTTATTTCGTTATGTAAGGACTTAAGACATCACGCTGCGACGGAGGGGGAGCCCTCCATTTTGAGACATATTCACGTACAATAAACGGCCGTGTCTATAACACAGCCATATGCAATTTTTATTCTTAATCCCGCTTATATGGGCCACTTATATTGAAGGAATGCTGGTCTAACGGCAATAGCTATATTGGCTGCCGTACAGAAGGTCCTTGCTTCGTTTTCCACTTGGTCTTATATTTCATCGCATGATTGTGAGCCATTCGCAAATGCTTGCCAGGCCAGCTATCACCCTCAAGAAAATCTATCATCAAGCACTTTATAGAGTTGTGCGGCACATGTCCTTGAGAGCTAATAGTTCTAGGTAAGCCTGAACAATATCTTTGACTTTCATTACTTATCCATAGCGAAAGAGTGGTCAAAGGAAGCCGATCACTCTCAGCGATAAACAAGAAAATGGAACTTTACCGCATTTTTTCCCTTTTACGAAGACCCAATGGAAAAAATCCTGATTCTTAAGCCGAGTCCGCTATGTCTTAAAATGATTAAATATAGCATAACAATCAATCAATTCTGTACAAGATGAGTTACAAGCTTATGTTAACTCATCGTGCACCTACCTATCTAGTATCTACAGGTATTCCAGTGATATCGACTTAAATAAATTATACCGAATGCAAATACGACTTAGCTAGTTCGTGGCGGGTACGCGAGTGCTAGATTACGTGTTACAGCTGTCGAAGTTAGCGCTTAGCCCAAACTCCGGGTTCGTGTATGGAAACTTGGTGCAGCTGTAGTCACGAGTTTAATTGTTATACAAATTGTTCTTATTAGATACTGGCATCCGTGCGAGAGACTTCTAGTATTCATACTAATTTATTAAGTGTTTGACTTCAAGTTCATTTAAATGTGGAACTAACGTTGATCACCGTCGTTGAAAAGTCGCGCGGCGTATCTGTGTATTATAAATAATGTACAGCACTTACAGTTTAAAGCCCTACTCACCAAAACTGATGTATATATGTTGGTTCATGCATTGTAAGAAGTTTAAGACTAAAAAAAAGGGTTAATCAGCCTTTTTTTATTTTTTAAATCTACAGTCCACGTAAAAGATACGCCATAAGTTGAGTACAGAAACAAACTATTTTATTCATTTTATAAGATACCTTACAAGAGTATCTACCCACATAACTAAAGTAAATCACTTGATAAAAATCATGCAATAGGTATGTAAACAAACATAACACCACGGACTCCAGGGTCAGTGACTTTTTTCAATTCTGTCATTTTTTATTTTAAACAAGAAATAGGAAACATGCAGCATTCCAAGGAGGAACAGTGTTAAAAGAAAAGCTTTTTTTTCCGGTAACGTCATTAGCACTAACATCCAGAGCAGACCAGTCTCCTCTAGCAGCACCTATCAGTTCCCGTGCCAGCCATCGACCTCCTCAACCATTTTTGAGGGAAGGCGACCCGACACAACACCGCCGCTACACAACACCTTTCTGTGAGCGTGACCGCTCTGGATACCCGTGCGTTGGCACGATTTTAAAATTACATTTTATAAAATTATAATATAATATAAAATATTATAATTTACGATTACAAAATAATATATAATAACTATTTATATATTATTTTATATTAAATATATATTAATCAGCCCTTGGGTATGTAATATTTGCATTGGGGTGAATTTCTTGGTTTGTCGTTTATGAAACGAGAAAGATAGGTTTGATAGAATAAAGAATAATGCTGTGAAATTTGGTAATATACTTCCTATTCTTGGAAAATATATAGCTATTTCGTTATAGTATACAGTATTTCCTAGGTTAGGTTAGACAAACATTATATTATTCATTAAGAAAATATAACATAATATCACACTCAAATCCACGTAATTTGAGTCTGATAATTAAAAATAAAATGCGAATTTACAATTTGATCATTATTATTATTTAATGATTCACTTAATAAAACAAGAATCATCATTTAACCGAAAATGTTTTACGGTCTGTCGAAAACAACTTAACTTTCTTTTTGAGTATCTAGACCGCATCTTTTAGACTAAACTTCCAAAAAGAAGATGAAGTATGCAAAAGTTTAAGTATGAGTACAGGGCATTCAGTTTCCTTAACGACCATCATTTTTGCGGGGCTAGTCATGAATCTTGCAGATAAGCGGTTAATGGAAATAACAGCTCGCCTGTATACTCTGGTCATACGCAAACTATCAGGGGCCCGATTCTCTTAGCTATTGAACGGCGTTAACGCAACTTAATTGCATGAAAATTGTAGTTTTTGACAGTATCCGTAGTCTGCACGCTATTTAGGTTCGATCGCACGTCAGTGGCTTGCTATCAATAGTTTTTGACATATTTGGTATGCTGTAAGCTATTTTGTTACGATTGCGTAGCTACAGTGGCATAAATTCGGTAGTCTGTTCCATATTTTGATGTTTCTTACAACTGACAGATGCTGTCTTAATGCAATTGAACTGCTATTGAACAGCTACACCTTTTGAGGCTAAGTGTTCGTGTCGTTATGCAAAGTAATTTAGATAAAAATGAGTGTTGTGAGGTTTTTCACAATGTGGTAACGAGTTTTAGTGCTCGCAGAAGAAGAAGATCGCAGGAGACGACTTGCGGAGCGCCGAAACCGCCGCCGAGCCCGCGCACTATTGAGGCTCTATATTGACCCCTTCAGCGATATACCCGAGGTGGAATTTGTGAAAACATTTCTTCTCGGGAACTCCGCATTGAGGGAAATAATTGACGTGGTGTTGCCGTTCATGCCAAAGGAAACAGGCGGGACGGGAATGGCCCTGAATTGAAGGTGATAAAGATGTGAATTTAATTGTTACCTATCAAATAACGTTTCGTCGCCGCGTCGCGTCGTAACGATATTATGAGTCAAACCAACTCTTCTAGGTAGTCATCGCGATGACATTTTATGCTTCTGGGTCCTATCAATCATTGGTAGGCCAAAGCGCATTCAACAATGTCTCACAGACTACTGTGTCCGGCAGTTCTACTGTGTACAGCCCTGGGTCGTCTCATTACTCCCATGTGTGGCATAGCCACCCACTTAACCAACATTTAATGGAGCTGAACAGAAATGGGGAGCAGGTGTTTTTGTTGGGTAGACATGAACAGTAAAATTCGTTAATTTAAAATCAACATATTTATGATCATTATACATACTTATAACTTATATATTAATCAGATTGTTAATTGTAAATTTGTATATTCTGTCAACAACAAACTTATTAACTTACTAGTTTTTCACAGCATCAAACTATTATAGCGTAATAAAATAACAAACCCATCAAAGTTTAATTTTATGACCAAAAAGACCAAGAGCATCAGAATAATCTTGAACTTCTATTTAAATAAAAAACTAACAGCTAATTATAGTCTCCCCTAGATAATATAGGTTTTATAAATGACTCCTACAATATTTAAATTCAAATGACATATTTTTTTCAGGAGATAGTTGTTATCCCTTGAGGACTATCATGATGACCCATGATTACATATTTGCTGTATGTATATATAAAAATGTTAATTGTAAAGATGTATATATACTGCAGTAATGTGTGTAGTATGAATGTTTAATTACATATTTACTGTAAGTATGGTATAAAGGTTTAATTGTAAATATGTTAATTATAAGGTGTTTAGACTGCAGTTTGGCCTGGAATTTGTTTAATAAAACCTCATTAACCTAATTGTATTTTTTATTTGTTTATATAAAAGAGAATGAGCACATAATTTGAAATAATGCATTAACAATCTATTCGGATGATTAATAGATAGCCTCGTTGGTGGCGAGCATTTCACTTTAATAGTGATCTCAGTCAACTTTTCTCTAATAGCTTCAATGGCAGCCAGCCTCTCGGTTGCCCGCGCGTGATCCATCGCCGCTTCTGCGCTCAGCCGCTCCATATTAGCGAGACTGGATGACGCCTCGCGCATTGATAGATCTACAAACAAAATGTAGTTTTTTTATTGAAAGTATGTGCAATAATATATAATTTAGCAACTACGTTTTTATTCTTGATAGGGTAAGTAGTGCTTGACCACTAATGAGGCACGAAGCAGACTAGCACTTGAAATTTCCGTACCACCATGCTGTGTATTTCCTTACAATGTTACCTTCAGAGAAAAAATCCATTGAAATACTAAAATAAATACTGGGTTTTAGATGGATATAAATAAAATTACTTAGGTGATATTAATAAGACCAAAATATGATATTTACCAGCAGCCACCCATCACCCGTTTTAACGGTACAGTTGGGTGATATGCAATTAGCATCTCTACGCATTCTGCCCAGAGACGCTTTGATAAACTGCGCCCCTCCGCAGAGCGTGAGCACCGTCCCAGCGCCAGCTCCGGGTGCGCCTCCACAAACTCCACCAAAACTTCTAATTGGTCAATGCCAACCATGATCACAAAATAATGTTGAGCTACTTTTTATCCACAGCAAATGAAATGAACTCACTTTGTTGAGGTGTGACTAATATATTCGTATTAGGTATATGTAATAGGTTCAAACAGAAGTTTAATATTAGGTAGGTAATATGAATTTTGTCGTAATAGGTTATTCAAATAATAGTGAGCGACGTGACGGCGACTGAGTGACGCTATTCTTCCTTACAGTTGGCTGTGACTTGCCATCTCATTCTCACTCGTCGCGAGAGAATGCGACCCCGACGTTCCAATTTGAAATGAATCCTCGGGGCTCAGACCTTGCGCGCACTGAAGTTATTGCATGTGTTGTAATATATGTCGCTTCTTGTACAGGAGCTTCGTGGATAATCAGAATAAGACCAGGCAATGGATATCGATAGATTATTATTAATTATGCAATGTTATGGGTTAGTATTTACCTATTATTGTAACGCTGCCTATTACATACTATTTTTGAAATGTACTGTAAATATATAAAAAAAACATTAAAAACAAAATGAACATAAAAATAATCTATATTTATAATGTAAATACAACTTACAAATCATTGTAAATTTCGTGATTTCGTTCACAGTCCTAGGTCTGTAAAGGTATGAAGGCAAAGTAAATCACTGTATATTTATATCAATAACGTGAGCGATTTGTCAACTATTACACATAATATTTTGACCAATAACGGTTAAATTGCGCGTCTTTTATGAACTAATAATATGATAAGTTGTCACTATTATTTGACTATTACCCAGTAATAGGTTAGATAACATAATATTGGCTAAGCGTTATATTCGATAATAGGAATATGATCCTATTATAACACCTCTATAACTTTGTACTGTTTGTTTATTTTTTTGGCAAAGACAATAGATTATTTCTTGCATATTCTTTATTTTCGATTCAGGTATTAAAAACTCAATTTCCGTGATATTTTGGAGGATTTTAGATTGAAAAATAGCTAAATGATTTAAATATATTTATTTAATGTAATGTTTGCTAGAAAACCAGTGTATTGATGTTTTGACTGATGCTTGATGGATAGAAGTTTTCATTATTATTTCAGTGGCAACATTTGCAAGCTATATCACAGCCATACGACAACGACGCGATTGCTATACAACTGCGATAAGGAGCTAGAATTAGCAGACTACCGAATTTGACATTAACAGCAGTTCGATCGCAGAAGCATCGCAGTAGTGTGGCGTTTGGTCAATAGCTAAGAGAATCGGGGCCCAGGTCATAACCCGGGTTAATGTTACTGCTTAAACAGTAGTGGTTTAATTAAAAAATTTAACGACTTATTAAAACGGTAGTTAATCTCAATTATTAATTTATTTTATTGCTTGTAATCTCCGAAAGTGGGACTGTAACTTGAAGCGATTTGAATGATTATATTTGTTCGTCAGGATATAGCACTGTATCTCCATAATTTTTTTTTTTTAAATCTACCTAACCTTAATGTGCGTTCAAATTTACAAGTAATAGTGAGGTTGCTCTTATCAATTTTTCATTATTATTAATCAAATTTTCATTATCATTGAGAAATAAGTAATCACGTGTTTTTTGATTTTTCATAATTAGGTACTAACCTTGAGGAGTTATATAAAATATTAGGTCAATAGTAGTTTATGCAACGGTCATATAATAGGGGTTATTAAAACACTAGATAAGGTTTATATATAGGATAATAGTATTACACGTGTGATTTAATACCTTATTATATGCCTTTGCATACACTATTTTATCTTCACTCATACAGTTCCAATAAAACAAAAGTGGAAAAGGAGTTAAGCATTTATTTACTATGTATACAAATTGTTCAAATTATGAAAATGAATATTAATTATGGTGCTGGCAGAGGTATTATTGTTATACTCAGAGTTGGGGCTGGAATATTTATGTTTACTTCTTTTGCCTTGTTTTCTATAGTATTCATGATTGTGTCTGATACTTTTGATATCTGTTGAAGCGCTCGTAGCGAAGTTTGCTTAGCCATTATGAACCGATCAGCAAAGCTAAGCAACGTCCGCCTCGGTCATGACTTGGATGGGTGAGCGCTGGTGACATTACTACTGAGCGTTTCCGTACTTCGGAGGGCACGTTAAGACGGTACCGGTTGTTGTGTTAGGATGGCAGTCGTTATAGCATGGTGGTAGGGCTTTTTGCGAATGCCTGCCTGGCTAGCTACCACCCTCAAGTAGAAAATCTTGTGGGTGTGTCTTTTGAGTGCTGTAATATCTCTACCACCATCCACTAGTAATGCGGCCGATGTTCTTCGGAAACAGTGTCCAGTATATGAATCCGGGTTAGGAAGGTTTAGGTATTTAGCAACTATTTTTACTACATTATCAAATTTATTAAAGCCGATTTTGTGTTTACTCCATTCGCCGGCTACGTACTTAAGAAAAAATCTGGGTGTTGAACAAGGATTCGGGCGTAGTTCCATGTATTTTTTACATATTTCAACATTTCGCACGCTTAATAATAAACCGGAATAAGACAAAAAATCACTTTTTTGGGAAATCGCGTTCAAAGTTTTGAGTATCTTCCTTGTTGAAAACATTTTGATGGTTTCCACGTGTTTTTAGTGTTATTTTTATTTTCTTGGTCTTAAATTAAAGCCAGATGTATAGCGAATATAGCTGACATAACAATATAATTATTTTATATATATCAAATGAATAAATGAAGTTTATTTTCTACTGTTTCGACTTATGTCAGTTTAGTATAAAAATCAATTATCAAGTTTCAAAAAATGTGTAAACTAATATGTCATAATTCTGTACAGTATTAATAAATAATATGATCTTACCAGATGTATAATTTTTATTACACTTTAAAATTAAAATAGAAACAAAAATACAGAAATATTTTGCAATATACCTATAATTTGGTAATGTAAAATACATTTTAAAAGTCATTGTAACTGCTTTCATAACCTAATCATATTTTTATTATAATCAGACGTATTAGGAACTTATAATAAATGTCTACTTTGAATTATTTATCGTAGATTTTACCTTTTTGTCTTATCAGTCTCGTGAGTTGTGACTTTTCAAAATATTAATCAAAACTTATCAAATAGTTTAAAAATTGAGTTGTAAAAACATGCATAACATAAGATGAAATCAGCCCCTCTGCAATTAAGCCTAGTCTTAATTTTTATAAGCACTTATCTCCTGTTTTTGCGTATGTGCTGCCTTCATGGTCATTTCTATGACTGATTTCATCTGCCTTGGTTTATTTCGCCTATTAAGTTGTCGTCGTTGTAAGATATCTTTAAGTAAAATAATACTTTTATATCATTGCAGTTCACATTTTGGTTGCTTTCGTCTGTACAAAAATTTAAGTCCTATTCTTCTTGTAACAGTTGAAGATCCAAAATACTGGTTGATTGGGGGGTAAAAGTTTGTTATATATCGAACTGGGTGTTGGTGGTGTTATATAAAGATTGGGATGACTTAACATTTTTTTAACTTCTTGTCTATCAGACTGTATACCTATGTTGTATGCCCTCGAATCATGAATTAGGAGTGATGCTTTGGATTTTAAAAAGATAAACAGCATACATATAAATTGTCATTATAAAAATATATTTATTCTGACCTGCACATTATCAGAATAAAAAATAATGTTCAATGATTCTTGTGCGTCCTTACTTATGTGCTCCAAGTATTTCCAAAAGCACGTACCAGTTTCAATCAAGCTTCGGATACAATTCCTTCCAAAAAGAGCTACTTAGACATTCAAAAGCGCCTTTTTTATCTGTTTGAAACGACTCAGTTACTACCAACTAGCCACAGAGGCCTATTGTCAACCAGATAGATGCACCTACATACAAACAGTCTCTATACTTAGCAAATGTCCTGCAACAATTAACAAGCAAAACCCAATCCTACGTAAAGGATTCCAGACATTTTGTTAACTTGTACGTATACTGCCGATGGAAATAATTATAAATTTCGATGTGACATCACTTATCACAAATGTGTTCTTGACAGAAGCTATAAAAATCATTGCTGACCTACTCCACGGAGCTGATATGCCCAATGACTACACAGAGCTGAGTGAATGTTTTGTGTCAAACGGTTCTTTAGCGAATTAATTATAGCATGCATATGGAAGGAGTCACCTAGGCTCTCCTAAAGCGCCAGTTGTGGCCAATATTTATATGGAACATTTTGAGGGAGATCATGAGTAGCGCTAGTGAAAAACCATGTTAATGGTGGCATTATGTAGATAATGTCTTCGATGACCAAAGAAGAGTTGCCGTTATTTAGCACCCATTTAATTTCATCACACTCAAAAATATAGGTAGTAGTTTGTGTTTTTTCTAGATATAAAGGTATATCATGAACCAGACGGTATTATTTATCAGATTTTTTTTTCGATCAAGCTTTTATTCATCTTCTTAGTATCTTGTACTCACGATGTTGGTGATATTTTTGCTAAGCCCTTGCTCCAAAGTTGAATTTTTATAGGACAAACAAAGATGATTCATAATTTTTTTTAGATCGGAAGAAAGATATATTTATTTGTTCCTTAATAAACCTTTTATCAATTTGGGATTATTTTTTTATAATTACAATTTTTTCCATGTAAGTCATCTTCAATAAAGTTATTGCTGTTTTTTGCTGTGTGCACCACACATCTCTTTCGAATCAAAATGGTCAAGAATTGAAAAAAAGTTTAAAGAATCTAATTTGTTAATTACCAATAATAAAATAATAGGCTTTTTTGGGTTTTCGGACATACCTAATCTGCGTTCGTATTTTGATATCTTGTTACGTAAACGTTTGCCTAACTTTAGTTTCCAGTTTGAAGTACCGCTTACTAATTTTCGTGGTGGTATGATGACGCTGGCAACCTGAACTTTCTGTATGGTGGTGATTTTGACGTGGCGGCCTTGACTTCGTCCATCGTGAGCTGAAGATCTTGTGTTTTTGTATGCTGTGTTAGACATGATCGTCTGTTTAATTAAATAAACTCTTAAATAATTTATACACAACATTAAATAAAAAGGTAAAACTTTCAATTCATTCAGAGAAACTAACGTGGTTAACACTTATTTTAGAAAATAATACGGGATAACTCACGTGATTCAGTCAAACTGCTCCAGCTATAGTTTCAACCACATGCGGTGGTCTTTTTCAAGGGGAGCCCGCGTTGACGTTTCGCATAGCTAACCTAACCTAACCTACTAAGCGAGACGTCAACGCGGGCTTCCCGAGCTTCCGTTGTAAAAGACCACCTATTGTGGTTAAAACTATAGTCGGAGCTATCTGACTGATTCTCGTGAGTTATCCCGTATTATTTACTAAAATAATTAAGAGAATATTACGTCAAAATGTATTATGGATACTGTACCCCGAGGAGTATAAGATTGAAAGAAAGTAAACTTAACTATTTCGTTTGCGTTAAAATTTTACTCAAAGATCATGATGCTAAAAACATATTGGTGAAACTAAAAATCTTAACTCAAACGTGATAGCACGGTTACTAAGTAGTAAATTTACAGTCAGGGGTAATGCACATGTAAGTACGTAATCACGACGTTATTTATATTTCGGCTGGCTTAGAATTATTCGTAACAGTCCATCCAACATAATATCCTTATCAGTACATCAAGCATTAACACTTATTACAAAAAGTTTTAGGCGATGCTGGTTCCTATTTTCAGGCGTCCTCTACAGGATTTAAACTATGGAACAAGTGATTTAATACTTTTTATTAATCAGTATTTGATTTAAAATTAAAGGACATTTTTTAATAAACTGCAGCAATGGCTAGAGTACTTTTAGACTTTAGGATCATTTTAAATGTAAACCGAAATAAATACAAGTATTATATAAATTTAGCGACAGCTTTGGTAATACAGTGATGTAAAATTAATTAATTCTCGAATAAAAGTAATAATCTAATGCTAAAACGCACTAATACGCAATTTTTCTTAACTATACAATTATAATTTAATGATAAACTGCAACAAGTCCAAATAGTACATGCTGTATTGTAACACCGTTTTCAACTGAAGTGAAGTAAAATGAAAACATGACAGTCTATAAAAAAATGAAGTAAAATAGTTTCACCTGTGTTTGAAAATAAACCGAATTATTTTACCTTACTCCACTATAGTCACAAAACAACGCTACATTTCACAAAACACGATCGCCGCATCACTAAATGATTCTTTATGGTATGAAATAACTTTTCGCGTGCTTTTGTAATAAAGAGAGGGGTGATCTAAAAATCGGCCCTTATGGTTTGTTTCGCATGGCGAGATTTTACCGACCTTCAATCGGAGTTAGTTCGTTTTATTAACAAAAGTGGGAACCCTTAATTTTTGACTTATTCCGGTTTGACTGCGCAGCGCGCGTCCATAGACAATGGCACTATTTTTCTTCATTAAGTCAATTACACGCCAATAAATTAAAAAGTAAAAGAGTATTTATAAAAATTAAATGTTGAATTGTATATATGTAATGGTATTATTTTTAATATTACCTAAACTCGAAAAAAATACGTGTTTTAACAATCTTTTTGAATTAATATTTTTTGGGAGTGTAGAAAAAAATATTATATTATGAAAATAATTATGTTTCTTTTGTGTTAGAAAAATATATGTAAGTACTCCGATTATTTTTAGGATTGTAGACCGATTCATTTGTATCACAACTGACTTATTTTTTGATTAATAAGGAAAGGTATTGGCCTGGTGCCAATGACATATTATTAAATTTGGTTATGAGCTATTTTCATAAAGAATTTTGTTGTAGTGATGAGATTATGCCATAACTAGTCTCGCCATATTGACGAATCTAGCAGTTAGATCTAGGTACGTAAGTACAATTCAAAATCAACAAAAATAATAATATGTTCTTAAATTTTCGCAATAATGACACATTAGCTGCACCCCGCGGTTTCATATGCGTAGACAATGACGGAGAGTTTTGACGATATTATGAAAAGTATTCTATGTATCATCATAGACCTAAACTTTAGGTATATTTTCCAAATTTTATCCACTTCAATTAAACCGTTACAGTGGGAAGGAGTATCAACAAACATTTGTAAATATTATTGTAATAGTTTGGTGATAGTAATTAAAACCACTTTGAACGATTCTCCGTGATCATGAATCACAGCAGTATTTGAAACAGTGGGATACATATAATGAAAAATATACCTTTGCGATTTAAACCGTTTATAGTGTAAATACTTGTTTTTTTTTTTTTTTTTTTTTTTTTTTTTATTTCTGATAGGTATGCCTTTGACCACAATCTCACCTGATGGTATGTGATGATGTGGTCGAAGGTGTTAACAGGCTTAACCTAGAATTACTGGCTCTCAAGGACAGCTGCCGGAACACACCGTTAGGTGCTTGGCGACAGATTTTCCACTTGAGTGTGGTCGCTAGCCAGGCGGGCATTCGCAAAAATGCCCTTCCACCATGCGGTGAAGCTCAAGCCCGCGGCGGGATTCGAACCATGGACCTGCTGCGCGGCAGTCCACAGCCAAAGCCACTGAGCTATCACTGCTTCAAAATGTGTTATGTGGTTACTAGTCCGATATTTACTGACATCTTGCTTTAGAAAGCATTTTATAACAGCGGGTACTGTTTAAATCGTGAAGCTGTAAATCGTCACAAGCAATAGTTTAGCATCAGCAGGACTGATAATTTTAAACTCGATATATGTATAAGGTAAGCTTGTGTTCTCTAAATAAATGCAATTTATAGTAAACCGTTCCCCAAAGTTGCCAGCTCGAGCCTCTCGCGGTCGTCTTCCGGCGCGTTTACTTGAGTAGAAATTTCAAATCAATAAATATAGAATTCTTTTGAAAAGGAAATTCGTAAATAGGATTATATTATAATTCCTCGTTGCCACACGTCTACTTAAGTTATATAAACCGAAAATGCTTTTAGGCTTCAATTCACCGCACGTTACAAAAAATACCAACAAACTTCAAACACGTCTAAAAGGATTGAAGTGTAAACAATGTCGAATCAACACGATGAATTTATCTGAAAGCTCTTCAGCAAAAAGCAAACACGTCACGAGCAAAAGGCTTGCGAAGTGCGACTTAACCACTGAACTAGAAAATGTTAGTTGATTTTTGAATTTTATACTTCAATGCCCACTCAAAGGAAAAACGAACTTGAGACCGAGCTTTTTAGATGTCTGGTGTAACGTTTAAGGAAGTTTTTTATTGCTGATGTTTAACCCTTATGCTTTTGACACTATCTCAGCTGTTTGACACTATGTCAGAGACAATTGCCTGAACACATCGATAAGTGCTTAGCAATTTACTTTCCGTATTTTAACTATGTTCTCTCTACGCGGCAGTCATTGCTGCTGAGCTATCATTGCCCCGTAAGCTTGTGTGAAAGTAAACTTAAAATCAAAATTAAGGTACCTAAGGTTTGTATTGTTTTGGCATTGGCATTGAACTGATTAAGTGTAACCAAAACTTAATGACCCAAAGGGCAGAAAGGAGCATGAGACTACACTGTATGTCTGCTGTCTGTCAATCCGCGCAAGTATGTTACGGGCATAATATATACCTACGTGACGTTGTAAAAGCCACGTAACTAAACCGGAAGAATGTTCGACGCATCTCAATTTTACATGAAGCATTCTCTTCGAGTGCACAATTTCTCGATCTTCCTGTTTGGCTATGATTTCTCTATCTCGATCAAATTGTCATTAGATATATTTGCATATTTTTTTAAATATTGCCTAGGTACATTTAGTTGTTTTTCTAAAATATATTATTACTTTTTTACTTTATAATTATTATTACATATGAATTTCCAGAATCTATATAGTTACATCTTTTATTTTTTTTATCTATACAATAAAATTATTAGGGGCTGTCAAAGTTGTAAATTTAAGGACATTGCTACGGGTCTATCTCCAACACTTAATATATCTTAAATTTCAGTATACAATCGAACAGTATAATGATTCATAATGTACTTACTATGCTTGTACAGTGACAAGGTACTAATATACCTATTTAATTGATAATATCAAGCTATAATTTTCAGGCGTATGGCTTCAGCATAATGTCCGTACCTACTTCAAGATACCTATTGTCCGTACTCCGTACAACAACGTGCAGTGTAATAAAACGATTCATTTGTCCAAAACAAAATACAGTATCATAGTTTGCATGGTGGTAGGGCACTTTGCAAATGTCCGCCTGGCTAGCTACCACCCTCAAGTTGAAAATCTGTCGCCAAGCACCTAACGGTGTGTTCCGGGGCAGCTGTCCTTGAAAGCCAGTAACTCTAGGTTAGTCTGAACAACATCCTCGACCACATCATCACTTACCATCAGGTGAGATAGTGGTCAAAGGCTAACCTATCAGGCATAAAAAAAAATATGTAAAGGAAGTTTAGGCTGCGTATCTACAATAGATATGAAAATGAGCGGCAAAATGAAAAAATCTACGAATAAGATCGCTGCACTCAGTGACGCTAAGAAAATTATATTATTTTATGAGTATTGCTAGTTTTTCCGCTTTAGAGGATATTTTTCGTCTTTAGTAGATTTTTTCCTCTTCAGTGGATTTTTTTCTCTGATCTGACTATTTTCCTTGCACATCTCTGGTGGATATGCAACCTTACTATGAACAATTTGCCGTTCGCAATGAGTCGTGTGTAAGACTTACATAATAAATCGTAAACTAAAAGTTAAGTACTAACTACTACTACTAACCTAATTACCAGAAATTTTCGAGAAAGGGTAAATACTAATACGTTTTAAGTTCCTGCCTAACGAGTGTCTAGCAGCTCACATTTTCGTTAATTGCTTCGGTGCATTTTGGTAAAATCTACTTTCAGTTACGGACTAATATTAGACTAACCACTAAAGCAAACATACATTATACCCTCCTTACGTAATAATACCTAATGAAGTAATACTTAGGTACATATTCAACAAAAATAACCATATTTTTGGCAATAGATCCATATTTATATACTTAGCTGTTTTTTCGTTGGTAAATACATGTTCTTTTTATTGTGAAAGCTTTTTTTATATATAATACTGTTATGCTAGAATTCTATCTCAACCATTCGTATTATTCTTTTGAACAGACTAAACTTAGCAACGGAAAAAAAAGGATGGACCGCTGCTGGTAACATTGGGTGCTTGGTGACAGATTTTCTACTTTAGGACGATAGCTAAATTTACGAAGCTATAAACGAAGCAAAGAGTGCACGGCAGTTCATATTCATTACAACGGGTCTACTATTGCTTCAAAATAATTAGCTTAGGTCACAAAATTTACCTATGGTATTAAACTACGTAGGTATAACAAATGACTATTTGTTGTTTTATGTAGCAGTACTAGCAGTGTAAGGACTGACTAAAGTGACATCAGAAAAACAGACGAAAAATAAAATTGAAGCCAATTTCTGACGCTGACAGGAAACTTTGTTAAATGTTATAACAGTGGAATTTATGATTAGAACTCGGAGTGGTGCAGCGGACGTCCAACTTGAGAATTCAATTAGGTACCTACTGAACTAACTGTTAGGAAAATTTACTCCTTACAATTTTTTTTTTTTTTTTTTTTTTTTTTTATGCGTGATAGCTTAGCCTTTGACCACTATCTCACCTGATGGTAAGTGATGATGTGGTCGAAGGTGTTAATCAGGCTAACCTAGAATTACTGGCTCTCAAGGAGAGCTGCCGGAACACACCGTTAGGTGCTTGGCGACAGATTTTCAACTTGAGGGTGGTAGCTAGCCAGGCGGGCATTTGCAAAGTGCCCTACCACCATGCTGTAACGACTGCCATCCTAAGACAACAACCGGGACCGACGGCTTAACGTGCCCTCCGAAGCACGGAAGCGCTCAGTAGTAATGCCCAACCAGCGGTCACCCATCCAAGTCATGACCGCGGCGGACGTTGCTTAACTTTGCTGATCGATTCAGAATGGCTAAGCAAACTTGGCTACGAGCGCTTCAAAACAAACTTTAGTAAGTGTATATTCAGTCTACAGTTCTCATGACCGCAGGTATAATAAAAACCGTTTTATGATTCTTATTTCAAAACCCGGTTCCTTTTTTACGGTATTTCCGTTTTTTTTTGTTTATTCAACATATCTGTAAGTCTAAAAAATCTTTATTAATCAGCTTAAAAACTTATTCAGTTCATCATTTTAAGTGTTTGAGACAATAACGAAAACTTAAACAAAATATCATTTTTGACTGATTAATGATTGATTTGAAAAGAAAACATTTCGTTTTGTAACATCGGAAAATCAAAAAAATAATTGATAAAAATGTTTTAGGCCGATTAAAAAAATACATACCCGATTTTATTTTTGATGCATTGATGATACGACTGTAAAAGCGTGCAATTCTTTTCACATATGAAATCTTACCTAGCGAATATCTTTGGGGATTATCTTTACCCAGTCTGCATGCGATTGAAAATGTTTTTTCACCTCGTATAAACTTGAGTAATTTTGAAATTACTTGAATTAAACAGCCATAATCACGATTATAACACAAAAATTGCAGTGACAGCTTGTAAATTAGCAGAGATAAATCAAAAGTTTGTCTTATGGAATTTGTGCGATTTTATAATACAGTTCCTAACCGCGCGGTCATAGAAGGAAAATTTAAGATGTATATTATAAAAAAAATACAACCTACCTGAGAGCCTACTGTACAGTTTGTAATTATTTAAGCGACAAAAACGCTTCGACAATTCCACCTCTGCAAAGCTACCATCTATCACAAAATATGATGGATTTTTCGATTTCGTTCAAACCGATTTTGTGACCCTTAATTCAGTCCTGTATGTATTATAAAAAAAAAAAACAATATTTCGAGTAAGCTGCATTAATTCGGCAATGCGGGTCGACTATACAACTCATTTAATATGCCTAACCAATTCTATTACGAAGACGCTGTAAATTTGCGTCTACACCAAGGCTGTGTTTTTGAGTTATCTGACAAACAATTCTAAGTCAACAACATATAATATGGACTATGAACGATTCGTCTCTATTTCATTCGTGACGACCTAAAAATGCATAAGCGAAATGCGAGTATTTTGAGACTTGCCTAATTCTTCGTGGACATACAGATGTTATAGTATACTAATAGTTCGGATTTGTTTACATATATTCGTATTTAGTTATTAATAATTTACACGTTTTTTTAATGACGTTATTTCAGATGTGATGAGGAAATAGCTCTAGTGTATGTTATGATATGAATAAAAAAAAATATATATAAACTAATCATGTATATTATAATAAAAAAATAATCATGTAGGTTTGGTAGTAAATTCAAATATAAGGTAATTTACATATATTTTTAAACTTGTGCCTCCACATCCTGGATCCCTTTTTGAGAGGCTTTACTCTCACTTATTTAAATATTACAAACTCTTACATGGATGGTACTTCTCTGTTAATTATTTTAATTAACTTTCGGAAGCAAGGAAAACAAATTGATTCATGAGGTAAGGCCGCTTGTTCCACCTAGGCACTCCATATAGGTTACTTATAAGTGTACCGTGTGCAAACTCCCTATAAAGGCATGTAAGGATATGGACCGGTCAAGTAGCGGACTTGACCGCTACCAAAATATCCTAAAGATTGAGGTAGGAATCCCTAAATTGAAGTGAAGTTTTCTCATTAATTTGATTACGTCGATCCCAGGATCCCGACCCGTGTCACAAGTTACTTCATTAGTTACGCAACTTGCTGAAAGTAATCCTAGGGAATTACATTTTGTAAGACAAGAATCATCCAAATTATATTGACGTTTGAGATTTTTTAGAACGCATGAACTTTCGGCAAGTTCATTAATTCATTTAAATAAATGTTCCAATTTTACGATCAGTTTCCTTGCAATGTCACTCTTTAGCTTTTGTGGCTATTAATCAGCTGATGTAACATTTTCTATTATATAGGAAGCAGATTCAGCTTAATTATTTGCATTGTGTCTATCCTCATTAATAGTTAACTAGCAACCCGCCACGGCTTCGCACGGGTGCAATGCTGATACTAAATAATCTGTAATAACTTCGAACATATTCATTTAAATTACATGTTGTCCCGGCCAATATTGATCTAAATTAAATGCACAATGTATTTAAGGTAACTTAATTGGATAAGGAATAGCTGTATTGCCTAAAATCGCTTCGTAAATAAGCAATTCTCGTAAAAAGTAAAGGAATAAAAATGGTTATTGTGGGTTATTCCTAAGAGATAGACATATACCATCACGCACTTTTTTGTAGACCTTTTCAAGGTGTACAATAATGTAGTAGGTACATTATTTTGATCTATCGCATAGGGTTCAGCCAGGATTTGCAATGTAAGCGCAAAAAATGTTATATTTACGACATCACATTAGAAACCTCTAAAATTATCAAAGTTTCTCTATTATATTATGCATATAATCCTTCCTCTTGAATCACTCTATTTATTAAAAAACTGCATCAAAATTCTTTGCGTAGTTTTATGTAATAAAGAGCGTTTGTGGTTAGCTGTTCAAAAACAAGCTATCCGCAAATTAAGTGGCACTTAATTATATGATGTGTAATGTATCTTTTCTCAAACATGCATGGAAATGTGAGCATTATTTTGACAACCTTCTTCGAGATAAATCGAAATTGCTGTACTGGCCAAATACATGCGCGCAGCGGCCGGGCATAAATGTATGAAAATGTATATCTGTCGTGTCTAGCGGCCAAATAAATTACATAGTAAACTCATATCTGTCATGTAATTTAAAAATGGAACGATCTTTTACTTCGAAGCATGGCAACCAAGGAGGTAACTTATCAAAGGTTTTATTTAAATTTCGATCTGGCTTACAAATAGAACGCTGTTTATTGAAAATTGTACATTTAACAACTGTATTTTCAAATAAAAAAATCTGCCTAGGTACTACTTTGTTTTATTTTCCGCGCATTATTTGAGAAAAGCACTATACAAGCCTTGGCCACACCTAGGCATTGATGGACTTACGTATGTGTGCCTCGGCTTCGCCTCGGCCCACATTTACACGTTCGTCCATCAATGCCTCCTTTGCTGGCCGCTGCAGTAATGTACTATATTACAAAACAAAAATGCATCTAAAGTACGAGAGAGAATGAATTATAAATATCTACGGTAACAAAGTACTTGAGCTAAACATATTGTGCTATGCAAATACAACGATTCATAAAATTAAAATTTAAAATCAAAGCTCAGTGCAACAACACCCCTGGTGTTGTGGGACCTGTGGGACAAAAACACCCCTGGTTTTTTTGTCCCAAAGCGACGGCGGTAGCTGGGACAGCGAGCGGCGCACATGAGTTACGTCTACTATTTATGTTAGGCGATGCCACCAACAGCCTCTCATATTTACCGCCAAGATCTCGTTT
This sequence comes from Plagodis dolabraria, assembly GCA_963854805.1. NCBI lineage: Eukaryota > Metazoa > Arthropoda > Insecta > Lepidoptera > Geometridae > Plagodis > Plagodis dolabraria. The sequence continues at coordinate 15,283,886 of OY978443.1, forward strand.
GCTGCACCCTTGTATTTGCATTTTACATGTATCATATCAAGTTTAGAACGTAAATGTTGGTAAACACGCGAAATAAGGGTAATAATTCGTATTTGTTATCCGTGTTATGGACGGGTCGCAACAGAACGTAGACCGTAGGTACTTATTTGCATGCTCAAACACTTTTTGTTTGATGTTTCCAGAAAAACTTATCCAGTCTGGTGCACTTTTTAGTTTATATTGTAATGATTTCTTTATTTGGATGCAAATATTCTTTTTGTTCACGGTAAAAAAATCTCATTGTTAAAGAATAAATACACAAACTGAAAACTGAAGAAAGTCCGCAAGAAAGTTAAAGAAAGAAGACAAGTCTGAAGGACTAAAATAGCCGAAGACAGAAGATAGAAGCTAAGACAAAATATAAGCGTAAAAACTTATATTGATCTTGACACGAAAATTATAGAGTAAATTAGCTGCTGATATCTTAGTACCTATATTATGAATTTGAGAGGGATTCAATTCACAGTCTCTTTTTCTGCCTTTGATTAATATCAAAATGTTTTAAGTAAATATACTAGCGTCAAAATAAATAAATCACTGCTATTAGGTAGTCTAATAAGTTACGTAATATAGATACTAATAAGGAGTATTTTATTTGCCTACATATTTATGGTATGGGTATTTGTAGTGTAGGTCAAATATAGTAAAAATATAAAAGTTAGTTTATATTTGTTTTATATTGTACGTAATATTATAGAGAAATGAAATGTTTTTCATTGGAGGACGGTATATATATATATATATATATATCCTCGTGGGGTGCCGGGCTTAGTCATAAGAGCTGATGGAAGGAAAAATACCAGAAGGTGGGCAGCATTTTCTGCAAAACTGCCATCATAGACTGGGATCCCCAAGACGTCTGCCAAGCATGGGGATTTTACCAAATCCCAATTTTTTTAACGTTGGACGTTATAACTTCTTATGTGATGTGGTCTACGAGTATGTAAAAGTTTTTTACATCAGACCACATCACGTAATATTTATTAAAATATATGTATTTATAATTTCGTTTTCACTTTTTGGACACATATATATAAAATATATGTCTTTATAAAGTCTGTATCCACGAAGAATTGTTTACCATTATCAATGTGTCTTTTAAAAATACCTAGGTATTCATACAATTTTTATACTCGTTTAGATATTTTTATTCTATATCCACCACATAATTAATCTATATATTATATCATCCACATAAGTAGCTCAAGAAGTGTTCAGAATCTTATATAATCATATTCCGCAAAATTATTCTTCACTAGGGACGCTGAATAAATTAAAGGTGATATCTGTGTTAGGGAAATTGCTGACAGGGCACAAGGGCACAGGGATTAATTGATAGGGCGCCATGATTGATTGGATGGTCGAGGACGAGGCGCTACCTATTGAACATTCCAAATTTTCATTGTATCTGTATCAGAAATCGAAATACAATAACGTCTGATCTCTCGTATATAATTGAATAAAAATAAAACAGTAAAGTACACAAAAACCTTTGCAAAATTGCCAAATTTTAAAATAACGGAATGAGCACTTACTAAATATAAAACGAGATCTTATAAAATGATAGCAATATGTGTCTTTGTAATTGTCTCATCAGTTCATTATGGACCTAAAATATGGATAACTAGCTTTCCGGGCGCGGCTCCGCTCGCGCGTATGTCGGTTATCGCGCAAAAACATTAACCTCTTTTTGCGCAGTTGGATAAAAACTATCCTATGTTTTTTCTTGGGTCTCAAACTATTTCCATACCAAATTTCATTCAAATCGGTCCAGTAGTTTTGGCGTGAATGCGTAACAGACAGACAGACAGACAGACAGAGTTACTTTCGCATTTATAATATTAGTACTGAAGCTTTCCGGGCGCGGCTCCGCCCGCGCGTATGTCGGTTATCGCGCAAAAACATTAACCTCTTTTTGCGCAGTTGGATAAAAACTATCCTATGTTTTTTCCTGGGTCTCAAACTATTTCCATACCAAATTTCATTCAAATCGGTCCAGTAGTTTTGGCGTGAAAGCGTAACAGACAGACAGACAGACAGAGTTACTTTCGCATTTATAATATTATAGTACTGAAGCTTTCCGGGCGCGGCTCCGCCCGCGCGTATGTCGGTTATCGCGCAAAAACATTAACCTCTTTTTGCGCAGTTGCATAAAAACTATCCTATGTTTTTTCCTGGGTCTCAAACTATTTCCATACCAAATTTCATTCAAATCGGTCCAGTAGTTTTGGCGTGAAAGCGTAACAGACAGACAGACAGACAGAGTTACTTTCGCATTTATAATATTAGTACTGATTTAGTTCAAGATTTAATATGGAATAAAAATTGCTTGAAAAATTAAATTCATCAAGCATTGAAGTAAGCTTTAATGTCAGCAATTTTCAGAAATCTTATAAAAATGTCCCAAGGCAGTGCTTTAAACACTTAGCCTCTGGTAAGGATATGAAATAATAAATAGATATGAATGAAACATAGAAGCGAGTTTGTAATAAGAGTCTTTTCTCATAAATATGCGCACTTAATATAATTGTTACTGGATTATAAAAAAGCTGCACTTAGTTAAAGATATATTCGAAAATAGTATAAATTCGACAGTGCATTTATTTGCTTCAAGTTTTACTCCGTATTAAATTCATAATACCACATATACAAATTATAGAAGCTCGAAATTTTTGTCCTGGGTGGGAATCGAAACCGCGTCATCCGGACATATTCTTAGCAAAAATCACATTTACAAAAGCATAAAATTTCGACTCGAAAGAGTATCTCGTGTATTATGAATTAAGTATTATAGGTAAAACCTGTGATTCACAGGGATTTGGTGTTGCCATAACCATAATATATATTTATGCAAAATGCAATATTGACAAACCTGCAACAAACATAGACATACATAATGTATAGTGTAGTCGGAGATAGGATTTGATTCAAGCAGCTGCATTGTGTGTAGATAACGGTACAAGGGAAGACTACAGTCTCTGTACATACAGGCTATATATGTTGCACAATCGTGAGGCACCTTCAACAATTGGATTACCTCTCACATTGTGTAGTGTTAGTTCAACAATCTATACTAATATTATAAATGCGAAAGTAACTCTGTCTGTCTGTTACGCTTTCACGCCAAAACTACTGGACTGATTTGAATGAAATTTGGTATGGAAATAGTTTGAGACCCGGGAAAAAACATAGGATAGTTTTTATCCAACTGCGCAAAAAGAGGTTAATGTTATTGCGCGATAACCGACGTACGCGCGGGCGGAGCCGCGCCCGGAAGGCTAGTATTTCATAAAATCCATTATTTATTATATACACGATTTGTAAACCAACGGTGTTGCTTTTTAAACAATTTAGTTATGATTACATACTGCAAGGTCGTGAAACAGTGTTTGTAAAAATTGAGCAGTTATAACACTAACAATGATTAATTTTGGACCAAAAAATCACACAAAATATATGAGTTAATGAACAACATATTTGGAGTAATAACGATTACGCGCCGTGTGTCCAGTTTAATTTTTCCTTTTCCCTTATTTAAATTTCCCTGAGATATCTCTGAAGTAAAAAGTAATCGTTTAGATTATTTAGAGACAATCCTGTTACAAGGCATATATATTAAATTCTGTTCTATATATGTATTGTTTTATTTAATCATATCAATAAAAATAAACTAACTTATATTAATAATAATCTCATAAGCAAGTTCGTTCTATCTGCAAGTTCATTTTCTGATAAACAGAGTGGTGTAATCAGCGTACCAAAAAACATCTTAGAACGCAGTAACAGACTTTTGAGTGGCCACTTATGAAAATAGATTGAAATTACAAACTTGCTTCTAGCAAGTTTGTAATTTCAATCTATTTTCATACCTAAATAGGCTATATATTATAGTGCAACTTACTACCTAGTATTTTATTGCCACTACTACGATGCGTCCCTCCCAAATCTTAAACTCTTACTCTTGATGTATTCTTCATATATTATAAATAAAAGAGGTTATAGAATACACCCTGGCAAGTTTTGTATCTAAGTTTAAATACTCTAAAGGCCACTTCATTTACTCCTAGCATAGACTCGCATTCGTACAGATTTGTAATGATCGCTGTTAAATGCAAATCTCTCCCATTTCCTGAAGGCCCTTCCATATAATGGTCCCACCGTACACAGTAAAAGCCCTTGAAGTAATCGATAAAACACATGAGCACTGGCGCATTGTATTTCCTTCTTTTCTCCATCTTTATATAGCAATATCTGAAGGGTGACGAAAATTACATCTGTATAAAATTAAGTGAGTCAATAATATATCTCGAGATTAGTTGATTGTATTCAACTTGAATGTGAAAGATGGTTTCGGCTCACTGACTTCTTTAAGTGGGTACTCGGACGCAAGTGGATAAGTTATTATTCTGTCCAAAGGCTTGAACTTTCGTCAGTAATAAGCATCTAGCAACAACGCATCCATAACTCAAGTTTAGGCTATTTTATTGCTAAACTTGTTTTCGGAGGGTCGACCAAAAGTTGTAACCGTTATTTTCTGTATGTCGATGCATTGAATTCATTTTTATTTTTTGTAATGGAGCTTGTTAGCGAACTTGTGCTTTTAGAACGATGAATTTAATCAGAATGACACTATAGTTAGGACCCGATATTATCCTTCAACTACAATTCTATTCACGAAAGTATAACTAGTTTTAGCCTAGTGTCGTTAGATGCATTTATATGAAAGCGTATATAAGGATCCATACTCTTATATACATGTATATAATAACGCTTCATATAATAAGGTTTTTATCAACATACTCATTTTCGGTGGATAGTAATAATATCCCCAAACACCAATTAAGAGCAAAATTCCGTTGCTTTTGGTTAAATTTCCTGATGAGCTACCAGAGCCGCTTCATACTGAAAATTAATAAACGTTTTTGCTGAATTATCGTTAATTAAATTTGTAGTTGTTAAGCTCTCTAAAAGAGCTCATTAAGAGTGTACACAATATTAATATAGTGATGTAGTTTGCGTTTTAAGAGCTTAAAGTATTAAGCGACGAGGGCTGCGTTGGTGGTGACAAGCGACTTAATTAACTCTGTACAAACAATAAAACAATGTCAAAAAGTTGTTAGAGTTTACTGTACGCTTTTGTTTTTAGCTGTTAAATGCAGTATGTTTCAGTATTATACTTATACTACATATGCCCTAGTAATGAACATTATTAAATTGAAATACTTTCTCCACATAAGCTGTAATATTGTAAATTTGATAATACTGAAACATACTGCATTTAACAGCTAAAAACAAAAGCGTACAGTAAACTCTAACAACTTTTTGACATTGTTTTATTGTTTGTACAGAGTTAATTAAGTCGCTTGTCACCACCAACGCAGCCCTCGTCGCTTAATACTTTAAGCTCTTAAAACGCAAACTACATCACTATATTAATATTGTGTACACTCTTAATGAGCTCTTTTAGAGAGCTTAACAACTACAAATTTAATTAACGATAATTCAGCAAAAACGTTTATTAATTTTCAGTATGAAGCGGCTCTGGTAGCTCATCAGGAAATTTAACCAAAAGCAACGGAATTTTGCTCTTAATTGGTGTTTGGGGATATTATTACTATCCACCGAAAATGAGTATGTTGATAAAAACCTTATTATATGAAGCGTTATTATATACATGTATATAAGAGTATGGATCCTTATATACGCTTTCATATAAATGCATCTAACGACACTAGGCTAAAACTAGTTATACTTTCGTGAATAGAATTGTAGTTGAAGGATAATATCGGGTCCTAACTATAGTGTCATTCTGATTAAATTCATCGTTCTAAAAGCACAAGTTCGCTAACAAGCTCCATTACAAAAAATAAAAATGAATTCAATGCATCGACATACAGAAAATAACGGTTACAACTTTTGGTCGACCCTCCGAAAACAAGTTTAGCAATAAAATAGCCTAAACTTGAGTTATGGATGCGTTGTTGCTAGATGCTTATTACTGACGAAAGTTCAAGCCTTTGGACAGAATAATAACTTATCCACTTGCGTCCGAGTACCCACTTAAAGAAGTCAGTGAGCCGAAACCATCTTTCACATTCAAGTTGAATACAATCAACTAATCTCGAGATATATTATTGACTCACTTAATTTTATACAGATGTAATTTTCGTCACCCTTCAGATATTGCTATATAAAGATGGAGAAAAGAAGGAAATACAATGCGCCAGTGCTCATGTGTTTTATCGATTACTTCAAGGGCTTTTACTGTGTACGGTGGGACCATTATATGGAAGGGCCTTCAGGAAATGGGAGAGATTTGCATTTAACAGCGATCATTACAAATCTGTACGAATGCGAGTCTATGCTAGGAGTAAATGAAGTGGCCTTTAGAGTATTTAAACTTAGATACAAAACTTGCCAGGGTGTATTCTATAACCTCTTTTATTTATAATATATGAAGAATACATCAAGAGTAAGAGAGGAGCCGGGGCAGGGGCAGGCAGTACGACGGCCGCAGGAGCGGGGCCCTTCGCAGCCTTGGGCTGAGATTTTGGGCCGGCCTTCTTCTTATTACCCTGGGTGTTCTCCGGGGCGGCTCCACGACTGGTAGTTGCTGTCGGTTGTACCCCAGACTCCCTTCGCCGATCTATAGCGAGAGGGGGTCTGAGGGTCTTTGCCGGCAGCAACCGGTCCTCCAATCCCGCAAAGCGGGCGTTGATCATGGTGCCCACCTGCACCATGACCTGTCGCGCCAAGTCGTCACTCACGATGGGCGAGGGGGGCTGAGCCGCCGGTGCCGCAGCCTGGGCCGACCTCATCTCCTCCATTTGGCGTCGAAGCTCCTTTAGCTCCGCCGCCAGCTGCTGATTGGCCTTGACTAGCAAGGCCATCTCCTCTGGCATCGAGCGGGCCCGCGATTCTTGGAAGGACGCTTTGATGGTCATCGCGGCGTCCTTCAGAGCCTTCACGCTCGTGCCTTTTAAGTTCTTGGACTTGGTAGCCACTGTCAATACAGTGTCTACCGAGTCCAGAAGCAGTTTCTCCAAATGAGCGGCATCGCACTCGCCCAGCCTCAGGTTGGTAGCCGGGGGTTCCGGCACCTTCAGAAACTGGGCGGCCGTAGATGCCGCCCTCTTCTGCTGCAGCTCGTCCGCCAGCCCCTTCTTGGTGTTGAGCCGCAGCTCCTCTTCCCGCGCCCGGTTTAGCTCGGCTTTGGCTTTCGCCAGGCCAACATACTGGCCGGTCGTGGGTGGCCTTCCTCGTCCTCGTCCCTTACCGCGTCGCGTGGTTGGGACCTTTGGTGACGGTAAGGGGTCACTTAGGTCCCCACTGTCCTCCTCTAGTCGTCGTTTTCTCCTCCTTTGGGAGCCGCGCGACGACACGGTCTCCCACGTCATTGCGTCGGATTCCGTCTCGGACAAATTCGGAGACGGGATCCGAAGCACTTTGTGCAGTGGGGTCACTCCTGCGCCAGGTTCAGACGCAGAAGAGGCACCCGCTGTCTCCTCCTTGTTCAGGTCCGTTGACTTGCCGTGGTTTTCGTTTTGTGCAGGATCAGTGTCCGTAATCATGCCAGTGTCGTTGGTGCGCGGGCCGGAGCCCGCGAAGCGGTTGTTGCCCCCCCCAGATACGTTGGGGCAGCCTTCTTGCGAAGGGTGGGATTTACCCACCTGGGGATTATTAACAATCGCTTGTGAATCCATTTTTTTAAGTTCCTTTTTTTAAGGGGTGAGGTCCCCTTGTGGTGCCCTCACGACCGGGTTCCCCCCAGCCATGCATCCCATCGGCGGGCACCGAAACCTTGGGATTCGGAGACGCATGGAGCCCGACAGGGTGGCCGAGTTGACCCTCCCTGCCGCGCCGCGAGCCTTGGAGGCCTGCCATCCTACGACCCGAAAGTCCGCTGCAGCCGCTTTTACGCGACTGCCGTCCGATTGTGCCCGACAGGGTGGCCGAATTGACCCTCCCTGCCGCGCCGCCGGCCTTGCAGGCCGGCCATCCCACGACCCGAAGGTCCGCTGCAGCTGCGGTAATGCAGCTGCTCCACCAGGTTTGCCCGACAGGGTGGCCAAGTTGACCCTCCCTGCCGCGCCCACCGCCAAAGCAACGCCGTCGTTCCTCCTCGTCGCGCGTCAGGATGAACCTGACGCACCGCTAGCCTAGCAGGCCAGCCATCCTTCGACCCTACGGGTCCGCTGTCCCTTCTCGGGACCCCGACTCCGCGGTTGAACCGCCTGCCCGTCCACTATGCCCTATGCTAGTGTATCGAGAATAATACTGAATGTATCGAGAATTATGTCCATAATAATTCACAGAATTCGGCGTTGCTGTTACATACTTTTAAACTTACACGTTGGCACCAAAACAGATTATGTCACTATGGTGATTTAAACTCTCGAGGTAAATTTCTTGTGTTAACACTGTTAACACAAGTTTTCACCGTGCTGGCTGTTTTTCTGGTCTATCCACCTAGATAAAAATTATGAATGTTTTTTTTTTTTTTTTTTACCGGCGGTATGCCTTTATTAAACAAAATACTATGAACTATATACAACACTACAGCTACTACAATAAAAGCATTTAGACACCTATAAGTCATAGCAGACTCATAGGCAGTCCAAATGCTCCAGCCCACTCCCAGTTGGCAGCGTGCCCAGCATGCTGGCAGCATTGCCCCGTTGAATTGCAATGCTTATTCGTTGAGCCAAATATGTGCCAGCATTTTGATCACGCGTCGCATCGACCAAGCGCTCATATAGGTTTTGGAAAATACGATGAGCTCCCGGTCCCCACGGACCCAACGTCTCCACACCAAACGGCTCAAATATGTAACCCATACCGAGGTTAGCATATTTGCGCCGCTTGAGTTGCTCCGCCGAAGTAGCCGCAGCGCCAGCCCTCACGTTGGTTTCAGAAAGATGTGACGGCGCTAAAGTGTCCACGCACGTAGCGTCCCACACTAAGGGCCGTCCTAACTTCCACGGAACCAGAGTCATGCCGTCAGGTCTTTTACCATCGTCACGCATCAGACCATTCGGTTCGAGAATAGCTGGAACATTGGCGCTGGTAAAAGCCCGGCGAATGATATCGTTAAGGCTGGCGTGGCGGGAAATTCGACCAGCACTTCGAGAGCAGGAGAGGCCATGGTGACCGAGTTGATCAACTGCAGTACCACACTGGCAGTGATGTGCAACACAACACCTTGCACCCAAGCGTAAGCTAATAGCTAGACGAAAAGCGGATGGATCTATAAGGCTACCAGTTTTGTAAGAAGGAATGGCCTGTAACCAAAGACCGGATTCCCACACAGAAACAGCGAGAATACGAGCACGATCTGCGATGCTAGAACACGTATTTAAAAGATCTTTCCGTGTTAGCTCGCATAGGGGCCGATCCCACCGTTTCTGAGATGACAACATTTTTGGGAATTCAGTATTTGGACAAGCCAGTCTCCATGTGTTTTTGGCCTCAGCCAGATATGCTACATTGAAAGAGCCTAAAGATCGTGCAAGAATTTTTTCTACTAATTTGTGTGTACTGTGTACAGAAGACAAAAAAGCTGGTAATGCCACACTAGAAATTTTGCGTATCCCTATGCCCCCCAACCTCACAGGGAGGGAAGCTTGCACCCAAGCCCTATCATCCATCTCAACATTCAAAACCGACACTAACGTATCTTTTACTAAGTTGTCTAAGCTTAACAAAAGCTCACTGTGTTGCCACAGCTGACAACATCTTAAATAGTATGTAAATTTAGGAACGAAAAGGCAAAATCTTATAATTGTAAAAGCCATATGGGCGTTAATTTTGGATAATCTGCTAGAAGCATTTCTAAACTTTTGAATTTGTTCTTCGACAAATGGTGATAAAGATTCGTTAAGAATCGGTGAACCCAAAAGACGAAGCGAACTTTTTTCTACTAATTTTATATTAGGCGCAAGTAAGTTGAATTTTTCAATAATCGAAACTTTATCCGGACAAGTATCACAAACAAAAAGTTCACATTTAGAAAAATTTAGTTCAAGGCCAATAACACGAAAATCGTCTATAAGTACTCGCAAGTCATCCAAAACCGTGTTCGCATCGCCTCCTAAGGTTCCGTCATCCAAATACCAAACGTTAAGTTTTGATTGGAGACGTTGAATTATTGAGTGGATCGCAAGGCTAAAAATGGCTGGTCCCAGAGGATCACCCTGTTGACATCCTACGGAAGATAAAATAACGTTATTTTGGTATGTTAATTTTGACGGTTTGCCGTAGCATTGCCAAAGAAAAGGGTATAATTCCGGAATTTTATCTTTCACTTCAGTCAAAAGAGTGCCTCTATCTAAAGAGTTGAATGCATTTTTAACATCCACCTTCAAAAGCACATCTCCACAATTTTGATCAAGAAATGTGCGAAGTGAATGTACAGCAGCCTCACAGCCACCCTGTGAACCAAAACCGAGTTGCAGTGGTTGAAAAAGATTACTTAAAAAAGCAACCTTTTTCCTACAACCGCATTTGGCTGTGAGGCGACGATAAGTGGTGCCTACTGCTATAGGCCTAATACCACCATCTTTTTTATTTAGGGCACATAAATTCGCACCGTACAGAATTTCGGTAATTTCATTGTTGACCTGACCCGACAACATCAAATTAACCAAAGCCGTCACATCCCTTAAAAGTGTCTCGCCTACCTCACCAGAACTAAAAGATAAAATATCTTTTAAGTGCTGAGGCGTTGTTTAATCACTTACCTAATATTATATCGTATTTTTCTACAGAGACATCACACAGTCTCAAAGAAAATGTTAGTTCCACCTGCTGAGAGGAGAATCATCAGTTACACCACTTAACACCCATTTCGGTCTCACTGCAGTGGCACACTGTCAATCTAATACCCGGTCTTGTCTTTTTTCAAATCAATGTTTTATTTTTGATTTGAAAAAAGACAAGACCGGGTATTAGATTGACAGTGTGCCACTGCAGTGAGACCGAAATGGGTGTTAAGTGGTGTAACTGATGATTCTCCTCTCAGCAGGTGGAACTAACATTTTCTTTGAGACTGTGTGTGATGTCTCTGTAGAAAAATACGATATAATATTAGGTAAGTGATTAAACAAGCTTTAGATATATCTTGTACTTATTATTACTGTTAGTCTTACCCACTTAAATATCACCATGAAATTTTGCAGGTCACTCTTCGCCTCCAAGCAGTACTGCACTGTGTTGTGTTGTACATAATACAGTACTGTGTTGTATTGTAATAGATTGCTCGTTACATACTGCCTATCTCATCTCAGTAGCAACGAGTATCGATTTGAATCTTGTGCGTTACCACCTTGTTATTATTTTAACTTATGCATGAATAATATCACCTAGTAAAATCAGTATAACAACCTTAATGTTGCTTTTTAGGTTACCAACGTATCCAAAAAGGAAAATGGTGCCCAATTAATTAGGACACGGATCTCTAGCTCGGAAACGGACAAACTTCAGAATGAAGATGAAACGTTGGTAGTTTGTGTAGAACGTTGACCCAAAGACGCGCATGAAGGTACACGTTCAATTTTATTATATTTTAAAGGGACTACTGTACACAAGATAAGCTGAAATATAAAAAAGTTGTACGGGTATATTGATGAGACTTCACATCGAATCATCTGGAATTTATTGACTAGAGTAAAATACTTTTTTTTTATTTCATTCATAAGACAAATTGATTGGGGCCGTCGACGTTGTATAATTTAGATCATTCTAATATTTTTATTTTTCCAATAACGCATGTTCTGCGGATTACATAACAAACTTACGAGAAACATTTACGAGAGAAAATTTTTTGGTCATGTGCGGGGTTTGAACTAGCACCATCCACCCCTATAGCTGGGGCATGCTCTGACCATTTCAGCTAACATGATATTATAATGATAATAAGAATTTAAAGAGTTATGACTCATAACTCTTATTTTTCCTCTGGTTATTTAATCACCGTATAGGCACAATAGACATATATACAGTAGTTCGACTCCGCCCTATCTTGGAATTCAATGACAAATGACGAACAGAGCGTTAGGGTTACTACTATCGAAATATTAGAAAAAAGTATATTTTTTAAAGAATAATAACTTAATTTAAGTTCTTAAGAAGTACTTATTTGAGAGAACACAAGCGCGCGCAGAATTGATTAAAAAACGACATTGTCTTTGGTAACATAGTAAGGCCACCAGTAAAGAGGTTATTGTATGATTATTTGCCTTTAAAACTCCTTGGGTTCTTTTTTCTATTAAAATGATGAAAGATTACAACCTCTATAGTGTCAATCTGCTGGCAGCTTATTAAAACTAAATTGTAAGTAAACACCGCAGTAAAGCATGTCAACATCTGTCTAGTTGTATCTTTTTGTACCTCCTCGATGTAGGGAAGGCCGCACGGTTGATCACGTGACTGAATTCGGGTAATTTCTTCGTAGTCAAACTACTGCTTAAGAAGCTCCATGTATCTATTGTGGTATAGGGATGGAGCGACACCTACAGTTCAACTTACGTTGTACTACAAACATAACTAATTTTGCAATTAGCTTTAAACTTGGTAATAATGACGCAACCCTGTAATTTTAATATTATATTTTTTGCAATTACCTACGCATGATCTGTGGATTTCATTACAAATTTATATTTTGATCATTCTGTCACGGGGTCCTATTTCAAAAACAGAACTATTCAAGAATATCAAACTTTGTACCATATTCATTAGAGAATGAATACTGTACTGTACTTTTTACTGACTTAAAAAAGGAGGAGGTTCTCAATTCTTCTGTATTTTTTTATGTTTGTTACCTCATAACTTTTGACTGGGTGAACCCATTTTGATAATTCTTTATTATTGGAAAGCTGATGCTTGTTGCATTTAAATTTCATGAAAGACGGACAAGCCGTTTTTGAGTTACACTACAATAACTAAATACTTTCCAATCTTGACTATATAATCGTTAACACTGAATGACAATCGATCCCGTTAGTAGTAAGGGTCACTAAAAAGATTAAAAAAATTTTTTACCAAAAAATGGAACCGACTTCAACACTCAAAATTCGAAATACCTTATGAAATACCTTGTCAAAGTCGGTACCATGCGCCCAATATTGTGATAATAGGTACTTTTGAACTATCATGATACCGACTTCACAAGTTATTTCAGAATTTTGAGTGATGAAGTCAATTCCATTTTTTGGTTAATTTTTTTTTCCTGTTGAGTGGCAATACGAAACCTAAAAAGAGAATCACACTTGGGCAGCTTATTATATTCCTTATAAAGCGAGTGGGGACACATTGTAGTTATATCCTAGGGACACTTATATTTCAAATATCATCTAATTACCAATTTGTACTCTTTGCTTGAACGAACGTTTTTTACTGGCACATCAATTCGCTATCCGCTACATTTTGAGCACGCGGTTTACTTAGGTAAGTAAACCGTTATAATAATGCGCATAAAATTCTCGCGCGCGAGCGAGCGAAGTTGGGTGGCATTACTTCCCTGAGTTATTCAGTGTCACGTACATGGCAGTTGCTGCCGTTGTCGCGCGTCTGTCGCGTCGCAAGTCACATTTCTAGACTAGAACTTTAGCTTCTACGTGGTACAATTGTTACCAGATGACAGTACTTGTGCTAAACTCTGAACACTGGGTTCGCAACAATTCTGCCGCACTATTATGTATGCAAAGTGCGCTTTCGTATGCACATTGGCATCTACGAATATTGAGAATTCATTATTATGTACAGCTATTCAGACTCAGGAAGGCGTCCTAATGTGTGTAGTAACTTAGAGCGTGTATAATTTAGTGTTAACACAAATATATTTGCAAGTTTAATCATTAAAATAAACTGTAATAAATGGTTAAACCGAAAGTCACGCTAATAGTCTATTGCTCCGAGAAACGAAGTACCTGTCCTATTTTACCTCTTCTTAACTATTGCAAGGCAACTTATAGAACGACGCCTCTTTTACTAACTACGTTTAAATTAAGAAATCTTTAGAAAAAATCAAAGTTTTAATATTTTTTATTCAAATGTTTATTTATTGTACTTGTTTGCGTGAAATATCTAATTTTATTCTATACTTATTGAATTTATTATTTTTTTACGAGTAAACGAAATTTTTAATATTTTTGACAGTGTTAGGTGTAATTTATGGAATCGTGTGCATTCGTGTCCAATAACTGTTCAAGATATTAAGAGCAATATTATTTTAAAGTCGAGATAATCGTGACCATGTACAATGGTTAAGAAAACAAGCTACAGGCGTGAAAAACCGGTTAGATAATTTAAAGCAATGATGGCCGAATGATAATACATGCCATGCCGCATGTCCATGGTTCAATACCCACCGCCGGCTTGAGCTTCACCGCATGGTGGAAGGGCATTTTGCGAATGCTCGTCTGGCTAGCTACCACCCTCATGTAGAAAATCCGTCGCCAAGCATCTGACAGTGTGTTCCGGCAGCAGTCCTTGAGAGCCAGTAAAATTACAGGCACCTGAGACTTAGCAACTGTGTGTCTCAGTGTGACGAGCGTTGTGTCGTTTTAAATTTAAATTCGTCACTTGTGACGAAATGCATCTGTTATAGGCTGCTGTCTGCTTAACATCAGGTGGGCCTCGTGCTTGTTCCATCACAATTACATTAAAAAAAAATTGAATTTACTGCCACATACATGAGTTTCCAACTTAAACAAAATATTTTCACCCGTGAAATGTCACGGGTGATATGTCAGAAATTGAGTTGTATATGGGAGTCCCTTAGTATAATATTACCCCGTCGTCAGTGTAATGAACTAATAAGTGAATCCGGATAACTTGTATGCTTTTTTATTGAAAAAGCTTTAGAACTAGTGTAACTACCGAATTTCATGAAAATTTTTCCTTACATTACAAAGCTTAGTGATAACAAACACTTGTGCACCTAGAATTTCTCATTTAAATAATACTTAGATTGTCGTTTGCAAAGCCGTGAACGTCTGAGAACCGGAACACAAAACATTACATTGTATACCGTGCAACGAGAATTCATCCGCTTACGATGTAAAAGGAAATACTATGACTCTATCTGTGTTGTTTTTCTACTAGGAAAACAGCAAACAATCTACTTAGTTTATTACTTGTACAATGAATTCTCAGGTTGAAACTTTTCTCTGGCGAAGATTGGAATGCAAACCTACCCCTAGTATTTTGTATGATATTAAGAGAGACGAAACAATACCCTTTTAACCGATTTTAAAAAGGAGAAGGTACTCAATTCAAATATGTGCATGTGTTACCTCATAGCTTTTGACAGTTTGTACCGACTTTGATGTTTTTTATATTCGTAAGATGCTGGTCATGTGGTCGCTATTAAATTTCAGTGGGAGCTTGTAACGACCCACCATGCGTCTCGTTCAGTCCACAAATATTGAAATAAAGTAACTGACAAAATACTATTTTAATATAGGGCAGAGGATAATAATATCTTTAAAAGAACTCATATATGTTTAATATCATACAAATTGTTGGCTAAAAATATCTACCAAAGAGGAATTATACAAGAAACTACGCAACCTTTTTCAAAGATAGTAAGGAGTTTAATAAAATTTATGGGAACAACTACTAAAGAGGATTTCTTCGAAAGACGCGACATTATACTAACTCGAGCGAGACATTTGCCTAAAAACACATGACGTCATCAGGGTGAGGCTGAGACGAAGGCAAGATGAGGGCTTCTGATTGGTGTATAGGTCAACCTCAACTTGACTTCATTCCAAATTTGAATTAGAATGTGACGTCATCAGGATGAGGCTGAGACGAAGGCAAGTTGATGGCTTCTGATTGGTGTATAAGTCAACCTCAAGTCAGCTTCATTCCAAATTTGAATTTAAAATTGGAATAATGTATATATCTTATTTCTGATTGGTCGAGAGTTGGCTTCGAGTCACCTTCAGTCAAATAGCTATATATAGGAGATCGGCTTCATTTTAATTTCTTTTATGTTTGTCCGTCGTCGAAAAATCATCACCTGGTACAGTTGCGCCCCGATATTCTAGAATGTTCTAGAGATGGGTCGTCGACGCATTTAACGTAGACGAAACTAGACCGTCCATTTTCTTTCGTGGACTAGTCGATCGACTAGTTAAATTCATCGACTAGTTGATTTATACCGACGGCGTTTTCTTTATGGACGAGTAGTCGACTCGATCCGTTACGTACGACTATTCAACTAGACTAGACGCATTAGTAGTAGTAATGAATGAGTATTCTAGTTAAATGAAATTTGTATCGTAGTTTTATATGTTACGTATCACAAGCATATTATTGAAAAGTTTGACCTTCCCTACATACATTTTCCAGGCTAAAGACTGGCTAAATAGAATTTATAATAGTCGATTATTTTCCCTATTTAGGCGTATTTAGAAGATCAACTGATTCTATTAATAATCATTGTTTTTTTTAATGTGTTTTATGTACAATATTTACGACGGCAATGACGTAAAAATAGATATATGCTTTCGTTTTAGATGGCTTTTCAAATTTGCCGCAGTAGATATATACGCCAATTTTTCATACATATATTTAGCATAGATTGCAAATCGCCTTTCCACTATATGTCCTTTTCAAAGTGATGCCATAATTCACTTAAATTTCGTCCTGCCATTTTACTGTTTCCTACACTAAAAAGTTCACTTAGGTATATCACCCTATCTACTTATTAAAATCAACCATAAAGTTTTGAAAGTTTTTTAAACTATTTACATATAATTTACACTATTCACAATAATAAAATACTCGTATGTAACAAACATTTAATCAAATTTTGAAACTATAGTACGTAATTTGGTTAAACACGAAATAAGAAAGTTTCTAATAAGTGCATCGTGCGCGTTTCGACTGTAGTCAAGGCGCCGCGCGGCCGGTCTACGTCTATGACGGAGCATCAACACAACACGCTCAATGTTATTATCAACTCAGAGCTCCTACATTTAAAGTTCAATTTTGTCTGCATGAACGGTTCAACGATTTGAACGCGTTAAAATGACCGTCCATGCAGACAAAATTGAACTTTAAATGTAGGACCTCTGAGTTGATAATAACATTGAGCGTGTTGCGTAACGGACCAATGAATGAATATATTAACCGACTGTGTTCACGAGTCGTCGTCGCGTGACAGTCGCTATGAACTTTGTATAGACTACAATTTAGCCGTCCTGCCGTCTACAGATTCTACTAGTCCGTTCATCGTCGATGAACTGTCCGTTCGTCTATTGTACGTCGACGGTCGAATTAACTAGTTCGTTCATTCAACGCTCTTCTCTAGAATGTTCTGTGTCGCTCGGCTATTGTGGTAACTTCGAGATCGTTCTACGTCGCGTACGGGAGTCAGTAATTATTAAGCTGAGTCGATACAGATTTGTTTCGCGTACATTGAATTACAGCTACCTACTGTATTGAGTGAGGATCTACATAGGAAAACGAAGTGTTTTCCGTGACAATAGATTGAACCTCGCTGTGTTATGCATAACCCTATTGTCATTTATCTTCGGTCCTGGACTTTGAGGCGATCCAGGGGTCGTATTCTTGCTCAGCAAGCGACCAGCAGTCTCCCAAAATAGTTGTATTCTTTTCTCTGGATATTGTGGCATGTCGAAGAGTGCCACGACCTCACTAAGCAATATCTGAGATTATGAATTAATTATGGAGGTCTATCTTTATATATGTATATCGCGGTATAAGAATCAGATGAACGTATCTACATTTTATCAATTTTACAGGAGAGCAAAAATACTGTGGAAATTCGTCACTTCAAACTTTACTAGCTCATTAACAGAGATAGTATATAGTTGGTGAGAAAAAAAAATATTGATATATTGTTCTACTATTTGAGCATTAAAAAATAAAAAAATAAATTGTTTATAAATGCTTATAAAGATACAACATATATTTTTTTGAAATCCGGTTGACATACGTTAGTGTGGCTCTTAATTTGTTTTCTGGTTTTGTTCATATCTTACTTACAAACGTCGTTTGTGCAGCTAAGTTTTATTTTGTGTTAGATAGGAATGGACTAAATAAATTAAAATAAATAAGTAATTAATCAAACGTAACATAATCTTTATTTACTTCTGCAAACACACAATATTAAATAAAAAAAAATCAACATACAGACATCAGTAATTAGAAAAATATTAATTATCTTCGTCGTCATCATCAGTTGTTCCAACGGAAAATCCTTTATAAAAACTGTGATATTGCGTTGGAATAATACCTTGTCTGCACAAATCTTGTAGGTCCTCATACTTTTCAGCGGAAATGGGTAAGGGTTTGTCATATGCACTTTTCAAAACAATTTGTTCCACAGGCAATCTTTTACCTCTTCTGATAATCTTAATCATTTTAGAATCAGTATCATCTAAATCATATTTGAAGTATATATGTTTACTGTCTTCTTTACGGTACTGTAACCATCTTATTTTGAGCCAATTGACATTATTACCATCACAATCCACTTTAGCATTCTTGACTAATACCGTTTTTAGGTATTTAATATTTACAAAGTCATCTGTTCCCATTTCATGAACGTCATATGGATTTTTTCTGGAAGCTTTTCTTATAATTGTGTAGAAGCCGGATGGATGAAATATCGGTATATTCTTCTTAGACAGTTCAATAGTCGCATGGATATTATCTGCTTCCATTTGACTGTGCCCAGGTTCAAAATACTTTTGGTTAATCTCTGGTATATTGAAAGCCTCAACGCAGTACAATAATAGAGCTGAAATATATACATTACTACATTGGCTCGCACAAGTATCAGACATAAATGTAATGGGCTTACCATCAGCTTTCGTTTTCAGAAATTTCAACAAATATGACCCAATTTCAGTAGCCCCTTTCCTTCCAATACCTTCGTGCCAGCAATAACAGAACACGTTACGCTTTTCTGTCTCAAAATCCAGCATTGTAAAATTGTACATTGCAATTCGGCGTTTGTAATAAATTTGTTTTGAAGATGATGATGGGCAATTACAAATGGCCTCTAAGTCATATTCAGCAAAATGTATATCTCCCGATTGTGCTGACATTTTTGCTTCGTCACGATGTCGTCGTGCAGTAATATTTCTCTCTAGGTGCTTTTCATACTCTTTTTTCTGCTTCTCTTTTTCCTCTGCGTTCAAATGTTGGAAAGTAAAACATTTGTCACACAAATCTTTTCGTTGTTTAAAGAAACCAATATTAAATTCTTTCTTGAAAACCACTCGGTAGTAAGCTATATCAACAGGTTCTCTTCGCTCTTCAGAACATTTAATTTTATAAAGCTCGTACATCTTTGCTACATTTAGATCCTGATCTAAAAACTCTTTTTTAGTGTCTCTTCGTGCATAGTGCGCTGGCATTTGGGGAAAAGATTTAATATGATCTCGAATGTACTGCCTGGTATCATCCGATTTTTTATCGTGTGGTGCATGTTTTCCCCGCTTATCGGCTTCAACAACATGAGTTTCAAGCAATTTTTTTAAACAAAATCTAACAAAAGTTTCTGAGACACTCAAAGTTGCTAAGAAAAATTTCTGACATACTTTTTCTTTTTCTGTAGCTCCTTTTTTCTTCAAGAAATATTTATTTGTCAGTTTTCTTTTGCTTTCTAAATTAGCAGTTCTTTTTGTTTGCGTAGGCACTCGATTCACCAAGCCTACAATATACTGCCTTTTTTGATCAATATTTTCAATATTCCAAAAAGATGAAAAGATTTCTAATCTGTCTTCTTCACTAAATTTGTCCGTGCATTTTTCTCTGCACATCCCCATACACTTCGGTTCTCCCAAAGATTTGCCTGGATTTAGAAAACCTTTACTTGAGAGGTAAGGTTCACCCTTTTGTCTTTTATTTTTTCTCACATTCTTCTTCCATTAATTTGGTTCCGCTTGACCTCTGCGTTTGCGTTTACTATTTTGATGACCAGGAATAACCGATTCAATGCCAGCAACATCAGTAGTATTACATTCTATGTTTATGTCAACAGTTTCTGTAGTATCTGAATGAGCAACGTTTTGTGTTACATCATTAATTTGAACATTGTCTCCGAGTTCCGAAGTTGTAAAGTCACTTGATGATAAGATGCATTCATCTGGTGCAGGCACGCCATCATTGCTTGAATTGTATAAATATAAATCTTCATTTAATAAATCCACTAAGTCTAACGATATATTATTATTTTCCAAAGTTGAAAACAGTATGCTAGGTGACTGCTCAGGTTCATCAAAATCAGATAGTGTTACATTCTCTAAAATTGTTAACGTTGGTTCCTGAAAAAAAAAGAAGTATATTAAAAAAGTATTATAATAGATTACTTACACCTTATCCCGTAGCAATAGCACAATTAAAATTATATACTATTAGTAGGTATAGGGCAAACTTATTGCAATTCATCATGCTTAAAATTCAGTATGGTACACTTAAGTCTGCTTGGGAATCGAACTCCAAATAGTATGTTCAATGTAACATAATAACAGCAAAGATCCAAACATAATAATAATATGAAAGATGACTCACCTGATTGAAAATCTCATTAATTTCATTGTTCTGATCCGGAGATGGTTCTTTCGGTTCCAGGGACGCTAAAATCTTCCAATTTCGACTGTTTTTATTCATTTTATTGAATTTTAATATCACTTTCACTTAAAAATGCTATAACTACAAAGTAAAAAACGAAACGGTATTCTCCAAACTTCAAATTAGGGGCTCCCCGCACTAAAAATTTCAACTTGCTAAGACCTTACATCAACTTTTTGGTGCTATACTAACGTATGTTGTGAGACAGTAATATTTAACAAAGAAAACAGTACTGCCACACTGATGTAAATCGTATTACGTTGTTTTGGTTATTCATTCAAGCTATTTGTTTTATAAAAATGTTTGTGCCAATAAAACGTAACTAGATAAACGTTGTTTTGGCTCTTTGAACTTAGCGTCAAAACACAATGTCGTAAATCCCAACACGACGTATAAGCTTTTACGTTCAAATGGTTCTTAAGATATTGTGAAATAAACAATTTTCTATGATTAAAAATATTGTTTTTGCAAATACGTTCTTATAGCGCTAGCAGATAGCAAAATAATTAAAACTAAATTAACGCTACTCATAATACGTTTTTCTGGTTCAATCAAAAGTGGTTCTTATGTTATTTCGTTATTTTGGAACTTGTGAAATATTTATTATAGCGTTACGTCGTTTTGGCATTTCATAAAGGACTACATTGTGATACGTTTTCTAAAAAAAAACGGTTTTTGATTTTTTTGTAGTTACGCTCATCTGGTTCTTATACCGCGATATATTCGCACCAGTAGGTATCACTTTCCCGGACTCGATTCAATCCCCATTTGCTAACCGATGAGAGTCCACCGCACACTTAGGGACAAACTTGCACCTGGTCACATTTTGTTAGGTCTCCGGAGCCGTGACCACTCCAGTTCGTTTCTCCTAGGGAACCAGCTAGAGGGATAGGTATGGTACAGATTGCCGGACATACCGAGTTCTCTTGTTAGGAGCTGATTCTTTGGCTAAGGAAGAGGCTTACACTACACGTTTAAATGTAAATGTGGGAGACGGGTCCCTAGCTTTGTTTTACACTTTAGCTCGAATGTTAGGAGACTGTAGGCCTGGTAGGCTAGGCATATTTACTAGGAAATCAGGTTACAAGTTTTATTGTATAGGGATATGTTAGGAGACTATCCTAAGGCTTTTAGGAATGGTATTGATAGATATAGTTTTCTACAATATGAAGTTAAAGCAGAACTAATGCTTTAATGTTCATTGTTATCGGGGTCTACATGGGAGAATTATGGACAACGTAGTGTACCATGGTGCTCCTATGAGTAACTATTATGGAAAGACAGGATGTTATAAGGGACAATAGGAATAGGAGGTTATGTAGGACATCTATAGGTAGGTAATGCTTTAGGGTTTTTAATACTAAGTCTGAGAATTTAATACATTTAATGGAAATAATTTGTAAAATATACAAATAAAGCAGTATTTACAAAACTAATCAGTTCAGAGCAGATGTCTAAAGGACATTCCTGTTATATCATACTGATATACCAAAATTATTTTAAATAACAACTAAAGGAAGAAATTATAAATAAAGAAACAAATATATACAATATAAATTCTACAAAACAACTATATATTCAGAGTAGATTGTCTAAGGACATACTTTAATAAGATAAAAATAAATCTGAATTAAATGAATATAAAAAAAAAACTCTAAATACTGAAATAATCTACCTGGTTGTAGTATTCAGATCAGAGATATTGTCTGAAGGATAATTTGCATCTACTTCATCTTGCAAACTACAATATTTAAGTTGTTGATAACATTAGTCATTGGCTGAAGACATACGCTTCTTGGATGGTTCGTAGCCAAAAATTACGGTTAGAGCAATCCATGGTCACTGGTTGATATTATCACCAATATACCGCGACACATAATTACTATACAACAACAGCTCTTTAAAAATCCAGAAGACATAGATCTATCTGATTATTACATCAGAGTAGGCCAAATATAAACATACCTAATATAATTGGGAAGTTAAATAAAACAAACAAACAGAAAAGATTTATCACACAAAATAAAAGTAAGAGAGAAAATAAAATAAAATTATAAAACAATTTCTTAAAACTAAGCTTAAAATTAAGCAAAACTCTAGCATTGTGTTCCAAACTCCACCGACACTAAATAAAGGAGGGGTTTAAGCTAAAATGATGAACGGAGAACGTTGAATTCTTAAAAGGCCTTCAACCCGGGCACCCAGATGGTCGTAACCCCATGGGGTTCATTCTAGCTTCATCCCCTACAATGTAAATAATCCATAGAATATTTAACATAGAATATTATTAATTTTTACACTTAAGAGAAAAACTTTTATCTTGCAGATGCAAAAGTTGTATTACTTACAGAATCTATGGAAACTATTTACATTTAGTTCTAAAAATATATTATACATTTTGTAACGGCAAAAATATTCTTTTAGAGACTTCAGAGAAAACTTCTATCATGCACAGTTGTAGTACATACAATATCTGTGGGAACTAATTACATCCGGTTCTAAAATTACTTAATCTATATAATTACTCATCACTATTAATACTCCAGATATATAACTGAATTACTTTATTTTATAAATATCAGTTATTTAATTATTCATAATTAGTAGCATAAACAAATTCTCTCAATTTCCCCGATTTAGAGAGCTTTTAGACAATGTATCTTAGGGTTTAATTATTTTATGTAATGATGAACTGGAAACACTAGATACATAAAAACATTTTATAATAGCTGAATAGTACAACCACTGACAAATTTAGGAATGTATAAGTATATAATCATTAATAACTGGTATGTGAATGCAGAGTTCAATTGTTAGTAACTCAGCTGTTAGGAGAGTTAGAATATTATTAGGAAACTTCTTATTCTGCTATATTTATTTATGTACTAGGATGTAGGTATACATAGTTCTGAACTTATAGGTATCTAGCTTGTCTTAGCACTCCCGGAAAGAATTTAGGTTACTACAATGGTTCATAATGTATGGATCTTCCACTAGACTAGACGATCACACCTTGGCCAAATTTACTTTCAGTCTAACACTCAATATTAGGTTAATGTATTCATCTAACTTAGGTGGTTGAGTCTGTAGGTTCGACAGTAGGGTAGGTTCGACGGTAGGGATAAAAATAGGATAACAAGCAATCATCGTTTCAGTAAACAAAAAAAAAAATAAAGAATAAATAAAGGGGGGTTGTTACAATTTAGTGCGCCGTGACCAGGATATAGAGTGGTTAGGCTTAATAGTGTTACTACAGGTTTTGAGTGATTGGACTGATATGAGTGGCAGGAGATGCTTTTGGTATCTTTTGCCACAATTTGTTGACGTGAGAATGGACGGGAGCTAAAACTGTTAGATACTTAATTGTAGTAATTTTTATTGATTAGTTCATAGTGGATGGAAAGTTATAAAATTGATATTACGTAGAATATCGATTGGTGTTGTCAGTATGTAGAATTCATCTATGTATAGGATATTAGGCTTATTTACTATTACAATTTACCATAGGAAAATTATAAGTATGAATCTAATAAAGTTGGCATTTCTAACATGAGTAAACCTAGCTTTGCTTATATTAAATATGTGAAAGTTATACAAGAGAAATTGGAACTAAACATTACATAGGTACATTTTTATTTATGCATCCAAATACAATTCCAGTCTCTTAGCAAATTTATAAATCTGATATCATAGAGGGCGATAGGTATGATTTTCTGACAATTTAGTATAAAACAGGAATATCATCTTATGCAAAACTGTTACTGAATTGAGTGAAGTTCTGTTATTTACAGTTTACACTGGACCAAGATGTATCTATGTCGATTTATTATGTTAAATATTAACTGTAGTAGGTAAATAACTTTAATCATTTAAATTGTGAGTAGGTTGATGGACATGATTAAAAAGTGTGATTATATTATCATTTATTAATCCAAAATTATTGTTTGATATATAAGTAGTATATATCAAAATTCCCTATGGTGTATGTAGTGAGTAATGAATGATAGTAATTGTGAGACCTTTAACAGTAGGATATTCTCCTCTGCCAGGTTGTAAAGTCAGTATGTCTCCACTAAATGAAAGTAAATTCCACAAAGCAGAAACATTGTGATATTGCACATGGGCAATTCGTTAACCGTCAGTGTACTGTAGAATTATTGTGTAGAGTAAGGCAGGTATATTTTGTAGTGTTTACGCTGAACTGACATCAGAATCGATTACTTTTGTAACCAGCCAAGAGCAGCGTAAAGCGTCATTGTGTCTGTAAATGTGTGGACTAATCAATGATGTGTAAATAGAAAAATTTTGAAATTAATAAATGTTATAAACACACTTTTGTGGTGATAATGGAAGGTTTGAATTTATACGGTGGAAAATGTTACGGTGATTTGATGGTCTTGGTATAGTTATCTACCTACTTGAAAATCAAAACTTTGTAGGAATTGTTATTTGATTACCATTTACTTGTTAAGTTATATCAAGTTGATCCAGTGCTATTAGATTTTGAGTAAATATTAGAGACTGGGGGTCGAAAGTATCTGAGAAAATTACTATTGTACATACAATCTTATTGTACTGTACATTGTAACATTACAGTTTGGTATAGAAAAAATAGTGAGAAGTAAGTTACATTTTTATAAGTTATAGTGTATAGTATCATAACTGCATCATTCATCACCAGATGACTAAATACTGGTTAGGATGGTGAACTTATTTTGATAATCATCTCCCTGTGTTGTGTACCATAGGTTTATTAACATCAGAAATGCGCTTTTATAAGTAGACTATTATAATAACTTATTAAAATATATTTGATTATCATAAACTTAATTATAACATCCCAGCACCCGGAGTGTGAATCAGACCAGAAGTTGCAGGAACTTGTTGGGGTTGGAATGGTGGTCCAATTTAGGCAGGTGTCAGAATCAGGGATGAATTGGGAACCTGAAATTTGACAAAGGAGATATTAGATTAGATTGACAGTATATAGATGGAAGGGAATTAATACACAAATATCTATGAACATTAAATATTGTCAGAACGGACAGAGCAAATTAAGGAAGTGATATGTTAGGTATTTCATGCAGGCTTCTTTATATACCAAGTTACTACAAAAAAAAAGGACTCTAGTAGAACAGCTAGTAGCTTCATTTCAGGTCAGTAATAAAAATAAAGTCTAAGTTTTGTAAGGATCAATGAATGGGGGTCGAGATTAGAATATAATACATTAAAATATAAACCAAGTCCTGGCTAGGTTATGGATACTTCAAATCTCAATCAAATACCTTAGTCATTTGAGCTTGAAGGTGTAACAAACTTACAAATTCACTCCCAAACTTTACATTTATAGTATTTCTATATACCTACTATATTATATATACAGTAGTGGGCTATGATATCTAAACTAAATTCAGAAAATACTCAAGCTATTAACAGATGTCAGATCATGTGCATATTTAAACATAGGATTTCTTCAGGAAGGGAAAATTGTCAGATGTGCACCACCTATCAACATTGTAGGATAGCTATTATTCTGGGGTAGAACAGAACAAACACAAAATTTCTGAAAGTAAGTTATATACTTGTGTTACTTGTTGAGGTAGTCTAGTTATTTACCTACAATATACTGAAAATTAATTAAAATTAAATATGTAGTTAATACTGTAACATCTTGTTTATTAAATAGATTATGAAAATTTTAGGTAAACTACAAGTATCTACATAGGAAACAGGTAATTATTTTATATTAGCATCTATCTTTGACCACATCGTCACTTACTATAAAATGAGTTAATCATTCAAATTGAAAACAAAAGTTTGCATGTTAGCAGGTACTGCCTTGTGAATTGGTAATGTAACAATAAGGGAAATGACTAACTTTGGTTTAACTAGGCTGCAGTGTTCAAGATTCAATAAAAGTATAGTTATATATATAGGCACATTAGATACACATACAGGGGTTGTATTTACTTGTTACAGGCCAGTAGCTTAACATCAAACAAGTTGTTTGCTTGTTTACCTTAATGAATATTATGAACATCTATTTAGGTAATAAATAAGTACATAGAGTACATACTAATTATTAGTTATTCTACAAGGTATGCAGATACTTATCAAGATGTAAATGTTATAGTAACATATAAGTATGGGATAGTCGCCTACTTGAGGAGAGAAGTAACAAGGATTCGAAAGCTTATATTAGATTAATAATCAACAATGTTGTGGGGTCAGTACAATATATCTCTATCAAACTATGTTTACTATCAGTGCAGGATAACACAGGAGTTTATTGTAAGAAACATCTGCTTCAAATTTAGTTATGTCATGCAACTCATTAGCCTATGTTTCAGTTAATTTTTACAACCACTAATATATAAAACAAATCTATCTTTTATAGGACATTAATTTTGAACCAAGTATGTATAGAGGGAACTGGAGCATTACCAGACACTTAGTGTGTGGGGTCGTGAAATTATTTTAGTGTGAGAACTCAAATGCATTAATCAAGTGTAGAATTAAACAAAAAAAAGGGGTAGGAAGTATATAGGTACCTGATTAATCTTAATATGATGAGTGGAGTATGATAGATCCTTGTGATATGCTTCGGAGAGTGCTTGGCAGCATTGTATTATTTAGAAATCTTATCCATGGCGCTGGAGTAGCAAGCTTGCATGCTTTGTGCAACCTTAGCTAAAGCTTTGAGTAAACTAATTCATCATCGTCATATTCCTGTAATTATAAAATTATATATTAGTACTTACATAGGTATCAATAGGGTAAAATTATTAACTAACAATGGGCTGGCTTGGTGGATACCATCGCAGTGTTTGGTTGTCTTAGCAGAGTGTATTATACCATAAATGTTTGTATGATGGGGAAAACTAGGCATGAAACTAGACATTTTATGTAGTAGGAACTACAATTGTATTGAATAGATAGAAATATATACCTGGCCATCAGACAGTATTTTGTTGGTTTTTAATCATCATTTCAAATATATGTATTTCTTAACACGTCAGAGGCATCATAATATATGCAGCACATAGTAATTATTGTATAATGTAGTTTTCAATTACATGTGAAAAGGGTTAGGTCAACATAGAGAATTTAGCTCAATGGTGACAATTGAGTTTATTCCTAAATTTCCAAGTTAGTGGCAATGACGCTAACAAAGATGCGGGAAAAATGCGACGCTGAGTAGGTATTTTAAATTTCGAACATCACCTATTACTTCTGCTTGTATATCAAAGAGTTTCGGCAAACGAGGGAAAATCTTGCCAAAAAAAGGATGCAATGATTCTAATCACGGGTATATTGTAATAATATATAAAATTAGGTACTTACATGGTGAAATTAGGTTACCGGCTACCGGCGTTTCTTCATTCGTACTTTGTATTTTCTGCGCGAATAGAATTGACTGACAAATAAATACAATTTTAACTATTAATTTCACTAAACATAGCTGCGCGGTAAACGCTTTATCGTAATATCAAAAATAAATAGCTATTAGCTTTTTCTTCAGCAAACGCGTAATTTCAAACAAATGTATTCGATACCAGTGTTGCCATATCACGTTTATCTAAAGTAACGTACGGCGAGTCGAATTTTAATACAAAAAAAAAACAGCCAAGTGCGAGTTGGTCTCGTAAGGTTCCATAGGTACCACTGAATAATAATACAAGCTAAGGTTATATTTTCTGCTTCATGACTTTATCCCAGGCTAGATAGGGTCAGACTGTTCATTATTTTCTATTTTGTTATTTTGCTCGTCATTTTACTTCTAACGCTTTTTATTATATCGCTGGTTTGCGAGAATAGCGACGGAACTAAAAATGATTGATTTTAGAAAATGGCATTTTTTAATTTCTTTGTAAATATTTTAGTACATACCGCAAAATGTAAATAATTTATTGAGGGATTGACTTTACTGATTAAAGGAAAATTTATCGTAGTATCAAAAAACATAAAAACATTTTCGAACTTTTATTAAAATTATTTAAAAAATCGTCATACAAAGGGGGGTTTCAGACATCAGTCTTTATTCATGAGACACCAAATTATAAAAATCAAGTTATGTCATTTATTTAGCTTTAAAGCCTCTTAAAAATACAAATTAAAACTTACAACAGTGTTTAAAACTTTTGTACTTATAAGTATAACAAAAAAATAGTTTTATAACAATACAATAGGAACTTTAAATTTAGGTATTTATAACCCTGTTTATCAAAATAAATGAAATAAAAATAAACGTAAATTCTTCAAAATAAGTAATGAAAAAATATCTAAAACAGGAACATTAATTCTTAAAAGGAAATCTAAGTAAAATAAATCATTTATTTTACAACCCCTCATAAAATTGACGATAATAGTTTGGAATTATATTTTTGTTAACTAAATCTACTAGTCCTTTTTTCTTATTTTCTGAGATTCCGTTCCTTTTTTTATAAGCAGATTGCAATCTGTAATTTTCGTCCAAAGCTTTTGATGCACGGCTAGTAATTTTCACACATTTAAATTCATTTTCACCGTAAGATGTTTTATAGAAAAAGAACCCTTTGTGGTCAGCATCTACTTTCAAAATCTTTATATCTGCCATTTTCACAGTCTCATTATCAGTATTTTTATTAAAATTTCTACCCATGTCAGAAGTTAGAGACTTTAATTCGTAAAAACTTCTATGACTCATTTCTACGACTTTGTAAGGAGATCCTTTCTTTTTAGCAGTGCGAATAATTGAAATGTACTGATCCGGTGTATAGATAGGGCCAGATTTCAGAGTCTTTTTGATGCTTCTTTCAATGACAGAATGCACACTGTCTCCTTCGTTTTGTGTGTGTCCTTTTATCAGATATTTATGCGTGATACTATTTATATGAGCTAAAGTAGAAACAGCGTACATGTACATACTAATAATAAATTTATTCTTTTGCTGTCCACAGCAGTTATCAGAATAAAAAATAACATCAAGTTTGGCTTCAGATGTTAGATCTCCAAGACTTTTTAAATACTCTAAAACACAGGTCCCTATTTCTATAGCTCCTCTATTTGCTTCTCCTTCATGCCACACGTAGCAGAACGCATTTTTATTTTTCATCTCATAGATCGTAAAGTTTAAGGTATTCACTTTTGAAACATAGTAAAAATTAGACACATCTCCCCTAGGACATGGCATCACAGCTTGTAAGTCATAAACTGCTACAATAGTTGATTCTTTATCTTCTGCTTCTTTCTTGTCCTTAACCTTCTCCATTCTTGAAAGCTCTTTTTCTTTTAGATGGTTCTCATATTTAGACTTCAGTCGATTTTTATCTTCTCCAGTTGCGTTATTGTAGGCAACACAATCCTCGCACTGATCTTTCTTTGGTTGGTAAAATGCGATATTAAATTCTCCATTAAATATTCTATTAAACATGATATAATTAGCACTTTTCTCTCTTTTTTCTTCACACTGTTTCACATAATCTCTATAAATTTCTGCAATAGTCTTACTTCCATCAATATATTCTTTCTGCGTATCCGCTCGACAGTAATGGCTTTCTATTTTTGGTATCGCCTTAA
Organism: Plagodis dolabraria; assembly: GCA_963854805.1. Lineage (NCBI taxonomy): Eukaryota > Metazoa > Arthropoda > Insecta > Lepidoptera > Geometridae > Plagodis > Plagodis dolabraria. The sequence continues at coordinate 15,314,096 of OY978443.1, forward strand.
TGAAATTTCTCAAACTATCTTTAATATTATTATCTACGCGACTGTGATTGCCATGTTTCCCTCGAAGATCCTCCACTATAATGCCTGAAACGTCACTTCTTGATTTTTCGGTAACTGTTCGAATAAATCTATCAGATACATCCAGCGTAGACATAAAAAAACTCTTACAAACCCGAATTTTTTCGCCATCTTTGTCTTTAAAATAAAATGCGTTATTATTTCGACGTGTTCCTTTTTTATATTGATATGTCGGGACAATAGAGGTCATATTGAATGCTGCAAAAGTTCTTTTACTTTGCAAATCAGGTAATTTATAATATGCGTCAAAAATATGGCGTCGAGTCTCATCATCAAACTTTGTGTTACACTTTAACTTGCATTTTTCTGTACATCCTGGTCCTAATCGTCTCTCTCGTATAACTTTATTATTTTTGCCTACATATTCTTTCCCTGCATTTCGTAGACGTTTTGCTACATTCGATTTCCAAAGTCCTGGCTGCATTTTCCTCTTACGTGTAATATTTTGGTTTGATTTACGTGAAATATTTTCTTCTTCATTCTCTTCTACTGTTTCAACCGAATCTGACGATAAATCATGATTTTCAATGTGATAATTAGGATCTGCGATACTATCATCCGATGAAAAATCTCTTTCTTCCTTTTCTTCTTCACTTTCAGCATTCATATTGGTCAGTTCAACAGCTTTTGGTTCACTTTCTATTTGTGAAATACTTTCTACTGCAGTCTCATCTTTATTATTATCATTTACTGACTCTATACTTACCTTATTTTCTTTGGTTTTATTTTCTAAGCTATGGCCGTGGAGTCCTTTTTCATTTAAATTTATAATGTTATTGGATTCTTTATTACATTCTTCTGTTTCTCTATTGCTGGAGGAAGATGAGCTAGAAGACGAGGAAGATGAGCTAGAAGTCGAAGAAGATGAGCTAGAAGATGATGATGACGATATGGATGGTGATCTTTGTCGCAAAATCAATTTATTTTCTTCTGAATTATTACCTGAAATCCAATAAACATTTATTTATTAACAGAATAAATACAAAAAGCAATAGTTATTTCACGGGTTTCTTGCAGAGGAACAAGCTATTATGTAATAGAAACACTCACATTTTTGTAATTCCCGGGAATCGAACCCAGGAGATTACGATCAGCCACTAGCGTGAGCGTAAACTATTTGCAACAGGACAAACTACTACATCGGAATAAAAATGATATCGAAAAATCTTTCGACTGGTTGAATTCAAATATTTTATTTTGCTTACCTGATGTGTTATTATAATTTATATCATTTTCGATATTTTCATCGCAACTTGTTGCATTTAACGGCAAACTGCTTATAAGTGTATTGGAACCTAAAATATTTTAAATAGTTAAATAGTTGAAAGAATAAATAAAATTGAGATAAACTGCAAATATACGAAAATTGTAGGCTAACCTTGTTCACTATTCGTTAAATCATGTTGATCTTCATTTCCTTTATTTTGACTGGCCGCTTCTTTCAACTTTCCCAAGAATAACATTCTTTCTGCCATCTTGAATAATTCTGTTAAAGATAATTATCTAAAACAAATAATTTAACGTAAATAATTAATCATCAAATAATACCATGTAAAAAACTAACTCAATATTTCTATCCCAAAATCTCTTAAACACAGACGCATTTCGTAATAAGAAGCAAAACCATGCCCACTTTTTTCAAAAATAAGGACGTTTCTTATTTACGACAAAATAAAATCCGTTTATTTTTCGTGAATATAGACTCAAGTTACAAAAAGTCGGTATAAAATACAATATCATAAGCAATCACTCATATTTATTCAAGAATACAGGCGTAAATAGAAATGAGACATAAAAAGATACTTACTTTTATCAGGAACAACGACGGATCACTAAATGAGTCACTATTCTTGAAAAAAAATCAACAATTGTTGCAACCAAACTGTAAATACGTCGGTATTTTCGAGAATCGACCGTGCGTTCACTCTGTTGTCATTGGCTCAACTGAGATGAGTCTTTATTTGTGATTACGCTTCGAGTGTTTTGTCTCAAGTGAATAATGACGCTGTCTCTTTCTAACGAAAGCTGGCGCGATATTGGCGTTGCGTCTCTGTTCACGATAAAATATCAAAGATTTATGATTGTTTGGCATACAGAATTCAATTTGACAGAATTTTGAATTACGTCGGTATTCTCGCAAACCAGCGATATACTACTGCTTCGATGTAGAATATCCAAAATCACCAATAATAGTCGACTCATTTTATTTATGTGACATAGAAATATTTCCCATAAAACACGTATTTGTTATCTCTAAAAGTGGAAGAAAAAAAATAGTTTGTATGACATTTTTCTTATACTTTGATAGTCACTCATCAAAATTTGTAGGTTAAACTCAAAGGGTACTTTCCCTTGATCTAAATTATTGTAAATTGTCTAGAAGCAACGTTTCGAAAAACAAGGAGAAATTAGGTATAAAATGTAGTAGACGTCTATTTGTACTAATTACTAACGCATCTTAGAAGAATAAAGATATCATAAAAAAAAAACAATATGCCAAGGCCAAGGCATGGTGCCATGATGCGTCAGTATGGTAAACGTTGTGCCAGTTTTCTTTCTTTAACGATTAATTTTATGGTGTCGGATAGTAACGAAAATGTAACGATTTTAGATTAGTAAAGGAAAAGTTACAGAATGTTATTAATGTAGTGGTTAGGCAACACTATTCACAATTAGATAGTACATCTAATTACATACCATAGAAATCCACAGAGATGGCGCTAATTTAGTTTCAGTCGGGAAGGAGGCGCAATGTTACCAACCTTAACCTGTTTGTACCATAGAGAAAAAAAAAACAAAACATATTTTGTTGGACATACAAAATTTATTTAACGGATTTTTTTTTTTGTTAAAACGATAGCAATTAAATTATACACGCAATGTTACTACAGGTTTGTAACTTATAACATACGGAATACAAGTAACTAGTAATCTGTATTTGCATTTTAGTCACCTATGTACCAACATGTATTTTAAGTAGTATAACATTCATATGTCTATCTTTCGATCTTCTTGATAACGTATATTAACTGGAGAACGAGGTGGTGCATCACGGACACTACGGACAGGCTGGAGACCACAATTTCGGGAGTTGTTCATATCAGTGCTCTTTAATAAATATTTATATGTGTAAATAAATATTATATCTATGAAAATAATAAATATGATATGTAGATTTGATGTTATATAATAGCTGGCGACTGGAGTTTGGACCAATGAAATTAATAAAATACATACGAAAAAAAATATAATAGCTAAAGGGAACACAATGCTAACCAAAAACAATTCCTACTATAAATATAAAAAAAAAACCTAATAAGATACTCATTTAAAAAAAAAAAATACGTAAATATCTATGATAAGTACAGAACAGATTGAGTCTATCGAAGATAAACAAATTTAGGATAAACACAGCTACTTTAGGAATACATTTTCACATTCTGATATGGGGTTATGGCAGACTCGTCTAAAGTCTTTGTTTCGACATTACGGGTTCACACACAAGAACACAGTTTCTAAAATAGGAACTTAAATTTGACATCAAATTCACGAATTTATACAATTGTTATAATATTATGCATTCTTGATCCTGGCAACAAAATTAATATGCAGTTAACTAATCTGTGATTTTACGGCTGTGATTGGATGTTGTACTTACAGAGGAGACAGGGTACAACTGTAGAATGAGGTTTTCTTAGACAATAAAATATAAAATGTTAATTGTTCATTAAATAAAAATAAAAAAATTACAATCATTATAATAAACGCAACCTTGTGATAAAAATTGAAGATTAATATTGTTATGAGGAAATTTTCTGCCATTTGTCGAATAATTAATTGGGTTTGGATCGTTTTGAGATCAAATATTTGTTTTTATGATTAAACAAAGGGGGGTCGCGGAGTAAGCAATTGTAATTTACTGGTCATGTGTACTTAAATTAATGTGTAGTTTGTGTTCTTATTGCCAATGTATAGCTTGCTGGATTTATAAGTAGCGTGATAGCCAATGGTAGATTGAGGGTATGACAGTTTATAAACGAGGAGCGTTAGTGAGGTAAATATTATGAATCATAAGTATATATTATATTTTTTTTTATATTTTTATGTATATATCATTTATATAAATAAGCGTATCACAGACCGGAGGGCTTATAAGTTTAGCAAGCTCAAATTGGTATAAGACGGTTTGTTTGTGTTTGAATTCGAACTGGTTAGTCTTTTATTTTTCCTTTTTGTTTGATAGACTAACTGACACTCTACAATTGGTTTCAATGAGGGAGTTACTTTGGTGTTAGGTTAGGTCTGTTGACAATACTACGCATCAGCAGAAGCTGATTTCATTGGGACCAATTCTGCACACGAAGCTGACACTCAATACTCGGCAACTGCACATTCTCCCTGTCGAAAATAGATTTTGCTTTGATGTTCACGTCTGAGCGTGGTGTTGCGGCTTTGGTAAATTAGCATCTTTCTGCTGTAAACGGAATCTGTAACGAATGGGATAATAAAGCTGTGATTCTTGGCAAACAAAAAGTTGGTTTTGACGGGAAGCATCTTCATCATACCCTTCTGGTACATGGGATTCACGACCCCATGTCCCGTTCGAAGTAGTTTCCCTGGTGGGGGGTGATTTTAAATCAAAGTCAAAGCATTATAAAGCTCGGATTGGGGCTCGGGGAATCTCTATTTTTGGTTCGGTTTAAAAGACACACCACATGAAGTAGGGCTACATATACATTCGATTGTTTGAATTCAGACACCAACGAATTAGAACTACTTATATTATTTTGGTTAAAATGCAATATTTGTGGAATAATCGATAAGGGGTGAAAAATTTCCTCCGGTATGTTAAAGAGACCTGCGCAAATTTATTCAGGGGTCGGCTGTAACGACCCACCATGCGTCTCGTTCAGTCCACAAATATTGAAATAAAGTAACTGACAAAATACTATTTTAATATAGGGCAGAGGATAATAATATCTTTAAAAGAACTCATATATGTTTAATATCATACAAGTTGTTGGCTAAAAATATCTACCAAAGAGGAATTATACAAGAAACTACGCAACCTTTTTCAAAGATAGTAAGGAGTTTAATAAAATTTATGGGAACAACTACTAAAGAGGATTTCTTCGAAAGACGCGACATTATACTAACTCGAGCGAGACATTTGCCTAAAAACACATGACGTCATCAGGGTGAGGCTGAGACGAAGGCAAGATGAGGGCTTCTGATTGGTGTATAGGTCAACCTCAACTTGACTTCATTCCAAATTTGAATTAGAATGTGACGTCATCAGGATGAGGCTGAGACGAAGGCAAGTTGATGGCTTCTGATTGGTGTATAAGTCAACCTCAAGTCAGCTTCATTCCAAATTTGAATTTAAAATTGGAATAATGTATATATCTTATTTCTGATTGGTCGAGAGTTGGCTTCGAGTCACCTTCAGTCAAATAGCTATATATAGGAGATCGGCTTCATTTTAATTTCTTTTATGTTTGTCCGTCGTCGAAAAATCATCACCTGGTACAGTTGCGCCCCGATATTCTAGAATGTTCTGTGTCGCTCGGCTATTGTGGTAACTTCGAGATCGTTCTACGTCGCGTACGGGAGTCAGTAATTATTAAGCTGAGTCGATACAGATTTGTTTCGCGTACATTGAATTACAGCTACCTACTGTATTGAGTGAGGATCTACATAGGAAAACGAAGTGTTTTCCGTGACAATAGATTGAACCTCGCTGTGTTATGCATAACCCTATTGTCATTTATCTTCGGTCCTGGACTTTGAGGCGATCCAGGGGTCGTATTCTTGCTCAGCAAGCGACCAGCAGTCTCCCAAAATAGTTGTATTCTTTTCTCTGGATATTGTGGCATGTCGAAGAGTGCCACGACCTCACTAAGCAATATCTGAGATTATGAATTAATTATGGAGGTCTATCTTTATATATGTATATATTCGCACCAGTAGGTATCACTTTCCCGGACTCGATTCAATCCCCATTTGCTAACCGATGAGAGTCCACCGCACACTTAGGGACAAACTTGCACCTGGTCACATTTTGTTAGGTCTCCGGAGCCGTGACCACTCCAGTTCGTTTCTCCTAGGGAACCAGCTAGAGGGATAGGTATGGTACAGATTGCCGGACATACCGAGTTCTCTTGTTAGGAGCTGATTCTTTGGCTAAGGAAGAGCCTTACACTACACGTTTAAATGTAAATGTGGGAGACGGGTCCCTAGCTTTGTTTTACACTTTAGCTCGAATGTTAGGAGACTGTAGGCCTGGTAGGCTAGGCATATTTACTAGGAAATCAGGTTACAAGTTTTATTGTATAGGGATATGTTAGGAGACTATCCTAAGGCTTTTAGGAATGGTATTGATAGATATAGTTTTCTACAATATGAAGTTAAAGCAGAACTAATGCTTTAATGTTCATTGTTATCGGGGTCTACATGGGAGAATTATGGACAACGTAGTGTACCATGGTGCTCCTATGAGTAACTATTATGGAAAGACAGGATGTTATAAGGGACAATAGGAATAGGAGGTTATGTAGGACATCTATAGGTAATGCTTTAGGGTTTTTAATACTAAGTCTGAGAATTTAATACATTTAATGGAAATAATTTGTAAAATATACAAATAAAGCAGTATTTACAAAACTAATCAGTTCAGAGCAGATGTCTAAAGGACATTCCTGTTATATCATACTGATATACCAAAATTATTTTAAATAACAACTAAAGGAAGAAATTATAAATAAAGAAACAAATATATACAATATAAATTCTACAAAACAACTATATATTCAGAGTAGATTGTCTAAGGACATACTTTAATAAGATAAAAATAAATCTGAATTAAATGAATATAAAAAAAAAACTCTAAATACTGAAATAATCTACCTGGTTGTAGTATTCAGATCAGAGATATTGTCTGAAGGATAATTTGCATCTACTTCATCTTGCAAACTACAATATTTAAGTTGTTGATAACATTAGTCATTGGCTGAAGACATACGCTTCTTGGATGGTTCGTAGCCAAAAATTACGGTTAGAGCAATCCATGGTCACTGGTTGATATTATCACCAATATACCGCGACACATAATTACTATACAACAACAGCTCTTTAAAAATCCAGAAGACATAGATCTATCTGATTATTACATCAGAGTAGGCCAAATATAAACATACCTAATATAATTGGGAAGTTAAATAAAACAAACAAACAGAAAAGATTTATCACACAAAATAAAAGTAAGAGAGAAAATAAAATAAAATTATAAAACAATTTCTTAAAACTAAGCTTAAAATTAAGCAAAACTCTAGCATTGTGTTCCAAACTCCACCGACACTAAATAAAGGAGGGGTTTAAGCTAAAATGATGAACGGAGAACGTTGAATTCTTAAAAGGCCTTCAACCCGGGCACCCAGATGGTCGTAACCCCATGGGGTTCATTCTAGCTTCATCCCCTACAATGTAAATAATCCATAGAATATTTAACATAGAATATTATTAATTTTTACACTTAAGAGAAAAACTTTTATCTTGCAGATGCAAAAGTTGTATTACTTACAGAATCTATGGAAACTATTTACATTTAGTTCTAAAAATATATTATACATTTTGTAACGGCAAAAATATTCTTTTAGAGACTTCAGAGAAAACTTCTATCATGCACAGTTGTAGTACATACAATATCTGTGGGAACTAATTACATCCGGTTCTAAAACTACTTAATCTATATAATTACTCATCACTATTAATACTCCAGATATATAACTGAATTACTTTATTTTATAAATATCAGTTATTTAATTATTCATAATTAGTAGCATAAACAAATTCTCTCAATTTCCCCGATTTAGAGAGCTTTTAGACAATGTATCTTAGGGTTTAATTATTTTATGTAATGATGAACTGGAAACACTAGATACATAAAAACATTTTATAATAGCTGAATAGTACAACCACTGACAAATTTAGGAATGTATAAGTATATAATCATTAATAACTGGTATGTGAATGCAGAGTTCAATTGTTAGTAACTCAGCTGTTAGGAGAGTTAGAATATTATTAGGAAACTTCTTATTCTGCTATATTTATTTATGTACTAGGATGTAGGTATACATAGTTCTGAACTTATAGGTATCTAGCTTGTCTTAGCACTCCCGGAAAGAATTTAGGTTACTACAATGGTTCATAATGTATGGATCTTCCACTAGACTAGACGATCACACCTTGGCCAAATTTACTTTCAGTCTAAAACTCAATATTAGGTTAATGTATTCATCTAACTTAGGTGGTTGAGTCTGTAGGTTCGACAGTTGGGTAGGTTCGACGGTAGGGATAAAAATAGGATAACAAGCAATCATCGTTTCAGTAAACAAAAAAAAAAATAAAGAATAAATAAAGGGGGGTTGTTACAAGCTGAATGATGGTATTTGATTTATCCCTAATAATGCGTATTTACTAAGCTTCCACTACATTGGTGATGTTTTAATTTTCATTTGTCGATGTAAAATGAACAAAAGAAAAAAACTGTACACTATGGTTTATTTACTTTGCCGTGCATTTTTTATTTTAGAATATTATCTGTTGGAAGTCGCTTTTCTTTGTTGAAATCTTTATTTTGCAATAACGTAACAAACATGGTACCCCTAGTTGGTAAATGTTAGTGTAGCAGTAATTCATTTGTCACGCCACTGAGATATTTGTTGAGGATAGTTGTTAAAATCTGATCTGACTCCTATTCAGACTTCACTCTCATAAAACATTCCACATATGATATGACGATACAGTTTAACTTTTTACATTGAATGGTTTGGTTTTTATCTCATCTCTGGGTATCGGGGTAAGACAAAACTTGGTTCAGATAGTGGATAGTAGAACATATTGGCTCTCAGGACAGTTGCCGGAATGCTCCGTTTGGTGTGTGGCGACAGATTTCCTACGTGAGGGTGGTACCGAGCGAGCGTGCGCTGCCCTACGAACATGAATTGATGAAGTACGAATGAAATTATGAAGCTGTAATAGTCAAAAAAATTGGTTGATACATATCGTTGAAGCAATTGTGATGACGGTTTTCCCCCGGAAATATTTAGGTAAGTCACGTAGAAGCGATTTTTTATATATGAGATGAATGTGTCATAAATTATTTTTTATGTTTGTTCTGATATGTGATTAATCGAGTATATCTCATTAATATAAAAACTGTCATTTGGCTCATTATTAAATACGAATACATTCTCATAATAGACATTTCTTTGCGTCGCTTGAAACTAAATTAAATCCACTATTATACATTCAATAAGGTTTCGCTTTACAAATTAGACCACAAAGACAGTTCGAAGCACGTTTCAGTGGGAAATTAAAGAGTACTAAGTGGAACTTCTAGAAAGTTCAGTTAGTTTTTCAATCTGGTGCGTCGAGAAAATAATTCTTAAGCATAGATACTAGTCGGGTGCATATACAGGGTTATTGGTAAAATGCTAAACACCTCTTAGGGTTTAGCATTTTATAAACCTCTTAGGGTTGACTTCTGATAGTCCTAACAAAGATTTTGAGATGTTTTCTTTTGTAGTGAGATTTATTAATTTTTTTAAAATTTTTGATTTTGTTTTAAAGTCTACTCCATGCCAAGAGCGCACTTCGCGGCAACACTGGATCGCGTTGAAAAGAGTTTTGAATATTAACATCGAGATAAGTAATGAAAAATATGAAATAATTCATATATTTTATAAAAGACACTTTTAGCGTCAGGTGGTCCTCGTGCTTATTCCGTCAAAAACATATAAAAAAAAAAACAAAAAAAAGTATTAAAAAATTTATAAAACTACGTATTTTTTTTTCAAAACGAAAAAAGTTCTCAAAATGTTTGTTAGAAGATTTAGAAGTTGGGCAGCAGCTTCTTCTGAAGATCTGCCAACTTACAATGCGGTCTTCAAGCCGTCTGCCAAGCGTGGTGATTATGGAAATACCCCATTCACGGGGGAGGCTGTGTTCAATAGTGAACGCTCAGGCTGATATAGTAAGTATAGGTATTAAGGTAGGTAACCGGTACCTACTGTGTACCTTTGTTACCGGCAGATACTGGCGTTGTAGATTAACACGTATCTACAATGTCTATTCTAAATAAATCAATATGTTTAATTGTGTAACAAAACAAAGGATACATAATAAAAATAACATTTTACATTTAAGATCTCTGTACTTCAGAAATATATACTTCATTTTATATTTCTACCTTTATCCCATGCATATTTGGTTTTTAACAACACAAAAGACAACAATAGAAAATATTGAAATTATGTTATAGCCAACAACACGCTGGAATGTAAAAAGGTTTGATTACTTAATGCCAACTCTCTTAGGGAATTGTTTCGTTGGTAGTATACCGGCTAACATTCGGGGCTTTAAAGCATTAAGACGGTAAGAAGCCAATACGTAGCAACACCCCACTCGTGATAGTCAATAGTCGTGAGTGGTCGCATGCTGCTCATTAGCCATTCTTTCTTTGTCGTATTTTACGAAATCCAAAAGGAAGATATAGAACAGTACTCATATTATTAGATTTTTTATTAACGGCATAAAGTCTATGATTTTTGCTATCGATGAGCTCTCAATATTTCAGTCAACACGCAATCGTAGCCAGCGTCAAATTATCGGGAGTTCATACAAAATAACAATCATAGACTACATCCCGTGAGTAAAATTATTGTGTCAATGACCGTGGAATTTAATAAAGTCCATACATTCTTGGGCCAGGATTGTATGGCTATATAATAATATGACAGTCTCGTTATCCTACTAAAGTTACTGCAGCTACTCATCAGGAAAATATGTATTGTAACGTTGTAATGTTCTACTTAGATCTTGAGCAATACTTTAAAATGAGTACGATGAATCAACTTACTACGAGTAATAGTAGTATAGATAATAATTACGAAAGCTAGACGTCGCCTTCCAATCGGGCGTCGCTTGTAACTAGCACTAATCTGATGAAACTAAGACGCGAAGACAGCCCGTAAGACTTCTCAGAACTGAATTGAATCAAAGTGTGCCAAGTAGAACTCTTAAGATTCGATAGTCAAGTTAGTTGATGAAGCAGTCACGTCGGCTAATTCTTGGAAATATTAATGTAGTTCACGTGAAGGTGATCCGCAGTCGGAGCACGTCGCGGACATTCCGGCTTTGAAATCACTTCCCGACCCCCACTCCACTCCTGACAGTGACGTATTGTTCCTCTTCTTTAACATTTATGTAATGGATTTTGTTTCATGTAGCGGAAGTCATCGTATATTTTATGAGATGCTTAATTTGCCATTAAAGTTGTTTTTGTTAGCCGTGATCGAGTATAATATAATTCTATTATGTTGACATTTTATGGATTTCCACGATTAAGAGTTTTCCCTCAAATAATTATGTAAAGTAACAAAGAAAAAACAGTAAGATGTAAATCATTTTTCACTGTTTTATAATATTATAGAAGTAAGGGAAGGAAGATTTGCACTTGCTACTATTTTGGCATATTTGTCTAATTTCGTTCACTTCATTACATTCTTCATACACGCTTTCATCGTAGCAGTAGGATGTATATTATTTGATTCTGATGTATTGACTTTTGACTTTTTATTTTATTGACTTTTCTCGTTTTAAAATACACATCATATAGATATTTAAAGTAACTACGAAAACGAGTTACCTATATGTAAATCGTGTCGTTATTATTGTAATGGACTTTTCATAGAACATCTATGAATTCAGTGATTATTATAACAGTAAGAACTCAATGTTGTCCTCTAGATATTGTTTTACTATTTTTTGAGTACCTGGGGTACTTAGACACTACCAAAATCAATGATAATGCGGTCATGGAAAGGGAGTATAGGGCACTGTTAATAAGATTCTGCAGGTTTGTTCCTTACGCTACTCTACACTTAGGTTCATATTTATAAACGCATCTTAAAGTTGAGATCAATCTAAAGATGAAGTTTTTTTTTCCGGCGGTTTGTTTTTATTAATATTAATTTATAAAATACTACGAACTATATACAACACTACAGCTACTACAACTAAAGCATTTATACAACCAACAAGTCATTGCAGACTCATAGGCAGTCTAAATGCTGATCACGCGGCGCATCGACCAAGGGCCCTGACAAGTGTATGCGTGTAAGCGGGCCGCTAGTATATATATATATATATATATATGTACTAGCGACCCGCCCGGCTTTGCACGGGTAATTGCGACTATAAATTGAGATGTAAGCTATCCTATCTTTCAATTTGGATCAAATTGCACACGGTGTGCAAATCAAATTTTAAATCGGTTCAGTAGTCTAGCAGTCCATCACGGACAAACAACGTGACACGTAATTTGTATATATTCCATACATGTATTGAAAAGTTTTATATGAGCTACAAATATAAAACAGATTTTTGTAATATATTTGTATATATTATCAGATTATCATCTGATAAGATGCAGTTTTGACCTTTTATGTACATATGGAACATCTGCGAAAAATAGCATCTTACATTCTTGAGATACAATTGTAAATACGAACATTAGATATTTTACAGCTATCACTTGTATGCAAGATGGTGTTGGCGCTGCCCTGATTCTGCACTATTTAGGGCATAACATATTCGCGGAAGTACATACTGCTTGCATCCACGTGGCGTTTTTGGTTTGTAGAGTGGGGCCTAGATCCAATAGCGGCCATAAAATCATTTACTGGACCCTTCAGCCGTTATTTTGTTACAACAGAAGACTATAGGTAAAATTTACCAGTAATTTTATCTGAAATCTCACTCAATTGTTGAAAAAATAGATACATTTTGTGTTGTTTTACAAATGCTTTAAATTTCTCTAATAATTCTATTTTCTGTAGCACAACTATTCATAGTAAATTATACTAGTATTCTGTGAATTCCGTGCAGGTAATTCCAGTGGAGCTATGTGTAAGAGATGCACGCTAGAATGCTTGATGCTTCGTCCACATCACAAGCACGTAAGTATACGATTATGTACACAGGTATTTGAAACTTTTGAAAGGGATACCTGAAGCATTAAGTTCAAATAAATTAGCTTCTCTCTGTATTAATTCACTTACGTGTTTTAAGTAACCAAACCTGGTAGAAACGTTTTACGTAATAACGTCTCAGTGAGCAAAAATATACCGACATCTATCGAAATTTAGTTTTTCGCTACGTCTGGCAGATTAAATGTAGGCATTCCAAACTGCTGGAATGATTTTCTTTTATTGATATTACTGAGTCAGCGCTTACTAGACGAAAACAGGCTGCGAGTTAATAACTGTATATATAATTTATCTAGTTTTTTGACAAAAGTCAGATTTTATACTCGTTCAATAGCTTTAGAGTAAGCAGGCTTTACAGTGCTAATTGATATCAGAGTTTATACCTTAAATTACTATATCTGACATACCGAACAAATACATCATAGTAACTCTTAACGTGATTGTGTATATATATACTTAAAGCTGGAATAACTACATACCTCAATGAACATACTGTAACTGTCAGAAACATACATGATTTTTGATCTGTTTAGTATATACCTACGTACAATTTATATTATTCCTAAATTAAATACAAATTCATAACCAAAAGGCCTAACTCACACAAACAACATTTACACAGAAACAAAAGAACAATCACGAAAAAAATCCCTTAACAAATACACTCTAAAATTGGAATAAAACAGAATATGCGATGTTGCTTGAAAACCGCGAGTGTTTCCACATTCTCTTTGATATACAAGTAGAATTACGCTTCTTGTGTGTACAAATTGTGCGGGACCGAGGTCGGGGAAGTGAGAGGTAGATCCGTTTTAAACCGCGCGAGACGGGCCTGAGTTGTTAGCTCTCGATCCGTCACGCGTCGCGCAAACTTAAGCCCTCATCAAATCCAGATTAATTAAACTGGAGTTGAGTCAGCAGACCACAACCCAGCCCAGCCACTTACGCATGCCCCGACGTGTATGTCAACCGAGTCTGGCTTCTTACGACGACGCGACGCGCCGGGATCGAGCGAAATCGAATTATCGAGTAATGAGATTTTTACCAATCGAGGCTTAGTATCCCGTTTTTCATTACAGACTCGATTTTTGGTATTGGTTTGTAAATGTTTTATGAAATACGGCATACATTGAATGTATATCCAAAGTGTGAAGCAGCAGTCAACAGATTCATCCTATGTTCATAAAGTTTCAGCATAGAACATATAATATACTCCGTGTTTCGGTAAGGTTGATTTAGATAATTAAATTCGATGACACAAACGTCTTTGAGTGATGACATTTGTATGAGAGCAAATTAAATATTTCACTTATCTATCAAAAATTAATCACAGCAATAATTTTTTTTTTTTAGTTCGGTCGGATGGACAGCGCAGGCTTAGTAATCGGGTTCCATTTTCTGGCACGGAACCCTAAATTGACGCATTGGTAAAACAAGTTTCTAAATTTGGTAGTAATTGCATATAGTTTTTGTACTGCCGATATGCTAGCTTTTGACCAAAATCTCGCTTGATAGTAAGTGATGACGTAGTCGGGGGTGTTAACAGACCAAACTTAAAATTAAGGACAGCTGCCTGAACAACTTGAAAAACAAAAAAAATTCACAGTTTTATATTGGTAAAGCATAAAATTCGTAGACACCTTTTTACTTTTGTTATTGTGACGGAACAAGCTCGAGGCCCACGTGATGCTAAGCGGACTAACCTCTGCCTATAATAGATGCATTTCGTCACAAGTCACGAATTGTAATGCGCCCGTCACCTTGAGACATTGTTGTCATGTGCCTGTAATTTCACTGGCTTTCAAGGACTGCTGCCTGAACACACTGTTAGGTGCTTAGCGACAGATTTTGTACTTGAGGGTGGTAGCTAGCCAGGCGGGCATTCGCAAAATGCCCTTCCACCATGCGGTTAAGCTCAAGCCCGCGGCGGGATTCGAACCATGGACCTGCTGCGCGGTAGTCCATAGCCAATGCCAATGAGCCATCACTGCTTCTAATTATATTACTAAAAAAGTCTGTTAATATTCTTATATCCAATTTCTATGCTTTTAACGCGTGTTTGCTGAGGCCTTTCATATTGGGAATATTAAATAGTGGTACTTGGTATTTTCCAATTTCAAACCAAACAAATATAAACAAGACGATTTTGTTGTGAAAAATATATAAGTACTTCTAAAATATTTTTATGTATTTCATATATTCAACAAGAGATAATTGTTTCGGAATACAATAAGCGAAAGTTTATTTTTCGAGTATCTCCAACCGAAGTTTTGAAAAGAACACACCAAGTAAGGCGTTGAAAGATTAAACAAGTATCCAGGGTGGAGTACGTAATACAATCAAAACTTTTGATGAATTCCTTCTAAACTGTCTTTGTTTCCCCCTTTCAGTCTAAGTTAAATAATAAAATCTTGTGCGGACGGGTCAAACTACGCGAGTTTATCTTTTTTAAAATTTTACTTTTTTACATCGCTAGCCGAGTCAGGTAGGTATTTTATATACAACATGGCTGCATTGGCAGAACAGTGAACGTTATTAGATACCTGTGTGTCTAGACTAAACTATAAAATATATCCTGTAGATTCTACTAAGAGTTTATATTGGTTGTGCCTGGGATCATTTCATCTAAGTAGGTACGAATCTATTCAAAGTGCACTTGTTTTCTATGAGTCTATCGAAGGAGTTCAGGAATTCAGTAATAATCATTGTTTATTTTACAATTCTTATTCGACATGACAACTCTGCGCAGGCGAAGTGAATATCGAAATGCATAGAGAGAGGTATAGTCTTGATTTTTCTACCTATATCCCACCCAGATATGGTCGGTTACATTTTGTTTTCTCTAACAACACAAATAAAACTGAAAAACATATTGTACAAATGTTTACGCTAAGATAAAGTGGGAGTCCCGCAGTTTATCGTAACTAATATGTTCAAATAATTAGTAGAAACAAAATTTATTGCTTGTGTGTCACTCTTGCTTTGGACCTAATAATGCGGAAGGTTTCGTTTTATTGGAATTTACTTTGGTATAGAAAGTGTTCAACTGCCAGTTATTTACATTTTCTGATATAACCTTCTCGATAGCAGTTACACAGAACAGTTCTGTACTACATATTGTGTCATTATAATTGTAGTAAAGATGGACGTCATTTGACATTTTATTAATAAAATGAAGCCCAATAAGTAATACCAATTTCAAAATTAAGTTGATATTTATGACCATTCTAGTTAAACAAAAAAGCTCCTGCTTGATAGATTCTTGAACGTTGTCTCCTGGTTTATGAACACGTACAAGACATTTATGAGACCAGGTTATTAACACACCCTAAAGGTGAAATGTGGGTATGTAGACATTTTAAACTTCCTCCTCTGAAATATACTGACGTGATGTTAATTAAAAGTACCCTTTAATAAGCTTTGTCTTACTTAACCTTTAATAAGGTTTTAATAAACGTCGTGGTTTAATCAATTCATAATCAGTACTAATATTATAAATGCGAAAGTAACTCTGTCTGTCTGTCTGTTACGCTTTCACGCCAAAACTACTGGACCGATTTGAATGAAATTTGGTATGGAAATAGTTTGAGACCCGGGAAAAAACATAGGATAGTTTTTATCCAACTGCGCAAAAAGAGGTTAATGTATTTGCGCGATAACCGACATGCGCGCGGGCGGAGCCGCGCCCGGAAAGCTAGTAATACATAATATTGATGAATATACCCTATTTAAACCGACTTTAAAAAAGGAGGAGGTTCTCAATTCGTCTGTTTTTTTTTTTATGTTTGTTTCTTCAGAACTTTTTCTGAGTGAACCAATTTTGATGTTTCTTTTTTTATTATAAAGCTCATGCTTGTTGTGTGGTCCCATTTAATTTCATCAAAATCGGTCAAGCCGTTTTTGAGTTACACTCCGCTAATTATTTTTTCCTATCTTGAAGATATGGTCATTGCCAGTGAACGACAATAGATCCCGTAAGTAGCAAGGAACGCTAAAAAAATGGGGGAACTTTTTTTTTTTTTTTTTGCCTGATAGGTTAGCCTTTGACCACTATCTCACCTGATGGTAAGTGATGATGTGGTCGAAGATGTTGTTCAGGCTAACCTAGAATTACTGGCTCTCAAGGACAGCTGGCGGAACCCCCCGTTAGGTGCTTGGCGACAGATTTTCAACTTGAGGGTGGTAGCTAGCCAGGCGGGCATTCGCAAAGTGCCCTACCACCATGCTGTAACGACTGCCATCCTAAGACAACAACCGGGACCGACGGCTTAACGTGCCCTCCGAAGCACGGAAGCGCTCAGTAGTAATGTCACCAGCGGTCACCCATCCAACTCATGACCGCGGCGGACGTTGCTTAACTTTGCTGATCGATTCAGAATCGCTAAGCAAACTTCGCTACGAGCGCTTCAAATAACTTTTTTTTACCTAAAAATGGAACCGACTTCAACACTCAATAGTGTGACACAACTTGTTGAAGTCGGTACCATGATAGTTCAAAAGTATCTATTATGACAATATTGTGTGCTTGGTACCGACTTCGACAAGTTATTTCATACTTTTAGGTGTTGAAGTCAGTTCCATATATGGGTAAAAGATTTTTTTCTTATAACATATATGTAAAATGAGGTATTTCTTGAACAAACTTTCAGATAAGTAGTATTATCAAAAATACACCAGACAAACATTTCTAGCAAGTCGTAGCAGCGATTCATGTGACATTGACAGATGCATTCTGCGCGGAATGGGGCTGCGGTGGCGTTAGTATGAGGGAGGAAATGGATAACGAATCACAGATCTTGCTTACAAAGCCTCGACCCTCCATTTTCATATGTCGCTCGCTTCATCCGCGGATCAACATGAAAAATTTATTGAGACTGTTTACGTGAAAGAAAAATGATGTTGGGTCGATTTCGGACTCTTTTCTGTATAATATCCATGATATGTCTGTAATACATTGCAATGATGAACACGATAGTGCTTTTGAAGTGGGTAATCCATGTCTGGCGCTTACCGAGATGATGTGCTCTTGGAATTTAAGCGAGTATTAAATATAAGGAAGCTCATACCATACGTCTGGGTGCCATAATCGTTACCTTTACATATTTATAGCGTACTCGTACTTAAACGATAGCATCGATCCATATAAACACATGTAGATTCCACCTCACTGATCGCGTAATCAAAGCTTATGGAAGATTCCTCATAAAATTTTATGACAAACATTATAGAGCACGAATAAGCCCAGAGATATCTAGCGTAACAAACCATAATATCTGTGATTCGAACTACGTATTGTCATTGTGCATGTATATTTGAATATTAATATTGTTCGTGTATTGATATGACGGCGAGGTTGTAACAGAATTAGTGCCGGCGTGGCTACTCGAGTTACGGTTAGGTACTGAATCTATAATGTAGTTCGATTAAGTGGGATTTGAGGTTTTAGCGGAGTTAAGGAGGACTTATAAGGCGTAAGTTTAGATGGGAGTTTGCAGTTGCAATAATCTTGGAAGTTGTGTGGAGAGTTTCAATGAAATGTGTTCCATCGGCTGAATAGCGCGGGCGGAGGATCCTTCTCGTGCACAAATTAAACTCCATTCAGGCGCTCGCCTCTATGGCTTAGACACCAAATCCTGTACTGGACTAATCAATATCAGTACCTAACGTCGTTACAATTTTGTACCTACAGTTTTATAGAAATATCCAGTTGAACAACACATTTATAGAAGAACCGAATACTACGCTTTACGTAGGACTACGAATATGTAGAAACTTATTCGTTGTCGTGTGTAAAACTTAGTGATTACATACTCATTGGTTCTACGTACATAAAAAGAAGGTACGGGTATGTATGCACATCATAGATTATGACAACAATTTAATTTCATTTATAAATGGACAAGGTCGGGCGCGTGTGATACGTAAGTTTAAAAAGATAACATGACGTTGCAAATAAATGTGAAAATTGGCTGAGTACATTTAAGGGTTCCATACGGGTGAAAACTGGATCATTTTACTGTCTCCTCTGTCCGTCCGGCTGTATCATTTGACCCGTAATCGGTTTACATAGATGTGTTGTAATGTCGGATTGCGAACTCAAAATATAAACAAAAAGTTAAAAGAAAAAGATATTAAAATGTAAGTAATTCTATATATTTTGTTTTTGCTCCATGGTAAAGTTAAAGTCAAAGTAAAATACAAAACAATTTAGACTATGACGCTGTTATGAAGGTAAATTACAAATTTTTATATTGAAATATTTTGTACTGTCACGTTCAGCAATCAAAATTTTTTTAGAGCCACTGCGATAAGTCTATAACGGCCAAGAAACTCAAAGCCATTATTTTTAGGCGTCTATTAATACTGCGTTTTAAACCGTATTATGAAATAATTATAATATTTGTTTTAATTACGTAGGTGTTATAGCCTGGCAGAGGCGGAATAATCGAAGTAAAAATTATCAAGTCATTTTTGTCATTTAAACACAAACTGTATAACTAGTAGGTTTTTAATTAAGTTGTTTTTCACGTGCTACTTGAATTTTCTTTCTGTGAGCATTGTAATATGTTTAGGAACTTCATTGTAATACCACACAAAATTTCATAACAGGACCTTTTATTTGTATTTGCTAATCTAAAACCTGACAGTTTTAGCAGTAAGGATTCCAATCTGGAAAGTGTTTTTGGTTTATTATGCATACAATAAATATATGTATGTTGTGTAAGTGTTTTTGTGATGTAGGGTGACAAACGAATTGGTGGCTTGAATTTAATGAGGTAAATGTATATAAGATTGCCCTCGATAATGGCAACTCCAATCTGCCGGTCTCTTTCATTATAATTGATCTGTTTCTATAATTGAATTGTGTTAGGTGTTTGGTCTCTCGCTTCTATTGTGATATATGGCTGTTTTATAGATATAGTAGCATTTTTCAATAAAGGCAAACCACTGGTTACATTATTTTCTTCAACTCTGTGTTGAGTAAACTAAAAAAACTAGAAACAATATGTATGTATATTATGTAAGAACCGGCCGACAGATAACTAACGTCTTAATGTTGTATGAACCTGAAATATGAACTTCATAAATAAAAAACCTCTGTCTATATCCCGCGGCAGACTTGGTTAGGTACAGAACATTATTTTAAGAGAAGTTGGTATCCTAATGTTGTAATGTTTCTTAGTGCCTGAGGGAAGATTTTATTTATGTGTCTTTATAGATCGCTGTTCTTGAATTTATTTCACATAAATAAACGTTTTTTTGAGTGTCTTGGGCGTACAGCATATAACGCAAGTATGTATGTACCTACTTTTTTTACTACGTGTTAAGAACGCGAATTAATATGGTCATAGAACAGCCACTTCGAAATAAGCTTTCAATATTCTTGGGGCAAACAATAACCCCTTTAAAAGTAGTTTACTTTTTACTATGGTACTATCCATTTTTATGAGTTCGTCGCCACATTGTAAGAAGTTTGTAAAGTTCACTCAATGCTTTCACAGCACTACATCAACTTTTATTATCCACCCAATAGACTCCATTGAATTTTCACTAGCCTAAATTTTAATATATTCATTGTCAAGAGTAAAACGAAACGAAAATCTCATGTATGTAACAAAACGGATTTAAAAAATAAAAATAAATGAAGTAAGCACTGTGGTGATATCCAAACAGATGTTTAGTACATCAGCTAAAGCAAACAGAACAAAACAGAGAATTAATTAAACGTTAAGTCAGACAAAGAGAGCTCGCACCGTGCTAGTCGTAGGGTTGGTACAGTCGGTGACAAAGAGTTCTTCTGGTTTTGATTGTTGTATTTTTTTATTTGTTACACCCAACCATGATACGGTATGATATCTAGTTTAAAAAATGTTGAAGTCTTAATTTTTAATTAAGAGGAGGCTGTTCGTGTTAGTACCTGGAAGGGTGGCTGCTGGTTGTGGTGATGCGGGAGAGGAGGGCGGGGAAGGTGGCGGTGGGCGCATCGTCGTTGCTCTGGAACGAACATCACGACCAATCTTGGTATGCTTTTTGCTATGCCGAACAGTTACTCAATAAAAGTCTGGAATCGGGCAAGTGGCAACTTAAAAAAAAACCATGTGGCCTAAAAATGTAATTATATACGGATGTTTATACACATCGGCCTACTCCTGCGGGGTTGCAACCCATGTCAGTGAAATCATAATTTATACCCATCACAATTCAAGGTGGCTAGTATCAAACTTGTAGCTGTTATACAACTTTCCAATACTAGTATTGAAAACGCAGTGATAAATAATCGTTCTTCATGAAGGTGATAACATTTTCTAGGTACGAGTACATACTTCACGTTTTACCTACGTATAAGTCTAAAATAGTCTAGTCTCTGTAAAATAAACATAAATAATTTTTTAAAATCTCTTATACAAAAAAGCGCTTTAATCATATATCAGGACGCCTCAGCATGATATATTATCAATTAAGTAACTGCAAATAAACACAATTATCATACAAACTACGATGGTTAAACTATAATTTTTGAAGTTTTGAAGAATTTAAAAATCAAATAGTGTTAAAATAATAAATACCAAGTAAATTATATATTTATCTACATGAGTAGATTTTACTCTCAATATTTTGAGTAAACTATGAAAAATAATCCAACGCAACTTTGTCATTATAACATACTACACAGAGGTATCTACCCCTCGCTATCCAGCAATGGTATTTTCGTATTGTGACAAAGTACGTTTGCTTTTGTTTTGCCGTCAACTGTATGTACAATATTAGAGGGTGTGAATCGAGTTAGTTTTTAGATTCGCCCCACGTCCGTTCGCCTTCATTCACGCGACTCTAACGGCGCAGATAATAGAGACTTACTGCGCACTTTACTTCGCCATACCTAAAGCAATAACTCTCTGGGAGTAGTTCCACAAGGAACAGTCTGAGAGCCCATGTCGTGTTTAATTAGACATGGTTGCTGGCTCGCTTAATTTTTTTACTAGCTTCCTAACAACACAAAGTTCAGATATTTTATATTATGCTGTAACGCCAGCTATGAACAAGTTTACAAAACCACTAAAACTTTGTTTTTTTTTCCTTTTCATTATGATTATGTAAATAGTTAATTTTGTGTCGATATAGCCCAATATGATTTTTACAGTTTAAATATCGTGCATAAAGTAACAAACGAACCAAAAAAAAGTCCAAAGAGTAAGATCGATAAAAAGACGTTACGAATAGAAGTTTGGTGATGAGCATTCGTCACTGTCAAAAAGTATTAGTAGTATTAGTGTAAAGAAATATTTCCTGAATCAATTTTTTTTTATGGGATTTTGTCGTAACTTGCACAACGCCCACCTTATGTTAAGCGGTTAACTCAGATGCATTTGCCTACAACAGATGCATTTAGTAACAAGTGATGAACTGAACTGCGCTTGTCACTCTAACCCTTTGTTAAGAGTAGATTGCACGGAGCGCTTTCCATACAAACTCATATTTTTCATGCGTTTACGATGGCGCCCGCGCAGTGCGCAATAATCGCACACAAATCTTTTTACATGTCGTTTAGTATGTGTCAAACTTACGTTAGTTTTAATCAATTATATTTACATGTACAAACATAATATTTACAAAGACTGTCAACATCATAACACTTCTTTTTGAGTTCATATAAAATATGTAGGCTAGTGGTGAGGTAGGCATTGAATCTTTATATAAACCACGCATATCTTTTCAGTAAGTACCTTGATAAATAATATGTTCTCTTTGCCAAGAGCCTTAGAATTTGAAACCACAAACAAGATTTTCGGTTCTTTTTCCATTGCCCTAAATTTTTTAAGTCGGTTTTTGCGATGATGCGTGGTTTGTATGAGTGCATTCCAAGCCACATGAATTATGGCTCCATATTGCCGTGAATTTGATAAAGTTTTTTTTTCTATGCTGCATCGTTAGATGAGCTACAAGCGGCCTGTTTAGACGAATTCCAAGCATAAGAATTTGATTACTTTTCCATTCCCTTAAATTTAAGGTTTTTTGAAAGGTGCCTAAGTAGTTTTCGGGCCACAAACGGCCCGCGTGTGTGTATTCCAAGTTTTTTTTGTGGTTCACTGGAATGCGAGCGGCCTACATGAGTGAGCGCAAGCCTTCAGTTTTAGTTCGTCCTATATTACCCTAAATATGATGTGGTTTTTCCGAAGGTATTTCCAATTCTCTTTCACGCGAGTATGACTCGCACATACCAGACAAAAAAAAACTTAAAAAAGATGAGGTTTAAAAAGAATACTGCCGGCTGCACGGGCGGTATCGCTGGCAGATGAGGGGATAGTAATAAAACTCCACGTCCTTAGTGGGCTTGTCCAATTGATGTAATGTTTATGCAAAAGATACATGTGACGCTTTTCCACATAATAAAAGACCTGGTCTATATCATCACGGGTTTCATGATGCAATTAAATTTTGACTTTTTCCTTGACCAGTTGGTACTAAATTCGCTTTTATTGTGAGTGGTACAGTTCCACAAATAATTATTTTAATGTCAAGGTGAAATCAGAGCTAAATGGCCCAATTCATACGTAACAGTATGAAAATGTATTTGAATTATTTAGTAATAATGAATACATTCAGGCGTTGTTTTGCTGAAATCCATATTTAATAATAACAAATATTTTAAAAATGACGTATGAACTGTTCGTGCGCTCGTAGAATCAAGACCTCCTGAGAATGATTCGTGTGGAAGCGACACGTATCGAAAATTCTTTCGGTTTGACTGCGTGGCACGACCCCGCGTCCGTCGGCTTAACAGGCAAATTAGGCGGAATTGTCACTAGATATATGTTTAAATGTTTTATTAAAGTATTCATTTGATGTTTTCTTAAAATACTTTTAGAATATTTGTTACTATTCTTTAGGAATATTTTTTAGTCCGATTGAGTCACGACAAAAGTTTTAAAATAACTTTACCTCGAAGACACGGTGTATATACAAAATAACTTATCATGTTACGAGATTGTTTTCAACGACTTCCCATATTTTAATGTAATTACTGAGATGTATGCTCCCATCCTATGAAGGACGAGAACCCAGGATCGACCGCTGGACGTCGACGATACGAAAAAAGTTTTGACGGGGTCGTTAAACAACTTTCATAACATTTAACGAGTTCTCGGGGCGCAGGAAAAAGTGTACCTACGTATGAATTAATAAGACTTTTTAAACTTTTTCATCTTTAAGTGGAACTAGTTCCTTCATACATGCTTATTTTTTAAGTTTTGTAATGTAAATTTGAAGCTGTAAGCTACTATGCCTATATAATTCTTATTATTGGCACAATATTATGCAAATCAGTAATCCAAACTCTCTTCTTATATCAATATATATAGACGCTTATCTACAAGGGTATATCTTTCAAATTTAATTTTGTCATATTAAACAGTATAGCAATAGGGTATTTCTTTAAAACTGTATACGTTCTGATCTTTGTCCTCGGTCTAGTCTAGCTCGCTTAGACCATAATATCATTACTTACTAATAGGTAAGATAATAATATTGATCAAAGAATAACCAACAGTTACAGGCTTTTGTCAAAATGTTTATTCATGTTATGTAAATAATTTACTGAATTACTTAACACCCTTTGCTTATATCAGTAAGTACTAATTTAATCAACTACGTTTTTATAATGAGTATACTGATATAGTGATTAAACAATTTTAAATCGCGTATATTGGTCATAATTTTGTCCCGACGTTTTAAACACTTTGCAGTGATCGTGGTCACGGGGTGACTAATTGGTTTTATTTGTCACATGAGTTATTAAGAAATTATTTGATCTACCGTCAGAAATTTGTATATTAATCATAACGTTCCCTATTCACGCAGTATTCGCTCACAGTGTCCAGAAGTCTTGCAGATTTGTGTCGGCTATGGGATTTAATTAATTTGATAACATAATCCCAAGCAGGTGGTACTTGCCAACCATCATCTCTATTGAAATTTGGGTAGTTTTTGATTTCAGTAGCCTCGCGTAACATTCTTTACATAAACCGGGTCTCTCTGGCGACGATTTGTGACTTGTCGAACCGAATGTAGTGATTGGGTTTGTCCTGGGCATGTTCACAAACGAAGACTTGATCAGGCGTCTGTTATTCATGTCAGCAATGTGTTCTTTTACCCGGATAAACGATCCTCTTTGTTTGCCCAATGTATGACAGCCCACATTTATAATCAAGTTTGTAATTTAACTATTATAATATTCTACTGCCGCGTTCAGAAAAATTGTATAGGAGAGATATTTTGAGAAGGACGGGCAATAAACTCGGGGCCTTTCTTTTTACATGACTGCCCAAAAATGGAGTGTTATGATTTGAGGGGTAATGTATGTTAATTTTGTAAAATATAATATGTTCATCGCAGGAATTGTATTGTTTTTTTTTTTACTGTTATTGGCCACCTAATGTTCACCGGTAACCTCTGAACTCTCTACAGATGCATTTCGTCAGAAGTAATGAACTGAACTGTGCCCGTCACTCTGAGACATGAGACAGTTGTTGAATCTCATGTGTCAGTAATTTTACTGGCTCTCAAGGACTGCTGCCGGAACACACTGTTAGGTGCGTGGCGACAGATTTTCTACTTGAGGGTGGTAGCTAGCCAGGCGAGCATTCGCAAAATGCTCTTCATCTATGCAGTGAATCTCTATCCAGCGATCGAACTATGGATCTACGGCACCGCAATCTATAGCTATAACCGCTCGGCTATCATTGATTTGAAATGTGTTAAATTGATACTTTATTAATCAATAACTCACACAGGTAATACATAAACAGATTTTCCCTTGATGTAGGACCAATTCGTATTATCCATGACTCATCAATAATCTCGAGCATAAGCCCTACGATAGGCGATCACATCCGTCGCTTTATATTCCTTGGCAGTGAGCTTAGAGCCGCAGAGCAAGCGTTCGGTCGCTTCGAGGAACGAGATCCATCACCAAAACCAAGCTTAGATTGGCCTGTCAATTACGTCACTGCTTTCCCGCCCTTAATCTGTCATCTAGACACCAATTAAGGGGAAAACTGCCACCACGGGTACACACTACAATTTGTCTTCCGTGAACCTCGGAGGGAATTAGTGAATACAAATCTGAAAATAAATTCGTACTAAAAATATGCTACTATTTCTGCAAACAAATTGTAGATTTATACGTTTTCCCGTGGCAATATATGACGTAAACTATTTTATTGTGTCCTTTTTCATTGCTATAAAAATCACGAGTAGGGAATGGCGGATGGGACATTTGTTATACTGTCACCATGAATATAAAGTAAATAGAGATATATTCTATCTTTCCTCAGTCGTTTGGGCTTAAGTTGAATTGAGTTTGATAAACACATGCTTATGACGTCACGCAACACAATTTACGTTTGCAAATAAGACAATCAATAGAAAAAAAATGTAAGCGCATAATTGTCAAACTGTCGAATCGGAAAACATAGATGTATATGATAAAATAATATAAATGATTTAATAATGAGCTAATGATGATTTATAACGCTCCCTTTTGGGTGATCTCAATTTGCTTTTTCGGTTTTCCTTAGCTTTCAGAATTTATATTATTTTTTGCAAAAATAGCGCAACACAATATCCTGAAGATGAAGTACATTTTTGTATCCAAACTCGTATTTTACAATCAAATACCTCAAGAAAAAAAAGGCAACTGACTTCAATATTCAAAAGTGTAAAATAACTTGTCCATGATAGTTCAAAATTACTTATTATCACAATATTGTGCGCATTGTACCGACTTCGACAAGTTATTTCACACTTTTGAGTGCGAAGTCGGTTTTGTTCTTTGATTAAAAATTTTTTTTTACTCTTCTTAGTGACTCTTGTTAATTACGGGATCGATTGTCACACTTTTGATTGATGAAGTCGGTTCCAATTTGTAGTATATTTTTTTCTTACCTTCTTACTAACAAGGGTTACCCCCTTGTTAGTTAAGCTATACATGTTCATTCACTTCCAATGATTATATCATCAAAATGCGAAAACACGTTTCAGTTTTTGGAGTGTAAGTCAAAAAATGGCTTGACCGATTTTGACGAAACTAAAATGGGACTACTAAAATCATCAAAATCGTTTCACTCTGTCGAAAGCTCTGAGGTTACAAACATTAAAAAACAGTCGAATTAAGAACCTACTCCTTTTTTTATAATAATAAAATGTTATTTCGGTACAGGCAATTTTACACAATTACAAGTAAAAAGAGCTCCTGGTTCCTAAACCAGGTCCATACAGACCCGTGCGATAGGTTCCAGGCCTCCTTCGTCGGTGTATAAAGATATCTAGTTATTGCCAAAAAGTTACACAATCTATAATATGTAGGTACACATTTATACAATATACTAAATAATATTTAGTAAGTACAGTATTACAATTATTATAGTAAGGCACTATAAATCTGTATTATTTAGTTGTTCCTACATTATTTAACATTATTTATATATATATCAACATGCCTCCTCCTTTTTTGAAGTCGGGTAAAAACTTATTTCGTCTTATTTGATTATTTTTTTAATAAGATACAGAGATATCTGTAGCCCGGAGTAGAATATCGAGCAGTCTATTATTTTACTTTTAGGAAAACGCAAGCATTGTTAACTAATATAAAAACATGTCATACCAACTTCTTTAGTCTTAGTTTTTACTATTATTACTTGTAATTAATGCGTCTTATTTGCATTTTTTAAACTGAAGTTTAAAAAATCATTAGTAATAAATGCCTATGTCATTTGTTTCACTGACGTAGCATATAACTTGTACGTTAATTGTCTTTTTAAATTACTCGTAGCAGAAACGCTTCGGTTTAAATTGTGCCATCCATCAACGTTGCGAGAGTTACCTGCGCAGGTAACTCTCGCAGTGTTTTGAAATTACCACAAATAATTTAATTTCATATCTCTTGATCGCATTTATATATGACATGTAATTTATTCACAATCCAGAAGGGTTGTCCACAAAATGATTAACAAGAGTACGAGGATACTACACCTAATTTTGAGCTATGCAATTAATGTATATTATATTTTAGGATTCATTCTATAATCATACACTTTGGAAACACGATTACTTACAGTTTCCTCGACAGAAAAAAATCAAAAAAAACTAAATAAACCCTTAATACAAAGTTATATCTAAAAAAACTAAATAAACCCTTAATACGGCGTAAATAGTTAACGAAAAGTAATCAGTATTTGCATTATAAAAAAAACAGCGTGTTTTCTCTAACGTATCCAAATTATATTTTTCAAATAGGTATTTGTTTTTACTATACGAAGGAATTACTTCAATTCAAGCACATTCCGCCCATTTTAGCCAGAGCCGCGATACTTGGTCCCTATCTGCTTTAGTAATTCTTCAGCCGTCGGACGGGGAAGGGTGCTGTTCGCGTGCGTTACTCACGCACACATACGCGGTGCGCCCAAAAAACTCGGTGCGCTCTTAATTAAGTATCGCTATCTGTAATCAATTACTGCGTAAACGCTAAAAGTATACCAAGAGTTTGTTGTTAAGCTTATGTAGCTATATACTTAATGAAATTATAGTATGGCTTTGTTTCTCAGTAGCTAATAAAATTCGGACAGCATTTACGAAGACGATGTCATAAAAATTTACACAAAATACCGGCGCTGAAAATTTTATACACAATTATTCTTTACATTCATAACATGGAATGAAAAGATCGTATAAAACGTGAACGAGTCTACTTCATAATTATTATAAAAAGACAATCGAAGATCGCTGCTGCTTGAGGAACCCTAATAACTTCGAGCAGGAAAACGAAAGCGGTAGCATTTAACAATGCAGAGCGTACAAGTATGTTCACTATATATGACTGATTAAAATGAGTAAGTATTTTTTTAAGGATATATTCTTACATATTTTTGTCAATTTCAAAGAGATAGAAATTCCATGATACCGTAACAGGTATTTATGAACTTTAATAAGCCGAAGTGAATAACACACAATGTCTGGAAATGGTGATTTTTTTTACCCTCTGACTATTTGTTAGATATCATGAGTAACAGGAACGCCAAACCAACAAAAAATGGTTTCAGAATTCAATTAGTGAATCTGTTTTATTCAGTGTAAATATATTTATACTAATCAAAATGCATTTCAGAGACATACTTATTATTCTCCTTGTTAATTTCTGTATCTATCACTTTAACCTAAACCATACGTAATTTAAACATAGTTTAAATGTTATAATATATTTTATAACCTATACTGGACCGCATAATGACGACCCTCACGAAAGACGGTCAAACTGTGTCT
Organism: Plagodis dolabraria; assembly: GCA_963854805.1. Taxonomy (NCBI): domain Eukaryota; kingdom Metazoa; phylum Arthropoda; class Insecta; order Lepidoptera; family Geometridae; genus Plagodis; species Plagodis dolabraria. The sequence goes on from OY978443.1 coordinate 15,343,540, forward strand.
ATAATTGCACTGCTGAGAATGTTAACCCAACCCAGTCAATGTTCCTGCGAGCAATAGGACACTCTGAAGCGGGTCCTTTGTCACTAGGACTTCCTCAAAAATTTTCATTTCCTCACTGTAAATTGTTCATGAGCACAGTTCTCATCATGGCAATTTCAACTCTGAGTCTTTGTCTGCATAACTTTACATCACACCACTTCCGAGCATTTATTCTTTAATCTTGCTCGTCGATTTCCCGTATTTCAATGCTTCATTGCAGAACTGAGATGCCTGAAGGAATACCAAATCTAATGGAACAAATAATAATTGATAAAGTACAGAATGATCAATGTTTTTGTATTTACAATTTATCGTTGTCAGAATAAATCTGAATGAGAGATGAATTGTTTACATTTAAAAAAGGGAAAATCAAACATTTTATTTATCAATAGAATTGTTGGAGGCTATCAAAGCTTCGTTTCTCTATCCCTTGGAAAACGTTGAAAACGGTTGAGTTCACTAGCAAAATAACAACGTTCATTTGTAACAAAAAGTCCATTCATCAAACGAGATAACAATGTCACTGCGTTATCAAAACATGACCCGCGAAGCGATCACAATGTTTTTCTACAGCATAAAAGTTAACACAACGGAAAAGTTCCATTAGGAAATAAATCGTTTCATTTATTTTAAACCCATTTAAAAACGCATTTAAAGCCCATTTGAAAACAGGTGCCGCTTTGAATTATTTTCATGAGTTGAACTTTTGACGATTAATTTTCATCGAGAAAGATTTATGCATTATAGACGGTTTTCATACGAGAAGCTAACACCTACACACTTGATTGGTATTGAATTGATAGAATTTTGTGACTGGAGTTGTTGAAATATTTTTTTTTTGCTTTATTTTGAACATTTTTTAGATATTCCCAAGAGGGTCTTGAGCCTTGCCTGAGCTTTCGATTCTTAAAATGCTTGTTGCCTTTTCTAAATGTCCCTTTAGTGGAGTAGTAAGGTGGTTTATTGTTATATTTGGCACTTATTTAGTATCGCGGTATTTTTTGCTGCTATCCAACTTTATACACAAAATATTTTACATAGATTTGGTTTTTGGAGTGATAAAAATATATTCAGGAAACAGGTATATGCGAACATAAGTAATTGTATTAACAGATGAAGGAGAAGGCCTTGGCAAACGTATTCTAATTAGAAATAAGGAGCTTAAGATATTGTTTTCTTATTTACATGTAATTTCACTGGCTAGCTGTTCATCAATCTGGAGACTTGCAGTTTCAAAACAGCTGAGTTGCTGTTTTTGCCAATGTGAATTTTCGAACGTATTGTAAATTGTAATAAGGATTTAATATGCATTTATTGCAATTATGCACATAAAACACCGCAGCTAGTAAACATAAAATACTTCTTACTATTGTAAGTTGTGTACTGCAGTTATTGAAACGTAGAACGCGGGCAACATTTGTCGCGGTTGCACGCAGAATTAAGTGGCAGGCGGGGGTTAAATATGTAGCTACAATATTTGTTAGCTAGAGAAATATGTACTCGAGTATACATTTTATGTATGCTTGTGACTTACAATGTATTGATTAAGGTAAGTTTGCTTACAACTTCAGTCAGACAAACCTACACAGAGGTTTTATATAGGCGTTAAGTTACTCATTGATAAAAGGCAGCTACTACGCACACAGAGAATAATGATAAACCTTTTTAGAATTTTTACGCAGCCGCAAGAAGTCCCCTGCTTGATATAGGCCTTCCCGATAGATTTACAAATAGAACGGTTGGAAGCGACCTGCATCCAGCGTCTTCCTGCGGCTTTAATACGTCGTACGGCCACCTTGTAGGTGGTCTTCCAACTCGCTATTTTATTCCTTAAAAATAAGAAGGGAACATTATCCTGCACAGCTGGACTGCGCATAGTGGTCGATCGCCTTCTAAAGAATTGCCATCTTACACAACAATCCCCAAGACGCCTGTAAAATGTGCAGGTTATGGTAAAACCCACTAAAAGGGAGAACTTTTGCTCAACGGTGGACTACTTTCCGCTGTTGATGATGATGATGAATTCCATAAAAAAGTTATACAACTTTTATTAAACTTACACAACATTGGTTAATTTTTCTAAAATTTATGTAGCGCCCGTCTCCTTCTAAGTACATTACCCCGCTATATTGTTTTCTACTGCAGTTGTTACAGCGAGCTAACCGCGCTACGCCACCGCGCCGCGCCGTCTCGCTCCGACCGCAACTTGGATGGATTTATTGAAAACTATTTTTTTTCATGATAGGTTAGTCTTTGACCACTATCTCACCTGATGGTAAGTGATGATGTGGTCGAAGATGTTCAGGCTAACCTAGAATTACTGGCTCTCATACGTGTAGAGTGACCAGAATAAAGCTGAGATAAAAATATTCAAGCTCGGTATACGTCGATGTTGCTCTAGATATTACGTCATAATATTTTTTGTTCTGCGGTGGTTACGATCAAGCACTGAACGCCACGCCGCGCCGCCTTGCTCCGACTTGGATGCATTTAGTAAGGACTTAGGTAAGTATAAGTTAAGGAAATCCAAATGGAAGGCATGCTGAAGATATTCGAGGAAATTTATTATTATTCGCCACTTAACTGTGTTGTACAACAGCTATGGCCCACTTCGAATGCAATTATAGAAGGAAGATGGAAGAGGAGATGGATTTATAGAAAGTATACGTCGGTAAATTATATAATAGAACAGCTAAAATATGAATGTATATCGTTATGCAGTTGTTACCGCAAACGACTATATGCAGCAATTCTCAAACTCTGTACAATTGTGTAAATAATTATTTTTAAGGAACAAAATAGCGAAAACATCTTGTAAAAGTTCACTCATTCTTCTCTTTGTGTACATAGTAGCTGCCACTTATCAACGAGTAACTTAACATCTATTTAAAACCTCTTTATATGTATGATTGTCTCCCTGAAAGTGTTAGCAAACTTACCTAAATCAATACATTGTAAGTCACAGGCATAGTTAAAATTTACTCGACTCCTATTTTTTAACTAAAATATAATATGGTAGCTACAAATTTGACCCCCGCCTTAATACTGCGTGCAACAGTAACAATTGCACTTGCCCTCGTTCTACGTTTCAATAACAAGCACAATTTTCTGTAGGGGTATTTATACTATCTACTATTATCTTATCTACTACTATCTTCTACTTTGTGTATGTGGCTGCATAATTGCAATAAATGCGTACTACATCCTTATCTCCAGCTACTGCACGGTAGAAAGCTCACAATGATAAAAACCGCAGCGCAACAGTTTGTACATATCAAGTCTTCCGATTCATGAACAACTAGCCAGTGAAATTACAGGCACATAACATATTTATTTAAGTTCCTCGTTTCTTATTAGAATAAGTTCATCGAGATATCTCCTTCAATTCATCTTCACTCAACAACTATTTTCACTCGACTATGCCTATTTTCTGAATCAATTTTTATCACTTCAAAACCCAAACCTACTAAAAATATCAGCCAGATCGTCCGCTGCTGAACACAGCCTCCCCCATTAAGGGGGGTGTTTACCATAATCCCCAGGCTTCTTGAGGATCTCAATTAAGGATATTAGTTCCTCAGAACACGCTGCTGCCACGGTAATATTATCTATACAGTATTTCAACTTCATAAAAACGGACGAAACGCGAGATATACCTACGCGCCTCGATCTCGGCACGTGCTCGGCCTGCAGATAGTCTCGAGTGTCGCGACTGTGCCGCAGTGACGAGCGAATGGTTTGTTGTTTTTTAACAATAACCGCGCGATTTATTCATCAAAAATAAGTACAAGGAGTAGGATATGTTTTGCTGTTTTTGGTTGCATGAATTCATCAAAAACGCATCCAGAGATAACTTTTTTTAGATTACCTGGAAACTGAAAGGAATTACTATAAAATATTTTACAGTCTACATAGTTGACGGTACATAATGCGTGTCTTTTTAATGGACAACTATTTCCTTTTATCCACCGAAAAAAAATGTCTCGATTAATAAAATAATCGGCCAAGTGCGAGTTGGACTCGCGCACGAAGGGTTCCGTACCATTAGCTATACAACATTAGACTTCATATTTTAACCTTTTTTGTTTTAACGTGCGAGAGTCCGACTCGCACTTGGTCAATTTTTATATTTGTTGTTATAGCGGCAACAGAAATACATCATCTGTGAAAATGTAAACTGTCTAGCTATCACTGTTCTTGAGATACAGCCTGGTGACAGAAGGACGGACGACCGGACGGACGGACGGACGACCGGACGGACGGACAGCGAAGTCTCAGTAATAGGGTTCCCGCTTTTACCCTAAAAAGTGAATAGAGTAAAGTAAAGTGATTGACACGAGTGAAATAGGTAGTTATAAGCTATACATTAGAATACGAATTTTTTATACTTTAAAATTTAATAATAAAGCATTTCGTACATCTCACAAAATTTTATATTTTTCGGGTAGCAGTTTTTTAAAACTGATTTTTTATTCAAATATAAACAAGGCTTTTTTATTAAATCTACCTACTAGTCAAAAATTAACACGCTTTTTAGTGAACACTACCTGTTCATTTCACAAAGAATTTCATTTGTTTATATAAAAAAAAGTAGATTTACAATCACAAAACTAAATGGAAACACAAAGTAGGCATATGTTATTAAAATGCTGGAGGCCTATCGCATGTTTACGTACAGCGCGGCTGTAGGTAGTTATTTCAAGGACAGAGCCGAGTTAAAATACTGTATAGATAATATTACCGTGCTGCTGCCCCCCTTGTATTTTACCTTTAGTCGCCTCTTACGGCAACCAAAGTAAAAGCAACATTCTAGCCCCGGCACCCCACGGGGTATAAAAAAGCTGAATAGCAGCAAGAAATGCATCGATACTTAACAAGTGCGAAAAAAATATGTAAACCTAGGACCTACCTCACTTGAGAGACATTTAAAAAAGACATTTTAGGAATCGAAAGGTCAGGCGAAGCTCAAGATCCTCTTAGAAATATCAAAAGAACGTTCAAAATGACCCTAAAAAATTAACAACAAGTCCAGTCACAAAGTGCCACCAATTCAAAACCACTCAAGTGTGTGTAGGTGGTAGCTTCTCGTATGAAAACCGTCATCACTTATATATCTTTCTCGATAAAGATGAATCGTCAATAGTTCAACCTGTTTTCAAATGGGCTTTTGTACACAAGGGTTTATAATAAATGACACGATTTATTTCCTACTGGAACTTTTCCGTTGTGTTAACTTTTATGCTGTAGGCGGAATTGCCGGAATTGCCGTAGAAAAACATTGTGATCGCTTCGCGGGTCATGTTCTGATAACGCAGTGATATTGTTATCTCGTTTGATGAATGGACTTTTTAATACAAATGGACGTTGTTATTTTTCTAGTGGATTCAATTCAATGTTTTCAATGTTTTCCAGGAGAGAGAGAAACGGAGCTTTGACGGCCTCCGGTAATTCTATTAATAAATAAAATATTTTATTTTCCTTCTTTCAAATGTAAACAATTCATCTCTAATTCAGCTTTATTCTGACAACGATAAATTGTAAATAAAAACACTTAATTATTCCATACCTTATTATTTGTTTCATTTGATTCGGTATTTCTTCAGGCATTTGAGTTCTGCAATGAAGCATTGAAATACGGGAAATCGACGAGCAGGATTAAAGAATAAATGCAGTGGTGTGATGTAAAGTTACGCAGACAAAGACTCAGAGTTGAAATTGGGATGCTGAGAACTTTGCTTTGCATGAACGATTTACATTGAGGAAATGAAAATTGTTGAGAAAGTCGTGGTTCCAAAGGACCCGTTTCAGAGTGTCTTATTGCGAGGGAACATATTGACTGGGTTTGGTTAACATTCTCAGAAGTGCAATCAAAGGCACAGTTTGACAGTCTTTACCTTGAATGGTTGTCATTCTGCGGTCCAGTATATGTATATAAAATATATTATAACATTATTAAGGTATCTTGAAATTACCTACATATTGTTTAGGTTAAATATCTGATATGGTATTATGGAATTTCTATCGCTTTGAAATCCACAAAAATATTTTAGAAATAACCTGCGATACAATACATACGCATTTAATCAGTCATATCTAGTGAACATACTTGTACTCTTTCTCAGTGAAAGGAACATTCACCGCATGTAAGACCCTTTTTACGCCTTGCGCTATCGTTCAAATTTAGGCATTTATCGAAGCGCGGCGCACACGAGCACACCGTTAGCAAGGATCGAACGGTCAACGACGATGTCGCATGGAATAAAACATTTTGATCCATTTTGAAGTGTTATTTATTTTTGATAAATACTGGAATGATGTTATGTAACTTTGCAAATTCATTTCTCATCTTTGCAGTTTACACACAAAGTAGACTTAAATGAACCTAATTATAAACCTCTCATTAACTAACATTAGCACACCTAACATAACTATAGTCCATTGAAAAGTTACATGAGCTTTGCATTTTTTAAAGCACGCAATTTTTATTTTGAGACATGTATGGGGGTCTATAGAAGCTTAACCTCAAGTTTGTGGGGTCGCCACCCTTGTCCCTCGTGCACCATCTTGGAAAAAGGGGTGAAAAGACGTATTTTGCGATATCTCAGAAACTATGCGTTTTACAAAAAAATCGTTAGGCCATCATTTGTAGCAAATTGTTTTGCCTATAAATATGTGTATATAACTTTGTGCCCTAAATTAAATATTAAAGAAGTTATAAGCAAAAATATATTTTTTACTCTATCCCTTTTTTTATACATTTTACCAAAAAATATACCCCTGAACAATATTGTAGATGATGATTTGAGGATTTTTTTTCCGAACCTCGCAGTTTAATTGATTATAACTGAAAATAATATCCACAATTTTCAATACGTTTACACGTGACAAAAAATGTATCACAACTAAGAGAATAAACTGAGGTAGAAGAAACAGCTAAGCCTGCGTATAATAATAATAGTCGTAGCAGGCAGATGTTCCTTTGTCCCCAAACGGTAACTCAGACCTTTTCTACCTGCTTATCCTACGGTAAGTTCTATGGTAAGGAAAACAGTTAGGTATGAATAAGTGAAGTTGTATGAATTAAAAAAAAAATTAGGGATATGTTATTATATGAAAAATATAAGTTAAACATTTCATTTTGACTGGATTCTCATGAGCATTGATGAACCTGGTCAACTTTGTAGCGCTGTAAGTGTTTTAAATGAATTAAATTAAAAAATTATGAAAAAAATCCTCAAAAGATAATCAACAAGGTTGGTCTGAGGTATCTTTTTTATAAAATGAGAAAAAGAAAGTTATAGAGCAAAAAAATATATGAAAATTTTCTTACATATTTTGCTTATAACTTCTTAAATTTTTAATTTAGGGCAAAAAGTTATATGACTATATTTGTAGGCAAAATAATTTGCTACAAATTATATCCTGTAGTATTTTTTGTTAACATGCATAGTTTCCAAAATATCGCGAAATAAGTGTTTTCACCCCTTTTTCCAAGATGGCGGCTGGAGGACAAGGGTGGCGACCCTACAAACTTGAGGTTAAGCTTCTATAGACCACCCACATATGTCACAAAAGTAAAATTGCGCCCTCTAAGAAATGCAATATTCGGTCCTTAAATTGTAACATTTCAATGGACTACTGTGTAGGTATCTATATTCGATTATGTACTTCTAACCATTGTATATAGGCAAATAACCTAGTTTTGTAGTTTGTATACCTGCTTTGTGCATGCATATCTTGGTTCATTATATTTGTATAACTGCCCCTTTGGCGGAGTGGCTTTAGTGGTCGCTACGGAAAGAAAATAAGTTGCGTTTAATATAGAAGTCTTAAATCCTCACTCAGGGTCGGTACTAATTGTTTAATAAAATATATAACGTCTATATTATTATAGACATCTTTTATTTTTAACCAAATCAGTACACGGTACAGACCGTTAGACAGTCTTGCCTTAAATAAAATTATTTCTTAGAGGCATAGATCGTGCTTTTTGATGGCCAATTATTTCGTGTAAAATACACTTGTTGTAAAAAAATATTACTTCGTTTTCATCTGTTTGGCCAAGTTAATACCTAATAGAAAATAAAAAAAAAGAAATAATTTAAAAATTTAAAAACACGCCTGCGTATTTTTTAATTTCCATTTTTGGGTTCAATGGTGTTTTAATTGCACAGTAAATATAATCTATTTAGTACCTACATTGTGGCCATTCAACATTAAAATCATGTAACTTGTTTGTAATTTTTAGTTCACTTTTTGGTACGCAGGCGTGTTTTTTAATTTTTAAATTATTTCTTTTTATTTCGTACCTTTTAGTGATAAAACAATATTTTTGCAAACGCATAATATGCCACGACAGATAACTTATTTTTTTTTGGAAATTAATGTCACGCACAAGATAACGCGAAATATATTTTCTTATGATTAATTAATTATTAATGATAACTTTGAGGTCTTTCAGTTCTTGCAGAGACTTTTTGTCATGGGGCTCGTTGATAAGCTTTCGTGGATCTAAAACACCAATTCTTCTAGCTGTCTGACGCGACTAAGAGCGACAAAAACTTTCATCATCATCATCAGCTGGAAGACGTCCACTGTTGAACATACGCCATAAAGAATAGTTACTAGCCGCTGGTAGCCATTGGCTACCCGCGACTTCTACGATATCGTTAGTCCATCTAGGGGTCGGCCTATCAACTCTACGTCTTCCGGTAAACCATGGTACCCACTCGAGAACCTTTCATCCCCATCGGTTATCAGTTTGTCGAGCAATGTGGCCGCCCATTGCCACTTCAACTTGCAAATTCTGAAAGCTATGTTGGTGCCTTTGGTTCTTTGGCGAATATTCACGTTCCGGATTTTATCGCGCAAAGAATTTCCGAGCATAGCTCTCTCCATGGCTCGTTCAGTGACTCTGAGCTTGTCCATAAGGGCCACAGTTAAGGACCACGTCTCGGTGCCATATGTCATCACTGGAAATACACACTGGTTGACGACTTTGATCTTCAGGCTCTGCGGGATCTTTGACGAGAAAATGTCACGTAATTTCCCGAATGCCGCCCATCCGAGTTGGGTTCTTCGGGCGTCCTCTTTTTCGAAGTTGGACCTACCTAACTGGACAGTCTGTCCCAGGTAAATGACATAAACTTTGCCCCTGGGCAAAAAATTTTGCGCCTAGATCCACGACGGCTCTGTCCAGTGTCGTTCCTTGCAGGTCGTACACTGTCACAGCCCAACATAATATCAGTGGTAGCACGTGCCACTCGACTTTACCGTGACCCCTCAATTTTGACTATGTTACCCAAACTGACTGTGTTGCCACGTATCATTTTGTCATTGAACTCAACGAAAACGGCTTGCGTTAACTCTCCCGATTACAACGTAGCGCTGGCCATACACATTTTTGGATGACCCCCATAGCTCCATTTACCAAGCCGTGTCGAAAGTTAATATTTTTCCGCAACATTAATCTAGAACCAATACTAACTTTTAAGAATGGAACTATATCTCCTCATTTATTGGGGTCAGAAAGTATAAATTTGGGTTTTGGCCGCTGTCCGTAGGTTTTGGTTTCTACAGGTGTATCTGATGCTACCACGTCACACATCCGCAAATTTTGGCGAGTTCGGTGGTCATCGTTTGATTGTAGTCATCCACCTGTTTTGTCGTGGGAAATTTTCGCACACACTCGCCATCTGGTCCAGTAAGTGGTACTCTACGATGATCCAGGATTCAAGTTGCTGAATGGTGAGTTGACCAACCCGTAAACTATTCAAAATATCGACAAATGTGGTGTCGTCTGCTTGCCTCATATTCTGTGGCAGTTTGCAGAAGCTATATAACGCCCATTAATCCACTTCAGCACTTAGATGTGGCGGTTGTTTATAGCAGTCGTATGCAATAAATGATTCTGATTCTGATTCAGTATACCCCGCTGACAGATTTAGCTACTAGTGAAAGCTGCATCAAGTCACTAAACAGTAATATGTTAACACCGCCATAATAATCATTTGTTGTAGTTGTGTATGAAATGCCTTTCTCTCTGAAGGCGTTCTCCGAACAAAAAACGCATAGTCTCTGTCCTGCCGTATGCCGGTCATTTATTTATTTGTATTACTTGTGTCTACAAGAAGCAAGTGTAGAAACGGATAAGACCATATTTATTACTTTTGATATAAGTGAACCAATGTATATTGAATACTACTGTTATAAATTTTTGTTATATACTAAGCAGCTCTAGACGGTGATAGTAAAATTTGAAAAATTTTCTTTTTTTTGTTTTCTTTTAATTTCATGAACTATGGCACCCTCTTTAATTTTTTTTTAACATTCATTAGCCTATGTTACCCGGAATAACTCAAAGCTTCTAATGATATCACAAACATCGAAATCGGTTAAGCCGTTACAAAGTTATGGTGGAATAAAGAAACTCACAAACATGCATACATACATGAACCCTAAAAACATAACTCTCCTTTTTGTGGGCAGTCGTGTAATAAAGAACAAATAAGAAAACAAAAATTCATTTTAGCCTCTCTAGCTAGTTTCAAGGTTTTTCAAAACTTTTTTCTTAAATATAGCAACCACGAAACTTTTTGGTTTTTGCCATAGTAAAAAAAAAATGACCATAAAATGGAACCGACTTCAATACCCAAAAGTGTGAAATAACTTGTTGAAATCGGTACCATGATAGTTCAAAAGTACCTATGATAACAATATTGTGCGCATGGTACCGACTTTGACAAGTTATTTCACACTTTTGGGTGTTGAAGTCGGTTCCATTTTATGGTTAAAAATTTGTTTTCTATGGCAAAAACCAAAAAGTCGGTTCCATTTTTTGGTTTAAAAATTGATCACTAGTTTTAGTAACCCTTGCTACTTACGATATCGATTGTCAATGACTATATCATCAAGATAGGAAAATACTTTTCAGTTATTGGAGTGTAACGCAAAAACGACTTGACTGATTTTGATGCAATTTAAAAAGGACCAAACGACAAGCATCAGGTTTCAAACAAAAATATAATACTCATAATTGGTTCACCGTTTCAAAAGTTCTGAGGTAAAAAACATAAAAAATACAGACGAATTGAGAACCTCCTCCTATTTTTGGAAGTCGGTTAAAAATTCAATTCCGATCAGGAAATAATAAATCCTAGTTAATAATGAAAAAGGCATGGTCTCAACAAAAATACCTTTACAATAATAAAAGCACAAGCATAGATCAAAACAACTCGGTCACGCTATAGTTTCATTGCGCACCGTAGTTGCGGCACGTGTAGGGCGCGGGACTAGCAGCGAGCGATACGTCCTCCCTCCGCGAGCGCTAGGCGCAAACTGAGATGCAAGGTTTGTTTAGGGAGGACATAGATGCTGGCTACCGCCTGTGCGGTCGTCCAGCTCCACCGGGTTTTGGGCGAGGGCCTGGCCCTACAATAGCCCGGGAGGGAGAAGTGCCGAAGGCACTTCTCCCGAGACGGGCGTAGAAGGCGAAAAGCGCTTTCTACCTCCGTCTCCTGCGGACGCCGAAAACGTACCGCTATTATAGGAGGGGTTGACAGCGAGCTCAAGGGCACCACTGTGGTTCGGACCTCGGCTTGTCTCGCTGTCGAGAGACATGGGGGGGATCGGAGCAAAATGCCTCTGTGCAACTGCAGTGTTGCACAATTGGGCCCTACTGAATAATACTCTTTGACTATTTGGAGAGCAATTTATCGTGACCTTGTTTTTGCCTCGAGCTCGCCGGCGGGCTCGGTGTTTGATTGTGTGACCTCTAATTACCTCACACCTGGGGATTTTACCTCGACGACTTGCGGATAACGCTAAAGCTGCCAATGTAATGGCTGCGATGGGGTCATCCGGGTCGTCTAATACCTGCCGTGGTCGGCGACGGGGGGGTTTGAAAAATGGGATAGAAGAGGCAGTCGAGTAGTTCGATGCCTGGACAACCAATGGGTTCGGGTGGTGGGGCGCTCGATCAAAGTATCGGCGGGCGCAGTCCTTATTGAACTGCGCTAAAGAGGGAAGGTTTAAGTCGCAATGCAACTCGGTGTTACGGATATACCACGGGGCGCCGGTTGCATTACGAAGAAAACGGTTTTGGATGACTTGAAGTTTATGAAGGTGGGCCTCACTAGCATGACTAAACACTACTGATGCGTAAGTCATGATGGGGCGGATGCAGGCAGTGTAAAGTGTCTTCTTATTACTAAGAGACATTTTACTCTCTTTGCGAAGTAGGGGACCAAGGCGACCCATTACGAAGGCCGCTCTGTTACGGACGGTTGTTATGTGATCGTTAAAGGTGAGATGACGATCAAGGGTGACTCCGAGGTATTTTGTTCTAGGAACCCAGGGAATGGGTTCGTCGAACAAAATAAGCGGTTTCGGGTAAGGGGAGCGTGTCTTCTCAGTAAAGCACATAGCTGTGCTTTTAGCTGGGTTGACCGCGATGCGCCATTTTCGGAACCAGTCACTGATCTCGGTGACGGCCCGTTGAATGACGAAATAGGACTGTCTGTTGATATGCCACCCAGTGGTGTAAATGGCGGTATCGTCCGCATATTGGGCTAGGAATACTTTGGGCTGAGAGCGTGGGATGTCACTGGTATACAGTGCAAAGAGAATAGGTGATAGCACGGAGCCCTGAGGGACTCCGGCTCTGACTGGGTGGGGGGAGGAGAGGGTGCCTTCCACGCGATAGCGAAAGCTTCTGGCTTTAAGGAAGTCTTGTAGGATGAGCACAAGACGTTCTGGCACGCCAAATTGGTATAGCTTGTAGATCAAGCCATTGTGCCAGACTTTGTCAAAAGCTTTCGCTACGTCGAGGAAGACTGCTAGCGTAGTCTGGGGTTTGGGGTACTTATTGAAGCCCTCAATGATGTGCTCCGTGAGGCGGTGCACCTGTTGGACGCATGAGTGTCCGGGTCTGAAGCCAAACTGCTCATCTGGGATAAGGTGGTGTTCCTTAGCATGGGACTGGAGACGGTTTGCAAGTAACCGCTCGTAAAGTTTGCCTAAGGCACTGAGGAGGCTGATGGGGCGGTAGCTGGTGGGGTCAGATGAGCTTTTGCCTGGTTTGTGAATGCCAATGACATTTGCACATTTCCAGGTGTCTGGGAATAAGCAGTGGCTCATAGCAGCATTGAAGATGCTGACTAAGAGATGGATGAGAGGAGGAGAGAGGGTTTTAAGAACCCTGTTGGAGATGCCATCGGCACCGGGGGACTTGCGCGGTCGGAGGGCCTTGATCAGTCTCTCCACCTCAGCGTAAGTCGCTAAAGTGATTGGTGGGAGTTCAGAGGTGACCACAGAGCTTTTACGTTCGATTTCAGCATCCACCGAATCGAGGTGAGCTTGGTCAACGTGATCTACGTTAGGGGAACACTGAGCCTCTAGGCTATCAGCTAGGCACTCAGCTTTGTCTTCGTCAAAGAACGCTGGGACTAGTGGGACTGGTCTGTATAAGGGAGGCATGTCGTTATGGTTACTTCCTTTCAAACCTCGCGCCAAGTCCCAGTAAGCATGGTGGCTTGGCACGAGGTTTGAAAGTTTATCGCCCCATTGTTGATCACGCAACTCAGACATGCGACTTTGAACCATGCGTTCAAAGTGGCGTTTCTTAGTTTTGTTCTCTTTACTGGGGTAAGAGTCGTAATGTCGGGTCACTGCTTTACTCTCCGTCACCAATCGTCTCACATCCGCTGGAATGACAAGGCGCCGGTCGTCCGGCACTATGACCTCCTTTGCAGATGCACCTACTACGGTGGAGAGGTGATTGGTGAACGAATCGATCGCAAGGGTTACGTCATCTTTTGTCAGGATGTCGTCAGGGATCTTGTCAAGGTCCGGTGAGCTGATAGCCTTTAGGGCATCGCCTACTTGCTTCCAGTTCACTATCGTCTTAGTGGGGCGGGGGAGTTCAGTCGTTGGGTCGGGACCTAGTCGCAGTATAATGGGTCGGTGGTCAGAGTGAAGCTCGTGAACCACTTCTATGGAGCGTACCCGGAGTGTTACGCCTCTGAGTAGTGCCATGTCAAGCAAGTCAGATCGGTGGTCTTCCATATAAGGGTAGTGAGTGGGCTCAGTGGGCGCAATTATGTCAAAGTTAAGTTCTGCGATTAGGTTTTCAAGTGCAATACCTTTGGGATTGTTGACGTTACAATTCCATAGGATGTGCTTACTGTTGAAGTCGCCAATCAGAAGGACGGCGCTTCCTAATGAGAATAAGGTTTCTAAGTCAGCTCGGACGATCGGCTTGGAGCAAGCTTGGTAACAGGACGCTATGACTATAGGTTGATGACCAGTCATAGCTAGGAGGCAACAAGATGCTTCCATATTAACAAGAGTCGGGGTAGGTAGGGGAATGCAGTGCAGGGACCTTTTGTAATAGATAAGAGTGCCTCCCCCACGGGAGTTCACTCTATCATCACGTACCGTTCTGTAATTGGCAAACCTAGGGTTCGCCTTCCCCGGTTTTAGAAAGGTTTCCTGCACGCATATGATATCGATAAGGTGGGTACAACAAAAGTCGTGGACGAGGTCACGTTGTCTGAAGAGGCCGTCAGCGTTAAATGACGCTAACGAAACTGAGTACGGTTTCGTGCGTTCGGTTGTACTACCCATAGTGGTTGTACTGGGGAGGGGCCTGGGGGATGAGATGCAAGGCGTTGTGTTCCGTAATTTATAGGTCATATTGAAAAAAATTTATAAAATACATTTTTCACTAAATTAACGACAAAATTTTATTATCTATTAAATAAAAACTTCAACTAATGAATTGCATATTTATTTATTTGATAAAATACCAGATTTTGTAGAAATAACAAGAAATTTGAATGGTATTTTTGTGCCAAAAGTGCCCTTTCCATCCCTTATTTACTCAGTTGTAACATATATTTATCAAAATGTTATTAATACACTCAATTGGTGGTAATATGATTGGTTTACTAATGTTTTTCAATCTGTAAAACGAATAATTTTTGTTCGATAAAAAGACGGTTGAAGTCACACTGATGAAGAAATTTATGAAAACATGAGTTGGTAAAAATAAAATTGTCGGATTTCAGTTGTTTTTTTTATTGTTTTGGTTAATGCAATCAATTAAAAAACAATATACTTTCTTCCTGCATCATTTAAAAAACAAAAACTTTTATACTTTAGCTGCAACAGCCTTGAGAAAAGGGCTGTAAAATGGCTTTGCTGTGGAATAAGGGCTCTTAATAAATGGGAAAACTATGTTCTAAGACGAATTTTTTTTCATTAATATATGCAAGCGTTACATTGTGGAAACGCATATTTAGTAACAACAAATATGATAATATTATTCGTTTATTCTTTCAAAGTAAAATTTGAGAACTTTTATTAATTAATACATTTTATTCAATACCACCTTTGTTTGTATGCTTGAAGTTGTTAAGTTTCCGCAAACAGCAGAGATCTTCGATTGTTTTTACATAATAAGCATATAAGACCATTTTTTGTATATAACCTGTGTTAATGCAATAAAAAATAATTTGAATTTGAATTTGAATTTGAAGTTGACTCGTTCATCGCGCTCACGCTTTTATCCAATCATTTCTTTTTACGTTATATGAACGTAAAGAATAACTGGGTATAAAATTTTCGGCGCCGTTATTTTATGCTTATTTTTATGACATTGTCTTCGTAAATGTTGTCCGAATTTTATTAGCACTAAAAAGCAAAAACATGCTATGATGAGATTTAATAGATACCTATAGCTACATAAGCTTAACTTTAAACTATTCGTATACTTTTGATGCTTACTAAGAAGTCGATCACACGGTACATACCGACTATTAGATAGCGTATAAAATTCAGTACGAAATAACAAAAACATTAATTAAAACATGCAAATGTGTTCATCGTTTGATAACTTGTAATAATATTTCGACCGCTGGCTGCTGTTAACAAGCGTATTAATTAAGTAACAAAGCAAAAAAAATTATCCCAACTTTTGTTTCGGTTTTTTTTTTTATGTTATTTAGACGGAACAAGCTCGAGGCCCAACTGATGTTAAGCGGTTACCTCTGCCTATAACAGATGCAGTTCATCGTTCAAGTGACGAATTGCGCTGCGTCCGTCACCTTGAGACATGGTTGTTCAACAAGTGTCATGTGCCTGTAATTTCACTGCCTCTCAAGGACTGCTGCCGGAAGACACCGTTAGGTGCTTGGCGACAGATTTTCAACTTGAGGGTGGTCGCTAGCCAGGCGTGCATTCGCAAAAAGCCCTTCCACCATGCGGTGAAGCTCAAGCCCGCGGCGGGATTCGAACCATGGACCTGCTGCGCGGCAGTCCATAGCCAATGCCACTGAGCCATCACTGCTTCTTTGTTTTCGTTTCATTCCAATCATACACTACAGCAGCGTTGAATTAAAAACAAACTTTTATACTATCATAATAAAGATGTTATATCGAACATATACAAGTAGGTACTCATTTTGTTAACAACGGTTCTGGCTTCTGTGTGAATTATGATTTGATTGTAAATTGTAAAAGAGATGAAGAGAGTAATGAATTGCTTTTACAAACATTAGTTGGGGGGAATTTCAATACACGACGGTGAAGGTAACTCGCGTAACGTTTATATATACGACGAATTGTTTACATTTAAAACATGACAAATAACGTATAAGTGAAACAAATGATGTACATTATCGACGAAAGAGACCTGGAACCTATGCCACGGGTCTTGAGCCTAGTTTAGGAACCAGGGGCTCCTCTGTATTTTATGTACCATATGCCTTGTTTTGCCAAATAAATGATTTTATTATTATTTATTTCACGGATGTAGCATTTCTAATTAGTTTTGATATTTCTAATGATTTTATGTAACTGGAATGCAAATGTGCCGCGAGTTCAACATTCCAATGCTGATGTGCTTCGTTGACTATTCTAAGGCGTTCGATTGTGTTAGATGAGAATGTCTATGGAGCATTCTAACTGAAATGGGAGTACCAAGGCATATCATTGTTCTCATCGCAAACCTTTATCAGAATGGAAGCGCAGTTGTAAGGGTGAACAATGTCTTGTCAAAGTCCTATAAGCCACAGAAAGGTGTCAGGCCGGGATGAAATGAAATGAAATGAAAATGAAATGAAAATGAAAAATATTTTATTACTGCAAAATACATAGAGATATAACAGTACATGAGTTATAAAGCATACAATTGTAACAGCTGTATAATGTAGAAGAAACATATATCTCAATAAGTAGCTTTATCCTTTGGTTTCCTCACTAGGCAAGCCTGTATCGAGGAAGCCTGATTACTCATTCATAAACGATTGATACAATTTTAGTCCTCAGCAGACAGATAGTTTTATGTCACTAACAGATATAATATATGTATAAATTAAGTTTGTAAATGCAGGTGTGGCTTAAAATAATTTATATTAAGAGAAATAAAATGAAAACTTCATACTATAAAAAAAAATAGAAATAAAAATAAATTACAAGGTACATACAGAGATATTTACTATTGATATTATAAGACAGTATTTTAATATATTAGTGTTTGTAGGTTATGTCTAACGTACTACGTTCAATATATTTTCTGTGTCATCATATCCTAACGATAATAGCCAATTATAAATAATTTTGTGAGCTTTTTTCACTGTTTTGTCTTTTATATTAAATACTGAGACTACTCTGTTATAAACATACATTTGAACAAAATCACCAAAACGTTTAGCAAAATTACTGTTGACGGATGGTGTGGTCAATCTGTACACTCTACGACTTGCCAGAAACTCATAGTCGCAGGAAGAAATTACTGATCGGTGCATCGAAATCGTTGTTTTCAGTATAAACAGTTGACGCACAGAAAGCACTTCGGCTTCTTTATAAAGCTCAAAAGTTGAATACCTGAGAGGTTTTCGAAGCATTACCTTTAAAACCGATCGCTGAGCACGTTCAGCCCGTATAATATGTGTTTTTGCAGCACTACCCCAACATGTTATGCAGTAGACAATTAGCGACTGACAGAGTGCATAGTATACAGATTTAAGGGTGTCAGCGCACGCCACGAACCGGAGATTGCGCATTACACTTATAACCTTTCTAATTCGTGCTGAGAGAACCTCAATATGTTTTTTGAATGTAAGATTCTCATCTAAGTGTACACCGAGGTATTTGAACCAATGAGTGCGGGTTAATGTTTCACAGGTACAGGGTTGGGCATTGCAAAACTGTTCATGAATTTTGATATCTGTACAAGTGTCCGGCGCTGATGCAGCAGTTTTATGGAAACATAAATACATTGTTTTCTTAGTATTTAAGGTAAGCAGATTTTGCTGAAACCATTTGGTTACTGCACGCATACCTAGTTCAGCAGATGAGCATACTGCAGACCATGTAGGTCCATGAAATATTAAAGCAGTGTCATCAGCATAACAAACAGTATCAACATTTTCAAGAGAGAGATCGTGAATGTCATTAATATATAAAAGAAATAGTGTGGGGCCAAGAATACTGCCTTGCGGCACTCCAAATTTAATGGAATTCAAGCTACTAATTGTCTGGCCAATCCTTACACACTGTTTCCGATCCGTGAGGTAGCTATGAAACCACTCTAGGGCAATTCCACGGATTCCTAAGATTTCCAGTTTTCTCAGCAGTATCAAAACTGAGACAGTGTCAAAGGCTTTGGCCAGATCTAAGAAGATACCAACACAGCATTGCTTATTATCCAAATGAGATGATATAATTTTAATTAGCAGACTAACTGCATCTTCAGTATTTTTGCCTCTGCGGAAGCCAAACTGCTTAGGAGAGATTAAGTTTTGAGACTCTAAGAAATATACAAGACGCTTGTTGACGAGTCTTTCAAGTAATTTGGAGAATGTTCCTAAAAGCGAAATTGGTCTATAATTTTCAGGGGAATATTTAGAACCACTTTTAAAGATTGGAGAAACGGAAGCTATTTTCCAATCTTGTGGAAAAACTCCAGTCCTCAAACTTAGATTGAATATGAATGTGAGGGGTATAATAATTTCATTTTTTACGTGTTTTATAAGTAAGTTAGCAAAACCGTCAATTCCTGGAGCTTTATCTTTTCGTAGGTTCATAATAATTTTATCGACCTCATTAGTATCGGTTGGGCTCATGAAGAATGAGTTAACTGGGGATTTGTTGAGTCTGATAGAGTCCGCAAGTTCACTCTCAGTTTTTCCAGTGGTAGATAAAATTTTATCTGCTAATTGCTGCCCAATTGTGGAGAAGTGGGTGTTTACGCAATCAACAGATAGTTGAGCGTTTGTACAGTTCTTAAATTTAAGTAGTTCGGAGGGCTCTTTATTACTAAGTAAGGTTACAGATGTCTTTAATGGAACGCCAGAGCTTTTTTGGATTATTTTTGTTCGCGTTAAGTTCGCGGTTTTCAAATTCTGTTTTTAATTTTCGTAGTAAGTCTGTAAAGAAGTTTTGGTAACGGTTATACGTAATTTTTAAAATTTTGTTGTTTGGGTCCTTTTTTGCACGTAAATGTAAGCGATCACGATGCCTCATACATCGCATTAACCCAGGTGTTATCCATCCCTTTAGATTATACTTTGTTCTACTAATTTTGACTTCGATTGTGTGTTTGTTAACAATACTAGAAAGTACATTACCAAATATTACACTGGCTTCATTAACGTCAGTTAAACTGTAAAGATCTGTCCAGTCAGTATGTGTAAGTTCAAGTTTAATTGCGTCATAGTCTCGTTTTGTAGTAATACGATTAGGGCGGATAGGTTTAGGTTTTTGTAAGCTCATGCCCACCATGACTGGGTAGTGGTCAGTAACATCAATCTGGCAAACAACACCAAGCAGTGTCTGAGGGTTTCTTATATTTTTGACGTAGATATGATCTAGACACGATGATTCTCTAGTTGGTATTGTTATAGAGGGCAGAAATCCGCTTTCAGCCATGAAACATTGAAATTCAAGACTTTTTTGTTCTTCACGCTTGCTTACTGTTTCCAAGATATTTACATTCATGTCTCCTGCTATCACAAAAGGTAGTCCGTCTGAGTTTTTAATGTAATTTTCTAATGAGGAAAGAAATTTATCTAGGTACTTATAAGATGGTGAACGGTAGACTCCAAGAATGTGAATAATTTTAGGAATAATAATGCATAATGAGTCAGATTCATCTAAAAGCGGTTCCGAAGCTATTGCGTTCCAAACTTCCTTTACATAAATAACTACTCCACAGTTCTGATTTGTATATCTACTGGTTTTAAAAGAACTGTATCCAGATATTTGTGGAGTTATAATAGATTCAGATAGCAAGCACTCTGTAAGAACTAAGATATCGATCGAAATATCCAGGCGCTTTAATGCAACCAACATTTTATTTGAGTTTTTGTTTATACTCCTGATATTTATTGTAAGTATTTTAAAATTATGTTCGGTGGTAAAAAAATATTTACAGTTTTCAGCCTCGGTTACAAGATTACAGTTAATTTCAGATGCATCTAATTCTGATCTAATATGGTCAGCCAGCATCATTTTTGTTTGCAGCTCTTGTCCAAAACCCAGTTTGACCACAACAACAGCACAGCAAATTTACTGTAGGTAATTTGCCATTGTACTTTTATAACTTTACATTCTATTTTATATATTAAAAAGACAGCAGCAGTAACAAATACCAATACTAATAATGCACATCCAATATCCCGAAAACGTAGGAATGACACTAGAGTAGGTATTATTTCTGTAAATTCAAGACAACTAATAATATAGGAATAATAACTCATTTTATAATGGTTGTAACTAAACAAACTACTTGAGTTTGGTGTAGGCTTATTAAAAATGAAAATTGTAAGAAAAACGACTATCTTGTAAATCTAAAAAAAAAAAACGTAGTCTCTAACTGGCGGTAAAGGTGGAAGATGGAGGGAGTAACCGATCCAAATCTGGATGCATCCTATCTCCGATTCTTTTTAACATCTATGGGGAGCATATAATGAGACGAGCGCTGGAAGGTTGGGAGGGTGGAATTTCTATTGGTGGCAGGAAAATCAGCAACCTTAGATATGCTGACGACACTATACTATTTGCATCGTCTGATCAGGAACTGGCTGAACTTCTGAGAGAGTAGTTCTCTAGAGTAGAGAAAGAGAGCGAACTAGTTGGCTTAAGCATCAACAAGACAAAGACCAAGGTGTTGGTGATAGACAGACCTGGTACACTAATTCGCTCCAATGAACTCAGGGACCTAGAATTTGTTGATTAGTTTATTTACCTTGGCTCTCTTCTCAATAACGAAGGTAGCAGCGCGAAGGAGATCGCCAGGAGGATTCAAATGTCCAAAGCGGCGATGACTAAACTCACTAGGATATGGAAAGACCGCAATATATCCCGTAAAACCAAAGTGAGGCTGGTGCGTACGTTGGTCTTCTCAATCTTCCCTTAAGGTGCCGAATCCTGGACGATAAGACAGCAGGAAAGAGCAAAATTGACGCTTTTGAAATGTGGTGTTGGAGGCGGATGTTGCGAATACCATGGACCACGCGCCGAACCAACGTATCCATTCTAACGGAGCTCAAAATAACCACAAGGCTGTCCGCTATCTGTTTCCAGCGGATACTCAAATACTTTGGATACATTGCTCGTAGAAACCCTGACAACCTAGAGAAGCTAATGGTAATTGGCCAGGTCGAGGGGAAAAGACCAGAGCCAATTACCAGAGCCATTAAGACCGCCGAGGACAGAGCCACTTAGAAGAGCATAGTGCATCATTTTGCCAAATCAGACTAGACACGACTTTCAGTAATGAAGATGCCGACTAAGAAGAAGGAATGCAAATAACAAGCATTAATTATGAGTTTTAAAAGTAACACTATCTGAACTGTATGATAACGAACAGCACTTGTCTTTTCCGTCGTGTGTTTTTTTATGGGATAGGAGGCTAAACGAGCGGGCGGCTCACCTGATGGTAAGTGATCGCCGTCGCCCACAAACATCCGCAAGCAGAGAACTCGAGGATGCGTTGCCGGCTTTTAAGGAGGGAATAAAAATAGCAGATTCATTGATATTCTTCTACAAGCTACAGATATCTTGACCTTATTAAATTTCTTCTTAAGCAAATTAGGCTGACTTTAGGTATTGAATTGTGTCATATGAATGGACAAACTGACTTTCATCTTTTAATATTAATTTTTAATTAATATTTTGGATGTAAAATTATAATTCGTTTTCAGAATATTGTGCTGTCCCTATTTAGTAAAGCAGCACCTTCTGAGGAACTGATATCCACACTGCGATCCCCAAGCCACCTGCCAAGCGTGGGGATTATGGCAAACCCCCCCACGCCTATTTATTTTATTTAATATCCTTTATAAATACAATGCCCCCTCATATTCATAAAGCTGTGTTCAGCGGTGGGCTATCCGAAACTAATCCGGCTGATACAGAAAAGAGGGCGTAAAAAATTCTCATCTGTTACATCTATGTAGTCCGATTTGACAAATCGACAATTCTGCGCTTTCGTTTCAAACAATACATAGTGTTATTTGGAAATATAAATTATATTGCGTGACGTGCGTGACGTTATAACCACGTCTTTGTCAAACCAACTCAAATTGGCTTAAACTCAAACGACTAAGGAAAGGTATAATATCTCCCTATTTACTTTATACTCATTGGGGCAGTTGCAAATGTTCCATACGCCATTCCCTACTCGTGATTTTTATAACAATGAAAACTGACACTATAAAATAGTATATATCATATTGCCACAGGAAATCGTATAATTCTCCAATTTGTTTGCAGAAATAGTAGCATGTTAACTACGTATTTATTTTCAGATCTGTATTCACTAATTCCTTCCGCGGTTCACGGAAGATAAATCGTAGTGTCTTCTCGTGGTGTCAGTTTTTCCCTTAATTGGTGTCTAAATTACAGATTAAGGACGAAAAAGCAGTGACGTAATTGACAGGTTAATCTGAGCTTGGTTTTGGTGATTGATGTCATTCCTCGAAGCTACCGAGCGCTTGCTCTGCTGTTCTAAGCTCACTGCCAAGGAATGTAAAGTGACAGATGTGTTCGCAATCATAGGGTATACCCTATGATATACCCTATGCCAAGGAATGTAACTACAGCACTTCAATAAACTTATAGGAACTGCCTCGCCTGATTGCGAACACATCTATCACGAAGAATTATTTTTGATCTGTTTCGAGAAAAAGTACGTAGGCGAGGCAGTTCATGCAAGTTTATTGAAGTGCTGTAGTTATTTATATTATTGATATAATACAGGTGTTGCTTAGTGAGTTTTCATACGATCGCGATATTAACTCCTATAGTTTACGCAAAGTGGCGCCTAAATCTTTGAATCGTTATAGGCTTATTGCAATTAAACTGATATTAGATAAATGAATAAAACAAATAAAATAATAATTACTTTATTTACTAATTTGCTTGAATATTTGCAGAAACAGTCCAGGACACTGGAACTGCGTGCGGTAAATAGCGCATATTACCCCAAATATTAATTATTTAAGGTATTACATGGGAACTGAACATATCTGGCAAAATTAGGCTTTGATATATCTGCCCATATTTCGTGGACATAAAATCGTAATCGTTATTACTGTAGTACACAGATAACCTATGTACTCGTATAATACACGCGATCGTAAAACGATATTAGATGACGCGTAGGATTAAATACACGCCGCTTATTGAACCCGTTTAGTAACTTCGATAATATCAACAAGCTATACTATTTTATGTGCTTGATTCAGTAGAAACAAACGCCATGTGCCCGTAAATTCAACTGCACACAAAAAAATAAAAAAATATTTCCATTTCTGAAATGTCATATTTAACCTTTACACATTAAGCCTTCATTACTGGAATTCATTCCACAAAAAATAAATGCCAGTGATTGAAAAATATTGAATAACTTAATTTAAAAAAAAATAAATTCAATAGTTGAATGACATATCTTATTTAGTTTAGAAAATAAATGCAATTGTATTTTTAAACATGACCCTTGGTCGTCACGATTCTCTTAATAAAAGTGTCTCGATGAAATAATTTAATTCCAGAAATCCTTAGAGAGAGATGAGATTACGCTGTGCGACGGTTGTGTGGGAATTTCTCTCATTTTAGATTTTGTGGCCATGTTTTATTGATAGAATTCTTAAAAATATCTTTTAAAAATTAACATTGGTACTTAAATAATTACACATGTAATTAGTAAAAGTAGTTGTAAAATTTAAACCGTAGTTTATAGTACAATTTAAACCGTAGTTTGTCATAAATTCTGTTTAAAATTAATTAATAATGCCGATCGTGCGCTCGGTGAGTCAAGACCTCTTGAAGATGCTTCGTTTAGAAGCGAAACTAGTCGGGTATTCTTCCGGTTAGGCTGCGTGATGTTTGTGACGTCACGAAGCTGACAGGAAAATTAGGCGGAATTGTCACTAGATATATAATTTTATGCTTTTTTAAGTGTTTTATTTAAATATTATTTAATGTTTTTTAGGATACTTTTAAAAGTATTTATCATTAATAATGCCGTGTGATAAGAAAATAAATCTGTGGATAAGATATGCCTCTCTAACAAATCTAAAAACCACACTTGATTTAAAAAATGCTTTAAGTGTATTGTTTCTTGGAAATATTTTTATAAAACAATTCCATTCATTCTACATGTTTTATGTACGATCTTTTGATATTAATAATAAGGGGCGAGCTCATTCTCACGGCAACACTTTTAGATTTCAAACACCTTCTGTTTTTTTTTGTCACAATTATCTAATGACTAGTCCATCCCGAGAACACAACCTCAAGAATGCTAGACTATTTACAGTTACAAAAATATGTTAATAACATAACAGCTTACTACCTTACTCATGCACATCATTAGTGTCTTAAATACGTTTATTTTGCCACGCAAAGATATCCTTATTACATTTCATAAAAATATTTTGATGTAGGTAAACATCCGTAGGCGCATCAGACAACCTTTTTTTTTGATAGGTTAGCCTTTGACCACTTCTCACCTGATGGTAAGTGATGATGTGGTCGAAGATGTTGTTCAGACTAACCTAGAGTTACTGGCTCTCAAGGACAGCTGCCGGAACACACCGTTAGGTGCTTGGCGACAGATTTTCAACTTGAGGGTGGTAGCTAGCCAGGCGGGCATTTGCAAAGTGCCCTACCACCATACTACAACCTCAACCAAAACGCATTTACCGCGCACGTCCCCTCGAGATGTTTACGATAGAGCTATTTTAAACATAGCTAAAAATTTGAAGTAACTGTAGAAGTCGCATTCACGCTACTTCAGAGTTCGAACGAAAAGTTCAACGTGAAGATGTGACTGGCAAAGTTTGATCAGTGGAAAAGTTTTAATTGCTACTGAACAGCATTTTCAGCCAGGCAGTTCATTTTCAAAGTATTTTATTCGTAAAGCGGGAGTAAGTTGCTTTTGGAACTATTTAGCTATACCTGGTCGTGAAAACAAGATGGTGGATCCTTTATGTCTTTGGAAGAAAATAATTGTGCATTTCTTTTGTCCAGATGTTAATTAGAGTATCTTAAAAACCACTTTATCGACGTGAATGAAATTTAAATATGAATAATTTGGAGGGATACTCTAGACTCACCAAAATTTGTTCACAATAATTGATGAAAATATCAACGAACATACATTATCAAAAATATAATGCAGGCAAACTGGACGCACGTTTTTTATAAGTCGGTAAATAGTACTAAAACATTTTATGTTTTTAAATATAATTGCACATGTGCATTTCCACTCTTTTCAAACTGAGTTCAGCTTTCGCGGAAAAATGCAAAGTTTTGATCGTACGTTTTATATGTACTATTCGGAAAAAACACGAATGGGGAAAATCTTGACCAACCCTTATTTTTTATTAGGTAGGTATTATTTGTAAGGAATATGAAAGACACACATAGCATCAGGCTTTCCCATCACCGAAAAGGAAGGCAGAAGTGATTAGATACTAACGTTTCGCTGATAATTTGTTTTTATAATATGAAGCGATGAGGGGGATAAGTCGCTCGCCAAATGATAAGGGTTCTTTACAATGTCGTTGTTCTTATTCTGCTTAGCACTGCACTGCACTCATCACTCCAAGATGTTATTCTTATTGTGTTATTCACCCTGTAATTTAACTACATTACCCTTCACGTCTAATTATTTTAATAATACCTCTTGAAAAATAAATTTATCGGGAATATGATTCATGAATGATACCTATAGTCAAAACAACACGTTATATTTTCAGTCTGTAATATGACTTTCCTAAGGTGTGCATCGACTTGGTGGCGTGCCAAATACGCGGCTGCAATTAGCCAAAACTACGCTCAAAAACAAGTTCGGTAGCAATTAGCAGATGTAGACGCAAAGGACCACGTTTGACCAGTTTACTTTAGTCCGCCAGCGGATGAGATTTGTTTTCGACTTTATTGACAAAAAATCTCCTTTCGTTTGAGTGAAAAATGTGTTTTCTGCGTGGATTGGAAAAAGTTTGTTGTTTTTTCATTTCGCTTATTTTGAGAGGTTGTTTTGATTGATTGTATTGATTGTTGGGTCGGTGCTAAAAGGTTATAAAAGCTTGAGTTAAAATATCTTTGCATTGATTACTTATAAGGTCACCATTATTTGAATATGAACGCAGGTTATTTTATTTACGAATTATAAACACATAAAATTGACAACTTACGATGGTATGAAGAACAAGACGAACTAGTCTCTTGCTTGATGGTAAGCGCACATTGCACCTACCCATTACAAATCGTGTTAATAATGATCACATTGAGTACAATATTCAATGTGATCATTATTAATGTTTTAATTTAAATAACTGAACAGTAAGTATTAGTTTTCCAATCTGATAATATTATATTGTTCATATATCCGACAAAAACAGCCCTCGAACTACATTAGTTCTATGCCACTCGTAACTTATGATCGAAATTATGTATAAAGAACAAATATAAAAAAAAATATCTTAAAATGTGAGACGGGAAATTCATCCCACATCCGACATATTTTTTGTAAAGCGATGTCAATGTACAGGATTTATATAAATGTAGTGGTAAACAGGGCATCTATTGTCTGGACTATTAGTGCGTGTAAATAAATGAAGCGATTGGGTCATAGGCAACGGGGGTGAGCGAGACGTGCATACGTGCACGGGGAATAGAAAGTTCGCTTTGTTTCAAAGAAATGTTTATAAAGCCCGAAGGTAATGGATTGCTAGCAACTCATCCAAATAAACCTGAGTGCTTCTGTGTATTAACTCATAATTCGCTTTGCTTGTATCTTTAAGATACTACGCTTTTATCTTGTAAATTTATAAAACTGTTAATCAAGGGATGTAAACAGCGCTATGCTATAATGTATAAGTGTCTATTACCTTGCCTATTACCCATTTTCCTAAGTTGAAGCATATAGGTATATAGACAACGGACATATTTTCAGTTTGTCCGCGACCTGCGAAGCACAGAAACTCTTAGCTGTGAAAGGTTTTACCAGTAACCCAGCCAAGGTGTCACCTGACATAAACAGAACTTGTCAAGCCCCGCTTGTTGTCTTCCATTATTTTTGTTATCAACTTTAGGACCAAAAATCTACAACCTAGTCATGGTAGACCTATACAATTAGCAAGTGTGAAGATTATAATTTTCTCGTCACATCGTAGGTACTAAGGGCCAATGAGGTATTGCCGGTATGTAGGACAGATGTCCTACTGTAGCAGCTGCGAATAAATGGCTACTGACCAGAAACGGTATGGTCAGCATGGAGTGCAGGGGTATTTGGTGGCACAGGTACCCCTGTATAAGAGCACGAAGTATCGATGAAGACCTTATGACAAGGCGAGCGAACACTGCCATCAAAAAGGTAGTAGGAAGGTAGAAAGAAGTAACCTGCCAGTACTTGGTGGGAATCTCGGGGAAAGAAGCACGGTCACGTATAATAATTACCACCGGTGACGATAATCATATCATACTTGGCTGCAGCATCACGATCACCAACCCGGCGTGGCTGCCCTGGTGATTATAGCTAATGTCTTTCCCTCATCAAACCGTGGCTGACAAAATACTGACTTTTTACCCTGAAATCCCAGCGCTTCGTCTATCCTTAATAAAGTAGTCCTTAAAAAAATTTAAAGTACTTTTACTTCAATTTTCTAAGAATAGATGAGAGTGGGACTAAGAAATCATTGGCGATATTATTTGTCCTGCTTGTGATGGATAAGATCTTTTTGGTGTAGCCTGTAATAAAAGTATTCATATAAAATTTCTGGATTCCAAATTCAAATGACAATATTGATCAGCGAGTATAACGAAATCCAAAACAACATTATCACCTGACTAATTCCTAAAGCTATATTTACTTTGTTTTGGTTAGTTTTTATTAATACATGAAAAGTTCTTTTTCACTTCTCATGCTCGTAAAGTTCTCGTTTATGCCCGGTGGGTGTAAGCAGACTAAAACGGCTTTTTATGGTTTAGTTCTCGCCTGTGACTCGGGCTGTTAAACGTCTTGGCTAAAATGACTTGTTTTATGTACTTGTTGTACAATCTACTATTATTAGTTTCTAGGTTATTTTCCTTTAAATCTTTCGATAAGTAGATGGTATGCATATAATATTTATCTCACCTAGACTTTATTTATACAATGTGTCGCGGTCGGTATTTACATACAGTAAGTTATTCCTCTTCCATATCTCGTATCGCCTGCCCGTAAACTGCAAATTTACATTTCCATTAAAGTGTCATTTCTGCATCTTTTTAGAGACTTATATCAGTAAATCAGCACCATGATTCCCGGATTATTTAGACCAGTTTGTGCCACACGTATAGTCGTTTCCTTCGCGGGTCGAAGAGCCGTGCCCCAAGGGACACATCCTGCAGCTCGAGCTACCTATAACATTTTACGATCTCGCTGTATGAACCATTATGGCCTTTGTAGACGTCACTTAACACTGGATGACATAGTTTGTAAGTGGAGGTTAGGTGGTAAATGAAATTGTTAGAAATATATATCTATATGTTAAGAGCAAGGATTTTAACATGAATTATTGTCCTCTACTTGAGAAAATTGACATTTGTCGAGAATTGGCATATTTTAGTTGCTGAATAAAGTGGCAATACTGTACATATTAACCAAAATTATATATAAAATTGACGTTTTGTTAATATGTCACTTGAATGAAGAAACGTATGCAATAAAGAATGAGGGTAGCTTATAAAATAATATGTGAACTAGAATTTGTTAGATTTAGAATAAACAGTTTGTGTGTAGCTCTGAGTTGACATGAACATATTTTATTATTAAAACTGCGTATACGACATCTCATTGACAACAATTATAAAGTAAACATGTTAAAAATATTCAAACTAGGTATGTGTTACGTGCATTTTGTAATTGTAATAACTGTGTCGCAAGTCTATATGAAGACGGGGAAGCGATGGTTCGCGTGAATGAGGTGGTGTCAAGGCCTTTCAAGCCACAAAAGGGAGTCCGACAGGGATGTATTCTTTCTCCGCTGCTCTTTAACATATATGGCGAATACATCATGAGAACAGCCTTAGAACAGTGGGAGGGAGGCATTTCAGTTGGAGGCATCAAGATCAGCAACCTACGATATGCAGATGACACCACATTACTTGCTTCCTCAGAACAGAAGTTAGCTGAACTATTTGACAGAGTCGAACGCGCGAGCAAGATGGTAGGTCTCTCCGTTAACAAGTCAAAGACAAAGGTTATGGTCGTTGATCGAGCTGGATTACTTATACGCACAGGGGAGCTCTCAGATCTGGAGTTTGTAAACGAGTTTGTTTACCTGGGTTCACTGATCACCGATCAGGGAGGCTGCGATAGAGAGATCCGAAAACGCACACAGATGGCCAAAGCAGCTATGAGCAAAATGGAGAGAATCTGGCAAAATAGTAAAGTCTCCAATATCACAAAGATGAGACTCGTGAGATCGCTGGTGTTTTCGATATTTCTCTACGGATCCGAATCATGGTCAATTCGCGCAGTAGAACGAAAAAAGATCGAGGCTTTCGAAATGTGGTGTTGGAGGAGAATGTTGCGCATACCTTGGACAGCAAAACGAACAAACAGATCTATTCTGGACCAACTTAAGATCGAAACCAGATTATCTACAACCTGCTACCAACGAGTATTAAGATACTTTGGTCATATCGCTCGGTCACAATCAGATAATTTGGACAAGCTGGTTATAGTAGGAAAAATAGAGGGGAAAAGACCACGGGGTCGCTCACCTACCCGCTGGTCCGACCAAATTAAGGCCATAACGGGACTCACCCTGCCTAACGCCCTGAGACAAGCCGTGGACAGAATGGTGTGGAAGCAGCTGGTAAACGTCTCTGTTGAGACATTTCAAGACGGGCACGACCTTCAGACATGAAGAATGCGACGAAGAAGAAGAAGAAGAATAACTGTGTAATTAGTAATTTCTTAAATTACTTGTCTTTTTATTGTGTGCTTCGGTTATTTCTCAGTATATTCGAAACCGCTCGCGAGTATCTTCGTGTGAGACTCATGCTTTTTTGTATATACGATTTTTCTTCCTTCAGCTGTTTGCACTATATGACAATGTAAAGCCTAAATATATTAATTTAAACAAAGTTAATTTCGGAAAATAGTTTTTCGATTAATCGAATTCGGTGAATGTTCCGTTAAATGCAGAGCGTACAAGTATGATCACTGTATGCGACTAACCGCATATGTCTTATATGTGTTGGTTTTGTCATGTATAGAAGAGACGAGCCTTTAATTTCATAGACTCTTGCTACCTGTGGTCCGAACAACACAGTTCTGTTTTTATCTGTTATCTTTGGCTGCTTCCACTTCCTTGTCTAGCTAAGAACCCATCGGTCGATATTAATTTATATTTTTTCATTGTAAAATTAGCCTATACACCTGCGTTTGTATTTGTAAGTTTGGAAATAATAAACGAATTGCTGTGAAATATCAAGGTGTCTCAATCAAGAAACCAATTACCATACAATCACTAGATATGACTGATTAGAATGAGTATGTATTTTTTTAAAGAATATATACTTAAATATTTTTATCAATTGCAAAGATAGAAATTACATGATACTGTTGCAGGTATTTATGAACTATAATAAGCCTAAGTGAATAACACACAAAGTCTGAAAACGGTGAATTTTTTGCCCTCTGACTATTTGTTAGATATAATGAGTAACAGGAACGCCAAACAGACAAAAATGGTTTCAGAATTCAATAAGTGAATCCATTTTGTTCAGTGTAAAATGAATTTACACTGAAGATTTCAGAGACATACTTATTATTCTCTTTGTTAATTTTTGTACCTAACTATCAACTTAAACTAAAGCATACGTAATTTAAAGATGGTTTAAATGTTCAAATATTTTTTACATACATTGTACTGGACCGAAGAATGACGACCCTTAAAGGTAAAGACGGTCAAACTGTGCCTATAATTGCACTGCTGAGTCACCTAGTCAATATGTTCACGAGCAATAGGATAATCTGAAGCGGGTCCTTTGTCATCACGAATTCCTCAACAATTTTCATTTCCTCACTGAAAATCGTTCATGAGCAAAGTTCTCAGCATGCCAATTTCAACTCTGAGTCTTTGTCTGCGTAACATTACATTACACCACTTCCGAGCAATTATTCTTTTATCCTGCTCATCGATTTCCCGTATTTCAGTGCTTCATTGCAGAAGTCAGACGCTTGAAGGAATACCAAATCTAACGGAACAAATAATAAACGATAAGTTACAGAATTATCAATGTTTTTGTATTTAAAATTTATCGTTGTCACAATAAATTTTAATGGGAGATGAAATATTTATATTTGAAAATGGGGAAAATAAAGGATTTTATTTAGCAATAGAATTACTGGAGGTCCAAGCTTCGTTTCTGTATCCCTTGGAAAACGTTGAAAACGGTTGAGTTCCCTAGCAATATAACAACGTCCATTTGTAACAAAAAGTCCATTCATCAAACGAGATAACAATGTCACTGCGTTATCAAAACATGACCCGCGAAGCGATCACAATGTTTTTCTACGGAAATTCCGCCTACAGCATAAAAATTGACACGATAGAAAAATTGCAGTAGGAAATAAATCGTTCCATTTATTATAAACCGTGTACTGATGCACTTTAAAGCCCATTTAAAAACAGGTCCTGCTTTAAATTAGTTTCACGAGTTAAACTTTTGACGATTAATTTTCATCGAGAAAGATTTATACGTTATAGACGATTTTCATACGAGAAGCTAACACCTACACACACTTGAGTGGTATTGAATTGATAGAATTTCGTGACTAGACTTGTTGAAATATTTTTTTTTGCTATATTTTGAACATTTTTTAGATATTCCCAAGCTATTCTGAATTCAATTGCCGCTATTAAACTTTATACACAAAACATATTAATAATAGGTTTGGTTTTTGGAGTGATAAAAATATATCCAGAAAACAGGTATATGCGAGCATAAATAGTTGTTACAAGTTAGATGAAGGAGAAGGCCTTGGCAAACGTATTCTAATTAGAAATAAAGAGCTTGAGATATAAATATCTTATTAACCTGTAATTTCACTCGCTAGCTGTTCATCAATCTGGATATTTTCAGTTTTAAAACAGCTGAGTTGCGGTTTTTGCCATTGTGAATTTTCGAACGTGTAATAACTTGTGACAAGGATTTACTATGCATTTATTGCAATGTGCACATGCAAAAAAACCGCAGCTAGTAAACATAAAATACTTCTTACTATTGTAAGTTGTGTACTGCAGTTATTGAAACGTAGAACGCGGGCAACATTTGTCTTGGTTGCACGCAGAATTAAGTGGCAGGCGGGGGTCAAATTTGTAGCTACCATATATGTTAGCTA
This sequence comes from Plagodis dolabraria, assembly GCA_963854805.1. NCBI lineage: Eukaryota > Metazoa > Arthropoda > Insecta > Lepidoptera > Geometridae > Plagodis > Plagodis dolabraria. The sequence continues at coordinate 15,376,490 of OY978443.1, forward strand.
AAAAATTGGACTTGAGTATACATTTTATGTATGCTTGTGTAACAACTGCAGTACAAAACAGTATAGTGGGGTAATGTACTTAGAAGGAGACGGATGCTACATAAATTTGAGAAAAATTAACCAATGTTGTGTAAGTTTTATAAAAGTTGTATAACTTTTTTATGGAATTCATCATCATCATCAACAGCGGAAAGACGTCCACCGTTGAACAAAAGTTCTCCCATTTAGTGGGGTTTAGCATAATTTGCACGTTTAGCAGGCGTCTTGGGGATCGTAGTGTAAGATGGCAATTCTTTAGAAGGCGATCGACCACTATGCGCCGTCCAGCTCTGCGTGATAATGTTCCCTTTTTATTTTTAAGGAATAAAATAGCGATTTGGAAGTCCACCTTCAAGGTGAACGTACGACGTTATAAAGGCCGCGGGAAGACGCTGGAAGCAGGCCGCTTCCAACCGTTCTATTTGTAAAGATTATGGGGGAGGCCTATAACCAGCAGGGGACTTCTTGCGGCTGCGTAAACATTAAAAATAGGATTATCATTATTCTCTGTGTGCATATTAGCTGCCTTTTATCAACGAGTAAATTAACGCCTATATAAAACCTCTGTGTTGGATTGTCTGACTGAAATTGTTGCACTTAACACTTGTAAGTGACGGGCATACTCTAAATGTACTCGAGTCCTATTTTTGTAACTAAAATATATGGTAGCTAGAAATTTGACCCCTGCTTTAATACTGCGTGCAACCGTGACAATTCCACTTTGCCCTCGTTCTACACTTCAATAACAATGCACAATTTTCTGTAGTAGTATTTATATTTATTACTGTCTTCTTTTTGGTGTATGTGTCTGTGAAATTGCAGTAAATGCGTAATACATCCTTATCTCCAGCTACTGCACGGTAGAAAGCTCACAGTGATAAAAACCGCTGCGCAACTGTTTGTACATATCAAGTCTTCCGATTCATGAACAACTAGCCAGTGAAATTACAGGCACATAAGATATTTATACCTTAAGTTCCTCGTTTCTTATTAGATTAAGTTTATCGAGATTTCTCCTTCAATTCATCTTCACTCAACAACTACACACATCAAAAGTGTCTAGGGATCAACATATATTTTTGCAATAACTTTTCTCCTGATTGATATTAATTAAAATTTTCTTTAAGGATTCATCAAATAAAGTGTTTTCGTTTGTCACAGTAACGATAAACCAAGTCACCTTTGCATTAATAAAGAAATTTGCCATTTTCCTAATAAAGGGATTTTTGACATTTGAACCACTAACATTAAAGTTCGAAAAAAGACTGAAATAACAGTTTTCTTTAAAATTTTATTGGGTAACTTAAACAAGTAATAATCCGTGTTTCTACCGCGAACACTAACAACACAAGAACATCGGTTTGGCATACTCAAAATGAGTTCATCCAAATCACGCTGTGGAATGGCCGCCCATGTTCGTTGCAACAACAAAAAAAGGTCTTCTTGCGACTGGATACCCTCCATATTCGGCAGAGCTCTTCTCTGTAGCATATCCCATCCATGCTCAATCGGGTTCAAGTCTGGCGACTGAGCAGGCCAGGGCAGGACATTGATGTTAGCTGCGGCGAGAGTCTGTCTTACAACTCTTGCGGTGTGCGGTCGTGCATTATCATGCATTAACTGAAATAAGGGACCGATTTGCACTTGTAGAGGAACGATGACGTCTGATACAATCGTCTCAGCATAAATTTGAGCGTTGAGGTTACCTCTGATCCAAATCAACTCAGTTCTTCCGCCGATCCAAATACCCGCCCATACCATGATGGTTCCACCACTATAAGGATGGACTTCCTGGCAGGATTTTAATCGCTGTTGGCGTCCAGGGGTTCTCCAGTGTCGTATACATCTTGTATTCGGTCTCATACCAAAACGAGACTCGTCAGAAAAGCACACGAAACGCCATTGTTCTTCTGCCCAATTTCTGTGTTCAAGAGCCCATTGATATCGAATCCTACGATTGTGCATTGCTATAGGTGGTACCCGTAGCGGTCTTCGGGAATGAAGGTTCACTTCATGCAAGCGGTTTCTGACTGTTTGGTCGCTAATTAAGTTCCCTGAAGAGTGATGAAGCCTCACGGCTAACATCATGGCGGTTATTGTTGGAGCTCTTCGAGTTAAGATTTGAATGTATCGGTCTTGTCTCCGTGTGGTGCAGCGATACCGTCCTCCATGGCGCTCAGCCACGGTACCAGTGCTTCGGTAACGTGTCCAAAGTCGACTGATAACACTCTGACTTGTATTCAGAGCTAAAGCCACAGTACGTTGCCGGGAACCAGCTTCTATCATTCCCACGGCTCTGAGCATTTCTTCCCTGCTTAAATGACGTCGCCACTCCATAATAACGTTGGTTTTAATCAGTAGTAGGGAAACAGTAGCACTAATAATGTCTTCAATGCGTTGTATGTTTTTATAGGGAAAATATTGACAGCTGATTTTCATCTTTTACTCGAATTTGATTCACAGTTCCTGATTCAAATTATGAAATGCACCAAAAAGGATCCATATAAATTTATAAAATCATAAATTTATTACAAAGCCACATCTCAATCTCAAGAAATCCGCATAAAAATGCTTGATCCCTAGACACTTTTGATGTGTGTATTTTCACTCGACTATGCCTATTTTCTGAATCTATTTTTATCACTCCAAAACCCAAACGTAATTAAAATATTTTGTGTATAAAGTTTAACACTGTACTGTACTGTATCAGCCGGATCGTCTATTGCTGAACATAGCCTCCCCCATTAAGGGAGAGTGTTTACCCTAATCCCCACGCTTGGCAGACGTCTTGGGGATCGCAGTTTAAGAAATCAGTTCCTCAGAACGCGCTGCTGCCCACCTTTCGGTATTTTACCTTTAGCCGCCTCTTACGATACCCACAGGTAGTAAAAGGGGGCGACATTCTAGCCCTGGCACCCCACGGGGTAAAATAAAGCTGAATAGCAGCAAGAAATGCATCGATACTAAACAAGTGTGAAAAAAAAATGTTAACCTAGGACCTACCTCACTTGAGAGACATTTAAAAGAGACAACAAGCATTTTAAGAATCAAAAGGTCAGGCGGAGCTCGAGTCCCTCTTTGGAATATCAAAAGAACGTTCAACATGAAGCGAAAATAATTTCAACAGGTCCAGTCACAAAATGCCACCAATACAATACCACTCAAGTGTGTGTAAGTGTTAGCTTCTGTTATGAAAACTGTTTACATAACGTATAAATCTTTCTCGATGAAAATTAATCGTCAAAAGTTCAAATCGTGATAATAGTTTAAAGCGGCACCTGTTTTCAAATGGGCTTTAGATGCGTTTTTAAATGGGTTTATAACAAATGAATCGATTTATTTCCTAATGGAACTTTTCCGTTGTGTTAACTTTATGCTGTAGGCGGAATTGCCGTAGAAAAACATTGTGATCGCTTCGCGGGTCATGTTTCGATAACGCAGTGACATTGTTATCTCGTTTGATGAATGGACTTTTTGTTACAAATGGACGTTGTTATTTTGCTAGTGAACTCAACCGATTTCAATGTTTTCTAAGGCAATGAGAAACGGAGCTTTGACGGCCTCCGGTAATTCTATTGATAAATAAATCTTTGATTTTCCTTCTTTCAAATGTAAACAATTAATTCCTAATTCAGATTTATTCTGACAACGATACATTGTATATATTATCAATTATTATTTGTTCTGTTTTATTTGGTATTTCTTCAGTCACGAAATGCCACCAATTCAAAACAACTCAAGCGTGTGTAGGTGTTGGCTTCTCGTATGAAAATTATCTATAACGCATAAATCTTTCTCGATGAAAATTAATCGTCAAAAGTTCAATTCGTGAAAATAATTTAAAGCGGCACCTGTTTTCAAATGGGCTATAAAATGCGTTAGTACACAAAGGTTTATAATAAATGAAACGATTTATTTCCAACTGGAACTTTTCCGTTGTGTTAACTTTTATGTTGTAGGCGAATTGTATCGAATTACCGTAGTAAAACATTGTGATCGCTTCGCGGGTCATGTTTTGATAACACAGTGACATTGTTATCTCGTTTGATGAATTGACTTTTTGTTACAAATGAATGTTGTTATTTTGCTAGTGATTCAACCGTTTTCAATGTTTTCTAAGTGAGAGAGAAAAGGAGCTTTGACGGCCTCCGGTGATTCTATTGATAAATAAAATATTTTATTTTCCTTCTTTCATATGTAAACAATTCAGCTTTATTCTGACAACGATATATTGTAATTAAAACATACTTAAATATTCTATACTTTATTATATGTTTCGTTTGATTCGGTATTCCTTCAGGCATTTGAGTTCTGCAATGAAGTATTGAAATACGGAAAAGCGACGAGCAAGACTAAAGAATAACTGGTCAGAAGTGGTTTGATGTAAAGTTACGCAGACAAAGACTCAGAGTTGAAATTGGGATGCTGAGAACTTTGCTTTGCATGAACGATTTACATTGAGGAAATGAAAATTGTTGAGAAAGTCGTGGTTCCAAAGGACCCGTTTCAGAGTGTCTTATTGCTAGGGATCATATTGACTGGATTTGGTTAACATTCTCAGAAGTGCAATTAAAGGCACAGTTTGACCGTCTTTACCTTGGATGATCGTCATTCTGCGGTCCAGTATATGTATATAAAATTTATTATAACATTATTAAGGTATCTAATTGAGGTATTTTACACTTTAACACTATCTAATCATAGCTGCTGCTGTTGACCGCTGGTGAGATTCGATTATGACTAGATCGGCCGACTATACCCAATACAGCATGGGTCATCACTGCTTAAAATATTATATTTATTTAAGTAAAAAATCGTAGGGGTTTAGGTTAAAACAAAAGTTATGGAAATTAACATGGTAAATAATCAGTATGTTTCCTAATTTAGTTCTGAAGCAGATATTCGTCGATTTGGCGTTACTGTTACTACTCATGATATCTAACAAATAGTCACTATATGAAGACATTGTGTGTTTCACACAATGTCTTCATATAGTTTGGATTATTATAGTTCACTTTGGATTATTATAGTTCGTAAATATCTGCTATGGTATTATGGAACTTCTATCCCTTTGAAAATAATTTACAAATATCTCGCGAAACAATACATACGCATTTAATAAGTCATATCTAGTGAACATACTTGTACTCTCTCTACGAAAGGAATATTCACCGAATTGAATTAATCGGAAAACTATGTTGCAAAACGAATTTTGTTTTCATCAATACATTCAAGCGTTACATTGTGGAAAAGCATATTTAATAACAACAAATATGATAATATTATTTGCTTATTTTCACCTTTGTTTTCATGCTTGAAGTTGTTAAGGGCGCACCGAGCTTTTAAGGCGCGCCGCGTATGTGTGCGTAAGTAAGGCACGCCAACAGCATCCGTCCCCGTCCGACGGCCGAAGAATTACTAAAGCGGATAGGGATAAAGCATTGCGGCTCTTACTAAAATGGAGGGTGGAAAAGTGTGTGTACGAAGCACGTAACTTAGGCCTGCATATGGACTGTGATTTACGTTTTGAAAAGCACGTAGCTCAATCAGTCAAAGGATGCTTTTACAAATTAAAAATGTTGTATCGAATGAGGCCGTTTATAAGTGAAACTTTGCGCATTCAGCTAGTCGAGTCACTTGTCTTGTCAAAATTAAACTAATGGACACAGTTTTTGGAACAACAAACACTACATTCTTAAAATGAAACACCGTCGCAAACTTCACTTGGCCTCCCTTCTATTTGGTATAATAAAACATCAAACCCCAGCTTATCTGTACAAAAAGCTATCTTGGGTATCGTGTCGAAGATCATTTGGTTCTCGGCAGTGCGCGATGCACCTCGCTATAACTCCTCACAAAACAGTAGCTTTTAGAGGTAGTTTTCGCTACGCCGCAACCAAATGTTTACCCCCAATAAGGGATCTGCAGAGTCTTAATAGTTTTAAACTTAGGTTAAAAATATTTCTGTGTGCTCACCAAAAACAGCACAAAAATTTAAAACATGAGACCAGTGCCATTTAGTCTTCCATTGTCAATGTCATTTATTTAATTAAATTATTTGGAATAAATTAATATTTTTTTGTTATGTATCGTTGAACTAATTTGCTTCTTTTCTTTCTTCTTTATTTTTTGTATGATTTTACTTTTATTACCTAGTTATTAATCAATTTATCTTCTAACGGTTAAATTATCAATGTAAAGCCTTGGCATTGTGTTTCCACGACGTCACTCGCTGGATCCATTAGAAGACCAGCGCTGGCTTTATAGCCAGCATATGCTGAGATGGGTCCAATTAAAGACGGATAGCAATACCTTTATTTATATTTTTGTTTTTGTTTAATATTTCTCATCTCATCTCATCTCATCTCGTCTCATCTCATACCATCTCATCTCATTTCATTTCAAAATGGACGGAACATGCGTGAATTTGAGTATTTCCTTCGTGTAATAAAAACAAATACCTATTTGAAAAATGTCATGTGTATACGTTATAGAAAACATGTTGTTTTTTGTATTAGTCAAATACTGATGACTCTCCGTTTAGTATTTACGCCGTACTAAGGGTTTATTTCGTTTTTTAGATTTAACTTTGGATTTTTTTTCCATCGAGTAAATTTTAAGTAATCGTGTTTCCAAAGTGTATGGTTTATAGAATAAATCCTAAAATATAATATATATTATCACATAACTCAAAATTAAGGAATAAAGATACAGCAAGGGATCAAATGAATCACAATTAAGTATCGCTGCCTCGGTGCAGGCTTAAGATTCCGCAAGCCGTAGAGATCTTCGATTGTCTTTCCATAATAATCATGAAGTTGACTCGTTGAACGCGCTCACGTTTTATCCAATCATTTCCTTCTACGTTATGAACGTAAAGAATAACTGGGTATAAAATTTTCGGCGGCGTTATTTTATGTTTATTTTTATGACATTGTCTTTGTAAATGCTGTCCGAATTTTATTAGCAATAAAAAGCAAAACCATACTATGTTGAGATTAAGTAGAGACCTATACTGAAATATGCTTAACTATAATTTTCGTATACATTTGATGCTTACGAAGAAGTCGATCACACATAATACCTACCAACTACCTACCAACTTTTCGAGAGCGTATTAAATTCAGTACGAAATAACAAAAACAATAATTAAATCATGCAAATGTGTTCATCGTTGATAACTTGTAATAATATTTCGACCGCTGGCTGCTGTTAACGTGCGTATTATTTAATTACAAAGCAAACAAAACAATCCCAACTTTTGTTTCGGTTTTCGTTTCATTTCAATCATACACTAGAGTGGCGCTGAATTAAAAACAAACTTATATACGAATAAATATATATGTAATATCGAACACATACAAGTAGGTACTCATTTTTTGAACAACGGTATTGGCGTCTGTGTGAATAATTATGTGAATATAAATTATAAAAGCGACCAAGAGTAATGAATTGCTTTTACAAACATTAGTTTGTGGGTATTTCAATACACCACGGCGCAGGTAACTCTCGTAACGTTGACATATACAACGAATTGTTTCCGCCGCGAGCCATTTAAAACACGATAAATAAGGTAAGTATAGCGTTTCTAAGTATTTTTGATATTTCTAATGATTTTATATAACTAAAATGCAAATAGCAAGCATAGACGAGCACGAGTTTTAAAAGTAACACTATCTGTACTGTATGTTAACAAACAACACTTGCGTTCTCCGTCCTGTAAAATAACAGACTCATTAATATTCTTCTACAGGCTACAGATACCTTTATTTCTTCTAAATCAAATAAGGCTGACTACATTTAATAGTGATATACGAATGGACAAACTCACTTTCATCATTTAATATTATTATGAATGTAAAATTATAATTCGTTTTCAGAATATTGTGCTGTCCCTATTTTACATAATCCAAAGAGAGCGTGGCCGTGGGGTTCCGGGCTAGTAAAAGGTGACTAAGGGTAACACATCCGAAGGTGGAAGCGGCTCCTTATGAGGAACTGATATGCACACTGCGATCCCCAAGCCGACTGCCAAGCGTGAGTGTTACGGCATATTATTATAAAGCGCGACATTCGTGACGTCATAACCAAACCTTTGTCAAACCGACTCAAGTTGGCTTCAGCCCAAACGACTAAGGGAAGGTAGATTATCTAGGTAGAATGTCTCTATTTACTTTATATTCATTGTGACAGGTACAAATATTTCATACGCCATTCCCTACTTGTTATTTTTATAACAATGAAAACTGACAAAATAAAATAGTATACATTATATATATTACCACGAAAAAACGTATAAATATCCAATTTGTTCGCAGATATAGTAGCATGGTTTTAGCACGTATTTATTTTCAGATTTGTATTCACTAATTCCTTCCGAGGTTCACGGAAGATAAATTGTAGTGTGTACTCGCGGTGGCAGTTTTCCCCTTAATTGGTGTCTAGATGACCGATTAAGGGCCGGAAAATATTGACATAATAGACAGGCTAATCTGAGCTTGGTTTGAAGCGTCCGAGCGCTTGCTGTGCTGTTCTAATCTCAATGCCAAGGAATATAAAGTGACAGATGTATTCGCAATCGAAGGGTATATAATTGTGAACATTGATGAGTCATGTATACTAGGAATTCAATGAATCAAAAATAATTCTGTGCCATACAAGTCCACAGTTTCGAGAAAAACTAGGTAGGTGAGGCAGTTCATGTAGGTTTATTGAAATGTTGTAGTAATTTAGTAGTAATAATACTACATAATAGGTGTTGACTTCCTGAATATTCGTATCAATTTCGTTCGCGGAACTGATACAGTTATTTTCTTCCTGCGGTTTTTAGTTATATATATATATATGTTTTCGCAAAGTGGCGCCTGAATTTTTGTATTGATATAGACTTATTGCAATGAAACAGATATTGTAGATAACAGAATAAAAAAATAAAAAATAATAATTACTGAATTTTGCAGAAACTGTTCAGGACACTGGAACTGCAAACTGGAACTAAATAGCAATAGGATCATCCCATATATTAATTATTTAAGGTATTACATTTGACCTGAATATATCTGGCGAATCAGGCTTGGATACCTCTGCCAACATTTCGTAGACATATAATCGTAATCGTTATTTTTGTGAAGATAACAGTATACAGATAACCTAACGCAAATAGCAAAATATGTGTAACAGCTAATAATTTTATGAAGTGAAGATATATAATAATGTCTCCAATATATATTAAGATTAGATTAAAATCATATATAAAAAAAAATTAAATGTTCATACGTACAAACCTGTAATATTATAGGGAAGGAACTACCAACCAAGATACGGGTGTTTATATACCCAGTTTGGTAGGTAGAGCCGCAAATTTGAAGCATGTACTTAAAATGAATAAATACAATTTTGAATTTGAATTTTTTGAATTTGAACCTAGTGTTGGGTTGTCTGGAAGAGATCGCTCCCAGCAATAAGACCGTCCATCGTCACACCTACTCTTACTTTTTATGTTTTTAAGTTCTACGTTTGTAAATTTGTATTGTGTCAATAAAGTGTTATCTATGTACGCGTATAATACATGCGTTTCGTAAAATGACATAAGATGGCACGTAGGATTAAAAAAAACGCCGCTTACTGAATCCGTTTAGTTACGTCGATCATATTTTGTGTTTATGCTGTGATTATGTTTGTGTGGGAATTTCTCTCATTTCAGATTTTGTGGCCATGTTTTAATTCTTACATAAAGAATTCTTAAAAATCTCTTTTAGAAATAAAGACTGGTCCTTAAAATAAATAAATACATAGGTATTTTGTAAAAGTAGTTGTACAATGTAAATTAATATATCACAATATAAAAATGTATTCATCATCGTAACATAAATTTTATTTTAAATTATTTTGTAATTCGGTGTGATAATAAACTTTAAGCTGTGGATATGATAAACCTATTGTACAAATCTAAAAACCACACTTGTTTCAAAAATGCTTCGAGTATATTGTTTCTTGGAAATATTTTTATTAAACAATACCATTACAATAATCACATTTTTTAAACTATAAACCTTGACATGTAAGTACTTGAGTACCTGCTCTGTATATGATCATTATGTGGTCAGTTCAACTTATTATCCATAAAACACACGCAAATTAAATTTGAAATATTAATGTTCCAGGGTGCAGCGCAGTTCGTCACTTGTAGCGAAATGCACCTGTTATAGGTGGAGGTAACCGCTTAACACCAGGTGAGTCTCGTTCTTGTTCCGTGACAATATAACATACAAATTGGCAAAAAAATAATTTCCCAAGAGGTATATAAGAGTTACTTTAAAGAACACAGTTTATACGCTCACGTTTCTACATGTTTTATGTGCGATTATTTGATATTTATAACAAGAGGCGAGCCTTTTCCCGCGGAAGCACTTTTAGACTGCTACTGTTTTTTTGTCACAATTATCCAATAACAAGTCCATCCCGAGAACATAACCTACTACCTCAAGAATGCTAGACTATTAATTACAAAAAGATGTTTATAACATAACAGCTTATTTCCTTTCTCATACACATCGTTAGTGTCTTAAATACGTTTATTCCTCCACGTAAAGATATCCTGATTACATTTCATAAAAAATATTTTGATGTAGGTAAACATTCGTAGGCGCTTCACACAACCCCAATGATAAAGCATTTACCGCGCACGTTCTCGCGGGATCACGATAGAGCTATTTTACACATAGCTACACATTTGAAGGAGCTGTAGTAGTTGCATTTACGCTACTTCAGAGTTCGAACGAAAAGTTCAACGTTAAGATGTGACTGGCAAAGTTTGATCAGTGGAAAAGTTTTAATTGCTACTGAACAGCATTTTCAGTCAGGCAGTTCATTTTCGAAGTATTTTATTTGTACAGCGGGAGTAAGTTGCTTTTGGAACTATTTAGATATACCTGGTCGTGAGACCAGATGGTGAATCCCTTATGTCTTTGGAAGAAAAGATATGTGCATTTTTTTATCCTATATATGTTAATTAGAGTATCTTAAAAACCACTTTATCGACGTGAATGAAATTTAAATAGGAATAATTTGGAGGGATAATCTAGACTCACCAAAATTTGTCCACAATAATTGATGAAAATATCGACGATCATACATTATCAAAAATAAAATGCAGGCTAACTGGACGCACGTTTTTTTATAAGTCCGTAAATAGTACTGAAACATTTTATGTTTTTAAATATAATTGCACATGTGTTTTTCACCCTTTTCAAACTGAGTTCAGATTTCGCGGAAAAATGCGAAGTTTTGATCGTATTATATGTATTATTTGAAAAAAAACTCGGATGGGGAAAATCTTGACCAACCATTTTTTTGTATTAGGTAGGTATTATTTGTAAGGGATATGAAAGACACACATAACATCAGGCTTTCCCATCACCGAAGACGAAGACAGAAGTGATTAGTTACTAACGTTTTGCTGATAATTTGTTTTTATAATATGAAGCGATGAGGGGGACAAGTCGCTCGCCAAATAGTAAGGGTTCTTTACAATGTCGTTGTTCTTTTTCTGCTTAGCACTGCACTGCACTCATCGCTCCGAGATGTTATTCTTATTGTGTTATTCACCCCGTAATTTAACTACATTACCCTTCACGTCAAATTATTTTATTGGACCATTTGATAAATCAATTTTTCGGGAAGATAATTCGTTACGAATGGTACCTATAGTCAAAACAACACATTATTTTTCAGTCTGAAATATGACTTTCCTAAGGTGTGCATCGACTTGGTGGCGTGCCAAATACACGTCTGCAATTAGCCAAAACTACGCTCAAAAACAAGTTCGGAAGCAATTAGCAGATGTAGACTCAAAGGACCACGTTTAACCAGTTTACTTTAGTCCGCCAGCGGATGAGATTTGTTTTCAAATTTTAATGACAAAAAATCTGCTGTAGGTTGAGTGAAAAATGTGTTTTCTGCGTGGATTGGAAAAAGTTTGTTGTTTTTTCATTTCGCTTATTTTGAGAGGTTGTTATTGATTTTTGGGTCGGTGCTAAAAGGTTATAAAAGCTTGAGTTAAAATATCTTTGCATCTTTTTCTCGATTACTTATAAGGTCACCATCATTTTGAATACGAACGCAGGTTATTTCATTTACGAATTATAAACGCATATAATTGACAACTTACGATGGTATGACGGACAAGACGAACTAGTCTCTTGCTTGATGGTAAGCGCACATTGCACCTACAAATTACAAATCGTGTTAATAATGATCTCATTGAGTACAATTTTCAATGTGATCATTATTAACGTTTTAATTTAAATAACTGAACAGTATTACTTTTCCAATCTGATAATATTATATTGTTCATATTTCCGCCAAAAACAGCCCTCGAACTACATTAGTTCTATGCCACTCGTAACTTACGATCGAAATCAGTACTAATATTAAAAATGCAAAAGTAACTCTGTCTCTCTGTCTGTCACGCTTTCACGCCAAAACTACTTGACCGATTTGAATGAAATTTGGTAGGGAAAAACATAGGATAGTTTTTATCCAACTGCGCAAAAAGAGGTTAATGTTTTTGCGCGATAACCGACATACGCGCGGGCGGAGCCGCGCCCGTAAAGCTAGTTATGTATAAAGAACAAATATAAAAAACATTTCTCAAAATGTGAGACGTGAAATTCATCCCACATCCGACATATGTTTTGTAAAGCGATGTCAATGTACAGGATATATATAAATGTAGTGGTAAACAGAGCAGTAAATATCTATTGTCTGGCTGGACTATTAGTGCGCGTAAATAAATGAAACGATTGGGTCGTAGGCAACGGGGGTGAGCGAGGCGTGCATACGTGCACGGGGAATAGAAAGTTCGCTTTGTTTTAAAGAAATGTTTATAAAGCCCGAAGGTAGGTGATAAATTAATTAATAAAATTATTATATATTATTTAATTAATTAAGGTTTGGTGATTGCTAGCAACTCATCCAAATAAACCTGACTACTTCTGTGTACTAACTCACAATTCGCTACGCTTGTAATTTATCTTGTAAATTTATAAAACTGTTAATCAAGGGATGTAAACAGCGATATGTTATAATGTATAAGTGCCTATTACCCTTTTTCCTAAGTTGAAGCATATAGGTATATAGACAACAGACATATTTTCAGTTCGTCCACTATCTGCCCCAAAGCACAGAAACTCTTAGGTATGAAAGGTTTTACCAGTAACCCAGCCAAGGTGCCACCTGACATGAACAGAACTTGTCAAGCCCCGCTTGTTATCTTCCATTATATATATTGTCATTTATGTCATCAACTTTAGAACCAAAAATCCACAACATAGTCATGGTAGACCTATACAATTAGCAAGTGTAAAGATTATTATTTTCTCGTCACATCGTAGGTAATTAAGGCCAATGAGGTAATGCCGGTATGTAGGACAGATGTACTACTGTCACAGCTGCGAATAAAGGAATACTGAAGTAAGCAGTCCCGGTCCAGAAACGGTAAAGTCATCAGGGAGTGCTTGGGTGTTTGGTGGCACAGGTACCCCTGTGTAAAAGCACAAAGTATTGATGAAGACCTTATGAGATGGCGAGCGTACACTGCCATCAAAAAGGTAGTAGAAAGCTAGAAAGAAGCAGCCTGCCAGTAGATACCTAGGTAGGTGGAACTCGAGGAAACAAGCATGGCCATATAGAATAATAACCACTGGCGACGACTGACAACATACTGACTATTGACTCTGAGATCCCAGCGATTCGTCTATCCTTAATAAAGGTTTAAAGTACCTAAACTTAAATTTTCTAAGAATAGATGAAAGTTTGACTAGGAAATCATTGGTGACATTTGTTCTGCTTGTCAGGCAGATAAGATTTTTTGGTGTAGCATCTAATAAAAAATATTATTTTATATTTTCGGGTTCCAAATTCAAATGACATTAGTGATCGGTGTGTATAAAATTAAATTTAAATAAAAATAAAAATTTATTTAATCCAAATAAGTATAACGAAATCCAAAATAACATTATCACCTGACTTATTCCTAATTTACTTCGTTAAGGTTCGTTTTGATTAATACATGAAAGTTCTTTTTCACTTCTCATGCTCGTCAATTTTCTTGTTTATGCCCGATGCGGTGTAAGCATATGGAAACGGCTCTTTATGGTATTGTTCTCGCCTGTGACTCGGGCTGTTAAACGTCTTGGCTAAATTAACTTTTTTTATGAACTCGTTGAACAATCCACTATTATTAGTTTCTAGGTATTTTTCCTCAAAATGTTTCGATACGTAGTAGTGGTATGCATATAATATTTATCTCACCCAGACTTTATTATACAATGTGTTACAAGTTTTTCCTCTTCCATGTCTTGTATCTCCTGCCCGTAAACTGCAAATTTACATTTCCATTAAATTGTCTTTTCTGCATTTAACTTTTTTAAGACTTAGAGTAAATCAGCATCATGATTACCGGATTATTTAGAACAGTTTGTGCCACATGTATAGTCGTTTCCTTCGCGGGTCAAACAGCCGTGCCCCAAGGGACACATCCTGCAGCTCGAGCTACCTATAAAATTTTACGATCTTGCTGTATGAAACATTATGGCCTTTCTAGACGTCACTTAATACTGGATGACATAGTTTGTAAGTGGAGGTTAGGAGATAAATGAAATTGTTGGTAATATATATCTATAGAAGAAGAATCTATAGAAGCAAGGATTTCAATATACCTCTACTTGAGAAAATTTTCATTTTTCAAAAATTGGCATATTTTAGTTGCTGAATAGAGTGGCAATACTGTACGTAAGTATTAACTAAAATTGACATATGAAATTGACGTTTTGTTAATATGTCACTTGAATGAACATATGCGAAATGCGGGTAACTAAAAATATTTGTGAACTTGAACTTGTTGGATTTAGAATAAATAGTTTGTAGCTCTGTGTTGAAATAAATATAACTTGTTTAAACAAATACATAAAATACGACATCTCATTGAGAACAATTATAAAATAAACGTTAAAAATATTCAAACTAGGTATGTGGGCATTTTTTTATTGTAATAACTGTGTAAATAGTAATTTCTTAAATTACTTGTCTTTTCATACTGTGCTTCGGTTGTTTCTCAGTATAATTCAAAACCGCTCGAGAGTAATTTCGTGTGAGACTTATACATCTTTGTAAATACAATTTTTCTTCCTTCAGCTGTGCATATAAGCTACGGAACCTTCGTTAAGTATTTCTATATCGAACTTCAAAACATAGATATCTAGCAAAAGTGATGCCTCCTTTAGACCAACCCTTTCAAAGTAATGATATGTTTATAAATTTAGTTAAAAGAAAGTTAACACAATCTTTATACGGCAATACAGCGTGCAAAAAGCACTCTTCTTATTCTTATTCCCATTCCCGTTTCCGTTTCCGTTCCCGTTCCGTATTAAAAGTAAATTTCAGGTATGGAAATATTTTTATTTCTTCGAGTGCAGTTGAATTTACAGACACATAGCGTTTATTTCTACTTCTGTATCAACAATGTTACTAATGGCCACAACTAACAATTGTAGCTCTGCAATGAATCAAAGACATATCATGTTATAAATTCTCATAATATAATAGGTACAAACATAATTAGACATTTAGTTGAGTTTTCCGAAACTAATGTATTGTACAGAGGTGTTAACGTTAATGTTATCTACACAAAAATAAAGATTAGAAGTTCATATCCACGAAAGTTTGGCAAATGTATCTAAGCTTCAGTATCGCCAGATGTGTTCTGTATTAGCCGGATCGTTCACTGCTGAACATAGCCTCCCCCATTTAGGGGGTATTTGCCACAATCCCCACGCTTGGCAGGCGGCTTGGGGATCGCAGTGTATAATGACAGTTGTTTAGAAGGCACTGCTGCCCACCTTCCAGTATTTTTTCCCTTAGACGCCTCTTACGATATCCACGGGAAGATATGGGAAGGTGCAATTCTAACCCGGTTAAGGTTATAACGTCACACAATACAATTAGAGTTGCAAATACCACTATCTATTATTAGAAATGGAAGTGCAGAATTGTTGAATTGGACTACATAGATGTGGATGAAAGTAGAATTCATGAAAGCTTATGAGAATTTATGAATACTCTCTTTTGTGTGATCTCCGGGTGATCACTATTTGAGCTTTTTCGCTTTACAAGGTTTACAGGATTTTGTTAAATAAGGACTTCTGAGAACGTCTCATAATTAAACAATTTTACATAATAATATTAAAAAATAAAAGTAAGTCTTTCCATTCGTTCATAACAATTTAATATCTAAACTCATTTTAATTTGATTTCGATGGTTTGACTTATATCTGTAGCCAGGAGAAGAATATCAATTAATCTGATGTTCTACACGACGGAAAATGCAATCGTTGTTTGTTACCCAATACACACATTTTTGACTGTAATAAATTTATTACTAAATTTATGTTGACTCGGGATAGGATGTACCTACCTAAGAAATATAAAAATCTGATTGCTACTTTGGTAGCTTATAATATTGAGTCGGTTATAGGAAATATAACCAAGTCTTCTATTGACGCTACAGATTTTAGTACATGTACTAATAGAAATGTTGAGTCAGACTATTTAAACTTTTAAGTCCGACAACAGGGAAGTGTTCTGACATAGCACTGTACTACCAAAATATAAATCGCTTCCCTGGCAAAATACTTGAAATTGAAATGCTCTTAGATAAATATCCTTTTGATATATTATGCTTTACTGAAACATGGCTAAGAGCAGATAGGGGAAGGTGGGGTAATTGCGAACACCTAAGGGAGAACTGTAATAAAACAAAAAGAAATAAAGTTATAAAAGTCATTTATTGAAAAATGTTAACTTAAACTAATCATGTTGGTGCTCTCATAATCAACTTTGATAAATATTTAGTATAAAATCAAATTTTGAGGAAAAAACAAAACACTTGGTGTCCGGAATTACCCGCAGCATGTGGGGTAATCACGAACATAGCCTAATCGGCACAGAAATCACAGAGAAACCCTCTAGACGTGCTTTCACCACTGGTACAATTTTCGTGGGCCCAGAGTTTACATTTATAGCATATTATACAGTCTTCGATTATTGGAGGTTCATACTTTTCATTACAAATCCAACAATAATATACTTTTTCATTTTCCGTAGCTCTCTTAGTGGATTTATTTTCACACCTTTCTTTCTTTTATTGGTAATATCAGTCTTATTTTCCTCTCTTTCCCCTTTAATAGAAATATTGGGATTTATTTTTTTAAAATCATAAAACCAATATTTTCCCGCCATTGCAGTATTCTTATCGAAATAGTGTTTTAATTTATTTACTTCAACAAATTTGAAAGCTATTTTTCGCACCATCTCTATAGTTAAACCATAAAATTATTTGCTACATTTTAAAATGTGTTCTTCTAATTCCTTTTCTTGTCCTTCAGTAAATATGGCCTTCCTTCCAGTGTGGCATCTTTACAATATCTTTGTTGAGATAGTCGTGTATACTTAGTGCTTTTTGGAACAGCAGATACAGTGACTGCTTTTCCCAGTGAAGATGATTTATTTTTAACTTCTTGAGCGGCTCTTTCAAGGTCTTCTAATTTTTATTTTTTCTCCGTCTTCCTTTTATAATCAAGCGGCATCTGAAATATGTTTGACGTTTTAAAAATTGTTAAACTGGACCTATAATAGTAAGCGGGGTAATCACGGACGTCCGAATTTGCCCCACTCAATTCGTCCGCCAATACCCGATACACACAGAAACCTAAAACTATTTAATTTTTTGAGGTTAGAAACTTGCAATGCCCGTGGTGATTATTTAAATAAGTTATATATTAATTCGTTACTTCACAACAAAAATATCAGATTACTATTTTTTGCATAGAGTATAATACACGTATACAATTTATATAAAAAATTAGATGAAATTACAAGAAGAAAAAAGGATTAACTTACCTTGAACACCGAGTGCGGCTTCACCTCACCTGTTACTGTTCGGCACTAAGTTCGGGTCCGACTCACGATTGCGATACTCGAGATATCTACTATTTCTTTCTAACATGCGAATACCTTAGTGTTCGCCATTACCCGCCGTCCGTGATTCCCCCACCCTCCCCTACAATGTTATTTAATGTTAAGAATTTTAGTGTAGGCAGTGCGTTTAACAGATCATCTGCAGAAGGAGGAGGGTGTATTATTCTTGTAAATAATAACTTAAAATTTAAAGAACGCCGTGACTTAGTCAGATGTTCTGTCGAACGTGTCTGTGAAGTTGCTTGTGTGGAGGTGGACAGGCATCTTGTGTTGTGTGTATATCGACCACCAACAGATCAAGGTCGTGCTCAAAATTTTGCAGAATTTTTATCCACTATGGAAAGTATACTGCGGAAAATCTCTAAATGCAGAAAACCCATATTTGTATGTGGTGATTTTAATATAGATATTTTAATGAATTCTAAAAATAAGACTGATCTTATTTCATTATTTAAGTCATTTAATTTGAAATTTCTGTTCTGTGAGCCCACTAGGATAACAGACACTTCATCTACCTGTATAGACAATATATACTCAAACTGTAAGATTAAAGAAAAGTTAATATTGAAAGGTATTAGGTCTGATCATGAGGGCCTTGCGATAAAATTTGATGGAAATAGAGAAACAGAGAGGTATGAAGTTGAACATAGGCCGTTAACAACCAGTAGGCTAGAAATTCTCGGTACCAACATAGAAGCTAAGCTTGGCATAACAAGTTTTTCTCACTGTGACCCGAATGACATCTACAATAACTTATTTTCTTTAGTAAATATTGAGTTTCAAAAAGTTTGTCCAAAAATAAAGAAACAAATAAATGGAAAATTGAAGTTTGGTGATTGGGCAACTAGAGGTATCCGAAAAAGTAGAGATTATTTGTTTGATCTGTATCGCAGGAAAAATTTAACATCTTGCAAGCAGTTTCATGATTATGTTAGGAACTATTCAAAAATTTTTAAGTCTGTTTGCTTGTGTGCTAAATCTCTTTTTATTAGAGACAAAATTAGCAAGTCTAAAAATAAAATAAAAACCATTTGGAAGACTATAAATACTGAGACTGGTAAGAATAAACCTAGAGATTCAACATATGTCTTAACTATTAATAAACATCAAATCTCTGATCCAATACAAGTGGCGAATATATTTGAACATTTTTTTTCTAACTTACCCCTAGAAGCCACTAAATCATTGGATTCTTGTCCCAATGTAGCAGAAGCCCTATTAAAACATAATTTTCCCTGCAAAACACCGGACTTCTCTTTCAGATACACGACAAACTTTGAAATTATAAAGATATTCAAAAGTTTAAACATAAAGAGTACTGAAGACTTGTGGGGTATGTCAGTTAAAGTGGCAGAGTCTATTATTTGCATTATTGCACCATACTTAGTAACAATATTCAATCTTTGTGTTGATAGAGGAAGTTTCCCCGACTTAATGAAACTAAGTAAAATCACTCCAATTTTGAAGTCGGGGGCTGCATCTGACCCTTGCAATTATAGACCTATTTCCATCTTACCCGTTCTGAGTAAAGTATTCGAAAAAATTATGCTCAAACAACTTTTATCTCATTTTAATGAGCATAATATATTGAATGAGAATCAGTTTGGTTTCACTAAGAGCAGATCGACAACAGATGCAGGTGTTCAATTGATGTCACATATACTTGAAGCCTGGGAGAGTTCACATGATGCTATTGGCGTATTTTGTGATCTTTCCAAGGCATTCGACTGTGTAGAACACTGCACTCTGATTCGTAAGCTTTCACACTATGGTGTTCGTGGAAAAGCTTTGAATCTAATAGAGTCATATCTGTCTGACAGGCTACAGATGGTTGGAATAAATGGCAATACTTCTTCCGGGTCTTTCGTAAAAATAGGTGTACCGCAGGGATCAATTATGGGACCTTTTCTGTTCCTAGCGTATATTAATGATCTGCCTTGCATGGTCAAAGATTTCTGTGATATTGTTTTATTCGCGGATGATACCTCTCTGATTTTTAAAGTAGATAGGAAAGATAGTGAACTCATTCATGTAAATAATGTGTTATCTATGATCTCTGGATGGTTCGCCGCTAATAATCTTCTGTTAAATTCAAAAAAGACCAAATGTTTAAAGTTTTCATTACCAAATGTTCCTTATGTTGAACCAAACATTAAGCTTGGCCTAGATAAACTCTCTATTGACAAAGCGACAGTCTTTCTGGGAATCAAAATGGATTCAACTTTACAGTGGGATCCACATATACATGATCTAGCCGGAAGACTTAGTTCTGCTGCATATGCAGTTTGTAAGATAAGACAGTTAACAGATGTAGCTACTGCACGGCTAGTTTATTTCGCATACTTCCACAGTATTATGTCGTATGGTGTATTGCTGTGGGGAGCTGCTGCTGAGATAGAGACAATCTTTATCTTACAAAAGCGTGCAATTCGAGCCATATATGAAATGGATCCTAGGGAATCTCTAAGGGATCTTTTTAAAGAAATTGATATATTAACTGTACCGAGTCTGTATATATTTGAAAATATTATGTATGTTCGGAAAAAATTGAGTAAATTTAAATTAAACAGTGACAACCATCATTACAACACTAGGAACGAATATAAATTAACGGTACCATGTTTTAGATTAGCAAAGACAAATAAAAGGTCCTTTTTAGGTAATTGTGTGCGGTTTTATAATAAAATTCCCGAACATATTACAATGCTCACAGAAGGAAAATTCAAATTGCACGTGAAAAATATTTTGATGAAGAAATCCTACTACACAGTTTGTGATTACTTAAACGACAAAAATGCTTAGAAAATTCCACCTCTGCCAAGCCATCACATGTCTCCTACGTAATTTAAACAAATATTGTAATAATTGTATTATATTGTTTATAACACATTGTAAAAAGACGTTTAAAAGAATGGCCCCGAGTTTCTTGCCCGTTCTTCTCGCAGTGGCTCTATAAACATTTTTTGCTGAACGTGGCAGTACAATGTAGAATATTTCAATATTAAAATTTGTAATTGACCTTCATAAGAGCGTCGTAGACGCCTAAATTGAATAAATGATTTTGAATTTGAATTTGAATTTGACACTTCGATAGTGTTTACTATTATTACTTGTAATTAGTGCTTATTATTTGAATTTAATTTTTAAAACATAATTAGAAATATAAAAGCGTAAATCATTTGTTTCACTGACGTAGCATATCATTTATACTTTATTTGTCGAGTTTTAAATGGCTCGCAGCGAAAACAATTCGGTGTTAGCCGTGCCATCCTTCAACATTGCAAGAGTGACCTGCGCCGTAGTGTTCTGAATATCCCACAAATTAATGTTTTCAAAGCAATTCATATCTCGTGATCGCATTTATAAATGACATTCAAATAATTATTCACATAGAATCCAGTGCCGTTGTTCACAATATACAATATACCTACTTAAATGTGTTCCATACTACATCTATATTATGATGGTATATACGTTTGTTTTTAATTCAGCGCTGCTGTAGTGTATTATTGGATGGAAACGAGATATGGGATGGTTTTTTTTTGCTTTGTAATATAATTAGTGCGCTTATTAACAGCAGCCAGTGGTTGAAATATTATTTCAAGTTATCAAACGATGAACACATTTACATGTTTTTATTAATATTTTTGTTATTTTGTACCGAATTTTATACGCTATCTAACATTTGGTAGGCAGTGCAGTCAACCCCTGCGTAACCATGAAAAGTATACGAAAAGTTAAAACGTAGTAGTTAAGCTTATGTACCTAGCTATCTACTTAATGTAATCATGGCATGGCTTTGCTTTTTAGTTACTAATGAAATTCGAACAACATTTACGAATATAATGTCATAAAAATTGGTATAAAATATCAGCGATGAAAATTTTATATCCTGTTATTCTTTACGTTCATAAAATAGAAGGAAATGATTGGATAAAACGTGAGTGCGTTGAACGAGTAAAGTTCATGATTGTAATGGAAAAACAATCGAAGATCGCTGCTACTTGCGGAACACTAAAAACTTCGAGCAAAAAAACAAAAGCGATACATTGAAAAAGGGTATTAATAAAAGCTGCAAAATTTTACATTGAGAGAATAAGCGAATAAAGTTTTTATGTTGGGATCGTGATACTTCGTGTATATTAAATGTATTATGAAGGTTTATAAAAACCATGGATGCATATCCTCCATGAGATAGTGATAGTGGTGTCATACATCTGCATTTATTTGTTATGTTTTGTGTCTCATGTAACACAGGATGACCAAACCAACGCCGGTTTGCGACTGAGATTTTTTGTCTGCAAAACCCAATTACTCTGCAAACATTAACGTTCATTTCGCACGTTTAATAATAAACCGGAATAAGTCAAAAATTAAGGATTCCCACTTTTGTTAATAAAACGAACTAACTCCGATTGAAGAATCTATCGGTAAAATCCCACCATGCAAAACAAACTATAAAGGCCGATTTTTAGATCACCCCTCTCTTTATTACAAAAGCACGCGAAAAGTCAATTCATGCTATAAAGAATCATTCAGTGATGCGGCGATCGTGTTGTGTGAAATGAAGCGTTGTTTTGTGACTATAGTGGAGTAAGGTAAAATAATTCGGTTTATTTTCAAACACAGGTGAAACTATTTTACTTCATTTTTTTATAGACTGTCATGTTTTCGTTATACTTCACTTCAGTTTTAAACGGTGTTACAATACAGCATGTACTATTTGGACTTGTTGCAGTTTATCATTAAATTATAATTGTATAGTTAAGAAAAATTGCGTATTAGTGCGTTTTAGCATTAGATTATTACTTTTATTCGCGAATTAATTAATTTTACATCACTTTATTGCCAAAGCTATCGGTAGATTTATATAATACTTGTGTTTATTTCGGTTTACATTTAAAATGATCCTAAAGTCTAAAAGTACTCTAGCCATTGCTGCAGTTTATTACAAAATGTCCTTTAATTATATTTTAAATACTGATTAATAAAAAGTATTAAATCACTAGTTCCATAGTTTAAATCCTGTAGAGGACGCCTGAAAATAGGAATAGGAAAATAAAAAATAGGAAACGCCTAAAACTTTCTGTAATAAGAGTTAATGCTTGATGTAAGTACTGATAAGGATATTATGTTGGATGGACTGTTACGAATAATTCTAAGCCAGCCGAAATATAAATAACGTCGTGATTACGTACTTACATGTGCATTACCCCTGACTGTAAATTTACAAATTAGTAACCGTACCATCACGTTTGCGTTAAGATTTTTATTATCACCCTTATGTTTTTAGCATCATGATCTTTGAGTAAAATTTTAACGCAAACGAAATAGTTAAGTTTACTTTCTTTCAATCTTACACTCCTCGGGGTACAGTATCCATAATACATTTTCACGTAATATTCTCTGAATTATTTTAGTAAATAATACGGGATAACTCACGTGAATCAGTCAGATAGCTCCGACTATAGTTTTAACCACAATAGGTCTTTTCCAACGGAAGCTCGGGAAGCCCGCGTTGACGTCTCGCTTAGCAGGTTAGGTTAGGTTAGCTATGAGAAACGTCAACGCGGGCTCCCCTTGAAACAGACCACCGCATGTGGTTGAAACTATAGTTGGAGCAGTTTGACTGAATCACGTGAGTTATCCCGTATTATTTTCTAAAATAAGTGTTAACCACGTTAGTTTCTCTGAATTAATTGAAAGTTTTACCTTTTTATTTAATGTTGTGTATAAATTCTTTAAGAGTTTGTTTAATGAAACAGACGATCAAGTCCAACACAGCATACAAAAACACAAGATCTCCAGCTCACGATGGAAGAAGTCAAGGCCGCCACGTCAAAATCACCACCATTCAGAAAGTTCAGGTTGCCAGCGTCATCATACCACCACGAAAATTAGTAAGCGGTACTTCAAAGTGGAAACAAAAGTTAGCCAAACATTTACGTAACAAGATATCAAATTACGAACGCAGATTAGGTATGTCCGAAAACCCAACAAAGCCTATTATTTTATTATTGGTAATTAACAAATGAGATTCTTTAAACTTTTTTTCAAAGCTACCTTGAACATTTTGATTCGAAAGAGATGTGTGGTGAACACAGCAAAAAACAGCAATAACTTTATAGAAGATGACTTACGTGGAAAATATGGTAATTATAAAAAAATAATCCCAAATTGATAAAAGGTTTATTAAAGAGCAAATAAATATATCTTTCTTCCGATCTAAAAAAATGTATGTATCATCTTTGTTTGTCCTATAAAAATTCAACTTTGGAGCAAGCACAAGAGCTTAGCAGAAATATGACTAACATCGTGAGTACAAGATACTGAGTAGAGATGAATAAAAGCTTGATCGAAAAAAAAATCTGATAAAAAAATACCGTCTGGTTCATGATATACCTTTATATGTAGGAAACACAAACTACCATCACGATTTTCTTTAACCGTTACCTATATTTTTGAGTGTGATGAAATTAAATGGGTGTTAAATAACGGCTACTCTTCTTTGGCCATCGAAGACATCATCTACATAATGCCACCAGTAACATGGTTTTTCACTAGCGCTCCTCATGATTTCCCTCAAAATGTTCCATATAAATATTGGCCACAACTGGCGCTTTAGGAAAGCCTAGGTGACTCCTTCCATTTGCATGTTATAATTAATTCGCTAAAGAACCGTTTGACACAAAACATTCACTCAGCTCTGTGTAGTCATTGGGTATATCAGCTCCGTGGAGTAGGTCAGCAATGATTTTTATAGCTTCTTTCAAGAACACATTTGTGATAAGTGATGTCACATCGAAACTTATAATTATTTCCATCGGTAGTATACGTACATCTGCTAGCAAGTTAAGAAAATGTCTGGAATCCTTTACGTAGGATTGGGTTTTGCTTGTAACTGTTGCAGGACATTTGCAAGTATAGAGACTGTTTGTATGTAGGTGCATCTATCTGACTGACAATAGGCCTCAGAGGCTAGTTTGTAGTAACTGAGTCGTTTCAAACAGATAAAAAAGGCACTTTTGAATCTCTAAATAGCTCTTTTTGGAAGGAATCGGACGCGAAGCTTGATTGAAATAGGTACGTGCATTTGGAAATACTTGGAGCACATTAGTATGGACGCACAAGAACCATTGAACATTATTTTTTATTCTGATAATGTACAGGTCAGAATAAATATAATTTTATAATGACAATTTCTATGTATGCTGTTTATCTTTTTAAAATCCAAAGCATCACTACTAATTCATGATTCGAGGGCATACGCAAAATAAAGCAGACAACATAGGTATACAGTCTGATAGACAAGAAGTTAAAAAAATGTTAAGTCATCCCAATCTTTATATAACACCACCAACACCCAGTTCAATATATAACAAAATTTAACCCCCCGATCAACCAGTATTTTGGATCTTCAACTGTTACAAGAAGAATAGGACTTAAATTTTTGTACAGACGAAAGCAACCAAAATGTGAACTGCAATGATATAAAAGTATTATTTTACTTAAAGATATCTTACAACGACGTCATAGAAATAACCATGAAGGCAGCATATACGCAAAAACAGGAGATAAGTGCTTATAAAAATTAAGACTAAGACTTAATTGCAAAGGTTCTGATTTCATCTTAAGTTATGCATGTTTTTACAACTCAATTCTTAAACTTTTTGATAAGTTTTGATTAATATTTTGAGAAGTCACAACTCACGAGACTGATTAAGACGAATAGGTAAAATCTACGACAAATAATTCAAAGTAGACATTTGTCATAAGTTCCTAATACGACTGATTATTATAATAATATGATTAGGTTAAGAAAGCAGTTACAATGACTTTTAAAATGTATTTTACATTATCAAATTATAGGTATATTGCAAAATATTTCTGTATTTTTGTTTCCATTTTAATTTTAAAGTGTAATAAAAATTATACATCTGATAAGATCATATTATTTATTAATACTGTACAGAATTATGAAACATTAGTTTACATATTTTTTGAAACTTGATAATTGTTTTTTATACTAAACTGACATAAGTCGAAACAGTAGAAAATAAACTTCATTTATTCATTTGATATAAATAAAATAATTATATTGCTATGTCAGCTATATTCGCTATACATCTGGCTTTAATTTAAGACCAAGAAAGTAAAAATACCACTAAAAACACGTGAAAACCATCAAAATGTTTTCAACAAGATAGATACTCAAAACTTTGAACGCGATTTCCCAAAAAAGTGAATTTTTGTCTTATTCCGGTTTATTATTAAGCGTGCGATTTGTTGTTGACCTTTCGCTACTTTGTCACCAGTCGATACATAATCAAAATAGGAGCCATTTATATTGTTATGATTCTGCTTCCGTTCATGTATTTTTGACATTGTCGTCATAAAAGATCTATCTGTATTTTATCAAACCGTCTAAGTATTCAACAATGTACTACTATTTGGTCTTCGATGAAATATTCTAAAGTAATTTGGTTTCCGACCGAGTAGCTGCCAAAATTCACCAAATAATTTCCTGACATAAAGAACATAATTTATTCTTGAACAGGATTCATTCTCCTCATGTGTTGGTGGTGACAGAAGGCCCTTAAGGTTAATGTAGGCTTGTCATCGGATATTGGGCCCAGACCGTACGATTTGTCTGCTGTCATGTAGAGTTGGATACTGGACTGGAGGTGAGATCCGGTCGAACAATATACATTATTAAGCGTATCGATTTTTGATGAATAGCTATAGAGAGGGAAAGAAGTATTAATTATTCCTTGAATATATTTTTTTTTTACTCGTATTTTAGAACGACCTTCTATTTACTGTGTAGAGTTTACCAAGTAATCACAGGAAAATTAGGTGGAAGTGTTACTAGATATGATTTAATATTTTTAACTTATAAAATATTATGTTGATGTTATAAAAATATTTGCCATTATCACACATGTATTTCCGCAAAATAACGCCTGGATCTAATAGTGTTAAAACGAAGTTCATTTTAAAATATACAGTTCATTGATTTATCGAATTCGGTGAATGTTCTTTACACTGTACTAGTACTTACTCTCACTAAAAATTACTAAGAAAATTAAATTAATTTACATTGAATAAAATGAATTTCAAAGTCGAATTGATTATTTTCCTTCTTAATTTCTTTAACTTTTTCTTTAACCTAAACCATATGTTATTTCAAGATAGTTTAAATATTCAAATATATTTTACATACATTATACTGGACACAGAATGACGACCCTTGAATATAAAGACGGTCAAACTGTGCATGTCATTGCACTTCTGAGAATGTTAGTTAACTCTACTCGGTTAAAATGGTCCCTAGCAATAAGACACATCTAAGCGGGTCCTTTGGCACCGCGACTTCTCCAACAATTTTCACTTCCTCACAGTAAATCGTTCATGAGCAAAGTTCTCAGCATGGCAATTTTGCGTGACTTTACATCACAGCACTTCTGTGAGAATTTATTCGACGATTTCCCGTATTTCAATGCTTCATTGCAGAACTCAGATGCCTGAAGGAATACCAAATCAAACGGAACAAATAATAATTGATAAAGTACAGAATGATCGATGCTTCTGTATTTACAATTTATCGTTGTTAGAAAAAATCTGAATTAGGAATCAATTGTTTACATTTGAAAGAAGGAAAATCAAAGATTTTATTTATCAATAGAAATACCGGAGGCCGTCAAAACTCCGTTTCTCTTTGCCTTGGAAAACATTGAAATCGGTTGAGTTCACTAGCAAAATAACAACGTCCATTTGTAACAAAAAGTCCATTCATCAAACGAGATAACAATGTCACTGCGTTATCAAAACATGACCCGCGAAGCGATCACAATGTTTTTCTACGGCAATTCCGCCTACAGCATAAAAATTAATACAACGGGAAAGTTCCAGTTGGAAATAAATTGTTTTATTTATTATAAACCTTTGTGTACTAACGAATTTTATATCCCATTTGAAAACAGGTGCCGCTTTAAATTATTTTCACTTTTGGCGATTAATTTTCATATGCTTTATAGACGATTTTCATACGAGAAGCCATCACCTACACACACCTGATTAGTATTGAATTGGTGGCATTTCGTGACTGGACTTGTTGAAATTATTTTTGCTCCATTTTGAACGTTCTTTTGACATTCCCAAGAGGGTCTTGAGCCTCGCCTGACCTTTTGATTCTTAAAATGCTTGTTGTCTTTTTAAATGTTCCCTAAGTGGTGAGGTAGGTGCTACGTTTACTTATATATTTTGCACTTGATTAATATTGCAGCATTTCTTGCTGCTATTCTTAGTGTATACACAAATTATTATTATTATTAAATTTTGGTGTTTGGGATTGATAAAAAAAAATACATTTTTAGAAAATAAGCAAAGGCGAGCGTCCATAGCCGTAGTAAGAGTTGAAAGAAAAAAACTAACGTACACCAATTAGAAATGAGGAACCTTAGATATGAATATATGATGTGCCTCTTATTTCACTGACTAGCTTTTCTTCAGTCTGGAGGCTTGAAGTGTAAAACCTGCTGTGTTGCGGTTTTTGACATAGTGAACTTTCGACTATGTAGTAGCTTGCAACAAGGATGTAGTATACATTTATTGCATATTATGCATACATATACATAAAAAAGATGCTAGAAGTAATTATAAATACTATTACAGAAAATTGTGCATTGTTATTGAAGGCAAAGTTAAGGACATAGAAAAACATATGGCAAAGTGCATTTGTCGCGGTTCCACACAGTTTTATGTGGCAGGGGGTCACATTTGTAGCTACCATGTTATATTTAAGGAAAAAAAAAGTAGGACTGTGGTATACAGTTAAGGTCTGTATGTGACTGAGGCAGCTACTATGTACACATAGAGAATAATGATATACCTCATTTTATCGGACGGACAGAAGGGAACGAGGGTGGTATATGCGTTTATAGTTAGAGGTTGTTTGTATGAATGTACTTCTGCTACCACTTTCCTTGAAAACTACAAGACCGATGTAAATGCAGTATAATAATAATAGTTACATAATATATAACGTTGAGCTTTCACTTAATCCAATTTAGGCGTCTACGACGCTCTTATGAAGGTCAATTACAAATTTTAATATTGAAATATTCTTTATTGTACTGCCACGTTCAGCAACAAAAATTGTATAGAGCCACTTCTTATGTTCTATGGTTTACACTTACCACTTTTTAGCAAGTTCTCAAACATGTTTTACGACTGTAGACCACCAGAGGGCGTTGCTGCAGTTAGCATGATCGCCATTTGACGGCTTTTCTACTTCAAAGGGAGATTGATGTGACAGCTGTCGACAATTTAGGTCATGCTTTTAAGTTCAGATTTCACATTATTTTTTATTATTAGACTCAATACAAACACTTCATTGGGAGATAGATATTAAGATATTACAGCTATCAAAGACCGTTAAGCTCTCAAAATGAAACAGTTGACATCTCATAAAATATTGTACCTAGACTATTTGTGGCTCCATACAAGTTTTAGCTCTTATTATAATATCTTTATTACGGATGATAGCTAACTTAACGAACTTTTTATTAGCATCCATGTAAAGTAGACTTGAATGACTCTAGTTCGCCTTTTATTTGGCTTTCCTTTACAACTATAGTATAAAATTATATAGTGAAGTAATATCTAGAACAACGTCCACGTTTACTTGAATGACTTGAATATCTTTTTCCTCCCTTAATCTGGTTACCCTACACGTATGTTCTCAATAAATCCATCCAAGTTGCGCTCGGAGCGGGACAGCGCGCGGCGCGGCGGCCGGCGTAGCGCGGTGTGCATGCAAGCTCGCTGTAAAAACTACAGTACAAAACAATATTGTGTCCTCAGAATAGACAAGCGCTATACAAATTCGAGGAACCAATCTTGTGGAAGTTTTATGTTGGATGTAGCAGATTTTAATGGAATTGATCATCATCATCAAAAGTGAGAAGACGTCCAACGTTGGACAAATGCCTGTCCCATTTAGGGGAGTTTGTTATAACTGATGTTTGTCAGGTGTTTTTGAGATCACAATGTAAAAGCCCAGTTTTTTAGAAAACGTTGCTTTCCTGCCACCTTACGTTGGGTGGGTGTGCCTAAAACAACTGTGAGTTGAAATTTTTAAAAGTCCAAAGATTATTGGATAGTAAAAAACTATAGATCCGATCGCGCTCAAACCAACGGGAAACGATTGGAGATTGCGGTTTGCGTGTTATGATGCGTGTAATTAATGAAAAAAGTTGAAATTTAAATTAATATAACAAAAAGACACGTAATTTTGAATAAAATCGACAGTAATTGTTTAGTAACTTTGTTACTATTGACTCTATTATCCTAAAACCAGAACGTATCGCTACCAGCGGCCGCAATTTAAGAAACACAAAAACAATATACGCTAAGGAAACAAACAAAGGCAACACAAAAAATCGAAAAATATATTATAAAATTTGTGCAACAATGGGTTTTTGCTGTCTGGTGTAAAAATTTACTATTTAAACTATCTAGACAAAGTGCGCTACTAGATACGCAACTTTTGATAGTGAGTGTTTGATAGAGCTACAGTCTACACTCTATATTTTATCGTGAAATTTACTTTATTATTTCCCTGATGTATGGGGAGTGGTACCCCAAAGGTGGATTTTTAAGTGAAATTTACCAAAGATTATTGAATATATAAAAAATGATGAAGTGCTGCTACTCAAATACTAGTATTTTTCCTTATAGAACTTCCACAGGAAGATATGCATAGAATATCAAGGTATTTATTGTTACACTCGTATGTACTTAGCGAAATATTTTATGCTAAAAAATATTATTATTAATCTTCCCGATATTTAATTGTTTTCTCTACATGTCGAATCTCATAATTCAAACTGCTAGATTTCGATAACTTTTTTCTTGTGAGCAGAATTGATTAATTAATCGAATGCTTAAATTTAAACGTATATGTTAATTACTCTCTGAAAGTTGCCCTCTAAAATTATTAACATCATTTCTGAATATAATTGCACGCTTCTGTGAGTACTTATCAAGAGTGACGTTAATTTTGTGTATAGATCTTTTCTTTAAATAGTTTATTAGAAATTAATGATAAATATAACATTTCATTGTTATCTACATCGACTACTAGTTTTAGGTATATCTGATTGTTGATAGATAGAGCCAAGCAGGCATTGCATACGAGTACACTTCATAGAGTTTATTTTATACGCATGATGGTAAGCGTCCATTACCGTTGCAGTGTCATCGTTCCATTTGCAGCCCTAAACGGCTTATTCCCTGACTGACAAAAATGCATTTTTTTCGGGAAAAAAATTGTATACGAATGGACCAGTTACAACACACAATTTTTTATTAGGTAGGTATTATTTGTAAGGATTATGAAAGACACATAACATCAGGCTTTCCCATCACCGAAGAGGAAGGCAGAAGTGATTAGATTCGCTTAACGCGCGTTAATGTTTCGCTGATAATTTGTTTTTATGATATGAAGCGATATGAGGGGGACAAGTCGCTCGCCAAATGGTAAGGGTTCTTTACAATGTCGTTGTTCATATTCTGCTTAGCACTGCACTGCACTCATCACTCCGAGATGTTATTCTTATTGTGTTATTCACCCTGTAATTTAACGAAATTACCGTTCACGTCTAATTAAGTCATAAATAAAGTTTTCAGGAAGATGATTCGGTACGAATGGTACCTATAGTCAAAATAACACTTTTTTTTAACTGACTTTTTCAAAGTCTGAATTGGCCTTTTCTAGAGTGTGCGTCAACTTGGAGGCGTGCCAAATACGCGACTGCAATTAGCCAAAATTACACTCAAAAACAAGTTCGGAAGCAATTAGCAGATGTAGACCCAAGGACCACGTTTAACCAGTTTACTTTAGTCCGCCATCGGATGAGATTTATTTTAAAATTTTATTGGCAAAAAATCTGCTTTCAGTTGAGTGAAAAATGTGTTTTCTGCGTGGATTGAGAAAAGTTTGTTGTTTTTTCGTATCGCTAATTTTGGGAGGTTGTTATTTATTTTTAGGGTCGGTGCTTAAAGGTCATTTCACAGAAGCTTCAGTTAAAATATTATGCATTTTTCTCTCAAATACGTAACATGCACCTAAGTATATTTGTCACCATTAATTTATTTACGAACTGAGCTTAGGTATTTCGTTCTATATGATTTTAAATATAATATGAAGTGATGAACCGAACATTTACCTGCCTGTTATTTACATGACACTAAGAAGACGTAAATATAAAACTGAGGTAACAAAAACTATAGCATATAGATGCAATGAAAACCATGTTATACGATAAACACGCAGCTGGAGGCAGTAGATTTTTGTTCAACTTGGGACTTTATTGTAACTAGGTAACTACATAAGCATCCCTTCATCTGCATGTATATCGTATAATATTCAATTGTTTTCATATTTATAAAAATTATGTATAATTATTTTGGCAAGTACTAGTAGTAGGCGTCTAAGAAAGAGTTTGTCTTTAGGGTACCACTATGGAGCTTTAACATTATATATGGTAATGGGGGAGGCATTTATAAAATGGTGACGAAAAGCTCTTGAAGAAAACACTGTCAACAACAAAACAATGTGTTTTTAACAGTAAACTGTTTGGTTTTCTTCAAGAGCTTTTCGTCACCATTTTATAAATGCCTCCCCCATTACTATATATAATGTTATAGCTCCATAGTGGTACCCTAAAGACAAACTCTTTCTTAGACGTCTACTATGAGTACTTGCCAAAATAATTCTACATAATTTTTATTACATACTTTTTAATGATATTGGGGCGTTACACGCACAGCTGAACCTCTCTCTATAATAGATCCATTTCACCACAAGTGACAAACTGCACTGCGCCCATCGCCCTGAGATATATAGTTGTTATGTATCATAATGCCTGTAATTTTATAATAACTGGCTCTCAAGGACTTCTGTCGGAACACATTTTTCTATAAATCTGATATTATTATAAAGTGATGTAAATGTAGTGGTAAACAGGCCGTAAATATCTTTTGTCTGGCTGGACTATTATTGCGTGTAAATAAATTAAGCGATCGGGTCGTAGGCGACGGGAGCGAGCGAGACGTGCATACGTGCTCGGGGAATAGAAAATTATTTTCGTTTTAAGGAAATGTTTATAAAACCCGTAAGTAATGGATTGGCCAGCAACTCCAATTGAACCTGAGTACTTCTGTCTAATAACTGACAATTCGCTACGCTTGTAAATTATATTCTAAATTTATAAAACTGTAAAAAGCCACATAATTACATATGCCTTGCACCCTTCTTCCTTAGTTGTTGCATATTTGCAGATTACACCCAGGCTTTCATTTCGCCCGCGATGAAAGCATCTGTCCTAGGCTGGCCATATGGAAAGACTTAAAAGTGATGATGATGATGATATTACAAGTAATTAAACGAACTAAATATAATTTTACATATAGCATTACTTACAGAAATTTACAACACCCATTGAAGAATGGTTCGAGCAGTAACCCATCCAAGGTATCACTTGACTTGAATGGAACTTGTCAAACCCCGCTTGTTGACGTTAATTTATTATACTACTAGCTTTCCGGGCGCGGCTCCGCCCGCGCGTGTGTCAGTTATCGCGCGAAAACATTAACCTCTTTTTGCGCAGTCAGATAAAAACTATCCTATGTTTTTTTCCCGGGTCTCAAACTATCTCCATACCAAATTTCATTCAAATCGGTCCCATAGTTTTGGCGTGAAAGCGTAACAGACAGACAGACAGAGTTACTTTCGCATTTATATTATTAGTACTGATTATTTATGTGATCAACTTTAGAACCATAACTTTGCCAAGGTAGTTCTTCAAACGAGAAAGTGTGAAGAAGTTTGAGTTCTTGTCACATCATAGGTGTACCAAAAATATGAAAGTGGTATATCCGGCCTTGCAGCAATTGCAAATTACTACCGGTAATTAGATGTGATTTTATATTATTGTAAAAAATTTACGATTCCGAACTAATAAAAAATGAGCTAATTGTATGAAAAATAAGGTAGAAAATGCAATGTCTGTTAAATCACCATGCTTTTAATTTATTTTTGATCGATACTGAATAAACATGGGCAATGGCACCGATTTCTTTGTCACTCGAGCTCATTCGAGCGGTTAATCTATTTGAGCGTTTAGATAAAACAAATTAATCACGGTTAGATACTTAAATGAGTCTGTAAAGGTTTTAAGAAAATGAATACACGGATGGTACAAAGAGAAGGGTTCAATGTTAATTAAATGTACATATAACTAACGACATTAGTATCCTTTCATATTATTGTATGGGGCTTTATCTAAATAATATTTGATTTTACAAACGTGTAAAAGAATATGAATACAGTATAAGTAATGAATATACTAAAATAATATCATATTATTTTCTGTTTGCAGCTTCGCCCATATGCTATTTGTTTATATCACGATTCTTTGAGACCATAATTATAATAATTATTAACTATAAATTCTATGGAAATATTTTAATTCATTTAGCTGGGGAGTTGTAATAAACGTGCCGCCGGATAAAGTATTATTTCGATGGCTCTCAGACATACGAGTACATACGCAATCTGGGAGTAAAATTTTGCATATTTTCATTATAAGGAAATGAAAAAATATGACAGAGAATTCGTAGGTTTTTGCTTATGTAATTTATTTTTTTAATACTTGCAAAGGCTTTTTTTTGTATCAAATAGCAAGCCTTTGGCCACTGCATCTTGACGGTAAGTGATGATGTGGTCGAAAATTTAGTTCAAGCCCACCTTAAATGATTGGCTCTGTAGGATGCACATTGTTAGCTGTTTCACGACATATTTTCTACTTGAAGAGAGGCTTATAAGATCCAAAATATAATAGCAAAATTATTTTTATTATATAAATAACAGCAGCACTTTAATAAACTTAAATGAACTCCATCGCTTATGTACTCAAAAAAGATAATGTGTTTTTGTGCCATTGGATTTGTAGCCTCATCAATATTCGCAAGCAATACCCTACGATATGCAAACACTTCTGTTACGTTATACTCTTTGGAAATGAGCTTGGAATAGCAGAGTAAGCGATCGGTCTCCTCGAGAAACGAAATCCATCACCAAAAGCAAACTCAGATTGGCCTGTCAATTACGTCACTACTTCCCGCCGTTAATCTGTCATCTAGACATCAATTAAGGGGAAAACTGCCTCCACGAGTACACAGTACAATTTGTCTTTCCTGAACCTCGGAGGGAATTAGTGAATACAAATCTGAAAATATATATGTACTAAAACATGCTACTATATCTGCGAACAAATTGGAGATTTATACGTTTTCTCGTGGCAATATGACGTATTCTATTTTATTGCGTCATTTTTCATTGTTATAAAAATCACGAGTAGGGAATGGCGTATGGAACATTTGTAACTGTCACAATGAATATAAAGTAAATAGAGAGATATTCTGCCTTTCCTAAGTCGTTTGGGTTTAAGCCAAGTTGAGTTTGTTTGACAAAGATGTGGTTATAATGTCATGTCCGTCAAGCAATACAAATAACACTATTTATTGGTAAGTAGAAACGGAAGCGCATAATTGTCGAATCTGATACCGCAGATGTAAGGGATTAAAGTTCAATTGGTGAGAGCTAATGCGAATATATTTCGCTATACCCAAAAGGGTAATATTTGGGTGATCGAAATTTTAGTTTTTAGATTTTTTCTTAAATAAGAACAGCACAAGCAGTTCTGATATTGAATAATATTTTATCATTACAGTCCATTCATTTATAACAAACTAGCTTTCCACGCGCGGCTCCGCCCGCGCGTATTCGGTTATCGCGCAAAAACATTAACCTCTTTTGTACAGTTGGATAAAACTATCCTTTGTTTTTTCCCGGGTCTCAAACTATTTCCATACCAAATTTCATTCAAATCGGGCCAGTAGTTTTGGCGTGAAAGCGTAACAGACAGACAGAGTTACTTTCGCATTTATAATATAAGTACTGATTAATACCGAAACTCAGTCTAATTCTATTAAAAAAATTATAGGTTTCTGTAGCCGGATATTTTTTAAAATTAATCTGTTATTCTATACGACGTAAAACCCAAGCGTTGTTTGTTACTAAATACAAAAAAATGTTATACGAGTACATAATTTAATAATATTGCCCGAAATTAATGCTCGTTATTTGCATTTCAGGATTAAAACATCATTAGAAATATAAAAACGTACATCATTTGTTTCACTGACGTTGCTTCACATTTATATAAGCTATTTGTTGTGTTTTAAATGGCTTACAGCGGAAACAATTCGGTGTAAGTCGTGCCATCCATCAACGTTACGAGAGTAACCTGCGCCGTGGTGTTTTGAATTTCCAACAAATTAATGTTTTTAAAGCAATTCATATATCGTGGTCGCATTTATAAATAACATTCAAATAATTATTCATATACAAGCCAGTCCCGTTGTTCACAATATAAGTCCCTAATTGAATGTGTTCGATACTACATCTATATTATGAAAGTGTTTTAGTTTGTTTTTAATTCAGCGCTGCTGTAGTGTATGAATGGAATGAAACGAAAACCGAAAGAAAAGTTAGGATGGTTTGGGTTGCTTTGTTACTTAATTAATACGCTTTATTACAGCAGCCAGCGGTCGAAATATTATTAAAAAACATGAACACATTTGAATGTTTTAATTAATGTTTTTCTTATTTTATTCCGAACATTTGGTAGGTAGTACTACTTAATATAATCATGGCCTGGCTTTGCTTTTTAGTGGCTTATAGCATTGGGACAACATTTACGCAGACAATGTCATAAAATTGGCATAAAATGCTTGTGCCGAAAATTTTATACCCAGTTATTTTTACGTTCATAAAGTAGAAGGAAATCATTGGATAAAACGTGAGTGCGTTGAACGAGTAAAGTTCATGATTGTAATGGAAAATCAATCGACGATCGCTGCTACTTGCGGAACCCTAAAAACTTCGAACAAAAAACAAAAGCGGTAGCATTGAAGTAAGAGTATAAAAGCTCTCTAATTTGTTTTGAGACAATAAGCGAATAAAAATATTATTGTTGGGATTGTGATACTTTGTGCATATTATATGTATTATGAAGGTTTTAAAAAAGCCATGGAAGCATATCCTCCATGGGGTAGATAATATTGTCTTACATCCGCATATATTCAGTTATGTTTTATGTATCATGTAATACACCAAACCAACTCCGGACTGTGACTGAGATGTTTTGATGCCAGAAAAAGCCAACTACTACTGCATACATTTCTGTCGACACATAATTAAAATAGATTACATTTTAATCCTGTTGATTCGGCTTAAGTTCGTGTTTCCTTCATAAAAGATTAAGCTGTATTTTATCAATTCGATGAAGTATTCAAAAATATAGTAATATGTAGTGTTCGATGAAATATCTTCAAGTAAACTGGTTTCCGACCAAGAAGCTTTCAAAATTCACCAAATAATTTTCTGACATAAAGACCATAATTTATTCTTGAACAGGATTCATTCTCCCCATGTGTTGGTGGTGACAGAATGCCCTTAAGGTTAATGTAGGCTTGTCATCGGATATTGGGCCCAGACCGTACGATTTGTCTGCTGTCATGTAGAGTTGGATACTGGACTGGAGGTGGGATCCGATCGAATAATATACATTATTACGCGTATCAATTTATAATCAATAGCTATAGAGAGAGAGAAAAAAGTATTTATAATTAGTGGAAACTAGTTTAGAATGACCTTCGTTTTACTGTGTAGAGTTTACAAAGTGTAACTTGATATATATATATATATATATTGAATAAAATGATCAAAATGCTGGCACATATTTGGCTCAACGAATAAGCATTGCAATTCAACGGGGCAATGTTGCCAGCATGCTGGGCACGCTTCCAACTGGTACTGGGCTGGAGCATTTAGACCGCCTTTGAGTCTGCTATGACTTATTAATGCTTTTATTGTAGTAGCTGTAGTATTGTATATTAAATAAAATGAATTTAAAGTCGTACTGACTATTTTCCTTATTAATTTCTTTGACTTCCACTTTAACCCAAACTATATGTAATTCTGAGAATGTTAGGTAAGCCAACCCAGTCAATGTGAACCCTTGTAATAAGGTACATTTAAGCGGGTCTCTTGGCATCACGACTTCCTCAACAATTTTGATTTCCTCACTGTAAATCGTTCATGAGCAAAGTACTCAGCATGCCAATTTCAACCCTAAGTCCTTGTCTGCGTAACTTTATATCACTCCATTTCCGAACATTTATTATTTAATATTGCCCATCAATTTCCCCTTTTTTAATGCTACATTGCAAAACTCAGTTGCCCGAAAAAATACCAAATATAACAGAACAAATAATAATTAATAATATCTACAATTTATCGTTGTCAGAATAAATCTGAATTAGGAATCAATTGTTTACATTTGAAAGAAAGGAAATCAAAGATTTTATTTATCAATAGAATTACCGGAGGTCGTCAGATCTCCGTTTCTCTTTCCCATGGAAAACATTGAAAACGGTTGAGTTCACTAGCAAAATAACAACGTCCATTTGTAACAAAAAGTATATTCATCAAACGAAATAACAATGTCACTGCGTTATCAAAACATGACCCGCGAAGCGATCACAATGTTTTTCTACGGCAATTCCGCCTACAGCATAAAAGTTAACACAACGGAAAAGTTCCAGTTGGAAATAAATCGTTTCATTTATTATAAACCTTTGTGTACTAACGCATTTTATAGCCCATTTGAAAACAGGTGCCGCTTTAAATTATTTTCACGAGTTGAACTTTTGACGATTAATTTTCATCGAGAAAAATTTATGCGTTACAGATGATTTTCATACGAGAAGCTAACACCTACACACACTTGAGTTGTATTGAATTGGTGGCATTTCGTGACTGGGCTTGTTGAAATTATTTTCGCTTCATATTGAACGGTCTTTTTATATTCCCAAGAGGGACTTGAGCTCCGCCTCACCTTTCGATTCTTAAATGCTTGTTGTCTTTTTTTAATTGTCCCTTAAGTGTAGTAGGTCCTAGGTTTATTTTTATATATATTAAAATTTTTAGTATGGCGGCATTTCTTGCTGCTATTCAACTCTTTGCGCAAAATAATTTAAAAAGTTTTGGTTTTTGGAGTGATAAAACTAGATTCAGAAAACAGACATATGCGAGCGTAAATTGTTGTCGAATGAGTTGAAGAAGAAGACTACAGCGAACGTATTCTAATTAGAAATGAGGTGCCTTATATGAATATCATATGTGCCTGTTATTTCACTGGCTAGCTGTTCTTCAGTCCAGAGGCTTGCAGTGTAAATACTGCTGTGTTGCGGTTTTTGTCATAGTGAACTTTCGATTGTGTTGTAGTTTGCAAAAAGGATGTAGTATGC
Source organism: Plagodis dolabraria (assembly GCA_963854805.1). Taxonomy (NCBI): domain Eukaryota; kingdom Metazoa; phylum Arthropoda; class Insecta; order Lepidoptera; family Geometridae; genus Plagodis; species Plagodis dolabraria. The sequence goes on from OY978443.1 coordinate 15,416,006, forward strand.
ATTTATTGCATACATATAAATAAAAAAGATGCCAGAAGTAAATATAATGACTACTACAGAAAATTGTGCATTGTTATTGAAACGTAGAACGAGGGAAAATGCATTTGTCGCGGTTCCACACAGTAATAAGTGGCAGGCGGGGGTCACATTTGCAGCTACCATATATTTAAGCAAAAAACATAGGACTCTAGTATACAGTTAAGGTCTGTCTGTGACATACAATTTATTGACTTAAGTAATTCTGTATGCTTACCATTCAGTCAGACTTTTTTTAACATAGGCTACCTAATGATATTATGTTTCTGATAAGAGGCAGCTACTATGTACACAAAGAGAATACTTAATGATATACCTCATTTTACCGGACGGATGGAACAGAGAGGTGGTATATGTGTTTAGAGTTAGAGGTTGTTTGTATGAATGTACGTTTGTTACCACTTTCCTTGAAAACTTCAAGACCGATGTCAATGCATTTATTTAACAATGAGCTTTTATTCCAGGGCAAGTTCTTAAACATGTTTTACGACTGTAGACCACCAGAGGGCGCTGCAGCAGTTAGCATAAACGCAACTTAAGGGCTTTTGTACCTCAATGGGAGATTAATGTGACAGCTGTCGAAGTGATAGTGCAGAACATGCTTTTAAGTTCAGATTTCACCGTATTTTTATTATTAGGCACAATACAAACTCCTCATCGGGAGAGAGATATCACAGTTACCAAATTAGCCGTTAAAGCTCTCAAAATGAAACAGCTAACATTTGAAAAACTATTACCTATATTAGACTATATGTAGAAATATATATAGCCCTTATTATAATATCTTCATTACGGATGACAGCTAACTTAGGGGCTTTAACGAACTTTGTATTAGCATCTATGTAAAACAGAGTTGAATGACTCTAGTTCGCGTTTTATTTGATTTTCTTTTACAACTGCAGTATAAAATTAGATTGTGAAGTAATATCTAAAACAACGTTCAAGTTTACTTTAATGACATGAATATCTTTATCTCATTTTTAATCTGGTCACCCTACACGTATGTTCTCAGTAAATCTATCCAAGTTGCGATCGGAGCGCGCGAGCGGGTCGGCGCGCGCCGCGGTCTAGCTGTAACAACTGCAGTACAAAACAATATCATTGGCTAATGTACTCAGACGAGACCTGAGCGCTACACAAATTTGAGGAATATTCATCAATGTTGTGGAATGTCTGTCCCATTTAGGAGAGTTTGCCATAGCCCCTACAGGGCATCGGCGGGCAATCAGGCGCTTTTGGGATCACAGTGTAATAGCCCAGTCTTCAGAAAGCGCTGCTACTTGCCATCTGGTATTTTTTCCTTTGTCCCCTTTACAACTTCCACAAGTAGATATGCACAGAATATCAAGGTATTTATTGTTATACTCTAAAGAACAGTAGGTATACTTGTGATAGGAAAAAAATAATTATTGTTAAAACATTTTATTATAAATCTTTCCGGTACTTCATCGTGTTCTCAATAGATTGAATCTCATGTTTCAACCCGCCCTATTTTGGATATATTTTATATTCCTCTCCTGAAGGATAAAACATTTTTCTCAAGAAAGGAATTTATTATTAAAAATATCTCCTAAAATTATTTGTCATCATTTACAAATATAATTTCACGCTTCTGTGAGTACCTATGTAGTGTGTACCTGTGAGTGACGTTCATTTTGTGTATAGATTCTTAATATACTTTTACAATTGGTACCTAGGAAGATTGGTACATACATTTATATATATATTTTTTTTTTATTGCTGATAGGTAAGCCTTTGACCACAATCTCACCTGATGGTAAGTGATGATGTGGTCGAAGGTGGTCGAAGGTCGAAGGAGCTTAACCTAGAATTCAAATCCTATCTACCTAAGTTATTCTAAACGAAAGTTTATTTTCAAACCGAATGGTCTAAGGCGTGGCGATGGTAAGAGACCTGAAGGTATGACTTTGGTACCTTTGGAAGTTGGGGTGGTCATTAGTGAGGAAATACTATATACGTTGTCGCTTAAGCATCGTCAAATCTTTCTGAAATAAACGTGAGCCGCCGCTACTTCAGCGGTGCCAATGAAGCGGTGCAAGTATGCTCATATCAGTAGTGGTTACATTATTTGAACCACTTCGTGTAGAGACAATGAGTTCGTGAAAGGTTCATCGTATATTTCAAAATTCAAATTTATGCTGCGCTTGGCCGATGCGAATCTCGATCAAAATGCTGGAACTTGCTTGAATAATATAAATTATATATTATATAAATTCTCTCGAATACGTAAAATGCACCTAATTATATTTGTCACCATTAATTTGACTACTGAGCTTAGGTATTTCGTTCTATATGATTTTGAATATAATATGAAGTGACGAACCGAACATTTACCTGACTGTTATTGACATGACACTAAGAGGACGTAAATAAAAAACTGAGTAAACTAAAAATATAGCAACAAGATGCAATGAAAATCATGTTATACGATAAACACGCAGCCGGAGGCAGTAGATTTTGGTTCAACTTGGGGCTTTATTGTTACTTGGTAACTACGTATGCCTCCCTTCATCTGCATGTACATCGTATAATATTCAACATCTTGTTTTCATCTTTTTAAAACGCTCACTAAACTGTTTGGTTTTTTATGTGTTTTCTTGTGCTGACGCCTACTACGAGTACTTGCTAAAATAATTCTACATAATTTTTATTACATAATGTTTAATGATATTGGAGCGGAACACGCATGGCTGATATTATTTGGTAACCTCTATCTATAACAGATCCATTTCGTCACAAGCGACAAACTGCACTGCACCCATCACCCTGAGACATACAGTTGTTAAGTATCATAATGCTTGTAATTTCATAATAACTGGATTTCAAGGACTGCTGCTGGAACACATTTTTATATATTTGATGTGATTATAAAGTGATGTCAATGTACGGGATCTATATAAATGTAGTAGTAAGCAGGCAGTAAATATCTATAAAATATCTAATATGCAGATTACACACAGGCTTTTTGTTCGCCGTGATGACAGCATCTGCTCTGAGCTGGCCATATGGAAAGACTAAAAAGTCGACGTCAAATATCAAAACGTGTGGATTTTGTGACTATCGGCAGAAATAAAAATCATAATCAAAATGTTAATTTTGATCCTTGAGGTCCAAGGTCCAAGGTGTTGCTTGACTTGAATGGAACTTGTCAAACCCCGCTTGTTGACGTTAATTTATTATACTATTATTTATGTGATCATTTTGAGAACTATAACTTTGCCAGGGTAGATCTTCAACGACGAGAAAGTGTGAAGAAGTCTGAGTTCTTGTCACATCATAGTTGTACCAAAAAGGTGAAAGAGTATATCCGGCCTTGCAGCTATTGCAAATTAATACCGGGAAAAAGACGTGACTTCATATTGTTATTATTATGAATATTAGATATAATGTACCTACGTGTATATTTCAATTTCCAACTAACGAAATATGAGTTATTTGTAAGAAATATAAAGTACAAAATGCAATGTCTGTTTATTCACCATGATTTTAATTTTAAACATGGGCGATGGCACCGATTTCTTTGTCACTCGAGCTCATTCGAGCGGTTAATCTATTTGAGCGTTTAGATAAAACAAATAAATCACGGTTAGATACTTAAATGAGTGTGTAAAGTTTTTAAGAAAATGAATACAAGGATGTTACAAAGACAAGGGTTCAATGTTAATTAAATGTACATATAACTAACAACATTAGTATCCTTTCATATTATTGTATGGGGCTTTATCTAAATAATACTTGATTTTACAAACGTGTAAAAGAATATGAATAAAGTATAAGTAATGAATATACTAAAATTATATCATATTAGCTTCTGTTTGCAGCTTCGCCCATATGCTATTAGTTTATATCACGATGGCTCTCAGACATACGAGTACATACGCAATCTAGGCGTAAAATTTTGCATATTTTCATTATAAAAAAAATAAAAAATGTAACAGAATGGTCTTCATAGGTTTTAGTTTATGTTATTTTTTTTTATTACTTGCAAAGTTTTTTTTATATTAAATAGCAAGCCTTTGGCCACTACATCATGACGGTAAGTGATGATGTGGTCGAAAATGTTGTTCAAACCAACCTTAAATGATTGGCTCTTCGGGACACACGTCGTTAGCTGCTTGACGACAGATTTTCTACTTGAAGGTAGTTTCTAGGCTAAGCCAGCTAGGCGGGCACTCGCTAACAGCTTTCCTTATTATAGTCTTACCGTAAATCATTTTTTCATAGATTATTTGGAACAGTATTCGCCGCCCGCTTAGTCATTTCCTTCGCGAGTTGAAGAGCCGTGCTCCAAGGGACAAATCCTGCAGCTCGAGCTACCTATAAAATTTTACGATCTCGCTGTATGAACCATTATGACCTTTGTAGAATTACAAATTACATTCACTTAATACTGAATGACATAGTTTGTAAGTGGAGGTTAGGTGGTAAATGAAACTGTTAAAAATACATTCTTATATGTGAAGAACTTCGATGAAGGTATTTCTGATCGAAGGTGAAGAAGCAAGGATTTTAAGATAAAAAGTAGTATTTTCATAAGGAATGTGACCTTTATAAATAATATGTGAAATTCATTCGGTTATTTCACAGTTCATAACATGCCAACCTCGATTTTCTCCATGTAAAATTCAAGCAAGAAAAAACTGGATAAGAATTATAAAGATAAGTAATTGTACATAAACATAAATTCTGCCCCCGTCTGTTCACGTTATACAAGTTACGGAAGCTACGAGTAATTCTATGTTGTGCCTCAAAATTATTGATCGCGCAATTTACGCATAAAGAGTACCTAAAATGGATCGCACGTAGACTTAGCCAGGTACCTAGATGGTAATAGGTTCATTCCATATAACATGGAACTAAAAACATCTGACAAAACGAGACACACCTTTGCCTCTGCTCTGTTGTTCATATAGAATTGTAGCTTTTTCTAATGTAGGTACTGTTGGACATAGTTATGTCTCTTATTGATTGTGCCAGTCATTAACGGACAGATACATATAAACTTACTTATTTTTTAAAAAAAGTATCACGTTAGTTAAGTGGCTTTACTCGTAACTTTATTTTGTATCTCAAAATGTAATATAAAACAAGGGTTCAATCTTTGTAAAGTTATTGAGTTTTTTATATTATGAAATTTTAGGTAAAAAGTTGCAGATGTAAGTTTTTCTTCGGTCTTAAGAATAATTGTCCCTAGTTCGCTCTTACATCGAAAAAAAAAACACATTCATTGAATTTTGGTTGTGTATACACATCTGACTACATCTTGGGAATATACAGACGAGACTGTCGGCACGCTAGTAGTGATTATGGATCAGGATCATATTATTGAAGATTATAAACCATTCTAATAAACATGTACCTCCCAAGCATTGTATACAATCATGTGAGCTGTAATGTATGTATATGTAGATATAGAAGCAAATTGCGGAACAATGTCTTTGAATTACAGACAATCCATATATATCCAACAATCTGGGGATAATTTCATATCTCTGTTATATACGAGAATCTCGTATAGTAAATGCGTACATGTTCGCTTCAGGAACGCGTTCGCCTCGAGGCAATCATTGCGAGCAGAGTTAACGAACTCAGAATACAAATCGAATATAGGTGTCTTACATATACTTTATATATCTATGTGTCTTTGATATACAAGTAGGCGTACATTATACATATCACAAATGTATCTCGTTTCATCACAAAAACGAAATAAAAGTCTACCTCTGGTAAGTTTTAAACTATGCATAAGTTTTGAGCGATGATAAATTATGTTTTTGAAAACGCTTTTTGATTTGGCAATACAAGTGCCCTTACCTCTATTATGTTATGATCTCAATTATCTAAATAGGGCAAGACCTTTGCTATCTTTAAATCAAAGCTACTCTAAACTGCTTCTAAAATTTTCGTTTTGAGAGAAAATCAATTGCAACATGCTCCGGAGATCGTACCCGAGCATTTCAAGATTCCAAAGTAATGCTTTATGTCACTCATACCAAATCATATCAGACGAACCAAAAGTATCTAATCATCTCTAAAAAGGTATCTTTTCTTTGATGGGAAAGCTTGATGTTACCTTTGCTATCTTTAAATAAAAGCTACTCTGAACTGCTTCTAAAATTTTTCGTTTTGGGAGAAAATCAATTGCAGCATGCTCCAGAGATCGTACCCGAGCATTTCAAGATTCCAAAGTAATGCTTTATGTCACTCATACCAAATCATATCAGACGAACCGAAAGTATCTAATCATCTCTAAAAAGGTATCTTTTCTTTCATGGGAATGCTTGATGTTAACAGTGTTTTTCACAATCCTTACAAATACTAACTACGTAATAAAAATACGGGCTGGTTATGATTTTACTTATACACACTTTTTTAAGGTATCATTGCTTAATGTAGTTTTTAAGATACACTAAATATCTTATATGTCGCCAAGTACCTAACGAGGGTTCTGGCAGCAGTCCTTGAGAACCAGTGAAATTACAGGCACTTGAGACTTAACAACTATGACTCAAGGTGACGCGCGCAGTGCAATTCGTGACTTGTTGCATCTGTTAAAGGCAAAGTTTAATCTGCTTAACATCAAGTGGGCTCCAAGCTTGTTCCATTACAATTGCATAAAAAACAATTCAGTAGCAGTCTGGAATTCGGAAGTGTGGCGATGGTAATAGGCTCGTCCCTATTAATCTCGAATAATCCCAAATAGCGCTCACAGATATCAGAACAGTGAGCGTACCTTTTAGGGGAAATGTAATTTGTTTTGTTTTGTTATTTTTTTGTTTTTATGTTGCGGAGCAAGTACAAACCCCACCTGAAGTAAGTGGAAACTTATACCTCTGACAGATGAATTTCGCTACAAGTGACGATGTGCATTGCACTCATAACGCTGAGACATACAGATGTTAAGTCTCAAGTGCCGGTGTTTCATGAATTACAAGTTATCCAAAGCACGTTATGATGATACAGAATAGTTACTCATTTAGAAGTCAAGATTTATAGCCAGAAAAATAATCAGATTCTTAAAAAGTGACGAATGTATAGATCTATTACACAATTTCAAGAAACAATACATAAAGCATCTTTGAATTATTTTTTAGAGAGGCTTATAAGATCAAAAATATAATAGCAAACATTATTTTTATTATATAAATACCAGCAGCACTTTAATAAACTTACATAAACTCCATCGCTTACGTACTCAAAAAACATAATGTGTTTTTGTGCCATTGAATTTGTTGCCTCATCAATATTCCCTACGATATGCAAACACTTCTGTTACGTTATACTCTTTGGAAATGAGCTTAGAATAGCAGAGCAAGCGATCGGTCTCCTCGAGGAACGAAATCCATCACCAAAACCAAACTCAGATTGGCCTGTCAATTACGTCACTACTTCCCGTCGTTAATCTGTCATCTAGACATCAATTAAGGGGAAAACTGCCTCCACGAGTACACACTACAATTTGTCTTCCGTGAACCTTGGAGGGAATTAGTGAATACAAATCTGAAAATAAATATGTACTAAAATATGCTACTATATCTGCGAACAAATTGGAGATTTATACGTTTTCTCGTGGCAACATGAAGTATACTATTTTATTGTGTCAGTTTTCATTGTTATAAAAGTCACGAGGAGGGAATGGCGTATGGAACATTTGTAACTGTCACAATGAATATAAAGTAAATAGAGAGATATTCTACCTTTCCTTAGTCGTTTGGGTTTAAGCCAAGTTAAGTTGGTTTGACAAAGATGTGGTTATAATGTCATGTCCGTCACGCAATACAAATAACACTACTTATTGGTAACTAGAAACGGAAGCGCAGAATTGTTGAATCTGATACCGCAGATGTAAGTTCAATTGGTGAGAGCTAATGCGAATATATTTCGCTCTACCCAAAAGGGGTGATATTTGGGTGATCGAAATTTTAGTTTTTAGATTTTTCTAAAATAAGAACAGCACAAGCAGTTCTGAAAATTAATAATAATTTTTCATTACAGTCCATTCATTTATAACAATTTAATACCTAAACTCAGTCTATTTAAAAAAAATATAGTATTATAGTATGTCTGTAGGCAGTTTAAAAAAAAAAACTGTTATTCTATACGACGTAAAACCCAAGCGTTGTTTGTTACTAAATACAAAAAAAAATCATACGAGTACATACTTTAATATTATTGCTCGAAATTAATGCTCGTTATTTGCATTTCAGGATTTAAAAATCATTAGAAATATAAAAACGTACGTCATTTGTTTCACTGACGTAGCTTAACATTGATATTAGTTATAATTTGTCGTGTTTTAAATGGCTTACAGCGGAAAAAATTCGGTGTAAGTCGTGCCATCCATCAACGTTGCGAGAGTTACCTGCGCCGCGGTGTTTTGAATTTCCCACAAATTAATGTTTTTGAAGCAATTCATATCTAGTTATCGCATTATAAAATAACGTTCAAATAATTATTCACATAGAAGCCAGTGCCATGATTTTCAATATGAGTACACACTTGTGTCTGTTCTGTTTTACTTCTATATTATGATAGTATAAACGTTTATTTTTAATTCAACGCTGCTGTAGTGTATGATTGTGATGAAATTAAAACCGAAACAAAAGTTAGGATGGTTTTGTTTGCTTTGTAACTTAATTAATATGCTTGTTTAGAGCAGCCAGCGGTCGAAATATTATTAAAAGTTATCAAACGATGAACACATTTGCATGTTTTAATTAATGTTTTTGTTATCTTGTACATAACTAAAATGAATATACGCTATGCAACATTTAGTAGGTGCTATGTGGGATCAACTTCTGCGTAAGCATGAAAAGTATACGAAAAAGTAGTAGTTAAACTTTTGTAGCTATCTACTTAATGTAATCATAGTGCTTTGCTTTTGATTGGCTAGTAAAATTCGGACATTTACGAAGACAATGTCATAAAATTGGCATAAAATACCGGCGCCGAATATTTTATACCCAGTTATTCTTTACATTCATAACGTAGGAGGAAATGATTCGATAAAACGTGAGTGCGTTGAACGAGTAAAGTTCATGATTGTTATGGAAAAACAATCGAAGATCGCTGCTACTTGCGGAACCCTAAATACTTCGAGCAGGAAAACAAAAGCGGTTGCATTGAACACGGAAGTAGGGGAGAATTGGGGGTTCTGCATCTGCATCGCTCTCGCTTCGCTCGAGCTCGCGATGCATGACCCCCAATTCTCTCCGTTATATAGATCACAACTGGCATTCTTCTTGATATCAATGGGCTAAGTTCGGATCGAGCTGTTTGCACAATCGTCCATCCTTATTGTAACTTTACAAGATTTAAGGATTCTAAGAGTGCTTATGCATTAGGCACCCCTAGTTATTTTTAATCCGAACGGTTATTTTTTAAAATTAAATAGGATAGGATTTTATTAAAAAGATAGGTAATTTTAAAAACATTTATTTTCTACATTCCATTTCTGAAGACAAATTACATTTCTTAGAGCACAGTATGAAGTATGATATACACAACAATAAACATCGGAACATGAAATATACTTTCTATACAAACTTAGTAAACTAGGGCAACCATAATCCTCTAGATCGAAAATACACTTACTAATTCCGTCATACATTATATTATCTTGTTCTAATATTTTCCTTAGCCATCTAACTTTTTCTGAACCTTTGACATATATTTTACAGTTCCTTAAAATTTCTGCAATATAAATCTTATGATAATTATACGGTATAAGTCCTTCTTTCCAATAAATGTGTCTATTTCTTTCAATCCAGCATACTTGTCTTTTTTCTGTTTTTGTTAAGTCATAAAACGGGAAGGGTGGCTTAAATACAAGATTTATTATTTGTTTATCAAATTGTAGTGCTATTTCTTTTACAATGAATTCATTAGAATCAGTTTTGAAACCTTGTACGTCTACAATTGCATTCATGTTAGTTTACGTACAATATTACTTAGTGGTTTGTATTCAACAAGCCGGTCGTTCACAATAAGGCAATAGGCTGCTGTATTATTTGGAATTTCTTGGGCACTTTCAATTTCTAAACGTACATCCACTGGTCCTGATTTTAAATTTTCATTTTGTCGTGAACAGTCTATTATAAACAAAGGAGCTTTCTCTTTAAATTCGTTAATGTTTAACAACGGATCAGCTGGGAGGTTGTAATAAGACTGACGGAATTTGGCATATAATTCGTATAATATATTATACTTATTTTCATCGAACTTTATGTTTAGTGAATCATAAGGATAATATTGGGAATTTAAAAATAATGTAACGTTAGTCAAATTACAGTGATCAAATGTAGAACTATCTTTAGTTTTGTTATTTTTTCTATTAGTTTGTAAACCAAATATAACATATCGAGGCTTTTCTAATTGAGAAGCCGTTTTTACAGACCATGAATGCTTTGTGGTTCTTGGCAACAAAGGATATTCATATAAGTCCCAATTTCTAAAAGCCATTTGTATAGGTTTATCTTTTTCTAGAAATTTAAGTAATGAAAGCCTTTCTCGGTCAGAAACTTTCACATGTGGTACGCGCCATTGAACTCTCAGTATATCTATTTCAATACTGTCATCTTTATCAATAATAACACTGTTATAGTTAGTGCTGCTTCTATTAAGTACCAGTTCATGTTTGCAGTTTAAAATTATTCTATTATAATCTTCAGCAAACCCTAACATTTTATTAAGTGGTATAACAACACTAAAGAAATCATCTTTGGAATTTTGACCATTTATATTCCAACCCCATACAGCAGCAACTTTGCTCTCACCGTAATTCATAGAAATATATGATTTTATAGTAGAAGAAATTCCAGAGTTCCTGATACGATCTATTTCTACGCCATTTATTTCATATCGAATGTCTTGAAACAGATATGATATTGGATTATTAGTAAAATTGACAGGTTTTTTAGTAGGATGGCCTGCAGCATCTTTTCCAGTTACCGTAGCACGTCCTGTAAATAGTAAATGTAAATGTAAATGTAAATAGAGCTGGCAGATGGTAGTACATATATGTCTTGTTGTTGGATAGATATGCGTATTTCATCATTGGCTTTAAAACTGTTATTGTATGGATTATATGTATGTATTTCGTAACTCTCAATAGAGTTGTCGAAATGTGGTGAATTATCAATATCGAGAATATTCATATTTTGAAACCCAGAGCTCGTAAAAAATCTTTATTCTTTTTTGTTATTTTTTTTACTTTGGGATTTCTGATACGTCTATGCCTTTTGAAAGCATAGCTGATAATACCGTTTTTTAATTTTGGTTTTGGTGATATAATATTATATTTTTTTGTGTTTTGACCAAATACAATCATTTCTGCTTGCGTAGATGAAGGCTCATCTGAATTTCTTCTGCACCGAAATCAATGAGATTGCCTTCTTGATCAACAACTTTTACTGTAATTGATGATATGTTGTTGTCTTTTACGGGAAAATATATAATATTTTTAGGTTTTTCAATAAACCGAAAGCTTGGAGGAACGTTTGGTACAAATTCATAAATAATGTGGGAAGATAAACCATTAATGTACGAGCCGTGTATTAAATCACATTCGATCCTTATGACTGTTGTTGGAAGAATGTTCACTGGATTCTCTGATACATGCCATTTATTAGCTTCTAGTATTTCTTTTCGAAAACCTAACATGTTTCCCATACTATTTATTACTTGGAAATTAACAGGTTTTGTGCAAAAAAGAGAACATTTTGCAGTATTTGAATTGGATTCAATATTGAGTTCACAGTCATCCAATTTGCTATTTAAATAGTCGGCAATGTCTTGTAAATCATAATTTCCATTTGGAATTTTTAATCTTTTATTTTTTTCACCGTAACTAAATATATTGTTAACATCTGATATATTTGGTATAACATTGAAAACAGAGAAATATAATAATCCGCACTCATAGCTATGATTTAAAGATAGAGGTGGATGAAAAGTGGTTTCTAATATAGATTTCTTTCCAGAAAAACTTAATGAGATAGACATAGTCGTAGACTGTTCTACAATTTATACTAAACTGGAGAAAACATAAAACACACCCACTATTTATTTGTTTGTATTACACCAAAACTGTTCTAAAAATTTAAGGCATAAATGACCGCAGTTATACGTATTATTTTTTTGATGATTATTATAGTTATATAGAATGTTTCCCTTCATCATATATTTTATAAATTCCTTAGGCGGCCTCAAGTTCCCATAGCTATCAAAATATTCAATGTAATCGTCAATTTTCACATAGGCTACCCAATGAGTTCCAGGATTTATTGAGCTATCTAAATTGACGACACCACACTCAATAGGATATGGTCTTTTAGGTAAATTATCTCTCATAAAAACACCTCTAAAGTAAGGAATATTATTACAATATTTCAATAAATCTATATTTGTAAGAGCCCGACTAGGCAACCGTTGATTTAGTTTTTTTTTTTTTTAGATAAGTATAATCCAAAACCTTTTTTATATGGTTTAATGCATAGCCCTTTGCCTATAGTTAAACCTTCCAATTTATCATGATGTCTCTTTAACTCCGAAAGACGTTTTTTTGCAGCTTTGTATTCGTTGTACGTTTTAAGGATTCCGGATACTCCACCAGCCAGACTTCCAGCAGCTGATAATCCCGCAAAAATAGGTATTAAAGGAAGAACACCTCCTGATTTTGGTAAAGGAATAATTCGTGGTAGTTTAATAGGTAAATCTTTCGTTAAATCTTTTGCTGCAGCAAATGCCAGTTCTATTGCCATTTTTTTACATTTTGGTTTCATTTTACGAATCTGCTTTTTAGTGTGAGATACAATGCTTTTAAAATTCTTTTTCATTCCAGAACCAGAAGCAACTTTGGCCAACATTGCTTTATTAACCAATGAAGCTGCTATTTTTTCTCCGGGACTAGCATTAGCAGAAGTAGTCCGTGTCTTCGCCATTTTTAGTAAAATTATATCTGCCTTACGCCGTTTATGTAAATTAGATGAATTATTGTAGGCTATATCGTGTTGTTTGCAATATTCGTCCAGCTGATTGATGCCTTTATCCCCACGAGCCAGTCTTTCTTTTAAGCGAGTTCCTGGTCCACAGAAATTATATCCTGGTAGATGAAGTTCAAATGGCAATTTGTTGATTAATCTATTCAGAAGACTATCTTCCGTCATAACCAGATGGAGACTGAATTACAATTATGTATAATCAATCTTTATAAAACATTCGTTTTGTTAATCCAACTGTTTTCACTGGAAGGGAACCCGAGCCATTTAACGTAACACCTTTTAGCTTTTTTTTTCAAAACTTTTTCGACAAGATAAACATCAGGGTGCTGAGTTTTTTGTAGTTCTTGTATATAAAATGCACCTAGTATTGGACGATGCCTCATGTCCGCTAATAAATAAGTTATTGGGTCAGTGTTTTGCACTTTGATGATTTTGAAAATTTCTGTTGACCAATTCGGCGTATACCCTTTTTCAAATGTGCCTTTATATTTACTTATGCGCACATAATCATTGGCATTCAATTTCTTTCTATATTTTTCTTTAGGGATAGAGGTAAGATTCTTTTTGAACCTCTCCAGTAATATATCTTTATTTTTTTGTTTTACTTGTGCTGGAGACATACCAATTGTTCTATGAATGGTATTGTTGTATATGTCAATCACTTTATTAAGAACTTCGTCATACCATATATAGTTTCCTCTGAAACTGAATTCTTTGTAGAGCTTATTTTTCAATGTTCGGATTAATCTTTCTACAATAGATGCTTTTTTAGTAGAGTAAGTGGAGTAGTGATTTATTTTATAACTATCCACAATTTTTTTGAATTTGTCATTATAGAACTCATTGCCTCTGTCCGTTTGTAGGTGTTTAGGCACTCGTCCTTTATGTAATAAAGATTGAAAAGCTCGAGTGACAACTTCTTTTTTTTTACTTTTCAGTGGATATGCCCATGCGTACTTTGAAAAAGTATCGATAACGGCTAAAATAAAATTATGACCACCGTTAAATTTAGAAACAGCTTGCATATCTATTAAATCAGCTTGCCAAAGGTCATCAATATCTTTCATCACAACATGTCTTCGAGGAAAATTTACCCTTGCATATTTATGAATCTCATTTACCACACTTTTTTTGCTCATGTTTATTATAATGTTTAAATATTACTTCTAATTTATTAACTCGATTATTTAATTCAATAAGCAAGTTTGTGTTAGATGAAATTTTATTCAAAATATTAATGAGAGATTTATCAACATATTCTTTGGTTGCGCTGTCATTCAGATCAATTGGATGTTCCAAATTTTTAAGGATCTTATTTTGGGCGTTTAAATTTCCATCACTAGATTGTTTTATAGAACATTCGCTTTGGATTATATAATCTTTTTTCTGTTTTTTATATAGGTGATGGCCGAATTTGTTGACATTCATGTTTGAATGATTCTTAAAGACTAAACAAATATTCGCAACGCTTAGTCATTTTATTCTTTAATTATACCAGCTTCTTTTAACTCTTCTATGATTGAAATAATTTCATTGTCATGATTACTGTTACCAGCATCTCTAGATGCCACCAAAAGCATAAGTCTTTCAATTAATTCATTAGGATCGTCCCAATAAATAAAATCTGTATTTGATTTATAGGTTTTTTTAAAACTTGGGGATTTAACTCCAGTTCCACGCTTGATAGCTTTGTTTTCCACTTCATCTCGATCAAAAAATAAGGGTTTTATAATTTGGCAGTACTTCATGCTTTTGTCTCCTCTTATTTGGCCTAAACGATTAAAATCTCTTTTGTGAGCATTAGTATTGTGTAACATATCTTTATAAACTATTTTATCTCTCTCTGTTACCAAATTTAAATCCGGCTTTTTTTTAAATAAAAGTTCCTTAATACCAGGTGTCATTTCGTAGTTTATATTTCCAAGGGTCATTAAAGAAATTTCATTGTCGCTAGAAGTTTTACCAAAAACCTTAAAAGAGATTGGTATGTTTCCCATGAATAATTGCTTGTTTTCATCCCGTACTCCAAATGGTACATTTAATGTATTATTTTCATCAAGCAAATTTTGTTTTTCTAATATTGATAGAAGGGGAGTGTCTAAATTGGTTACTTTTTTTTCATTTTTAAATGGCGTTGAATGTATTTGTTTTTCTGATTCACTATCGGTTAATGTATTTTCACTTTTAGCAGAGTTATAGCTTTGAAATTTGTCGTCGGGTGAACCGTTGGAATAATTACACAGTGATGAATCATTTGTATCAAAAGTGCATTTAATATCACTTTTATATGAATTAGATTCAGCCATTTTATTAAGAGGATCAGTGAGAGGTTTAAATATTTTATTTAAATTTAAGTTTGTGTTGTCTTCTTCATCCTTTATTTGTTTTATTTTGTTTTTAATTGTTTTAACTGAGGCGAGTATTTGGTGTTTCCATTTTTTTTCCATGTTTTATAACGATGTTACCACATCCATTAAATTATAAGAAATGATGACTTTAGTAGTTATGACTTGTATTTAAATGAAATCAATCGAACTTAATAAATGTATCAAATCCACTTCTGTATCTACCATTATTTAATTCACTATATTTATCTATAATTAAGAATGAGTGCGGATAAGTCCATGTTTTTAAACATATGTTTTTAAATTTGGACCAATCAATGTCTGAATTAACATGTTCATTATAAATATGTTTTAAATTTATATCATCCTGTTTAAAAATTATTAAAAAGTTTGCATTATCTCGTATTAATTGTTTTGGTATTTTCGAATAAGTTTGGGACAAGTAAAAGCAATCTATATTTTTATGCCGTCCCATTGAAAAATAGTTACGTATATTTGTCTGATTCTCGCATGCCACATCGTCAAAAATAAAAACAGAATTTGGTAAAGCAATATCCGGGTCAATAACGTCTTTGTTATCATTAAATATGTTAAATTTTATATCTGGAATTTGATTCAAGATTTCATTTAAAAAGCAGTATTTTGGTTGAAATGTGGTTTTTGAATACAGATAAACATTCTTAAATTTTAAGCCGTTTTTATGTAATAATAAGCCTATCATTACATTGGTCTTTCCACAATTAGATGGACCGCAAATTAGACAGCGAATCGTATTGGGAAGTAATACGCTATGTCTGTTAATTCCGGAATGTGATTTTACTTCTATGTTGTTAATTTCTAAAGTTGTGGGTTGCTTTATCAACCTCATAATGATATCTGACAATACTGTATAGGGTATTTATATTAAATAGATAAATCATTACAATGTCCATTTCTATTGATCGAATGTTAGCGGTTCTAATGTTTGCTTTCCAAGAAATTTAGCTTTTAAAAACAACCTTTGTCCACGTGATCTATTACCAAAAAAGGTAAGTACCTAGTTATATTTTAGTTATTATTTTTGTAATACTTATTAATTCATTGTTGCACCAGCTCCACTGTATAGCAGACAAATTTGCATTGCACTGTTGGTTTACATATATCCTGATTTTGGTAAGTGTTTATTTTAACTTTTTACTAATAATATCAGTTAAAACTAATTGGTAGTTCATATGAAGGTTAATTTAATAAGTATTATTTTATTTTGTTACAGAAACAATGACAAGCATAGTTTTTGCTGACGCTGATCCTTTCTATCTACAAGAGGCTCAAGACATGAATTTAATCTGGAACAGTCATGAACACGATAGAGATATTGTTCGAGAAAATAAAGAAACCAATACAAAAAATAAATCATTCAAAACAATTCATAAGAAAGGAAAGTTAAGTTTTAAGAAAAAAATATCACCAGATTCATCATTCGTTGTCAGAAAAATACCAGGAAAAGGACATCACTTAATAAAAATTGAAATCAGTGAAATTAACACCCTAGCAAGTGATGATTGTTGTGTAAGTGTGCAGTATGTAGTTGAGGATAAATATGATAACATTTTAGACGCAACGCAAGATTTAATAAGTAAGATGACAAAAAAGTTATGTGTCCCAGAACCTTTATAAATCTATCTAATTGTATTTATTGATATTTTATTTTATTGTAATATTATTGAATATATAACCTAATAAACATAGTTACGAGTCACGTACTTGTTTTATTTATCTTGCTTACGCAGGGTTTACCTACACATTATTTCGGTGACCGATGTAAATCTGGATTCGGTCGAACACTAACAATAATCTTATAAAATCAGACAGGAATTAGGATAGGTTAAGAAAAATGCAAGGAATGATATTTTATGCGATTTCAATTTATTTCATATATATTTCACATATATTATATATAGCAAATTATAACTTTTACCAGTAAATCAAGACTTACAGACTATATAACTTTACAAATGTATTACTTATAAATATATATATATATAGTTATTATGTTAGGAATTATAGTAAACATTTACCAAAATAAAACGGTTTTCAGTTGACAAGATATATAATTTTGTCATTATTTACAGTTCAATGTTGCTTTTAAATGTCACTTTTATTATTATGATATATTTCTAATATAATACAATATTATTATAATATATTGCTGTAATGTCCCCAAGGTACAGTTTTTACTATATCTTTCGTGATCTGTCTCTTATCATCTGATTTATTTAAAATCAATTTATTCAACCTCTGAGTAAATATTTTATGATTAATTGATTTAATAATGTACATACTATCTCTAAAATCAATATTCCTAAACAAACATCGTTTATATTTTGCCATGTCAAGTTTCCTCGTTACACATTTTTTTGTGCCTTTGGCTTTCTTAAGTGAAGATGTTTCAGTATTTATGCAATAAAGTTTTGCGCGAAGTCCTGTGAATTCTGTAATTAACTCACCAGCCATTTCATCTTTAAAATATCCAGGTTGTTTAATATTAACATGAGGTATACCATATACATTATCTTCTTTAAAATTACTAGTGTCAAAGTATTGTAGGTTAAGTTTCATATCCTTGTAGAAATCATCAGTCCTTATCAAATATAAAAGACTATCAGTATCTGTGTAGCAAAGGCATATATTTTCTCCATACATTTTTTTCATAATCGCGTAATGGAATCTATATAAATGTCTCTTCGCGAGTTCTAGAACAGTAAAGCCAATATATATTGGTCGGTCTAGATTGATTTGTGTTGGCTGCATTTGAATAGCTACCAAATTTTCTGTAAAAATCGAGAGATTCATAAAATTTGGCGCACTTATATATTTTTCAGCGCCGCAAATTTTATTAGTTCTGTTAGAACAATCTTTCCATACATTAACTAGTTTTACATCAACTTGATTTCTTTTGTTTTCTATCGTTTTACCAAATATAGAGTTATTCTGTTTTTTAAAAAAATCCCTTTCAAATTCGGAAGTTGCATTTTGTCGCAACAATGTGTTTAATTCAATGTAAGGTTTTAGAAATTGTTTCTGATCGAAAGCCAATACTCTGTGTATTTTTAATAGTACAAGTCCGTTTCTCAAACATTCTTTTAAATGAGTATAATGTATGACATATTTATATTTATTATGTAGGTTTGCTATTAGCTTTTGAGATTTTCCATTAGGCGGAATACATTTTTCTGGCGCGAATGGTAAATCAGAATGATGATCATGTATTTGTGGAGGATATTCAAGGTCCACTTCAAGTATGTATCCGCGATTGTTACTATCTGGTATCGATTCAATGTTGTTAAGGGTTTTAATTTCGTCTTCATTTAGAAAGGAAAAATTATTGGTAGGAAGACATTTCATCATCGTATATCCATAAAGATTTACACAATCGAGGTACATTAGATAAGAATTGGGCTCGTATTTATTGTAATTAGACAAATATTTATTATTTGCTTTAGCATTTCTGAGAGAACATTGTGCTAAACCTCCTCTAATGCCTTTTTCAAGCATTTGATACATTTCAACATCGGAAATTAAATCAAGCTCAACTTTTGTAAACAATAACATGGCATCCCAACTTAATGAAGGTGATGATACATAATGACAAGGATCTAAGTTGTAGTAAGTCAAGCTCATTGTTCTGAATTTTTCAAAAACGTCACATAATAATAATACATCGCATTTTAAATATAAATCGGTGTACTCCCCTAAATCTTTTATGTTAAATTCATTCCAAATAGTTTGCGCATGTTCGTAATCTTTATCTGATATATCTTCAGAAGAAAGCCTATTAAAAAAACTACTCTTGTCAGGAAGATTTGGTTCATTATAGCGTTCCATCGAATTCAAATAATCATAGCAATATACTCCTTTTTGACACAATAAATCAAACGATTTACTATCAGGATAATATTTTTTTAAATTTTTAAAGTCACTTTTCTGCAGTGTTTTTACTAACTTATCCAAGCCGCAACTAAGAAAATTGAACGAATCAATAAATTTCAACTGAGCGGCATTGTTGGAATCAATTGGTATAAACTTTGTGATTGATATGTATTTTTCCTTTGTTTTTGAAATAAGATTAATACGTCCTATGATCGCAGATAGCTCGGTAATAAATAAATGACAGTCATATCCGGAAAGATTGTGGAATATGATTGGAATAAATTTACATGTCCTAGCATTCAAATTACATCCCACGTGACTCGGACCTAAATAAGCTGAATCAAAATGATCGTGGTCTGCGCATTTTACGTCATCAGCTACAAATTCCTTTTTACACAAGTGACAGATGGTAGCATGTTTAAACGATGCCAGCTCATTTTCAGTTAGCGGCATCATTTCATGTTTAATTGATATAATTTGATATAATTCCATTACATCATTAGTTAGAGCTTCAATAAATTTTTTTACACAATTTGGGCCCCGATAAGACACAAATTTGTTTAGACTCGGTTTAGACTCACAGCATATGTAATAAGCAAAGCAAGTCGCTTGATGTATTTGCACGTTCTCAACATGTTGTGATTTGCTTTTATCCGAATATTCTTTAAGCAAACTTTCAAAATCACCATATATTACGAAAGGAATTCTACGAGTTCGTTCAACATGCGAAAATAATAACTTACTACCTGGTTGAGGCAGAATTGTTTTTACTCTAGCGCAATCGTGATTTACCAGTTTTTCTTGCGATGGAAAATAAATAAAACATTCGTCACACAAAAAAATTCTGCATTTATGTTGTGTAAGTTGTCTATGTACAAGCTTTCCGAAATCTTTTATCAAACAGAAATGGTTTTTCCCGTTTATCTCAATGAGGAGCAGGCTAATATGCGTCAACTTACGATGTTTTGTTTTGTAGAGGGGACCAGATACTATATTGTTTTTATCCAAACCGTACACATTTACCGAAATTAAAGGATTTATCTTTTCGAATATTTTAATATCATTTAAACTCAAAGGAAAAGTCATTCCTGAAGTGTTCAGAATATGTTTATAATGTGGATATGACGACACTCTATTTGGATTATTTTTTGCTGGATACATATGCGCAATTATGCTCCATAAGAAACATCGATCATCTTTGTTTTGAATGTTTAAACATGATTTGGTGTTTTGAATTTCTCGCGGCAATTTCACGTATGAGCCCGCCCGTAATGGATTGTATTGATTAATATTTAATTCTAAATGACTGATAGAATTTAGTGTCCAACCACTCCCCGACATTTCGAATTCTGAACATTTCGTTATCAGCTTTTGGACACATGTTTTATAAAACGATATCAAATCAGAGTTGTAAAAAATCTTTACAAATGGCACATTAAATGACTTAAGGGCTTTTTCATCATTTTTAGGTAAATAATATGACACAAAAAATTCCATGTTGACTTTTAATGCATTGTGTTGGATCAATGATTTTTTTATTAATTGTAAAACTGAAGTAGAGGCTTTATTCAAAAATTCCTCAGGCAGCATATTATTCGAAATAGGGTTTATTTTATAACTTACAATTCTAGATTTAAATGCACTAGCTATAATCTGCACATCTGGGAACTCAGAGTTGATCAAACAGTTTGATTTATGAATACTACTTTTATAATGCGACGAGATACGAGACACCTCGATATTACACTCTCTACAATATACCATTTTGCCTCACTTGTTCCTTAGTAGGTATACTTGATAACAAACTTGAACTGATAAAAAATATTAAAAAATATAGGTAAATATTTGAGGTATTTACTTAATATAATAGTTGCATGAATTGATATGAAGCGATTAACCTGCCTAGATGTCGGTAATAATATAAATGCATAGTTTCGTAATCTGAGATTTAATTTTACTGTTTGCAATTAGTTTTCAGTAGTATATTTCAGTATTTCAGTTTCTATATTTAAATTTTTCAATATTCCAATATTTCAATATTCCAATATTTCTCATTTATAGTTTTGCTGTAAATAAAACAATCATTAGACATAACATAATAATAACCAGTTAAAATTTTATTCATGAAAATAAAACTTACATTTGTTGATTAAAAAGTATTGTAAATGCTTTCCTATTATAAGGTATAAATAAAATAAAGATAACAGTTAAGTAAAGATAGCTAGATAAAAGTGAAATAATTGAATATTATTGCGTCAGTATGTTAGAACATATTGTTCATTGCGGTATCATGGGATACTTAAATGTATAGTTTGGTAATCCTAGTTTGCAATTTACTGTGTAGATATTATTATAATGTTTGCAATTAGTATTTCAGTTTCTATATTTCAATTTTTCAATATTTCAATTTTCAATATTTCAATATTTCAATATTTCTCATTTTTAGTTTTGCTGTAAATAAAACAATTATTAGACACAAAATAAGAATAACCATTTCAAATTTTATTCATAAAATCTAAAACTAACATTAACTAATTCAAAAGTAGTATATATGCAAGTAATTACCTATTATAAGGTAGAAATAAAAATATCAAGGTAATATAATAAAGTAAAGACAAAATGAAACAATTGCGATTGTACCAATCTGTTAAAACATACTGTTCAATGTAATTTCATGGGATACATTATTGGCTGTATAGCCTTGAATTCATTTTTCCCGGCTTCTACAAGTGTTGACAATGCGCGCCATACAGGTGTTTGGGTGTCAGTACACAATTTTAAAGTAACCAGGGCTCTTTTCCAACGTTCTTCGCTAGGCTGACATTCAGCTTCTCGGGAATTATAGACCCTTAACTCGACGTAATACTCCCCGCCACGTGTGAGATCTCGTTGTGTTGTATACCCGCTCGTTCCGCGCTGTGAAAAGAAGCTCCGCAATGTAGCCGCACGCGCTGGTTTCACCTTGCTGCTTTCTCCGATCTCCTGAAAAAAAATCAAACAAATAATAAGTGACCTTCATACGTAACAGTTTATTGATATAACTGCTGTAACAAAAGTAAGTTACATAAATGTTTACAAAAATAATCTAGCCTGCATTAAACAACGCTTATCCACCATCGTAACTAAAAAAATACCCTGCCTAAGAGGGCCATGGTGCCGTAAACAATCATCACACACACACACTGAGTATCACACCCATAAAAATAAGTAAACGAGCGAATAATATTTTTTCATTACCTGTGTAATCGAGGGCTGCGCCAGAGGTAATTCTACGTCATCCGTGTCCGAGCCAAAGAAATGGGATGTCGTCAACAGTTCTGTTGACACCGCCGCTGGCAGTTTTTTCTTTCTCGATGAAGACCCAGCGCCGCTGCTAGCCGTCCGTTTCTTTGATGCGCCTCCGTCTTTCTTCTTTTCTTGAGCCACCTTTTTTGCAGGAGGTTGTGGTGTAGGTGGAGGTGCTACAGGCTCGGACCCCGCCGGTGTTTCGTCGTCCGATACATCAATCTCATCGGCCCAGAAAGGATTTTGCGACCAGCCCGGCCTGAAAGCAATAATTTAAAATAATTATAATAGAAGATAACTTCGCAACGAGTTAACACAACATTGTTTCTGAACATTGTTTTAGCCTAGCATAGCAAAATGCTTTATAAATAAAAAATCCATGAGTTAACACAAGTTAGTTTGCCGATCAACACAGGTACCTAAGTCACATTACACTTTATACGTTTACATCCTCACACTCACAGTCCACACTTAGTTCAATGACTTGTATAGCGGGTGCCAGAAACATTCACTTCACTCATAATCTCACCTTGAACCAGAAATACAAATTTCCCTTGGGGAAGTAAATTGAGCTTCTGTCAGGAATCGAACCCGAAACTCCCGGTGTAGAAGGCAATTACTTAACAACTACGCCAGCATGGCATCTAATTTTTTTCACCGAAGTTATAAGGCAATTTGCACTCACTAATAATTCATTCATACTAACAATAAATACTTTAAGGTCACTTACTTACATAGTTAGGTTCCTTGAAGTTCCGAATATGTAAATAACTGCACTTTTTTTGGATGCTGGAGCGTCGTCGCCCACCACTGAATATCCGCTTTTAAATGTAGATGCACCAAATCAGTCCTATTTATAATCTCATTTTATAAAGATGCATTCACAAGTCGAATCTTGACTAAAACGTACAAAAATAAAAAAACAGAAAGGTTAAAGTTTTAACGATTGTATACCTTAACGATCTTGTAAACAAAGTTCATTTCATCTTGTCAACCGATAAACAAATCTGAATGAGACTTTATGCTGTCGTCAAGGGATGTAAAGCGATGACTGCTGCACATTCTCGAGCAACTGGAGACAAAAATCCTATAAGGAAGTGGCAGGTACTTATACCAATTACGAGTCTTTTAAATTACAGATCTCACTTAACTGGTAAACAACATATTTCAATTGATCACCAGTAATGAGAGAACCTCTCGAATAAAACAATGCTTTTTATGAAAATCCTTATAACTAAATCTTTTAGATATTAGTAGCGAAACAAACATCAATAAGTCGATTTGTATTTTTTGACGATACTAAAAATGTATTGCTACTTAAGTAAATATTTAAAAATCACATAATGTTCTGATCACTACTGTTACCTATTTAGTATTTTTATTAGACATTAATATGTAGGTACCTACGTTAAATTTTAACCAAAACGTATATTATAATTTTAATTATGTAAAATCATGAAACGAAGGTTGTATCTTTGAACCATAGGCCGTCATTTATTTATTTATTCATTATAATCAATCTCTTTTTTAACTTTTTTTATTTTCTATACAAGATGATTACTACAAAACATCAAAAGAACCAAAAGCCCGTAAAGTAACCTATGGATAGTGACAATGGAGTCTTATCGCTAAGAGAAATTCTTTTCAGAAATATTTGTATCGATATAATCACAGTAATATTGTTGTTTGCTAAGAAGCTATTTAATAGTATAGATAGTGAAAAGTATAGATATCTTAGAAAATACTAAAAACAAAAACTTTTAAACTCATAGCCCACACTAAATTCATAGACTTGTATCTTAGGTGCTAGAAACATTCACTTCTTCACACACACACACACAATGACACCCAGAACCAGAAGTGCATATTTTCCTTGATGAGGAGATTTATGCTAATGTCGGGAATCAAACCTAGTACCCGCAACATAGAAGACAAGAACTTACCAACTACGTCAACATGACAGTCTGACTAATCGTATCTTTGATAAAAAAATATGACGAAAAAAATATCGTTGAATCACGTACGCTAGAAAATCCAAATATAGGCTGACTTGATAGCCTAGGTACATAGGACTGCACATATCATTGACATGAGTACAAAATAATAAAATGTAATAATCATAAAAAGTCCCCACTTTATACGTACTCGTACGTACTCTAGGTAACATACCACGGCTGTATAACCCACACTTAAATCGGGATACTATATACCTATGCCTTATAAATGTGTCGGTCGCATCTGTTTCACTAGACAGACAAAGTATTATGTTCTGAACTGATCTGTCTTGAACGGTCTAAAATAAAATGAACTGCTCAGATAAACAAATACAGACTGACCAGATAAAACGATAGCGGTTTATAAGCTAGAGGGAACCTCGCTTTTTTTAATTCAGTGCGACGAATATAGTGAGCGAACATAATACATGTTGTAAAATGCGCTAACGAGACGATTATAGAGAATAAAAACATCTGACACATGATCCGTGCGCAAACAAGTTGTCGGTTCCCTTGTAATTACAATACTACTTATTAATCGTATGTTTGATGTGGATTGGATAGCAGATAATCGAGAGAATTGGGGGTCATGCATCGCGAGCTCGAGCGTAGCGAGAGCGATGCAGATGCAGAACCCCCAATTCTCCCCTACTCACGGAGTATTAATAAAAGCTCTAAAATTTTATTTTGAGAGAATAAGCGAATAAAGTTATTATAGTTGGAGTTGTGATATTTCGTGGTTATTAAATGAATCATGAAGGTTTAAAAAACCGATGGCTGCATATCCTCCATGAGATAGATAGTGGTGTCTTACATCTGCATATATTCAGTTATGTTTTGTGTATCATGTTATACAGGTGACCAAACAAAACCAATTCTAGACTGTGCATGATTTTTTTTTTGCTAAAAGAACCAATTAGTCTGTGAACATTAACGTTCTTGTGCTTTTGACATTGCATTGATTTATCACCATCGATACATAATCAGAATAGGTGCCATTTTTACTGTGTTGATTCTGCTTACATTGGTGTTTCTTTTATAAAACATTAAACTGTATTTTATCAAACCGACGAAGTATTAAAAAACGTACTTATGAGTCTTTGATGAAACATCCTCAAGTAAACTGACCCTGGTAGCCATGGGCCCATTCCAATTGTTCCAACATTATCTAAAGTTCTACTGAGATAGGAAAAATATTTAAACTCGATCAATCTTATCTCTGATCGTCAATATGGTTTTTGACCAAAAAGTAATACTCTTGCTGCAACCATTGATCTTGTGACAAAAATAAAATCAAAAATAGACAATAAAAATATAGTGCTGGGCATTTTTATTGACCTAAAAAAAGCTTTTGACACCGTCAGCCACAGATTATTACTTAAAAAACTAAAATGTATCGGTATCGATAGTAGCGCACTTAAAATGTTCGAATCATACCTAACCAATAGGTCACAAGTAGTTAGAATGGATAATAGCGGCATAAAGAGTGCTAAATGCTCCGTTATGTGCGGCGTTCCTCAAGGCTCGATTATGGGTCCGCTGCTTTTTCTAATTTATATAAATAATATACATGAACTAGGATTGCATGGAAATATATAGCTGTATGCAGATGGCACATTTTTATTTTATTTCGGGGAGTCTATTCAAGATATAATACGTAAGGCACAAGAAGACTTGAATACCCTATTTTCTTGGTTCCAATATAACCTTCTCACAATAAATACGTTGAAAACATGATACGTAATTTTTGAGGCCAAAAATAAATTAATTCCTTCTCATGATCCTTTAAAAATCAATAATATTGTCTTGCAGGAAAAAACTTGCGAAACGTATCTTGGACTTAAATTAGACAGCCAATTGACGTGGAATGCGCAGATTGATTGCTTAAAGACCAAACTTTAGTCACTTATTGGATCCCTTCGACGCATCGTCCGTTGTATACACTATCTATAACTCCCTTGTCAAACCTCATCTACTTTACCTAACTGAAATTTGGGGCAGTGCGTGCAAAACAAAACTAACTAATCTGCAAATTCTACAAAACAAAATTATAAAAACTCTATTCCACTACCATTACTTAACACCTACTTCTAAAATATACAAAGAAACTAAAATAATGAATGTTAAACAATTAAAATTATATATTTTCAACGCATGCATACTTGTCAGAAAAATATTGAAAAGCACAATTCATATTAAGTTATCTTTTACGAAGGTAAAACAGATAACAAAACGAAGTACTCGCCGAGCAAGTTTTCTAGTGCTACCCGAGATAAAAACAAATAACGGGAGAAAAATGATTACGTACGAAGGTGCATTTAATAAATTACCGCCAAACATAAAAAAATTAAGCTCATTTAACGTATTTAAATCGCAACTAGCTCAACACGTTATCGTCAACAGTGACTCTTAGAAACAAGGCTGATGTGATCCCTTCCTGCATTTTTATACGTTAAATGAGTACTAATAGTATTAACGAACGATATTAAGAAATATGCTTTGTTCTTGTTCTCATGTAAGTGACTATGTAGTCTTTTTGAGAATAAATTTCTTTAAACCTAAACTGGTTTCCGATCCAGAAGCTTCCAAAATTCACCAAATATTTTCTTACACAACGAACATAATTTATTCTTGAACAGGATTCATTCTCCCCATGCATTGGGTAGTGACAGAGGGCCCTTAAGGTTAATGTAGGCTTGTCATCGGATATTGGGCCCAGACCGTACGATTTGTCTGCTGTCATGTATAGTTGGATACTGGACTGGAGGTGGGATCCGATCGAATAATATACATTATTACGCGTATCAATTTATAATCAATAGGTATAGAGAGGGAAAGAATCTGACTCTATATATATAATGACTTTCGTTTTACTGTGTAGAGTTTACCAAGTGGAACTTGATATGATTATAAATATTTTACTTCTAAAATTATATGTTAATATTGTAAAAATATTTGCTATTACTGCACATGGATTTTCGAAATACAACGCCTGGATCTACATATATATATATATATAGATCCATGTTGAATAAAATGAATTTAAAAGTCGTACTGACTATTTTCCTACTTAATGTCTTGAACATTCACATTAATCCAAACTATATGTAATTCTGAGAATGTTAGTAAAACCAACCCAGTCAATATGAACCCTTGTAATAAGGTACATTTAAGCGGGTCCTTTGGCATCACGACTTCCTCAACAATTTTCATTTCCTCGCTGTAAATCGTTCATGAGCTAAGTTCTCAGCATGCCAATTTCGACTCTTAGTCCTTGTCTGCGTAATTTTATATCACTCCACTACCGAATATTTATAATTATATATTCTTATTACCATACATATATATATTATTTTTTATTGTAGTCCCAAATTATTTTATAATGTTTTTTTGGAATAAATATTATTATATATTTTTTTAATTGTCATGACATCATTAATGATTTGATTCTAACTAGTAATGTTTATAGATATAATATTACAACAAATTGATATACATTCAGATATAACACCGTGAGTCAAATTTCTACTTCTATTCTACTTCTAAATAAGTCCCGCACTTGGCACCTGGTCCCAATGTACCCAGCACACTCGCCGCATTAGCCCGTTGTATCGCCAAGGAGATCTGTTGGGTCAAGAACCAACCAGATCGGGGGTCCCGCCCTCTCTCTCTTAAACGGCGGCCGAGGTTTCGGACTAATTTTTTGGCTTCAGAGCCCCAGGGGCCCGACGTCTCCACGGCAAAAGGAACGAACTCATACAGTGGTTCCAAACTGGCATATTTTAGGCGTTTGCGTCGGGCGGCTGCTTCTGCTCCCGCACCAGCCGACTGCTGAGTAACGGAGATGTGACAGGATGCAAACGTGCTCACGCATGTTGCGTCCCACACGAGGCTGCGCCCTTTCTGCCATGGAACCAATGTCAGGCCGTCCGGCCGCTTACCGTCGGAACGCAAGAGTCCCGGGGGTTCAAGGACACAAGGAACCTCAGCCGACACAAAGGCCCGCTTAAGGATGTCATTGATAACGTGGTGCCGCGGTCTTCTGCCCGCACACCGGGTGCAGCTAAGGCCATGATGCCCGTCCGCCTCAACCCTCGCTCCGCAGATACAGGTGTGAGGCTCGCAGACAGGACATCCAAGCCAAAGAGCCGCAGCCACCCTCAACGAGTCATCATCCAAAAGCGTGCCCATGTGCGGAGAAGGAAGAGCGTAGAGCCACGCGCCAGACTCCGGTGTGGTCACGGCGTTTATTCGGGCGAGTTCAACACCCGTGTTTTCCGCACGCCACTGCGCAACGAGCCGTTTACCCAGTAGGTCGTCCCAGCTTCTTTGCCATTCAGGTTTTGCTGGTGGGTCGATGCCTGGGCACATTACTGACCACCTCGTAAAAGCCTCCTCAGCGAATGGGATGCGAACCGTGTCACCTTTACT
This sequence comes from Plagodis dolabraria, assembly GCA_963854805.1. Taxonomy (NCBI): domain Eukaryota; kingdom Metazoa; phylum Arthropoda; class Insecta; order Lepidoptera; family Geometridae; genus Plagodis; species Plagodis dolabraria. Next base: position 15,445,028 of record OY978443.1, read on the forward strand.
TAGTATACGAGTGACAAGGCTCACGACTCCACTTCTTCTTATTATATATTCTTTAATCTTGCCCGTCAATTTCCACTATTTTAATGCTTCATTGCAAAACTGAGATGCCTGATGAAATACCAAATAAAACAGAACAAATAATAATTGATAATATCTACAATTTATCGTTGTCAGAATAAATCTGAATTAGGAATTAATTGTTTACATTTGAAAGAAGGAAAATCAAAGATTTATTTATCAATAGAATTACCGGAGGCCGTCAAAGCTCCGTTTCTCTTTGCCTTAGAAAACATTGAAAACGGTTGAGTTCACTAGCAAAATAACAACGTCCATTTGTTACGAAAAGTCCATTCATCAAACGAGATAACAATGTCACTGCGTTATCAAAACATGACCCGCGAAGCGATCACAATGTTTTTCTACGGCAATTCCGCCTACAGCATAAAGTTAACACCACGGAAAAGTTCCAGTTGGAAATAAATCGTTTCATTTATTATAGACCTTTGTGTACTAACGCATTTTATAGCCCATTTGAATACAGGTGCCGCTTTAAATTATTTTCACGAGTTGAACTTTTGACGATTAATTTTCATCGAGAAAGATTTATGCGTTTCAGATGACCTACACACACTTGAGTTGTATTGAATTGGTGGCATTTCGTGACTGGACTTGTTGAAATTATTTTCGCTTCATATTAAACGTTCTTTTTATATTCCCAAGAGGGACTTGAGCTCCGCCTCACCTGTCGATTCTTAAAATGCTTGTTGTCTTTTTTTAAATGTCCCTTAAGTATAGTAGGTCCTAGGTTTATTTTTATATTTTAAAATTTTTGGGTATGTCGGAATTTCATGCTGCTATTCAACTCTTTGTGCAAAATAATTTAATTAGGTTTGGTTTTTGGAGTGATAACACTAGATTCAGAAAACATACATATGCGAGCGTAAATTGTTGTCGAATGAGTTGAAGAAGAAGACTGCAGCGAACGTATTTCAATTTGAAATGAGGAACCTTATATGTATATCTTATGTGCCTGTAATTTCACTGGCTAGCTTTTCTTCAGTTCGGAGGCTAGCAGTGTAAAAACTGCTGCGTTGCGGTTTTTTTCATAGTGATATTTCGACCGTGAGCAGCTTGCAACAAGAATGTTGTATGCATTTATTGCATATCATGCATACATATAAATTAAGCAGATGCTTGTAAATAAAAAATACTCCTACAGAAAATATAAATTGGTATTGAAACGTAGAACGAGGGCAAAATGCAATAGTCACGGTTGAACGCAATATAGAGTGGCAGGCGGGGGTCACATTAGCAGCTACCATATATTTAAGAATAATAGTATCGATTTAGGTCATTAGGTATGCATACCATTTCAGTCAGGTTAATATATATTTTTCCGGAAAAATAAATTTGAACGAATGTTTTAGTTGAAACACACTTTATTTTAAAAGTCTGATTTGTCCTTTCCTAGGGTGTACGTCAACTTGGCGGCGTGCCAAATACGCGATGCAATTAGCCAAAATTACGCTCAAAAACAAGTTCGGAAGCAATTAGCAGATGTAGACCCAAGGACCACGTTTAACCAGTTTACTTTAGTCCGCCAGCGGATGAGATTTGTTTTCGAATTTTATTGGCAAAAAATCTGCTATCGGTTGAGTGAAAAATGTGTTTTCTGCGTACATTGGGAAAAGTTGTTTTTTCGTATCGTTAATTTTGAGAGATTGTTATTGATTGTTGGGGTCGGTGCTAAAAGGTTTTTATATCATAGAAGCTTTAGTCGAAATATTATGCATATTTCTCTCGAATACGTATTATGCACCTATCATTATATTTGTCCCCATAAATTTATATAAGAACGGAGCTTATCTCGTTCTATATGATTTTATATATGTATAATATGAAGTGACAAACTAAACAATGCACTTGCTTGTAATTTTCCTGACACTAAGAAGACGTAAATAAAAAACTGAGTGAACAATAACTATAGCATAAAGATGCAATAAAAATCATGTTATACGATAAACACGTAGCTGGAGGCAGTAGATTTTTGTTCAACTTGGGACTTTATTGTAACTAGGTAACTACGTATGCCTCTCTTCGTCTGCATGTATATCGTATAATATTCAATTGTTTTCATCTTTTTAAAACGCTTACTAAACTGTTTGGTTTTTTTGATGTGTTTTCTTCCAGAGCTTTACGTCAACGTTGAATAAATCCCTCCTTCATTACCATATATACTGTTATAGCTTCATAGTGGTACCCTACAAGACTCCACTCTTTCTTAGACGCCTACTACGAGTACTTGCTAAAATCATTCTATATATTTTTTATTACACGCTTTTTAATGATTTTGGCGCGGAACACGCACGGTTGATATTATTTGGTAACCTCTCTCTATAACAGATCCATTTGGTCACAAGCGACAAACTGCACTGCGCCCATCACCCTGAGACAAACAGTTGTTAAGTATCATAATGCCTGTAATTTCATAATAACTGACTCTCAAGGACTTCTGCCGGAACACATTTTTATATATCTGATGTTATTATAAAGTGATGTCAATATACATACGGGATATATATAAATGTAGTGGTAAACATGCAGTAAATATCTATTGTCTGGCAGGATTATAAGTGTGTGTAAATAAATGAAGTGATCGAGTCGTTGGCGACGGGGGCAAGCGAGTCATGCATACGTGCTCGGGGAATAGAAAGTTTGTTTAGGGAGGACATAGATGCTGGCTACCGCCTGTGCGGTCGTCCAGCTCCACCGGGTTTTGGGCGAGGGCCTGGCCCTACAATAGCCCGGGAGGGAGAAGTGCCGAAGGCACTTCTCCCGAGACGGGCGTAGAAGGCGAAAAGCGCTTTCTACCTCCGTCTCCTGCGGACGCCGAAAACGTGCCGCTACTATAGGAGGGGTTGACAGCGAGCTCAAGGGCACCACTGTGGTTCGGACCTCGGCTTGTCTCGCTGTCGAGAGACATGGGGGGGATCGGAGCAAAATGCCTCTGTGCAACTGCAGTGTTGCACAATTGGGCCCTACTGAATAATACTCTTTGACTATTTGGAGAGCAATTTATCGTGACCTTGTTTTTGCCTCGAGCTCGCCGGCGGGCTCGGTGTTTGATTGTGTGACCTCTAATTACCTCACACCTGGGGATTTTACCTCGACGACTTGCGGATAACGCTAAAGCTGCCAATGTAATGGCTGCGATGGGGTCATCCGGGTCGTCTAATACCTGCCGTGGTCGGCGACGGGGGGGGTTTGAAAAATGGGATAGAAGAGGCAGTCGAGTAGTTCGATGCCTGGACAACCAATGGGTTCGGGTGGTGGGGCGCTCGATCAAAGTATCGGCGGGCGCAGTCCTTATTGAACTGCGCTAAAGAGGGAAGGTTTAAGTCGCAATGCAACTCGGTGTTCCGGATATACCACGGGGCGCCGGTTGCATTACGAAGAAAACGGTTTTGGATGACTTGAAGTTTATGAAGGTGGGCCTCACTAGCATGACTAAACACTACTGATGCGTAAGTCATGATGGGGCGGATGCAGGCAGTGTAAAGTGTCTTCTTATTACTAAGAGACATTTTACTCTCTTTGCGAAGTAGGGGACCAAGGCGACCCATTATGAAGGCCGCTCTGTTACGGACGGTTGTTATGTGATCGTTAAAGGTGAGATGACGATCAAGGGTGACTCCGAGGTATTTTGTTCTAGGAACCCAGGGAATGGGTTCGTCGAACAAAATAAGCGGTTTCGGGTAAGGGGAGCGTGTCTTCTCAGTAAAGCACATAGCTGTGCTTTTAGCTGGGTTGACCGCGATGCGCCATTTTCGGAACCAGTCACCGATCTCGGTGATGGCCCGTTGCATGACGAAATAGGACTGTCTGTTGATATGCCACCCAGTGGTGTAAATGGCGGTATCATCCGCATATTGGGCTAGGAATACTTTGGGCTGAGAGCGTGGGATGTCACTGGTATACAGTGCAAAGAGAATAGGTGATAGCACGGAGCCCTGAGGGACTCCGGCTCTGACTGGGTGGGGGGAGGAGAGGGTGCCTTCCACGCGATAGCGAAAGCTTCTGGCTTTAAGGAAGTCTTGTAGGATGAGCACAAGACGTTCTGGCACGCCAAATTGGTATAGCTTGTAGATCAAGCCGTTGTGCCAGACTTTGTCAAAAGCTTTCGCTACGTCGAGGAAGACTGCTAGCGTAGTCTGGGGTTTGGGGTACTTATTGAAGCCCTCAATGATGTGCTCCGTGAGGCGGTGCACCTGTTGGACGCATGAGTGTCCGGGTCTGAAGCCAAACTGCTCATCTGGGATAAGGTGGTGTTCCTTAGCATGGGACTGGAGACGGTTTGCAAGTAACCGCTCGTAAAGTTTGCCTAAGGCACTGAGGAGGCTGATGGGGCGGTAACTGGTGGGGTCAGATGAGCTTTTGCCTGGTTTGTGAATGCCAATGACATTTGCACATTTCCAGGTGTCTGGGAATAAGCAGTGGCTCATAGCAGCATTGAAGATGCTGACTAAGAGATGGATGAGAGGAGGAGAGAGGGTTTTAAGAACCCTGTTGGAGATGCCATCGGCACCGGGGGATTTGCGCGGTCGGAGGGCCTTGATCAGTCTCTCCACCTCAGCGTAAGTCGCTAAGGTGATTGGTGGGAGTTCAGAGGTGACCACAGAGCTTTTACGTTCGACTTCAGCATCCACCGAATCGAGGTGAGCTTGGTCAACGTGATCTACGTTAGGGGAACACTGAGCCTCTAGGCTATCAGCTAGGCACTCAGCTTTGTCTTCGTCAAAGAACGCTGGGACTAGTGGGACTGGTCTGTATAAGGGAGGCATGTCGTTATGGTTACTTCCTTTCAAGCCTCGCGCCAAGTCCCAGTAAGCATGGTGGCTTGGCACGAGGTTTGAAAGTTTATCGCCCCATTGTTGATCACGCAACTCAGACATGCGACTTTGAACCATGCGTTCAAAGTGGCGTTTCTTAGTTTTGTTCTCTTTACTGGGGTAAGAGTCGTAATGTCGGGTCACTGCTTTACTCTCCGTCACCAATCGTCTCACATCCGCTGGAATGACAAGGCGCCGGTCGTCCGGCACTATGACCTCCTTTGCGGATGCACCTACTACGGTTGAGAGGTGATTAGTGAACGAATCGATCGCAAGGGTTACGTCATCTTTTGTCAGGATGTCGTCAGGGATCTTGTCAAGGTCCGGTGAACTGATAGCCTTTAGGGCATCGCCTACTTGCTTCCAGTTCACTATCGTCTTAGTGGGGCGGGGGAGGTCAGTCGTTGGGTCGGGACCTAGTCGCAGTATAATGGGTCGGTGGTCAGAGTGAAGCTCGTGAACCACTTCTATGGAGCGTACCCGGAGTGTTACGCCTCTGAGTAGTGCCATGTCAAGCAAGTCAGATCGATGGTCTTCCATATAAGGGTAGTGAGTGGGTTCAGTGGGCGCAATTATGTCAAAGTTAAGTTCTGCGATTAGGTTTTCAAGTGCAATACCTTTGGGATTGTTGACGTTACAATTCCATAGGATGTGCTTACTGTTGAAGTCGCCAATCAGAAGGACGGCGCTTCCTAATGAGAACAAGGCTTCTAAGTCAGCTCGGACGATCGGCTTGGAGCAAGCTTGGTAACAGGACGCTATGACTATAGGTTGATGACCAGTCATAGCTAGGAGGCAACAAGATGCTTCCATATTAACAAGAGTCGGGGTAGGTAGGGGAATGCAGTGCAGGGACCTTTTGTAAAAGATAAGAGTGCCTCCCCCACGGGAGTTCACTCTATCATTACGTACCGTTCTGTAATTGGCAAACCTAGGGTTCGCCTTCCCCGGTTTTAGAAAGGTTTCCTGCACGCATAAGATATCGATAAGGTGGGTACAACAAAAGTCGTGGACGAGGTCACGTTGTTTGAAGAGGCCGTCAGCGTTAAATGACGCTAACGAAACTGAGTACGGTTTCGTGCGTTCGGTTGTACTACCCATAGTGGTTGTACTGGGGAGGGGCCTGGGGGACGAAGCGCTTAAGGGCGCTTAGTAAGTTTGCGTGTTCCAATGTGTATTGGATCACGTCCGCTGGGGATTGAGCGTATTGCATCTTGTGGAATAGCTCTTGTACCTCATTGATGTCAACCGACATAGCCAGATCGCTGACTAGGTTGATTGCCTCTTGAAGAGGGGCAGCCATCAACGGCATAGGGGGAGCTTGTGGCCGGGAAGCGGCGCGGGGAGGGGCGCGAACGGTGTTGGCAGCGGGTGCCGGGAGCGCGGGCCGGGGCGCGGGCGGTAGCGACGGTCTTAACCATACTGGGTGGTTTAGACCATGCGTTACGGGCTGGGAGCGGCGCGGGTATTACCTGTGAGGCAGGTACTACCGTGAGTTTAGGGCTTACCCGTTGGTAGCGGTCATAAGAGGGACGGGTCGGCCTATGCCTTGCCACCCTGTGGTTCACTCGTGGTGCTTTAGGGCAACCACGGTAATTCGCGGTATGCCCTTGAGCACCGCATAGAACGCAACTGGGTGGGTCCGGCGAGTCCCGGGTGCGAGTGCACGCTGCTGTCGCGTGATCGCCTAGGCACTTAACGCACCTAGCGCGAGCGAAGCAGAAACGGGAGGCGTGCCCGTATAGTTGGCAGTTATGGCACTGCGAGGGACTCCCATTCTTGTATGGGGCTTGGACATCGAGTCCTGAGAGGCCACAGACCTTTTTTAAATTAAAAATGGCCTTGCCTTCAGGAGTACGATCTAGTACTACGAGTACTAGATCGTAGGGACTGCGGTCCTTCCCGCTGTACATGCGGTGAACTGCATGTACGGGGAAGTCTTGTGCCTTCAGGTCGGCACATACCGAATCGGTATGTACCTCCTTGGGCACACCGCGGATGACCACTCGGAGGACTTTCTCCTCTTCGAGCGCATAAGTGTGAAAACTTATGCTCTCGTTGCGGAGGAGTTTTGTTAGCGCTCTGTGGTCGCTAATGGTGGAGACTTGGACTTTAATGCCCTGCTGCGTGGAGCGGGCATTAGTATAGTGGATCCCACGATCCGAAACTAAACGGGACAGCATGTCCCATTTGGTTTTGTCCTGAATGAACAGGGGCGGAGGCGGTTTTTCGCGGCGCGCGCTCGCGTCCTTAGGGGACGCGGCAGTGGTGGCCGGAGCGGAAGGAGGAGACGCGGGGCGCGGGGCGGGGGTCGGCTTCTTGCCGGAGGCGGGGGCCTTAGCGGGTGCCTTGGCGGGAGGGGCGGAAGTTGCGCAACTAGCGGCTTTAGGAGCACGCTTGCGCTTTCTATCTACGACGGTATAGCCGTCGTTATCTGAGTCCGAGTCAGTGCGTAAGGCGCGACTCGGATCTACCTCCATCTCCGCTTCGGAGTCCGAAGTGGGCTCGACAACGGCGATGGAGGGACGGGTGCTCGCTGGCCTCCCGATCGGTGAGCGCGAGCGAGACCTCTCACGGGGAGGGGCTGCCACCGTGCGTCTGTTGTCTGGGCCCGGAGCGGGCGAAAGTGGACTGTCCTCTGAGAAGGACCGGGTCAGAGGAGGGACGTTGGCCTCCGGGATTGAAGTCCCGGAGGGAGCAATAAGAGTGTCCGTGAGGCGGGCACTCGCTTCCTCTTCGAGGAGTTGCATATGAGCAACATACAGATCGGGGTGGCGGAGGGCGAAGGTCTGAAGGACCTGCACCTCACCGTTAGAGGGACGGGACTGCATCCTGAGGGGAATACTCAGGATGCCCTATCAAGGGTTTGAATTCCCTCACACACCTTGTGAGCTCACTGTGTGAGAGGGAGTGTGTACCTAGGGTGTGCCCTAGTTGTGTACCCTCTCCGAGCTTTTTTCTCGGCGGAGAGGGGTGCTCCTAAGCGCTACTCCGGGGTTGACTAGGGGCGACCCCAAGGCCAGTTATCCCGGAGCCCAGCTTGCTTCGGCTGACCCGTGAAGCGGGAAAGGCCACGGTGCAAGGTTAAACCAAAAGTTCGACAGTGGCCGTTGTCACCGTAGGGTGTCACACTGCGACCGCAGCAAATGGCGGATTTGATCGTTCAGACGGGTTTGGCTGACGCTACCCCACGCCTGAACGACGTCGCTTAACAGCACAAAGTGTGTTGTTACGCGCACTGTTACAATGATGTGTCGAGTAGTAAAGTTGTGAAATGCGCACCGAAAAGTGCGGTCAAAACAAGACCACCAGCCCGATATGATGTTGTTCGTCCGAAACAAGGGACTTGGGTAGGTGGTAGTGCCTGACGTCTTAGAGCGCCTCTGCGCGACGGCACGGCGAGCTCGTAGCTCGCGTTGCACGGCGTTCGGCGGCTGCTCAGCTTCTGCACACAAAACAAAACTTCGTCAGGACTGCGTATTCCAAGGCACTGGTCTGCAACTAGCGTCGGAACGATGACCCGAGTGAGACGGCAATAGTGCGGGGACTATTGCGGTCTCACTGGGAGATACTGGCGGAGCTGTAGACAGGTGTGCACGGCGTGGCGGCACAGGTCGGAATGTCAATTGACGCCGAAAAAGGCCGAGTGTGGAATAGAAAGTACACTCCGTTTGTTTATAAAGCCCGTAAGCAATGGATTCCTCGCAACTCCAATTGAACCTGAGTACTTCTGCCTAGTAACTGACAATTCGTTACGCTTGTAAATTATATTCTAAATTTATAAAACTGTGAAAAGCCACATAATTACATATGCCTTGGACACTTCTTTCTAAGTTATTGCATATTTGCAGATTTACACCCAGGCTTTCAGTTCGTCCGCGATGACAGCATCTGTCCTAGGCTAGCCATATAGAAAGACTAAAAAGTCAAGGTCACAAAACAAAAAATCTGGATTTTGTGATTACGTGATTACCGGCAGAAATAAATAATCCTAATCAAAATTTTACTTTGGCAAGAATAACATTTTACCTAATCAAAAGTAGGCGGTTGTCATGCATGTCGTAGGTAACTTAGATTATCAACCCTTTAGTTCTTACCTTGCCACATGTATTTAGCGCTCATTTTTACTGAATCTACAAATTTTGATCCTTGAGACGTAATCAGGAAGTATCAATGACAATATGATTTTTGTCCTCGGTATTTTACATGTAATTAAACAAATTAAATATATTTTTACATATAGCATTACTTACAGAAATTTACAACACCCATTGATGAATGGTTCGAGCAGTAACCCATCCAAGGTATCACTTGACTTGAATGGAACTTGTCAAACCCCGCTTGTTGACGTTAATTTATTATACTATTATTTATGTGATCAACTTGAGAACCATAACTTTGCCAAGGTAGATCTTCAACGACGAGAAAGTGTGAAGAAGTCTGAGTTCTTGTCACATCATAGGTGTACCAAAAATATGAAAGTGGTATATCCGGCCTTGCATTAATTTCAAATTACTACCGGGAAACAGCTGCGACTTCAAATTATTATAATATAAATACTAGATATAATGATTCCAAACTAAATTAAAATGAGTTATTTGTATGAAAAATAAGGTAGAAAATGCAATGTCTGTTTATTCACCATGCTTTTAATTTATTTTTGATCGATACTGGATAAACATGGGCGATGGCACCGATTTCTTTGTCACTCGAGCTCATTCGAGCGGTTAATCTATTTGAGCGTTTAGATAAAACAAATTAATCACGGTTAGATACTTAAATGAGTCTGTAAAGGTTGTAAGAAAATGAATACACGGATGGTACAAAGAGAAGGGTTCAATGTTAATTAAATGTACATATAACTAACGACATTAGTATCCTTTCATATTATTGTATGGGGCTTTATCTAAATAATATTTGATTTTACAAACGAGTAAAAGAATATGAATTAAGTCATATAAGTACATATCCCGTGGGATGCCGGGTTAGAATTGCACCTCCCCATATCATATCGTGGGTGTTGTAAGAGGAGACTAAGGGAAAAATACTAGAAGATGGGCAGCAGCGCCTTCTAAAGAAATACCAACTTACACTGCGATCCCCAAGTCGCCTGCCAAGCGTGGTAATTATGGCAAATACCCTCTTAATAGGGGAGGCTGTGTTCAGCAGTGGACGATCCGGCTGATACATTACAGTACATATAAGTAATGAATATGCTAAAATTTATATCATATTAGCTTCTGTTTGCAGCTTCGCCCAAATGCTATTTGTTTATATCACGATTCTTTGAGACCATAATTTTAATCATTACATATAAATAAAATAATTACATAGACATGTCTTAATTCAATAAGGTGGCGTTTACGCCATCTATTGGCATTTCTTAAAGCTAACTTTCATGTGATTTCATAAGATAATGCACTTGAAGGAAATGTACAGGAGGTCTACTCCCAAAAACGAAGTTCGAAGTTTCGTTTGACGGATCGCACCTTTTCTTACCACGAAACACTTTCGGATCCGAACTTCGATCCGTACTTCGTGAATTGACATATTGCCCGTATTTGACCCTACTCCCAAATGTTATTTGACATTTATTACTTCGTATTTAGACAGTAAGTTGATTATGGATGAATGATAATCTCATGATAGATACGCCCTACTGTTACGTCTGTCAGAGTCATCAATGCTTCAAAATATATATATATATATTTATAATATGTATAATGGTGATGCGCTTGGTGGTGGAAGAAAAAGTTATGGAACATGAATGTACAAATACCTCTGTGTACAAGAGTCGCCGTTACAATAAATAAGAAATCATTCTTGTGTTTTCAAGAATATGTTTACTCAATTTAGGAACGCGTTACATGGTTGTTCATAAAATGCAGCGCGAGAAATTGGTACTTACGTCAAAAAGAAGAAGCCCCAAAAATGGGTCTGCTACTTGAGAAAATAAAAACATTCTGACGAACGGTGTATTGAACATATGGGCTTATCTACTAATGTAAGTCCATGGTTGCATTCTAGTTGTCATATTCGAAGTAGAATTTACGAAAGAGTTTATAGTGTTAGGCAACATTCAATTAGGTTCTTTGTTTGTCGACGACACAACCATCACTCTGAAAAATACTTGTTTACTAAGAAAACAAATTGTAGAATACATTATGTAAATTCCACCTACACATTCATGAATAAATAATTTATCAATTATCGAAACATTCTTCTTCACAAATTCTTTTTGGTTATTAGTTTTTGATTTATTCATCATATCTACCATAAAGAACCTGCCCAAAGATTTCAATATCACTCCACTATAATATTTGTCTATGAATCCGAAAGAAGACCGTCCGTACAAGTCGCATCCGAAGTTATTTGGTGGTAGGTTTTGTTATAAGTTCGATGTTCGTTACTGCGTTCCGAAACGAAGCTTCGAACTTCGAACTTCGTTTTTGGGAGTAGACCTCCAGACCCCTCGTGGATGACGTCTGTCAGTCACCGTCAAACGTCAGTAGAAAAAGATAGTTCTTAACTAACACGCGCTCCGCATATTCAAAAAAATCTTAAATTGAAAAAATAAAAAATTGCTGTCAAGCTCGCTAATCAGCAAAATTAAATGACTACATGTATGTGAAATTCGCTACTTGTGCATAAACCGCAGTTCTATTGGAGCTTAGCCACACATGTGATTCCGTGTGCTCATCGTCAACTTGAAGACCTGCCGGCCGGCGTGAGAGACTGGATACAGTAGCAAGATTGGTTCATATTGATAGTGCTTGATCAGAAATCACATGTAATTCCTTGTATTACAGTACATTTAATTAGCGTAGGGCATCGCTCCTCACAGTCCTGCTTTGGCGGCTCCAGATGGGGAGTTGTAATAAACGTGCTCCCAGCGTAACTTATTACCTCGATGGCTCTCAGGCATACGGGTACATACGCAATCCAGGCGTAAAATTTTGCATATTTTCAATATAAAAAAAATAAAAATATGACAGAACAGTATTTTATGTCATTTATTTTTTTAATACTTGCAAAGGTTTTTTGGTATCAAATAGCAAGCATATATATATATGTCATAACGATAAGTGATGATGTGATCGAAAATGTTGTTCAAGCCAATCATTTAAGCTGCTTGACGACAGATTTTCTACTTGCAGGTGGTAGTTTCTAGGCTTAGCTAGCTAGGCAGGTACTCGCTAACAACCCTGCCTTATTATTATTTACATCAGCACCACTTTTTCCCAGATTATTTGGAACAGTTTGTGCCGCCCGCTTAGTCATTTCTTCGCGAGTCGAAGAGCCGTGCCCCAAGGGACACATCCTGCAGCTCGAGTTACCTATAACATTTTACGATCTCGCTGTATGAACCATTATGGCCTTTGTAGACGTCACTTAATACTGGATGACATAGTTTGTAGGTGGAAGTTAGGTCTTATAATATATATAATAATACTAAGTTAGGTGGTAAATTAAATAATAAAAGGAATTGTGACCAAAAATTAAGAATATGTTAAATGAATTCGGTTATTTCACAGTTTATAACATACCATCCTTAATTTTGTCCATGTAAGATTCAAGCAAGAATTACTGAATAAAAATTATAGGGATACATCATTGTATATTAAAAAATTCTGCCTCCATCTGTTTGCGTTATACAAGTTACCGAAGCTACGAGTTGTGCCTAAAAATTATTGTTCGAATAATTTACACATAAAGAGTACCTAAAAAAAGATCTCACGTAGACCTAGCCAGGTACCCAGATAATAAAAGGTTCATCTCACATTACATAGAATTAAAAATATCTGACAAAACGAGACCCACTTCTGCCTTTGCTCTGTTGTTCATATAGAGTTGTAGCTATTTCCGATGTAGGTACTGCTGGACATAATTATGTTAGTGACGTAAATCGTATTTTTATTTTGTGTCTCAAAATGTAATATTGAACCTGGGTTCAATCTTTGTAAAGTTATTGAATTTTTTTAATTATGAAATTTTCGGTAGCTCCGCGATCTTCAGAATTGTCCCTCATTCGCTCTTACATCGCAGAAAAAAACATATTCGTTGAAAATTGGTTGTTAATACACATCTGACTAATTCTCGAGAATATATAGACGAGATTGTCGACACGCTATTATAGTTGGGATTATTATTCAGGATCATATTATTAAAGATTATAAACCATTCTAATAAACATATACCTCCTAAGTATTGTATACAATCATGTGAGCTGTAATATAGATATAGAAGCAAATTGTGGAACAATGTTTTTGAATTACTGACAATCCATATATATCCAACAATCTGGGGATAATTTCATATCTCTGTTATATACGAGAATCTCGTATAGTAAATGCGTACATGTTCGCTTCAGGAACGCGTTCGCCTCGAGGCAATCATTGCGAGCAGAGTTAACGAACTCAGAATACAAATCGAATATAGGTGCCGTACATGTTCTTTATATTATATCAATATATCTTTCATATACTAGTAGGTTTACACTATAAATATAACCATTTCTTGATCCATCACAAAAACCAATGATGGGCCTTTGTACGTCTTAAACAATGCATAAGTACGTCATTCTAAAGCGATGACAAATAATGTTCTTGGAAATTTTATACCCTTGTTGGTTTGGCAAGACAAGTTCCCTTACATCTATAATGTTTCTATATCAATTATCTAAATTGGACGAGATCAATGCCATCTCTAAAAAACCTATTCTGAACTGCTTATATAAATGTTTCATTGTGAGAGTAAATCAATTGCAGCCCGATCCGGAGATCGAACCCCAGCAACTCAAGATTCCAAAGTAATGCTTTATGCCACTCGTATCTAATCACCTCTGCCTACCCCTTCGTTGATACGATTCGTACTGATGTGAACCTTATATATTTTATAATTCTTACAAATAATAGCTACCTAATAAAAAATATGGGTTGGTTAGGATTTTCGCCATTCACGCTTTATTTCCAAATAATAGAGGCCTAAACTCAATATTGATAGAGTGGAGCACAAGTACAATTATATTTAAAAACAAGAAATGTCTCAGGGTTTTAACAGACTTCACAAATTAAGGGGGTCCTGTTTTACTGCGGGTATTTTAAAAAAATGTATGTTCATCGATATTTTCATCAATTTTAGTGAGCCTAGAGGATCCTTCCGAATTTTTCCTATTTAAATTTCAATTATGTAGTTTTAATACTAGGCAAAATAATACAATTATTACCAAAAATATAAGTATCCACCACCTTCTTTTCACGACCAGGTATATCTAAATAGTTTCAAAGGCAAATTACTTTTGCTACATGAATAAAATGCTGTGAAAATGAACTGCCTGACTGAAAATGCTATTCAGTAGCAATTAAAACTTTTCCACTGATCAAACTTTACCAGTCACATCTTCACGTTGTACTTTTCGTTCAAACTCTGAAGTAGCGTAAATGCGACTACTATATCTACTTCAAATATGTAGCTATTTCTAGAATAACTCTTTCGTAAACATCTCGCGAGAACGTGCGCTCTAAATGCTCTTTCATTGGGTTTGTGTGACGAGCCTACGGATCTCTTTACCTACATCAAAATATTTTTCTGAAATGTAATAAGGGTTTCTTATGGAGGAATAAAAGTCTTTCAGACACTAACGATGTTTATGTGAAAGGATAAGCCAGCGAGTTGTTATTTTATTTATTTTTGGAATTTGTAGTCTAGTATTCTCGAGGTGGTATAGTAAATCCCTGATTCCGATAAGTTATTGGGAAATCATGATAGCTTAAATTCAGTAGTAGTCTAGATATTGTGGTTCGAAAGTGTGGATAGTAGCAATAAGGTCGCCGACCGATATATGGTCCCCGATGTTTAACACTAGTATAACGAAATGTGGATATTTAGACGTGGCTTTTAGGTACTGAACCGGGCACAATTGGTTTTGTCATTTTATTAGTATATCAACCAATAATTATGTACCTTAATTGTACTCTCAGTTTGATCTTCAGTAGATCTCTATCTACCCCTTGGGGAATGAGGGCGTGAAGATTTAAACAGTCTGCTATTGGATTATTATTAAAGGTGAGCCTTTAAGAAAGTGATGACGTTGTGGCAAACTAAACCTGCAATTTGAAATATCTCAAAGACAGATGCTGGTACAGATCCTTAAATGATTTGCGTAATTAATGTCAGACTCATGTCCTTGTCAATGGAAGCTTAGCTAGCAACGATTTAATTATATTCACATTTCCACTACGCCCCGAAGTTCTTTATTTAGATGTCATTTTAATGGTTTGTTTTTCTGGCCTTGTTGTCTAACAAATCCATTTTTTACACAACAAGTATAATATATTTTATTTCCTAAAATTCGGCGCTACCTAAACAAAAAAATATATAAATATATATCTTCAGGAGGTCTTGACTCACCGAGCGCACGATGGAGACTAATCTGGTCGTCGGGATTGTGTCTCCATCGTGCGCTCGGTGAGTCAAGATCTCCTGAAGATGCTTCGTTTAGAAGCGAAACTAGTCTAGATAACAGGAAAATTAGGCGGAATTGTCACTAGATATATAATTTTATGCTTCTTTCAGTGTTTTATTTAAATATTATTTAATGTTTTTTTAAGATACTTTTAAAAGTATTTGTTATAATTAGATATGGATTTCCGCAAAGTACCGCCTGTATCTATTCATTAATTCTGATATTATTTGTGAATATTAGAAAATGGTATCAAAGAAAGAAGTTTAAGCCCGCGTTTGACTCTTCATGCTCTACCAAGCCTTCTAGAAAACCTGAAAATAGACCACAATTGTTTGGGATAATTGACCCAAATATTATATTTGTAAGTTGTGATGAGAGTTAAAAGAAAGTTACCGATATTTTTTAATCAAATAAAATAGAGCTCGTATCGTTAGATCTCCTCGCACGACGTAAAATATCTTCATTTACCAAGGCATGTACAGAACGTAATTGATTTATAAAGAGAAACATCTCATAAACGTCAGTTTTATTGTAGCGCTATTCCCGCTTCACTTGTGCTGCATTCATATGTACCAAGACATCGTTAAAACACTGCAACAATGTGTTTAAACATTTTTACTGCATAATGTGTGGGAAATAAAAATGTAGCTTGCTTGAAACATGTCATAAAGTTTACGATCTAAAAAGTAGGTAAAATAAGTATACAATACTCAGCGCCGGGTTAGCCCATGATCAGTGTACAGCGAGATTGTCTATCGGTGCGGCGCCCTTTGGTCAACGCTCTCAAATCATAAATAATAATTAGTTACCTAACAGTTTAAATAATCGGCATTTTTAATAATTCAAGCCTTAATATACATAGTACATAACAACGTCACTTCTGTTTTCTGGAGGGTAAACAGGCAGGTAACATTCTAGCCCGGCACCCCATGGGGGCTAAATTAGCAATAACTATTGCTATAGCGTTTCTTATGTAGATAGAACTCAAAAAGTGAATATTCTCACATATCGCTCGTTTATGTCAGTAAATTCAGGTATGAATACTGGCAGACAATAAAACTGTCGCAATGTCTCTCTGAATGGTCTCTGAAATAGTTGAGAACACAATAGCTACACAAGATAGAAGCAATAACGTATTGAGACCTCGGAAGTCTCGGAAAGTCAATGAATGGTTCAGTCCTTGCCGTCCATCAATAGGCATTCCGTACTTGGTCGTTAGCCTAAAAATAAGTGCTTCATAATAATCATTCGTCCAGTTACTCCTGTAACTAAAGATTGGCTTTTAGACGTGTTGTCTGTTTATACCTGCAAAAAATTGCGGGGATGCGAAGAAATGAAATGGTACAGATTTTGCGAGTAAAGTCCTGAAGGAAACATGTTTTGCATTAACATAATTAAAATAATGAGTTCTTTGTGGCGTTCTATGGGACGGCATTTGTTCAGCAGTGGACGTCTTCTAGCTGATGATGATGAATGAGTTCTACCTAACTTTATTTGCTTTTGTGATGATTATTGAAAAAAATATCTAATCCAATATTTGATTTTGGGTCAATATATTACACCAAATATCTAAATTTTGGATTTCAACTCGTTGAAACGAGCCAGTAATGGCTCATTAATAGGATCCCGTTTCGCCTTTTGGGGACGGAACTCTAAAAGGTTTGCTTGGTGGAAGCACATTTTGCGGATGTACGCCTGGCTAGCGGCCACCCTCAAGAAGAAGAAAATCTGTCACCAAGCACCTAACGGTGTATTCCGACAGCTGTCCTTGAGAGCCAGTAATTATAGGTTAAGCCTGTTAATACCTTTGACCACATCATCACATACCGTCAGGAGAGATTGTGGTCAAAGGCTTACCTACCTATTAGGAATAATAAAAAAAAATAACCAAAGCTTATCTTACTCATTGCTGGATGCTCGTACTTTTATTTATTTATAGCTGTTTCTATTCTAAATTATAAAAAAGAAGATAATATTACCTTTGACACAGTAGGGCATCCTTTAGTAGAAAAACTGTCACCTAGCAACTAACGATGTGTTCTGATAATTTTCTTTAAGAGCCTGTTTTAATCAAGTTCTGATCATTATCTTCAAGCAAACCAACACTTTAATAAACTTAGACATCGTTACAAAATTACAAATTTACGAGAGGAAAAAATTAAGTCATGTGCGGAAAAAAAAAGATATTCCAAATCATAAAAATATTAAAATTATACGGTTGCGTCAGTATTTACAAGTTTATAGCTAATTGCAAAATTAGCCTTGTATATTGTACAACGTAAGTTGAACGTTTAAAACGATAGGAAAAAATTGAGTTATGACTCATTGGTCATGTTAGCTCAATTGGTCAGAGCGTACCCCAGCTAAAGGGGTGGATGGACGCGGGTTCGAATCCCGCACATGACTTAAATTTTTCCTCGTAAATTTGTAATTTTTTTATGTAATCCACAGAGCATGCTTTATTGCAAAACATAAAAATATAAAAATTAGACATAGTTGTCAAAAGTCTATCATCAATCAATGAAATAAGTACTCGTATACGAGTATCATACATAGTTCCGAGGCGTACGAGTATCGCTCGTATCAGACGTAAAACAAGTTTTTCTAGAGGGTAAAATAGTGATCAATGTCAATTTTTTTACCAGCAAAAACCAAAAAATGTACTAGGTCTAGTGCCTGGTCGAGCTTGCATCAAAATTCAAAACGAGTTTTCGCAAAAATAGAATGTATGCCTCCAAAACCCTCTATATCTACTGTAAATTTTATTAATACCATAAGAGCCGTGTCTGAGAATGCCTGAACAAATTTAATTTTGAAGTAAAATTGCTCTTTTTATCGTATAGAATTAGTATTCGTATGTGAACGATTTGTTTCAAACTTCCTTTAGTAAAGTTTTCACAATACTCAGCGCATAAAAGTACCCACACATTAATTGCAAAACCACCATGATGCTCTTTTTAATTTGCAATTTTTTGTTAAAAGTTACCAGGTGCGCTGTTTTACTCGTAATGGCCGACCACATACGAAACATTATGAGAATTCGCGTTATAAAGTAGTACAAATTAAAATTTGTAACGCTCGTGGCAATGTTGGTAGTTATTCGTATACGTCAAGTGTGTACGGGTTTAATTATACAAGCTGCATATAATTTGCATCTAGTCAGATTGGAGTCGCAAACTTTTGATTATTTGAATAAGATTCTCAGTGCAATATTAAGGAAATTATTCGTGCCACGAAGCAGACAGCGAGGCATTGAGCAAACTACCATTTCTATAGCTCCCTACTGTTATAGCTAAGACGCTGAAGTGTTCTATTGTGCTGGTTGAGATTGCTCCAATTAGAATAAATGCAAGTGTTTATTTGTCATCCACGGTTTCCTGTTTAGAGATGGTTGAGAATTTATTGCCTCTTGTTCGAAACCATTTCGTGACAAGTGTTCTTTTTTTATTTCTAGTTACTGCCCGCGCCTACTTGCGTGGTATTTAGTCATATGAGCCTGTTTCAGAAACTACTTAGTAGATATCCCATGTTCTAGATCTAAATAGTAATCTACACTAAACGAATATTATAAAGAGTACATACAAAGATTTGCACATATTTGGCTCAACGAATAAGCATTGCAATTCAACGGGGCAATGCTGCCAGCATGCTGGGCACGCTGCCAACTGGGAGTGGGCTGGAGCATTTGGACTGCCTATGAGTCTGCTATGACTTATAGGTTGTCTAAATACTTTTATTGTAGTAGCTGTAGTGTTGTATATAGTTCATAGTATTTAGTTTAATAAAGATTTGCATATTTGTATGTAACGAATAAACTTTAAAACTACTGGACCGATTTGAAATTCTTTCACCATTAGAATATTTGCATATAGTTGATTTTTGATTTTTTTTAGTACTCTTGTAAATCCGGGGCGAGCCGCTAGTTATCAATATAGGTATGTAACATTTTGTATATTTATCATAACACGAGTAGGTTGTATTTTTGTCAGCAACTGAAGTCTTAACAGATTTGACCTTTGTAAGAAAAATGTAAACGCCACGATTCAACACAGTAAATATTTAAAATGTATTCTGTAATAATCCAAGACTATTGAGGCAGAAATGTATGAACGTATTTTATCAAACTTTGCAGCTGTCCCAAAGGTCGGTATTATCAAGGTATCATATTTTTTCTTGTTTCTGATATTGTTTTTCTCTTCATTTATAACCACAGAAAAAAGAACACTATTTTAATGTCAAAAAAGTATCCTCTCTCAGTTTTTGCTAGGCGCCAAAGGCTACGAAAATATACCTTTTATATTATTGTTTAGATTTAAGTGATCCTAGCGAAAATACGTGAGGTTGTCTTCTTAAATGTCAACTGTATAGGCGTATCAGTATATTTATAATTTCCCGACTACATTTTCTTCTACCACCCGTGCAATTTTTCCTGGATCGTAAATTAGATTTGTATTGTAATACAAGCTCGGTAACAAAATGGGTCTGCTCCTTAGAAGATACGGGCGTCCCATGCGAGCGCTCGTCATTTCGTTCGGGTGACTCCACCTTCGGCCACACTTTCACAAGCCAGTAATAAATATAATCTTACTTAGGGTGACATTGTGTGTTCTTTTTTCACTTAATATTTTTGCTGCTAAAGGTCCCCGACGGCGATTACATAAACAGGATTCAACCGCGACCTTAATGCGCCTAATAAAGTTTTACGACGGACCCTTGGCGAAAACGTGAACGTTCCAAGGCGACAATGCTTTTATCTTCTCTGTTTTACTGATTGTTTTGTTCTTTTACAATTAAGCTTTGGGGTGTATATTACGACCGCCATAATAAATAAGAAGGGATCATAAACTTTGTTATGACTAACTTTCTTGTTTATAAAATGGCGGTGTCTGCCAGCGTAGAAACGTCATCACGTTTCAGGGAAAGTTAATTAACTTTTTATACCACCTGCTCCAAAATGGCATGTTAAGTGTCGTTTAAACCAAGAGAAAGTCATTATAGCCCACATTATAGGATTTCAGCCATTTATTTGTACAAAGCACTTCATTCGACGTCATTACTTGAAAGCAGAAATTTAATGTAATTAGATGTATAGTTATCACAAAAAACATTATTACTTATATAGCCTTTTTAATGTTATCTGAACTAAACCTTCATTAGACAATGATTGAATTAAAAGAGTCAATGATTTCGCGGCAAAATTATTGTTGCCATGATTCAGTTACTATTGGAAAGTATATTAAAATTGAATCAAGAAGGTTCCAAATTAAAAATATCATCGGTCAAGTGTGCGTTGCTTTGATGGGAGCGAGGTTACGTCCCAAAAAATGAAAAGCTAAATAAAAAAAAAATAGTTATAGACACGTCTATAAATGTTTTTTTGTTTCGTGATCATTTCACAAAAAACATACACATATCCGATACACACAACCTTAGTCTAACACATAAAATATTGCATAAAAGTAGGTACTTAAATGAATTTTTTAACCATCAAAATAGGTATTGTTTTATTCAAACAATACGTCCGAAATTGGGTCACCAAACTTATACTATAATTAAACTAGAATGGTATCATTGCTATGCTCAGTGACCTGGGTACAGTTCCACAGCAGGTTGATATTTAAATGAACATGGACAATACAAATATATGCCTAATCATCACGTTCCATTCGTGCCGGTATTTGTGATACTCTCGAAGCTGTAGATGAAATGAGATAAAAAAGTTGTTTTTTACAAAATTACATCGAAAGGAAAGTTTTTGATTCAAGCGGGATTTTAACCCCCCGGCTATCCGTCCCTATAGCCGGGACATTCTTTTCCAATTGAGCTGTAGTAGTGAGTGAGTCATACCTGAAATCTATACCTTCGCTCCATCTTAAGGGGACCGAATAATATCTGCAGCCAAACAGAATTGAACTACAAACAAGACTAAGAGCTTGAATACTTTTAGCGCTTTGTAGTAAGCATTCAGACAAGATTAAAATATCGCCATCAGTATCAAGACGCTCTAAGAAAATTAAAAAGTTATTGAAATTTTCTGATATGTTCCATAAATAGCAAGCCTTTTAAAAAAAATAGTGGTAACTATCGACTCTAGATAGACTTCCATTTCATTCAGGAAAATAATTTTATGTGATGTAAAGTTTGCCCATATACATAGCAGCAGACATATAGACTCCTAATACGTGTCTAGAATATATATATCAATATATATTTTAAATTGTTTTCTTGATTTATATTAGACGATTTTCTACGAATCATTATAGTTTTAATGGCTAGGCATTAGCGATAATAATTATTGTTTTTACATAAAATAAATAAAAATGTACCTAACTATCCGGCAGTATACATATTTATAGAAATTGTATAATAAACTACTACGAATAATTAATCGACGTTAACGGCTTATTTCCAAAGAAAGACAAATGTTAACAATACAATTTAGAATGCTGCTTTCAAACTTATTCATAAAAATCAAGATATTTCCGCATAACTGAGTAAGATACCCAAAGTAAGCGATAGAGAGATAAGATAACCAGCTACGAGCTTTCAGTGCCCAGTGACATTGGCAGAATACGATCCAACTCATTCTGTGACCGGATGAGAACGGCCGATTTTCCCTCACGTTGCTTAATGTAGATAGAACCTTGATTAATCCAACAGAAAAAGTAACTTGAGCTTGTAACTCATCTTCAGGATTCTCTGAACTAAAACTCTACTTAAAAATAGTTTCACGAAAAATAATGAAATTTTTCTTCGTAAGTCTTTTAGTGACATCTTGGCATCCGGAGTAGACAATATCATCCATTTCTATTGTTATAATTTTCTACGATGCGCATGGGTTATGCAGTAGTAGCAGTTGAACTCTTTGTACGAATAAGAGACGGCGGGGAACAACACAAAAGAAGGAAAAGTTAAAAAGGAGACCTTAGAACTTTTGACTGGGTGGTGTACCGATTTTGATGATTCTGATGCTTCCCTAGTGGTCCCATTTGAATGTCATAAAAAACGATCAAGCCGTTCTTGAGTTACACCCCAATACCTGAAAAGTGTCTTCCTATCTAGATGATATAGTCATTGACAGTGAATGAAAATCGATTCCGAAAGTAGCAAGGGTCACTAAAAATGGTAAAATGTTTTTTTTTAACCTTAAAATAGAACGGACTTCAACACTCAAAAGCGTGAAAGAACTTGTCGAAGGTGCCATGCGCACAATATTGTGTATATAATAGGTACTTTTGAACAATCACGGTAGCGACTTCAACAAGTTATTTCACATTTTTGAGTGTCGAAGTCGGTTTAATTTTTTGGTAGGTTACATATTTTTTACTTTGTTGACGCTTTGTGCAAAATTTTTTTTTCGGCCTTTTATATGCCTTTATTAAACAAAATACTATGAACTATATACAACACTACAGCTACTACAATTAAAGTATTTAGACCTATAAGATTTATTTTTTTGTGCTAAATGGTAATTTTCACCTTGTAAATAGGTACCTGTTATTAAGTCTACAGCCTAAAATCCTAAAAAGTGAAATTTAACGAAGGGCCCTGGTAAAATTATTGGCATAGTAATGTCTCATTCAGTTCGAAAAATCTGCGTTATGGTGTTTTTACGTGATTCTTGTGCACTGAATAAACGAAGACGTTGAATATTTTATATGATTTGGAGACGATTATATTGAATAATTTAAACTCTGATGCTTATCTGAAGCATCTGAATAAACTTTAAGTAAATGATCTAAGGGAATAAAGGTTTAGACAATCTCCTTTCAGGAGTAATTTAGTATAAAGTAGTTAATCGCGGAGATTGACTAGCCAGAGAAAACAAAAGTAAAATATAAGCGCTGTGACGGCGGATGCATAGTCAAGTATTTTTATTAGTCTATTTTCAAAGCGAGAGAACTCTTTCCTCACTGAGAGGAAACGAATCTCGGCATTTGTTGTTGCGTTTTTTCAGAGCTAATTTGTCTGTTTACGCTTTATGCTCACCTAAACAGAGGGAAACCATAATTGAGATATAAAAGTGAGTTGCCTCTTCTAGAAATCTATTTGTAGATGAACAAAACGGAGTTCTATTAATGTATATCTTGTCTCTCTGTCTATATGTCACGGGTTTGTACACGGAATAAGTTAAAAATCAAAAATTTAGATAATTTGTGACCCAAAATCATATATTGTATGAAAAAATATTAATTGAATTATTTTTCAGATGGGGTCCAATACATGAATTGATTTCCATGTATTTTTTTCCTGCCCTCGCATGTAAAATATCGGTATTTCCTAAAACTTATAAGATTTTTTATTTGAATAAACCACATAGATGTCAGTTTTACACCAAAAACTACGGTAGAAGGTATATTCCAAACACTTAATACGTTTTTATGGGATACGAGGGCAAACGAGCAGGCGGCTCGTTAACTTAATACTTACATTACCCATGTTATGTACCTATCACATTCTATATAATTATGATTTTTTAAGATTAGATACTCAATTTTAATACATATTTTTGCAATGACGCATGCTGCACGGATTACATTACAAAATTACAATGAGATTATAATTGGTTCGGTAGTTTAGGAGTCCATCGCGGACAAACAACGTGACACGCCATTTTTATATATATATAGTAGTACAACGTAAGTTGTAGATATCGCTTCATCCCCATACGATGGTTAAGAACAGGAGGACAAATTAGAGTTATGAGAAATATATCATGTTGGCTTAGCGGTCCGAGCATATCCGGCTATAAGGGTCGATGGCCTGGGTTTGAATCCCGCACATGATTAAAATATTTCTTCTTGTTTTAGTGTTGTAACTTGTTGTAATGTTGTACATATATATTATATTTAGATTCCCGCCTGAGACGAAGATTTTTTAATGTATTATTATAAAGCTATTTTCCTTTACTCATATACGGATATTACAACACATAAAATCTCAAAGATAAATAATAATAATAATCTCAAAGACAATAAAATAAAAAATTTCAAAGTTATCACATTTCCTATATTCATCACCTATACTACATATTACACAAAGTTACTTCCCTCTGTCTGTCTGTCCTATATAGGGACTTTAAAACTTCGTAACGGATTTTGATGTAGTTTTCTTTAATAGAATAAGTAATTAAGGAGAAAAGTTTATGTGCATGCATAATATAACAGATAAATACTGATAATTTTAAAGATTTCTAATGTGATGTCGTAAATAAACACATTTTTGTGCTTAACAGTGGCGTACCCTATGAGATAGATCAAAGCAATGTACTACAGTATTGTATACCTTAAAAAGGGCTACAAAAATGTTCGCTATAATATACGTCTATCTATAAGGAAAAGATATTTGACTTCTATGGCCATATCGCCCCCAAACCTGGTGACAACCTACTTAAAGTGATCATAACTGGAAAAGTCGAGGGAAAACGACCCAGAGGTAGAAGCCCCATGCGCTGGGCGGACCAAATCCGAAGCTCCCTGGACATTAAAGCCTCAGAAGCCGTGCATGTCGCTGAAAGTAGGAGCAAGTGGCAGAAAATAATAAAGGAAAAGGTTTTGAAACCATGATGTGGTCACGACCCCCCGCATTGGGGAAACGACGCAAGGAGGAGGGAGGATAAGGAATAACCAACAATAACCATTTTTTATTTTTTACTTTTTACGAGAAATAATGGCTTATTTACGAAACAATTTTAAGCAATACAGCATAAATCCTTATCCAAATAAGTATGTACCTTAAATACATTGTGCATTTAATATAGATCAATATGGCCCTTTACAACATGTTATTTATATGAATATTTTCGAAAATATTACAGGTTATTTAGTATCAGCATTGCACCCATGCGAAGCCGGGGCGGGTCGCTAGTTCTTACATATAAGTTTGACAACCAGTATTAACGATTCAAGTGGTGTTTTTTATATTAACTTATTTTATTTGCAAATAAGCATACAATATATTTTCATGTTTTTATATCCCCGTGAGGGTGGGCAGGTATCTAAGCATCCACGTTTCACTAGTTTTAATCCGGTGTGATAGTGAGTGAGTCTTTTGCCATTCACAAGATGATAGTTCGGGACTTCTTATTTTTTCCAGCTTTGTTCTTGTTAGGCTAGCCTTAGAATACTATTTCACCTGATGGTAAATGATGATGTGGTCGAAGATATTGTTCAGGCTTACCTATAATTCGCTCTCAAGGACAGCTGGGATATACCGTTAGATGCTAGGCTACAGATTTTCTACTTGAGGGTGGTATCTAGCCAGGCGAACTTTCATAAAATTCCCTTCCATCATGTTATAACGACTACGACCAACGACGGCTTAACGACTAAGTAGCATTCACTACGAGCGCTTCAATGTGCTCAAAGCACTTTGGACTACTTCTGTCATTTTTTTCTCATAAAAACCCAATATCTTAGCGGTCCCAGCGGTTAAAGCCTAGACATTCAGATTTCAAAGTGACAGTGGTGACAGTGCTTGTCTACTTATTAAATCCTTTTGTATATTTGCTAAGTAAGTGATAAGGATGAAATTGTAGTGAACTATGTTAAATTTAAAGTATTTGAGACTATACAGCCTTCACGAGATTTTTTGGTAACTTTGCTAATAACGCATTATTCTGTATCGTCATTAGAGATTTGAATTGTTTTAACAGAGGTACCTAAGTCTCTTTATCGCTTGATAAAAAGAAGTCCGTCTTAAGTACCAAGTATAGTAAAAGCTGTAGTTTGTAAGTACTATACTGTGTTTAGGCGTCTGAAGCGCTCGTAGCGAAGTTTGCTTAGCCATTCTGAACCGATCAGCAAAGTTAAGCAACGTCCGCCTCGGTCATGACTTGGATGGGTGACCTCTGGTGATATTACTACTGAGCGCTTCCGTGCTTCGGAGGGCACGTTAAGCCGTCGGTCCCGGTTGTTGGCTTAGGATGGCAGTCGTTATAGCATGGTGGTAGGGCATTCTGAGAATGCCCGCCTGGCTAGAAATAAGTAGAAAATCTCTAATCTAATAACACTCTAGTAGAAAATCTGTCGCCAAGCACCTAACGGTGGGTTCCGGCAGCTGCCCTTCAGAGCCAATAATTCTAGGTTAGCCTGAACAATATCTTCAACCACATCATCACTTACCATTAGGTGAGATAGTGGTCAAAGGCTAACCTATCAGGTATAAAAAAGGTGTAAAGTATACTGGAACTATAGCAAGTAGAATTGCTGGGCGAACGAAACAAGAACTAACGTCTCGGAGTCACAAGCGCAGTGCAGTGTCGAGCAGATGAGAAGGTGACATTATATATGTAATGGACAAGCGCAATGATTACCATAAGGTGGGTGACATGTCTGTCTGGTCTTTTCATCATAAATAATAAATCATAAAAAGATAACTTTTGGGAAATGCAACTGCACCCTTTGCCAAGTCAATACGTACAATGGATATATATTTGCACGTTCGAAACAAACATGCTAAGCTTTATATATTCATGTTTTGTTTTCACGATTGATGGTTGATATCAGTTGAGCAATAAAAAGCCCGGCCAAGTAAATATAGAGCTACAAAAACTAGTAGGATAGGGTTCCTTTTTATGTTTAGTCGAGTAAGAAAATATGCTTATCCAAAACAAACCCCTCTGTTCACTGAGACGCAGTTCTTCAAAGGCCTGATTCTGTCTTTCTAATTTGAAAATTTACTCGGCTGTCCGAAGTAAACTCTCTACAACAACGTTAAATTTATCATAAAAATACTTTAAAAAAATTAGTGCGTTATATAAAATAATATAAATTGGTTACTATACATTTCATTGAATAACAGCATCAGTACTAATATTATAAATGTCTAATCTCTAATCATACTTATCAGTACTAATATTATAATAATAACAAATACTTTTAAAAGTATCCTTAAAAATATTAAATAATATTTAAATAAAACACTTAAAAAAGCATAAAATTATATATCTAGTGACAATTCCGCCTAATTTTCCTGTTATCTACGTGACGTCACAAACATCACACAGCCTAACCGGAAGAATACCCGACTAGTTTCGCTTCTAAACGAAGCATCTTCAGGAGGTCTTGACTTACCAAGCGCACGATCGAGACTATGTCTCGGCTGCGTGATGTTTGTGACGTCACGTAGATAACAGGAAAATTAGGCGGAATTGTCACTAGATATATAATTTTATGCTTTTTTAAGTGTTTTATTTAAATATTATTTAATATTTTTTAGGATACTTTTAAAAGTATTTGTTATTATTAAATATGGATTTCCGCAAAGTAACGCCTGAATCTATCCATTACTTAATATTATAAATGCGAAAGTAACTCGGTCTGTCTGTCTGTTACGCTTTCACGCCAAAACTACTGGACCGATTTGAATGAAATTTGGTAGTGAAATAGTTTGAGACCCGGGAAAAAACATAGGATAGTTTTTATCAAAAAGAGGTTAATGTTTTTGCGCGATAACCGGCGTACGCGCGGGCGGAGCCGCACCCGGAAAGCTAGTATATAATATTATAAATGCGAAAGTAACTCTGTCTGTCTGTTACGCTTTCACGCCAAAACTACTGAACCGATTTGAATGAAATTTGGTATGGAAATAGTTTGAGACCCGGGAAAAAACATAGAATAGTTTTTATCCAACTGCACGAAAAGAGGTTAATGTTTTTGCGTGATAGCCGACATACGCGCGGGCGGAGCCGCGCCCGGAAAGCTAGTATATTATATATATGTTACTGGATCATTTCATTCGATGGTTTTTAGTAAATATAGTTATGCACCTATTTTTATGGTAATTAATAGATTCAGGCGTTACTTTGCGGTAATCCATATTTCATAATAACAAATATTTAATTTAAGATTTAAGAAAACATTACATTAATATTTTGGAAAAACACTTACAAATATAAAATGTATCTAATGACACTCACCTAATTTAAACATTTTAATTTTTTTATTGTTTTAGACCAAGCTATTAACCATTGTGGTAAATAAACAGCTTCGTCATAATGAGAAGAAAAATAGATCTGGTGAATAATCTGTCTTGGTAGACAATGTCAAAGACTGTTGAAGTGTGTTGCTATAGTGAATAAAACGATTAGATTTAATTTATCAACTGTGAAACACTTTTTTTTATCTAACAAACTTTTTCCCTATTTGAAAAACAACATGATATCATGCATCATGTTGCATCAAAACAACATGATATCATGTTGTTTTTAAATTAGGGAAATTTAAATATTGTTATGGTGTTGGCTGAACGCATTTTAAAATTGTGCGAAACACCATAAACGTATCTCACGGCTTGGTTATTTTGATTATAAAGGGTTGATTTTAAAGATATGATAAAGCTAGCTAGAAGACGGTTGCCAAGATTGATTTAAATTGACCACAAAATGATACGTTTGAAGGAGTGTTTGGCGATGCTTAACCGCAAGCCAGATTAGTTTTTGCGCCGATTCGTAACTGTGGCAAAACATGGATTACTGTCAAACATAATACACCAAAGACTAGGGAACGGTTGACCCAGTGAGTTTCCCACAGCAAATTAGTGTCAAAGAATGTCTTTGTAAACCAACAAAGTTATAGAGCCAGTTGTTTGGAATACAAATTTCTATAATCCACCTTGATTTCCACCAAAACGATCAATGGCGAATAGTATACCAACTTATAAGACCGGCTCGACTACAATTTAAAAGAAAAACGAGCGCATTTTTCCAAGAATGCTCTACTCTACCAAGACATTACAAGGAGTACGTGTTTCGCAATAGTGTAATACGAGTTGAAACTATTTGAGTTCATTGGTTACTATCTCTCGTGTCAATCACTTAATCACTTTAAATTTTAATATTGTACTATGAATACATGAAACAACTTTTGACAGGTAATTTAAGTCTTGGATATATAATAGGTTTATTTTGTCGCCCTAGAAATAAAACGTTCAAATATCGGTAACATATTTAAAATAAAGACATGTTACTTAAAATATCAATGTTTCATTCACTTTGATTGCTAGGAAATGTAAGTAATATTGTAAGAATATCCCTACAATTAAAATTTAACATGACATATTAACAATGTTCTATTTGAAGTGTCAATGTTTTGACAAAATGTATGTATACATAGGTATGTAATAATACCACTGATCTGTGCGTATTATGAAAATCCCCAGGCAAATTTCCATAAAAACTGAACCTCTTTGAACTATTTTAAAGAATATTACCACTTTTATCTATTTGGGCTTTAAAGCCAGGCATTTATGCTCTAGAACATGGAAATCCCAAAAGAGCTAAACAAAGAAAGTGAAATTTCTAAATATGATTACAATCACTATCGCATGCTAAGCGATACATTTTTAAAATATGAAAGTGAAAAATATTTATTTGTATAGTAAGTTTTCATTCATACTTCAACTAGGGCCACGGATCATACCTGCTATGAGTACAGTCATCTCCAGCATTTAAATATGTATAGATATAAAAACAGATGGTTTGACCAATGTGACAAAATTATAAAGTTTAAAACCTTACGACGGAACTCTAAAGTAACAGTTTTCACATTCGTTCATAATGCAAACGAATGTATGTTGTGGTGATTTATGCACGCACCTAGCTCGTATAAACAGTTTCTAAATGATTAGGGCCCCGGGGTCATGGAATTAATGCAATAAATCAATGTCGGGACATGTTTACGAGCTAACAGAGTTAATTCCTCTGTGACATGACGTTTATATTCGTGAATAATTGTTGATTGCCCCGCGTCTAACGCAATAAACTTAATTTAATTGGCCCTGTGGTTATCACGCTGCAACAGTTAGTGTTATTAGGGATTTATGTATATTTAAGCTTTCAATTAGAGGTGGTAAAGCTTTATGTACGACCGTAAATTATGTTCAGACACATTGTTAAAAAGCACCTTATGCTACGAGTATTATTTGAAAGAGAAACATTAACTTATAATAAATAATACACGCCTATTTGCAAGATTTGCGCACACAGCCACTGGATATATTTAGAAATACTGTAGCACTGTACTGTATAGCACTATTTAACAGTGCTTACATTGATCGAGATACTCATGTAATATCAACTCCTAGACATTATCTACGAAAGTTGTACTTTTCTGACCAGTTCAGTTAACAAATAGTGCATACTAAGTGCTTGTCTAATTATCTACTGCCTTTACTAGATAATCTGTCGTCAAGCACCTAACGATGTGTTTAGGTAGCTTACCTTGGGAACCTACTTGGAAAGTTTACATTTGAATATATCTTCTGTAACAAAATTACAATGACAGAAAAAAATATAGTCATCGGTCAAAGGTCAAAAATCCGTAATGAAAAAACAACATGAACAAATATCAACATCACATTTTGTAATAATAATACCAATTTTCACGTCCCAATTCAAGTCGTTTAATATCCGACGCCATAGCCATCCAACTGAATTTAAGTCTTATTATCAAATAAAGGAAGCACTAACAGCCACTGCAAATAGTATTAAGTAAGTAGACGAATACGGCGCGAATCTATTTTCGCAAAGTACGAGTAAAACAGTTAGTGGATAATCCCGTTTCCTAGGCGCTCCCTTTAATTCGTTTGTAGAAGTTTGCGTAGCCCCGCTCTGTAAGGCTTTTCTCGGATTCCACGGATCAGGTAGTCTTAAGGCCTGCTCTGATCCTCGCAAGGAAGCCTATGTCACGATTACAGGATCCCAGGATCCCGTATTGCCTCACTTTTAAAACTATCGACACTGAATATTTATTGCCTGCTTAGAGTGTCGTTTAGTTGCGAGAAAGGGTGATGAGAGAAAAGGGAATTTATAAAAGCGTTGACATTATGTTAATAAGCTGCGAGGGAGGAAGCTTTTTGCAATATTAAATTTTACAACTATACTTGGAATAGTTACATCATAATAATGTTTAAGTATGACGTAATTGGAAAGTTGCTGAGAGACCTGGCTGGAACTTAATCACTTTAGTATTTTTGGTTTATCACTGATGATACGAGATGGTAGTGAGTCTCCTCGGTGGTAGGGTATTTCGCTTGCTCGATTTGTTAGAGTAGGAAATCTGCACGTAGTACATAATGGTGTTTGGGTGGCTGATCCGGAGTCAGATATCATTCTAGACCTATCGCGATTGTTATCTTCTACCACATTATCACATACAAACAGGAGAGTTATTAATCAAATAATTACTCAAAAAAAAACTTCCATAATTGATAATTACAAACCGCATTCATTTAGTTATTATGCTTTGAAAAATCTATTAGAACAATCTGAAATTATATCCTTTTTAATAGAGAAGTGTTTCTAATATCGGTTGATGAATAACAAAGTTGACTGAGAATTGTCTGTCCAAAGCAAAGAACATATAATAAAAGTAACATATAGTAAAAATGACGTCCAAAGTGACGCTTTGGCTAGAAGATAGCCTTCTTTCACTTAACACTAGCAAAACAAAATATATGGGTTTCAGTACGACTCATGCAGATGACCTTGGACCAAGCATCAACGTAAAAATACATACCTTTCCCTGCAATAGGAGTAACAAGACCTACTCAATGTAACTGTGCAATTTTGACACGAGCTAGCTTCTTTAAGTATCTGGGCGTCATCCTAGATGACAAGCTGAATAGGACCTCTCACATAGCTTCATTGGCATATAAGACGAGAAAAATCTTAGGCAAGTAGTATTTAGTAGTATTTATCAGAAATTTGCAACACAGACATATAGAGCACTTAGTGATGCCTCTTTAGGTATTGCATTTGCGCATGGGGCAGTGCAGCAAAAACTCACCTCATAACAGCGGAACGAACCCAGCGTGCTATTCTGATAAAGCGTATGTCTGAAGCGTCATTTATTTGGTAAGGAATAAATTTCTAACTTTATCAGGCTTACAGAAACGTCACCTGTTTCAGCATTCCTTAAGAATCTGTTATCTATATGGTTAAACTAATGATGGATATTGCTAATCGTTCAATAAAGAAAATTTGTAAAAAATATTGTCATATCTATGTACTATATGTATAAATGTTTACGCATTTCTATTTTTCAATTTTCTGTTCTACTCGTTATATCGTCATACAGTTACGGCTTTGCCTTGTGTCGTAGGTACAATTTAAGCAACCGGTGGAAGAGTTCATCGCAAAGATTATGCCTGGACTTATCTAGGCATAATCTTCATTGACGGTGTTCACACAAAAAAGTGACATTAAGAGGGCTCCGTTTAAAACGTAGTAAAAAGTGATATATATATATATATATATATATATATATATATATATATTATATAGATAGATAGATAATAAAAGTCTCCGTCAGCTAGACAATTAAATAAAAATATCGACGATATCGGTTTCGTTAAGTTCATTAAAATTTAATATACCATCGTAGTTGAATAATTACTTATAGAAGTACCTAAAACACCTTCTATTTCTAAAAATAGATATACTCGTACAATAAAATCCAGAAACTTTTGACATTGTACGTCGCAAGTAAATTTTACGACAAGAAGCGTGAATTGAAACAGCTACCTATCCGAAGGTAGTACAAAAATATTTTATAGAATGTTAAAGTATGCAACTCTGTTTTGATCGCTATCAATTCCTCGAGTATAAAGTTCCCGGATTTTATGATATTTGAATGGATGTCAGCAACTCAGGTGCTCCAAACAGATCAATACCCACGTAGTAATAATTCTTTGCTGGCGGATATTGCTTGTGTACTCGTAAAAATTTATAGGTACTGCAATATAAACTTCCTTTAATGCTTATAATAATTCGAACTCCAATAGCTACGTTTTGCGAGTTTGGGATACCAATAATTCAAAAAGGTTTTTTCTGATAAGAAATAAAAACCTCTTTGAATTATTAAGTGTATAGATGCAGGTTCAAAATTGTCTTACAAAAATACAACCAGGATAAATTAGAGTCACGTGTGGGCTACGAACCCACGTCGTCAACCCCTACAGCCGGGGTATCTCTGGATATCTCTGACCACTAAGCCAACGTGACATATGACTCAACTCTAATATATATAATGTCCTCTCATTGGGGATGGATATACAAATATACAACGAGAGGATTGTTTTTCTGTCGTTATATTTTTGTAACTTAATCCGCCGAGCATGTGTCACTGCACAGCAAAAATATTAAAATGCTAATTGTCTTTTCTCTGTCTTCAAAAATATTAAAAGACCCCCCGTGGGGTGCCGGGTTAGAATTGCACCTCCCCATTTCTTCCCATGGGGGTGTCGTAAAAGTCGACTAAGGGAAATATACTAGAAGGTGGGCAGCAACGCCTTCTTAAGAACTATGCCATCTTGCACTGCGATCCCCAAGCCGCCTGCCAAGCGTGGGGATTATGGCAAATACCCTCTACATAGGGGAGGCTGTGTTCAGCAGTGGACGATCCGGCTGATACAGAATTGTCTTTTCTAAGTAGTATAGTAAATATTTAGGTAAAAAGTACTAAAGCATGCGCAGTTTTATATAGTTGTTTAGTATTGTTATTAGGTCAAAATTCGGGATTGCCTGATTTGATCAAAAAAATAACTGTAGAATATTTTGCGACAAAACTTCTATAATTATGCATGATTACGATTTCTGCAAAACAAAAATGTGAAATAGATATCAAGACAATACAAAAATGTTTTTACTAATATATAATTTTACTAAAATTTAATTTTTAATATTTTTTGCATGGTAGAAGGGCATTTTTGCGAATGCCCGCCTGGCTAGCGACCACCCTCAAGTTGAAAATCTGTCGCCAAGCACCTAAGGGTGTGTTCCGGCAGCTGTCCTTGAGAGCCAGTCCTTCTAGGTTAAGCCTGTTAACACCTTCGACTACATCATCACTTACCATCACGTGAGATTGTGGTCAAAGGCTTACCTACCAACAATAAAAAAAAAAAAAAATTAACAACACACTACGAGCAGTTACAGTGTGCCCAGCATTGTCCTGTTGGATTGCAATGCTTGTTGAGCCAAGTAGGTGCCAGCGTTACACGCGTCACATCCTGACATTAATGTTGTTATTGACCAGGACCTCATATGTTGTTAGTGATCAATGTACTCTCGAGATTCCTATGAAACACTTTTACCAAGGAGGTAGTCATATACTACATAATCCACACTACATTGTTCCGATATATAACTCAACACATTTTATTAGGTCGGTCTAGCTAGGGTATCACTACGTATCACTACGTGTCACCACTTACACTTACTACATTTAAAAATAAAATAAAGAGGAAAGAGTTGATTCTTTGTTTGTTTGCTCGGAAACTACTGAACCGATTTGAAAAATTCTTTCACCATGAATATCCAACATTATCCCTGAAGAACTTAGGCTATGATTTTCAAAGAAGTTAGCGATCCGTATGAAAACTTCGATAACCTAAAGTACAAAAAATACCAAAATAAAATAGTTATATCGTGTACGCAGAGGAAATTATTGAAAATAGAGCAAAGTGATGTAGAGTAAATTAAATATTTATTTCACAGAAAGTATGTTACATTACAGTTGCTTAACTAGCCGTAAGAGTAATTAAGACAATGTATAACTAATATAATCATTATGTATTATCAGTGGGCCTCAAACTCGACTAAGCCTGTATCTTGGGGACCCGAATGACCACCTGGTAAACACACTTTGGGTATGGAAATACATAATGACGGAATGGAAATACTCGTAATCGTTCCAATAGTGTGTTTCCCATGTACTACAATTTTATAGAAGACAATACTTTAAGTCTAACTATTACAGTTATGTCACAATAACTAAGTTTTATGTGTTAAAATTTATAATTTTTGAATTTTTGTTAAATACCCGTTTGAAGCCGGAGCAGACCGTAAGTAGTGTATTAAAAAAACTCTTTTTAAGGAAAACAATAATTGTAGGTCTCAGCTGCAACTGGCACTCGAATATTATGTGGAGTTAAACTACTAGGTTATGTATAAAAAATTATTCGCTTCTTACAAGTTACTTTCAGAAGTTCCGTAGAGCTGTACACTACAACTTGTATTTTCTCAATTTCAGTTTGCAACAAAATCAGTTTATTTTCAAACTGACAAATTGCATCGGAGTAACAAAGTACAATTTTCCTTTGAGAATAACCTGACAAAGTTTTGAGCACGTAATAAATAATAAAAGAGTTGCGACTTGAGAGTCTAGATTTCTGGGTGGAGTATTTCACGCCGATGTACAGAAATGAAATATGTAACTTAATAATATTTTTAACGTGTATTTATGCAATAAAATACCTGAATACCTGATACGTAGTCTTATAGGTACTGAAGTGACCTGATTCTGATGCTAAGCATCATGCCAAGCAATATTTGTTGTAGTGTAACCTTTTTTTCTGTTAAATTAACAGCTCGCTGTTAGCGAATACGAACTTCAAACAAGCTTCCTTTGTAATAAGGATCAATTTAGCGCGCACCCCGACGCGGCAATAACGCTAATATTTTCGTCTGAAATGCGTGAGAATCACATTAAACATTACCAAACAAATGAACTACTGGATTAAAATAAAAGTCTTCAGGACAGTTTTTACATTTTTAATTTTCCTATATTTTGGTGTAAGAATCGATTATAAAACATTTTGCTATCACGATATTGCCGGCTATATATAGACAAAATATACGTTAGAAACAGGTTAGTTTAATCGTTACGTGGCAAATGTTATAAAATTCAGTTCAATAGTAATTTAATCACGATGAATTATTCTTACACGTATTATTTTTAAAATGTTGATGGATACTTTTTCAGTATATTGAGTTGAAAATAATAATTTAGTTCTTAGGCCTTAACACTGCACTGCACCAATCTCTCCGCAACGTTAGTTCATGCCTCGTTGGCCCAGTATTTTTTTGGTTTAATTTTCATCATGATATGAAATTATTCTGCCCATAATTTTAATTCATTTAAATTCCTTTTACTTCCTTTCACACGTGGAAAATTGTAAGTACGTAGTACTTTGTGTAAAACGCAAATCATCTATACTAACGTATTGCAGGAAGTTTATTTAAGTGTTTTAAGTGAATCTTCATGCTCTTTGGTCGTTTCCCTCACGTAATTCGATTGCGCATATACAGGGTGGGGTTGTTTCTATTGCAGAGCATTTCACCGGACGTCATTATTTCCTGCACATGTCCGACCCTCGATGCGCTCTAAATTCCATACCATCTACGTGTCTACAGTTCATATTCTCTATACATGTACCTAATAGCATTTTGTATACTCGTAGCTATAAAGATATGTTTACCTGTGATACTGCAGATGGCGAGTGTTTGCGAGTTTTTATAACGCAATATTGTGCTTTTTAGTTCCAAACTTTTATTGTTATAGTCACGTATTTGTATCAGAGAAAAAATATGGATTATAATACAACCAGTTATTTTTCTTTTTGGTTAAATGTTTTAATTTCGAACTAGTGTAGACTTCTAAATACCTATTAATACAATTTCAAACAATATTGTCATCTATAGCAGTAATCGAACAGGCATCTCCTAATACGACGCTCGGTGCGATTGAATACAATAAACTATGCGCACATATGCGCATCTCCTTCCATTAGTCTCGATGGACAAACAGTTTAGACGCCTAGTAGGTATAGCCGGGGTTCCGGGTACAATTCTAGCTCGATATGAAAATGTTAAGCTACAAATTTTCTTGAAGTGACTTGAAAAGTACTTGAATTTCATTATACAACAGCAGCTTAGCACGCACGATACTCAAATTCTTAACAATTATTAATTCATATACTAATATACAAAATTTACATTTAATTCATTTCCTAAATTCTATTATAACAATATTTTGTGACATTAACCTGGCACTATTGTAGACAATTTATCTTTTTATTCAACGAATTTCGTGTCGACATCCAATCAGAACAACCCAATTACACCCGCCTAATTTCCTCTCAGATGGCTTAAACCTTTAACATTAAACCGAAAGGCAGGTGGCGAGTCGGACCCAGCCGACAGGCCAGGCTGGAATGCACCGTCCCGCTCCAATTACAGAGCGGTAGTCATTATTTCCGGAGCCATGCGATGCCTCCTCCATGCCTCGGGCTCGCTGACCTGCCGAAATTCGCCCACAAACAACCACTATACCCGGACCTCCCCCACTTTACCCTTTTTGCTTTCCTCAAGACACGACATACGAGCCACCTTATCTCAACAGAGCTCTACTTACACTGGAAGAATTATGTTCTTAGCTACACCATCGAATATTGTGAGTAATTTGTTGGATTTGTCAGTAATAGCTTTTATCAATTTTACGGTCACTTCTGCAAAGGGTTTTACGTAAATTAAAGAGTTTAATGTGTGTTTTTGAATTTGAAAATATCTTTACTGGTTAAAGCTCTAATATCCACTGCTATTTTCCCCGTTTTAAAAGGTTTTTAGCGTTAGCATAAGCTGACTATTGTTTGGAAAATATCCATTCACAAAATGCTCTTTGTTGCATCGTTTTGGCCATCATTAAGATTTTGCGCGGTGCTTTAGCAGAAATGCATGCATAGCTTTACTCATTAGACCGCTGCGGTGAATTTTTTATAATGATGTGTCTGAAGAACAAAACAAAAGGGTCACAATGAGAGCGCACACTCACATACGCCATTGTTCTTGCTTTATGGAATTCGATGGTCATTAAAATTTCATATCCGAAATTATGACAAAATGATTTCCACGATCGTAGGTGCAGAACATATCTGATTTTCGGAACACAAACGATTATCATTGACCGATAAAACGAATACAGTAACTTTTTAACATATTTCCATTGTAGGTAGGGACGAGAAAATATGCAAATGTTATTTTTTTACGTTTCTTTTATGATGTCCAGTTTTTGACGACAAACTTCGATGACGGACCGACGAACGTTATTACAAATAGATTGACACAAAATCCATGGCTTGCTCCAGACACGGACGTGTCATGCCGAAAAAGTTTAAAACCAACGTAATAAATAACAAAATCCTACCTTATATCTCTTTTTTCCGTTGCCCAAAGACTTAAAACACGTTTAATAATTCCGGGCCCTTGATGCGGACGTTACATAACAGGCGCACACCTAATTAAGCAACTTTTATTGTTGTAAAGTTTGCGGGCATGTGGGTAGATCGACACCCATTCCGCCGCACTTGTGCCGGGCCCGCGGCTCATTAGCCCGACCCAAATGAAAGAGAACATTTGACTAGAACGGCGTCACCTTGACTTATGGAGAAATTAGGCTTCAGAGTGATTTTGTTGTAATTAATTTACACTTTTCCAATTTAATTATATTACTCGTGAGGCAGATTTATTTATGTTGTGTTCTATTGTATGTATTACATGTTCGAGGTTTCCGAGCCCAAACGGCAATTGGAGCCCTAATATTCTGCCTGGCTCCACTGTCTGTCTCTCTGTCCGTTAGTCACTTGATATATATTTTGTATAAACATTGACCTAAGATGAATATTTGACCAGAAGTTCTATTATTTTGCTGCGTATAAGCTAGCCTTTGACCACTATGTCACCTGACGGTAAGTGATAGTGTGGTGTGTTATGTGTGTGTGTGAGACGGTGTGTTTTGTGTGTGTGCGTGTGTAACAGACGTAATATTGTAATGAGAGTAGTAAATAGCCCTTATGTTTGAAAATTCGCAATCTGCTTAGTTTCATCGTATGTGGGAGATTGTAGCCAGTCCATTACTTTCAGTTTCGATTTCTTTAATTGAAGTGGGTCAATAAGTATTTTTAATTTGATTCAATCTTAAAGAAAAAATTACTAATACAATAATAATGACGGGATGCTAATGTACTGCGATGTGTCATACAGACCTTGTCATTGAAGAGAAGTACAGCACAAAAGTAACTAACTGATTCCATTCGCGAGCTGGAGACTCATGCCATACATACTGACGGACGGATTTATTTATGATTTATGATTCATTGTACCATTAATAGGCATCTGTTTGGTATTTTGGATACAGAACTCTAAGGTGCAAGTGCAAGTCGGTGTGCGAGATTAGCTCGTTCTTGAGAGGTCGTTTATATTGTCTCATAACTTGCCATTACGATCGCAAAACAGCAACCAGACCAATTCGTGCTATGAGCGGTATCAACATGTCCTGAGAGGATGGGGTATGGTAATTACTTAACATAAGCCGGTCACCTGGTCGTTTTGTTTTGTATAAAAATGACTTGTAACAAAATGTCAATAGGAGAAGATAGATCGGCTCTCTGCCATAAAGCTTTAATACACCATCTGTCACATTATTTATTATATCATCATCTGCTTTTGTGTAGTGTCTTTCGTCATCGTTGTTTAAATTGTTTTTACCTTTTCACCACCTTTTTATACAGGTTAATTGGTAGCCTTTCACTGTTTATGATGTTTGGAAAATGGTAAACAAGCTTAGCTTAAAGTAACTATCTCTGAAGGAGGTTAGGTGCTTGGTGACATCTCTTCTAACTGAGCGGTCTGAGTATTGAATATTCGAAACCTTTCATAGAGTGAAACTCGGGTTTGCGGCTAGATTGAAATTGGGGTGACTGTGATAGAATGCGCCGCTCCACCCCTATTAGACGTAGAGGCCCACCGCTGGGTTTTTAGTGGGTATACCAGCACTCTGCCCGGGTAGTCCCACATAACCACGCGCTTCCCCCAAAGGGATTGAAACAATAGACTCCCAGAGCGGGAGTTCACAGGTACTGCCACTGAGTATTCACTGCTTTTAAAAGTACCCTGGTTTATGTACGTTAATTTGAATTGCGTGTTTCACTAATTGATTTTCAAACAGACTTGTCCAATTTTACTCTTGTAAGATATTTCAAATGTAGCATACGATTTTACACAATATTTTCAGACTCATCATTCCTGATTACGTCCGCAGTTGACGGCTTGACATTTTGCAGAATCCATCCAAATGTAAACGGTAAATTGTGCCGCCGCCGTAGGTCGAAAGGTCGACATTCATTTACAGAAGGATAGCCACCTTCTCTGAATAGGAGCTGACCTCTCAAATCACTCTCGGTTAAAACGTTTCATCTTAATTTAATTTTGAATACGTAATTTAAACGTGTTTAAGACTAGAAAACTACTTGCCGATAGGCCTCCTTTTGCAAATGGTTACTTTATAAAATTATTATTTTATTCAATGTAATTAAAACGTACATATATGATATGCTTTTTATACCAAAAATTGTACACCCATAAGGTCCGAATTCTTAATTAGAGTCGGAAATTTTAAGTTGTTATTCTATAGATAGTGCCCACTGTTCGATAAAAAACTTTGATTTACCAACGTGTACATGTGGAAAACTCATATGCACATTTTTATTTAGTGAGAAAGAAATGACCGATAGTTAATTAATTTAATAAAACCTACGCTGTCCATGCATACTACTTTTAAAAGACTATCTTTTGATCGTATACGCTTGTGATTATTGTTATGACAACCTTCTTTGGGCAAGTCGATCGTGCTACTAGAATAGGCGACAGTATATATTTATTGGTGGACAGGAAATATTTATGAGTGGAAATACTGGTGAGTTTTAGCCAATTCCCTTACTAAAATCGATTATTATCGAATTTCGCTTAAAAAAATATTCAAATGCAAAATTAATTATTACAAGAAAATGTTCTAAACTGGTTTTATTTAAGTTTTATAATTTTAATGAAAAATCACGAGGCCCACCTGGTGTTAAGTGGTAACATCTACCCATAATGCTTTGAGAGCTTTTCGTCACAAGCTTCACACAACAAAATGCACTGCACTGAGCACGCTGAGACATAAAGTTGTAAGTTTGTGATTTCACCAGCCACCATACCCTTCAACTTGGCAGTAGAAATAGGTATGGTGTAAGTACTTTCCCCTACATACTCATTCACAAAAAGTTCTACTGTTACTCTCACTGTTTGAGTAAAGCACTATAAGTCTTGATCCGCAATGGCTGCACTTTTGGTCACTTAAGTCGGTCAATAAACGAATAAATTGAAAAAATACTGTAATTTTTTGTTACAAAATACTGTAGTATCTTGTAACAAAAAATATATAAAATCAATAAAATATTTCAATATTAACAACAAAAGCAAAGTTAGAAAATATTAAACTGACCGCTACCGTACTGCTTTTAGCAATCTATTGCAAAACGGTTTTCTTATTAATTTTATTAAGAGCCAAGATAGTTTTGTCATTTAAAAAGCCTTGCGATAGTAGACTAGTAGTACGTAACCTATATACTCGTAGGTGGTCTCTCGTTGAGGATTATAAGATACCCTTCTAGTCTATGCCACTTGTCTTGCCCACGCGACGCCTCATTAGCCAGCCGAGGGACGAGATGTAGGAACTTTGATGAAGGCATTGTAATGACACAGTCGTTTTTTTATGTAGCTAGCTCTCTGACATTTGAAGGCCTACTTACATCCACAGCTTTACTCTACCCTTAATTACTTGCTCTTTGGGAATAAAATGTCAATCAACTATTGTGCCTGTACATTCATTTTTGCTGAAGAAAAAGCAAAATGTTTAAAATGAATAATTACTAGTAATTAATAGTTCTAACTATGATTACAAGGGGGGACGGTGCGCGGCTATCAACCAGACTTCATCTGATGGAAACAAGTGTTTTATTATTTAATTAGTATAGTATTTTGTAATAAAATACTAATGTGTAGTCTTTTAAGTTACAAAACATCTTAAAACTGACTACATAATTCTGGCATTCCATTAACGACCTCTGGAAAAGTAACATCTATAGATATTTATGAACTCAAAACGTATAACAATATAATCATTTTCATTTAGAGCTATGCAGTACACGTAACATCATACTTATTTTCCAGAGGTGAAGGAAATTCATAGCTTCTAGCGCTGATTTCCACATGCTACGATCTTGGCACCTCTCTTCATGTATATTATTCACGACTCACCATAGATATATATACTCACCATAGCTTTTACCTGGACGCTTCAGCTCAGAATACGTTCGACGAGGTTTCCACCTTCCAATTGTCTGATTTACATTCGCTTTGTCAATCTCCTTTCAACTAACCTATAAACATGCTCAAGTCTATTCTTTATATCTATCTCGAGTAACGTCACTGTATCGTCATTAACTCCATATTACTTTCTTCTTACTTTTCATTTCATAATATTTCAAAGTAGGTATATCTCAAAGATCTCAGCTCTACTTAAATTTATTCGATTTTGATCCTTGTAGTACAATAATTATATGTTCTATGATCATGGTACATATGTGTCATGTTGATGATTACCGCTGAGGCGCTGTTGAGACCCGAGCTTTTAGGTGAAGGTCTTAAGAGAGCCGAGAACGGTAATCATCAATACACACGTGTATCATACGACGTTTTTCAACACACTTTTTTAGCTTTACGCGGGTAGCGTTTTAGCCACGTACAAAATGGGAAGTTTAAAGTTTTCTTTATTAAAGAGAAAATAAAAGTTGTATTTGAGTAAAACTTTTATTAATTAAACACTTTTATTAATAAAACACGTTCCAGTTGAAATTAATTATTTAAATACGAAGTTGTATGAAATGAGCGAACAATTGGTACAATATTTATTTCTACTATTGAACACGATCTTTTTTGTATTGAAAGTTTTTAAAGAACTCAACCAATATTATAAAAAATAACTATAACTCACCTGTGAATAATAGCAATGAAAAAGTCACAGTTTGATTACTGGTGTCATTATGTGCCTAATTGCGGTGACTGATTATTAAGTGCATCTGTCCTGTTTTGTTTTCTTAATGATAATATTTACTAAGAATTTGTACCATCAATAAAAATAATTCTATGTGAGTATTTCTATTATTAGCATGTAAATTTCTAACAACAAATATTTACTTAAATTGAACCGTGCTCACACCAGCTTAAAAATAATATACATCGAACTTTGTTGTTTAAATATCTCATGAAGTAAAACTAAAGATTTTATTTTAAAAGATTTTAATGTAGATAGAACGGCGATAAACTAAAAATTTAACAACAAAAAATCAAGAAAATATCAGATACA
Organism: Plagodis dolabraria; assembly: GCA_963854805.1. NCBI lineage: Eukaryota > Metazoa > Arthropoda > Insecta > Lepidoptera > Geometridae > Plagodis > Plagodis dolabraria. The sequence goes on from OY978443.1 coordinate 15,488,404, forward strand.
ATCCTGTTGAACTGAAGCGACAGATATTCGAGGGAAAAGCATCAAAACTGCACGTTTGGATGCCTTCTATAGATTATATAATTTTTTTGTAATATTTTTTCATTGTATATAATTTTTCAACTGTAAATGCTATGTCGTACAAAAGGGGTAGAAGTTTTGTTGAGCTTATTCCGAATTGTGAAGCCATGCATTGTTCAGAGTAGCTACTGTTGTGGTTACAAACTAGGTAAAATGCATGCGCGTGGCTTATTAGCTTTGCCACTTAGCCCCTGTGCTTAACCCGCTATGTCACACCTGGCGTTGGAACTCTTTTGAACTGTGACGTCAGCTTTTTCGCTGCGAGGAGATAGCGTTCGTAATTAGTCTCTTTCACATGGTTTCCTTTCATTGCTTTGCCAAAACAGTTCTCGTATCTCATCATCGTTGGCACCTTTATCTGATCTGATTGATGTTACAAAATAATAATATTTACGATAGCTTATATGCAATTGCATTCAAAAAGTAACTCATTGGTTATATCCAAACCGTATTCATAGTTATAATTTTTCCTTACCTCCGATGTTAAGTGATATGTGTTTAGAGTTTGTTTATTATCATCTTGTATCATACTCTCACAGCTCCTAATACGAGAATATCAAAGCTAGATGCTTCCGATTTGAACCAATGTATTGGTTAGGCCAAGGCAGTGTACGCTTTAGATTTTTAAAAGATTATTGAATCACATTTATTTGTCTTCCTTTTTCAATATCTTTCTTGTAGGTAACAGGAGTATATGATGGTGAATATTTCTTTCGTTTTATCACTGTGGATCATAAAATAAAAAAGATTGGAAATAAAATATCTCACCTGATGGTAATTGATGAATAGTTCAAGATATTAGATAGATAGAAAACTCATTAATGTTACACCACATTTAAAATATTTAAGTTTTCATGTTAAATAATATTAACATAGTGTTACAATGGGCGGCCTTACCACTAAAAGTGATCTCTACCAGGTAACCTTAGGATGGAGTTGAACAAACAAAACAGTCGTGGCGGGTGTAGTCCAAAAATATATGATACCGGATCTGTGAATTACATCCTCGATCATCCAAGCATGGCGTCAAAAGCTAGCTATAAGCAAAAAAACCATGTAAAGGCGATTTATTTCGTAAAATACCTAATTAACTCTTGTATCAAAGTTCAACAATATTTTATTTTGTTAACAGTTAATCAAAAATAAAATGTTTGATGTAAAATATTGTTTTAAATTCAAATTTGTGATACTATTGCTTTATTTATCCAGTGTGTTTCTCCCATAAAAAATCATAATATTGCGTACCTATTTATTTCATTTCAAATTAAAAAAACACTATGCAGACATCACCATTGAATATAAATTTTAATTTATGAACCACTAAATAGGTATAAAGATGGGCCATCAAAACGAACATCGACATTTTAAAGCAGTTATCTTGTAATAAAATTTTAATGGACGGCATCGGGTCGCGGCCCATTTTTGTTGCAAGCGCTTTCCCGAGTAACGAAGGCAGACGCACAAAGGCCGCTGAATTTAATGACGGAGGCTTTTGGCTGCCATAGATGTCTATAGGCCAGGTGTATCAAATATGAATAATGGTGAACTGTTATAAATGTTATAATTAACGAGTCTTAACATAAAAGCATCACATCAGTATTCTCCTAATTCTTAGTAGCGAAAATGTCTGATTGATTTGATTTGATTTTTAAAGTTCTTTAATAACATAAGTATTCACATGTTATATAAAATAATATAATATAAGTATTTACATATTATATGTCCTTACGGCAAAGTCAGTTTTTTATTTTTGTGAAAAAAAATTCAAATGAAATGCTAAAATTCATGGCCTTCCTTTTATTTCAGACACTATGTTATTTAGAAAAAAATAATCCTTCTGATGAAGCCTTTCGATCAGAATGATAAAACTACAGGGTAATTATTTTTCTCGTGTAACGGGTTCGATTCCCGGTTCAACCATGTAATTATTTAAATAGATATGAATGCAATTTAAATTGGTTTTCAAATTAAAATAATGTCTTCTTTCAGTAAAATGTTCCATCTAAAATATTCAAGGTACTTTCCCTCCATGCGGCATCGCCATGAGACGACCAGTATAACAGATGCATTTCGTCATGTGACGAAGTGCACTGCGCTCGTCACATTGAGACACACAATTGTTAAGTTTCTTGTGCCTGTTACTTTTCTGGCTCTCAAGGACTGCTGCCACAACACACTGTAGCAATGGGAGGGTGACATTCTAGCCCTGCACCCCGCGGTGCAAAATTTATAACATTAACGGCCCCCTTATTACTTGTTATTTTATATCAAAATATATAAAGATTACTAACTTTATATATTTTGGAGAGAATCGTCTGGAACTCATTTAGTAAAGTACTAAATGAGTTCCAGACGATTCTCTCCATCATTGTAAGGATGCAAAAAAAATACTTCCAGCTACTTACGCATGTATGCCTGGAGGCACACTAAAGGTATTTCTAGTCCTTTATTCATTGGGTTCATAGTTTATAAGAATATTTAAATTTCAGGTTTGTAACTTATTTCGTTTACGAGCTAGAGGCCCGTAACAAACAGACGGAGAAATAGATAGATAATCTCTTTAATATCAGTTGCGCCTTTTGGGTACAGAACACTCAAAAGTGACGTTCGTCCACCGCCAAGCTGAACTTCCAAGTACGTGGATGTCACTAAGTACGTTGATGTGACTACGGCTAAACACATAGCATTGTTCTTTGCGCTGCATTCGTAAAATATTTTAGCATTAGAACGCTATGCGGAAATAACATGTGACTTGGGACAAGGATTTTTCATAATTCATTTTAGGAAATTACATTTATTATTCTTTATGTTTCAGCTGTAGAAATTATTTTATTCGAAGCTGTAAGGTGAATTAACGGCGCAAAAAAAAAATAAGTTTTAATTATAAACTGTATGTCATAAAGAGCTGAAAGGGTATGTGGTAATTTGAATAAGGAATTCATGAGTATAAATATTTTAAAACAAAATTTTTTTTTTTTTATATATGATAGGTAAGCCTTTGACCACAATCTCACGTGATGGTAAGTGATGATGTGGTCGAAGGTGTTAACAGACTTAACCTAGAATGACTGGCTCTCAAGGACAGCTGCCGGAACACACCGTTAGGTGCTTGACGACAGATTTTCAACTTGAGGGTGGTCGCTAGCCAGGCGGGCATTCGCAAAAATGCCCTTCCTCCATGCGGTGAAGCTCAAGCCCGCGGTGGGATTCGAACCATGGACCTGCTGCGCGGCAGTCCATAGCCAAAGCCACTGAGCTATCACTGCTTCAATATATCTATATACTATATCAAATATGTTATAATTATCTTTATAATTTAGTTTTCCTGTCCTTCCAATGGCCATGTAATAACTGTTACGACCGTCGTGTCAATACGACAAATTCTAGTAAGCTACTAAGAAAATATTACCAAAAAGAGTTTTATGTATGGAATACTGGCCGGTTATACTTTTAATTAAATAATAAAGTTATTTTCAAGAAAAAAATCAATAGTTCTAAAGACGAATTAGTTTCCACATTTTATTACGAATTTAATGTTTTTATAGTGCCCCACTGAAAATAAGAACCGTTTCCAGAACATTTTCGCGAGATGATATTTTATATAATATCATTCATGTGGTTTTTTAATAAACTTCTAATTGTATTCTTAGGTCTTTTTAATGCAATTGTGTGAACCTTTGGTTCAGTGAATTTATGTGAGGTCGGTCGGTGAAGAAAGATGTGGACGCTCTTTGACGGCTGTGAAAGAAGAAAACGGGTGAGCCTTTAAAAATGATCGAAGGAAATAGCCAAATTTGTTATGAAATGATCTAGCACATTGGATCAGCAAGCGTTCACAAGATTTTAAATAATAATCTTCGCGTGGTGCGATTAGTTTTACCTGGGTATCGCACTACCTCACAGAATCACGTAGATTTTTTGCATGAAATCTTTTCAATATAGTGTAACATTAATTTATAAATACAATCCAGCACCTACCAAAGTGGAGCGACCGATAAGCGTAGGGAACATTTTTATCGCTAGTGTTGTCTCTGACAAGGCATTTGGTACTTCTGGTAGTAATTTTGCTTTCGCAACTTGAACAGATAGTTATAAATTAACTTGTTTGCGACGGCAGCTGGTGTCAATACCTTTAAGTGAACAAGATTACTGTATATTGGTACACTAAAAAATGCTTGCCAAAAGTGTTAACTACAGTGATCAAGCCATCAAACACGTGATTTCGCAGGCTGTTATTTCACCACAACGCGCCCACGCACACTGCGCATAAAATGAAAGACTTCTTACTCTTTAAAGCTCTCCAAACTTTCACTGAATTTGAACAATTAGTATTTGAAATATGTTATATGTATGTTTGTATAGAACATGCTAGACAAACACTCACCTTAATTCATCGAAAGTAAGGAACATAACTCCATTGATACCATCTAAAATTTTGCCATCAATATTTTCGAAATAAATGTATAATTGTTGTCAAACATTTTTCCTAAAACTTAAACACTGTCATTTAAGTAGCATTAATATACGTTCATAGACTAAAATTATTATTAGTCTGTACGGACACAACATGTATACTTAAAAAAACATCCGAGCCCAGTCAGCCTTATGTTGGTACTAATCAACTTACACATAAAGGAAAGTGTGTAACTGCAAAAAATCTTGTCATTTCTCCTAACTGCTATATCTTGCGATGAAGGTCGGGGATAATAGAAATATCAACAACTGTTTTACCTCATTTTGAGAAGATGAAAATAAAAATGTGGCTGATAATATTATTGTTCTTTGTTGACTTGTAGACAAAGAACACTTTTTGCAATTAATAAGAAATTCAGTCAGATACATGTTTCCGGCAGACAATTATATTAATTTAATAAACGCTTCACAAAATGTACAGTTATGTTAATAGAAAGTGTATATGATATATGAGTGTGAAAAGTTAATTATTCCTATCGAGGCTACGATATTGGAAGCTGTTATAGATGTTGCTTTAATAGATCGAACCGGGATTGAAATAATTAACGTAGCACCAATGTCATGATTATTTAAATATATATGGGAGTAAAAGTAATGAGTTTTTAATATTTCAACAAACAAGTATTTGGAACATTGACCTATATATACTAGACGCGACATCTCAAACGAGGAGAGTCGACCAGTGCAAGTATGCTGGCCGGCATACTCTCCCCCACACGCAGTTGGGTACACGCGCATACATTTGTACGGAAATGCAGGGGGTATAAGATAATTACAGTTTTTGTCAAGCCGGCCTCGTGGCTTACTGTAACTAGAATCAAAAGCGCCTGTGTAAGTAGAAGACAAGATAGACATATCTGCATGCTATCTCTTGGTAAGCTTCCACATAGGCTAAAATAGCAATCTCCGTGTCTATGTCCAGTACACGAGGCTGCCTCACTGACTTATTTTTGAACGAACCATTTTCTTTGAGATTCTTTAAAAGGTTTGTAATTAACTTTCTGGTATTTGTTTATTCGCGTACCGCACCAATGCAGATTTCGTGTTCCTATTATTTACAAAGTACGCTTCAATTCAGTCAAAGTCCAAACGTTTGCAATTTAAAGTCATTCTTTAACTAGAAGTACATAACTAACAACTAGAAGTAGAACTAGAAGTAATGACTAATATAAAATGACTAATTGTAAATTTTGACATTGCTTTTCTGACATATAATTTTGATTTAATCGATATAACTAAAGACGAAATGTGACGATGAAAGATAAATTTTATAAAACAACCACACATAATTCTATATTTTGACTTAATTTAAACGCATTGACATTAGTATTTTGATATATCGATTTTAATTATTTCAATTTGTATGTAATTCATAATAGCTTTCAAAATTAATAGACATTATTTTTTTTCTTTAATTTGTACGCCACACGTGGCAAGGACATGAGGTACCAAATGTAAGTTACTATACCACCTTGTATGCTATATTGTATATTCACCGTGTTCTAACAAATAAATTATTTGAATTTGAATTTGAATTTGAACAACCTAAAATTTTTTAGTACAAACATAAGAAAGTCCTGAAATAATGTAATAACCCAAAAGTTCGAATCAAATCGAAGTTTAAAATTTAAACCTTTTACTAAACTATATTTTTAGCAAGTCTTCTTAATAGCGGATTTTAGCAGATCTACCCATACCAAAAAGTTTGGCTAATTTAGAAGTTTGACTCTATTACCGAAATGTATGGAAAAAGTATTACGCGATCTCTGAAATTTCTTGTTTACAAACCTCAGTCGGTCGAGTAGAGACTTTTGATTGATGAACAGGATTGATTGGAATCAAAAAAAGTTTTTGTGTAAAATTTCCATTTTTTTGCTAACTGTACATTTTTTCCAAAATCTGTGAATGCAGTTCACAATACCTTAAAAATTTATGGATAGTCTCCTTTAAAGTTTAACAATAATGGTTAAGGTACCTGTCCTTACTGTCCAGTCTCAAAAATTTGCCCTGTATAGAGGCAGATTAGGTACATACATGAGCACAGTTTGTTGGAAATATGAGCGTTTGCATGTAGGGTAATTTGCGTATCAGGGACTATGCCTTAAAATCTATGTTATGGTCATTTGCGTAATAGAACCGTGGTCATCTGCGGGCCTAGTAATTCGTGATTGAAAAACTGGTGATCTGAGTATAGGGTACTCCGCATTTCTGGCACTACGCATTGAAATCATTGAATCTCAACAAACAACTGTTGAACCAAGGGGAAGATATGCTAGGGAACAAATGGTTTGCAAGTAGAAATGCCACTTCAGCATGAAATCAAAACATCCCTACTACAATATAACTAGCATAATAATCTCAAATGTCAGATCTAAATTTTAAACACTCAGTTTCAAGAGAATAATTTTCATTTATAAATAATATGTAAGCTTCAGAGCAGAATTATTCAAAAAGAACGCCTAAAAATGTTAAAACTTTCGAAATGCTCAAAGAAAATTTGATCAGAGTTCATCGGTATATGACATAGTAAAGGTATAGTTTACTAAACACTCGATCACATAAAATTATACAATCAGTTCATTCCGTAAAAGTTATTTAAATGTTGCAAACGATATAAGAAATTAAATATGCCAATGAAACGTACACATTTGAAGCGCTCGTAGCGAAGTTTGCTTGGCTGTTCTTAACCGATCAGCAAAGTTAAGCAACGTCCGCCGCGGTCATGAGTTGGATGAGTGACCGCTAGTGACATTAATACTGAGCGCTTCCGTGCTTCGGAGGGCACGTTAAGCCTTCGGTCCCGGTTGTTGTCTTAGGATGGCGATCGTTATAGCATGGTGGTAGGGCATTTTGCGAATGTCCGCCTGGCTAACTACCACCCTCAAGTAGAAATGCTGTCGCTAAGCACCTATCGTTGTGTTTCGGCAGCTGTTTTTGAGAGCCAGTATTTCTAGGTTGGCATGAACAACATCTTCAAATGTCAAAGGCTAACCTATCAGGCAAAAAAACCTTTTTAAATTGCGGACTTATGGCTACTGCGACCATTTGAATTAGGGTCGTTTTGTTACATAAACATTCTGTTCGGAAAAGTAGTATCATAATTGAAGACGTTTTGCTCCCATGATGAATTTTATTACAGACGTTTTTAAAACGAGGACATTTTTCTTTTTCCTCTACGAACCACCGAAATGTTTGGTAACATATTATTGCACACACCACCAACAGCAAAAAGATTATTATCTGATATGTACACTAATATCCGACATTATAAGAAACCCCGTGGTAAGCTTTTCTATAGAAAAATAATATTGCACAATTATCTCCTTGGTCATAGAAATGTAAAAAAAATATTTTAAATTGAAGTATATATAATGATTTATTTTCTGAATTAGCGATTAAAAATTAATATGTAGAAATTACATTGACAAGGAAAACTTTGATCCACGAGGAATCGAACCCACAACTATACATGCCTGGGGCCAAGATACTATGCTATGTAAATTTGAGCTATGGTCGTGAAGGTGAATCATAATTCGAATTTATCCTTGCGTAACTGTCCTAATAATGTTTGTTTATTATAAGCTCTTGGCATTGCTGCGCGGTACAGCAGGCCATACCTAGCGCGCCACCGCCGCATCGCGCCGCTCATTCCTTTCACAGATTATCTTTTTCATATCCTCGGCATTTCGTTACTCTTAATGAAATCCAGTCAAAGGAAAGAAAGAATTTAATTTAAGACGAATCAGAAAATATTCAGCTGCCGCTTGCTAGTTATAAATCATTTGAATGCTAATAAATTCGACTGCCCCTGAGCCCCAGGTGGAAACGGACTTTCTTCCTGCTCCATCTTTGTTTTCAGGAAAAATTGAATAATATTCTGCTCTTTATTATTAAATTCTTTCATAAAGCCACCGTCGGCTTTGGGGATTTTCTTTAATATCGTAATGGAATTTCATTTGTCTTGCGGTTGAGCGTTGCGATGAAGATGAACATAGTCATATTTCAATTTATGTGAACTTGTACGCGTCGCGGCTTAATAGAATAACATCGTTTATCCTTACTTTGCTATCATGTGAATCCAATTAATTGTTGATCTTGTTAATCGAATTTGACTTAAGTACAGTCTTGCTATATTATGAATTTATATCAGCAACAAAGTAACAATAATTTGCACTACAAATAATTGAATCAATTATTTATTCGAACTAAGGGGTTAGTCAAACGATAGTGTCGCTATATGAACATGAGATACGTTAGTACATCAGTTGACTTTGATTTGAGTTGGTAGTACATTGTTTTAAGGACCCAATATATATCTATAAAAATTATAAATTTTTAGCAACCTTATGAAAACATGAATATAGAATGATAAATAGCATACAAAAAAGTATATTTACTTTTCAAATTAAAGTTAAGGTTAAAATTAACAACCCCCATCCACCCTGCTCACAGTGGAGACGTGTGGGATTCAGGTGGGTTCACACCAGAAGCTCTTAAGGTTGCTCCTGAGTACCGCTTTGCCTTACCTCCAGTGAGCTTATATCTCTCGCACTTATTAGACTTAAGAAGAGTAACGACTAATACAGAAACCACATGGAAACGGACTGTATTGTAATAACTTTTCAGTGATGGCTCAGTGGCATTGGCTATGGACTGTCGCGCAGCAAGTCCATGGTTCGAATCCCTTTAGTTTCACCGCATGGTGGAAGGGCATTTTGCGAATGCCCGCCTGGCTAATGACCACCCTCAAGTAGAAAATCTGTCGCCAAGCACCTAACAGTGTGTTCCGGTTGCAGGCCTTGAGAGCCATATTATTATAGGCACTATTATGACATAATTAATAGTCAGATGTGACGGGTGCAGTGCAATTCGTGACTTGAGACAAAATGCATCTGTTAGTATGTTAGTTAGCAGAGGTTAGTCCACTTAACATAAGGTGGACCTCGAACTTATTCTGCCACAATAACGTAAAAAAGAAAAAAAAATATAATAACAACTTTACATCATTAACAGTATATTTTGAAGCGTTCGTAGCAAATGTTTCTTAGTCGTTCTTAACCTATTAGCTAAGTTAATCAACGTGCGCCACGGTCATGACTTGGATGAGTGACCGCTGGTGACATTACTATTTAGCGTTTCCTTACTTCTGAAGGCACGTTAAGCAGTTGGTCCTGGTTGTTGTATTGGGATGGCAGTCGTTACAACATGGTAGTAGGACATTTTGGAATGCCCACCTGGCTAGCTACCACCCTCAAGTAGAAAATCGATTGGCAAGCACCTAACGGTGTGTCCCAACAGCTGTCCGTAAGAGCCAGTAATTCTTGGTCAGCCTCAACATCATCTTCAACCACATCAATACTATCATCAAGTGTGATAGTGGTCAAAGGTTAGACTACCTAATATAAAAAAAATACTAGGACAACTTCTTAGAAAATTGTGTGCAATTTTATAGTCAAATTTCTAAGTAACAGTTCTCACGGAGATAAAAATGAAGCTGCTTGTATAAATATTTTATATAAGAAAAACCTAACATACCATTGCTGATGCTGATTATTAAGGCCACCTAAGTAGGTACTCAGGTGGCCTTAGACTTTACATTATGTAGGTGTGTAATTTAAATATGGTAACAATTTAATAACAGACTAACATGTATGTTAAATATAGTAAAAGAGTAAATACATTTACAAATAATTTTCTTGCCCTGTTCTTCTAACATTGGCTGCGTTCACCCAAACGGGTATACCCTGAGAAGAATCTTATTGTAAGTAAAATTTTGTATCAGATCTTCAAAAGAACGTCGTGGGGACAAAATGTAACAAACGATTTTGACTTTGATTTGCATACTTACTGAAAGTATCTTAAATTTAGCACACAGTAACAAAGTCACAGACATGGTCATTTATTCAATTTAGGCGTCTACGACATTCTTATGAAGGTCAAATAACAAGTTTTGATTTTGAAATATTCTACACTGTACTGGCACGTTCAGCAAAAAATATAGAGGCACTGCGAGAACTGGCTAAAAACTCGCGGTTATTCTTTTAAACGTCTTTTAACAAAGTGTTACATACCATATTATAAAATTATTACAATATTTGTTGACAGCCGATAGCTTGGCAGAGGCGAAACAGTCTAAGCATTTTTATCGTTTAAGTAATCACAAATTAATAGCTTAAGTATTTAACAACTTTATGAAAAAAATATCACAATCACTCGCGTTGGATATTCACATTGAACGTTAGTAGGTAACTAACCCTATTAGTTAGGAATATGATATGAAATTTAAAAATTAAAACTTATTTTTTCTTATTGTTCAAAATGTGTTGAGTTTGTGAGTCCTTTATTAAGATAATTACGAGTATGTAGATTGTAAACTCATTAAAATGCAAATCAAATCATAGCAGATACTATGTCCAGCACTACCTGTAAAAGTCACGCAGCCTTTTGCTGTAAGAATTGAAAAACATCAGCTGAGCGTTTACGAAGCCGTCATCGAAGTATAAAATAAAAGTGCATCATATATTTATTGCTCAGTTGCGCATTAAATATCCTAAAGACACGGTAATAAAGGGGAAGGCCTTTGCATCCGCGCGGGAGCGATCATTGCAGTAGTGGGGCGCTCAGTTGCTCCCGAGACTTTCAACCACTCGCCGGTCCCGCGCACACTCGTAGCCACGCGCTACGAGCTACGCGCTACGTCCCGAAGCCGTAGTACATCTACGAGTACTACGTTCGTGTTGATTGCTTATCAAACTCCGTGCTTAAGTGCTTTTCGTCAGTTGAACCGAGTGATATTTTATCGAAACTTGTGAACACTTAATAAAACTTGGTTATTATTAAGTGATATTGGATCATTCGTGGACGACGTGAGTTACTAATGTTTTTATTGGATATATTGTTACAGGCATTATATTCAATATTATGTTTGAACTTTATGTGTCTGGAAGTTTATTTATCACATTTTCTATCAGTTTCAAAAAACTTCTTTTACAATTTTTGTACACAACTTTCCAACATAAGTTCTTTTATACCATATTTCAGTTTTTGAAAAGCTTTAAGAGGACTTTTATGTGATTGTGCTTGTTCTATCTTAAGATCATTGTGTCTTATTTGTTAAGGTTTTTCAGTATTGTTTTTGTAGTTTCAATATATTTATATTAAATAATAGTGACTAAAAATAAACATTTCAAAACAATATTTTCATAATTGATTAATGTTAAAACATAATTACATTTTTAAAATTGCTGAACAAATAGTTTTGATTGCGTTTAATTAAAAGCATTTAAACACGGCTATTTTAAAAAGTCACTTTGAGATCATGAAGGCACATCAAAAATATTACTTGTTCGTTTTATAATGACTAAGTTATGATTCACTAATTATTTTCCAGTGTTTTTAGGATTAAGATAATAGTTATGATAGATTTATAATGAAACTGACGGAAAGTAACAAGTCGTTTGGAGCTTATAGTGTATAATAAGATACATCGGTATCAACATTTAGTATCGAACAACGGTACTCTAGAACTAGTGAGAGTTGCCTGCTGCTCGTGTGTTCTGTTGTGTGGACCTACTCAGCTGACTTAAAAAAAAAACAACTTATGGACACACATTTATTTTATTTCAAAAAATAAAATAATTAATTTACACGTTGACTTACAAGTTCCCGCTACTAATTAACTTTTGCTACTAATTAGGGCAGAGGTTCCACCTGCAGGGTATACTGGTACTGAGTCTGGTGACTCCTGGAGTTATCACAATAAATCTGAGCACTTAATTTTGGAAGCCACCGTCTATATAGAGAAAAATACTGCTGACAACGCGTAAATAGTTTTGTGAGGGATTCGGGCCTAGGTCAGCAATATATTAGGTGTAACAGTTCGTTGTCAAATCCTGCTACATATTTGAGCTTCGCAATATTATAAAGGAGCATTCTGAGATACATTTCAAAAACAGATGATTCAGTAACTAGGATAGATAAATAACAATTCATTGGCACACTAAATGTTTTGAAACTTATAACAAGAACAGACTAGATGTTAAAATGGGCGGTATTATTGCTAAGAGCAGTCTTATTCAGATAACCTTTAACTGAAATACTAGTAAACTAGACAGCTGCCGGAACAAAATGTTCCGGCAGCTGTTTTTGAGAGCCAGTTCCCCTTCTAGGTATACTTAATTCATTTTAGAAGAGCGTCGTAAGCGACAAAATTTTGTAAATATCTTTATAACATACTTTGATATATCACTTAATTATAGATGATTGTAGCTATCTATCGATTACCTAATCGCAATAACGAAAAAACAATGCATTATTTCAGTTTTAATATGTCTCGCTTTACCTGGTAGGTGATGTTATTTTCTTGCGTCATTACTTATGAGTCATTATTGAAAGAAGAATACATTATTCTTTTCCGGTTGTGTTAAACGGTTACGACTTCCAAAAAAGGTTTTTATAAATGTTTTTTATGTGATTACTTAGCCATATATAAAATTATTTTGTTTTTTTTTGTTAGTGGAATACTATAAAGACTCTATATTGATCCTATTTAGATTTCATCAATATCAGTTGACTATAATCAGTTAACTGAAAAGTATTTGCATACCTTATCGTTATTGCAACACTTAACTCACATTGAAGACTTGGAAGTCGGACCATCATGTTATTTCATACTTTCATCGTACTTTTGAGTGTTGGAAATCAGTTCTGTTTTAAACAAATATTTTTTAGATTTATAACTAATCTCTGGCTGCCTTTTGTAAACCCTTCATCACTTCATGCGTGGGCCCTAGACAAAATAATGATTATTTCACAGGACAAGAAAGTCTTATATAAAATGCAACAACTTGAAAATGTATGCCGGAAGTCAAAAATACTTCGGTAATGTTTGAGCTTATGACATCTAGGCATGTACGTGAAGAGTGAGATTGCATATGCAAATAATGACCTTATTTGTTTAAAATATGCAACAAACTCAAGAACAAGTAATTACTATTCCTGAAAATGACATTCTTTGGCTGTAGAAAATAGTCGGAAACATTTAAAATGTGTTTTAAACCGTGTGGAATTATTTAAAAAATTTCGAGTTTTTTGTCATCATTGATTAAACTCATTAGATTTTTCCAAGTACGATTTACTACAATTTTTATAATTAGATAACTCATCCGTTTCGCTAGGTTTTGAACTGCTTTTGGTGATGAAGCAAAACGACTATTCATGATGGCAAAAAATTATTGGCACTAAAGAGTCCTGGGTCCTATTCTACATGTCAAGAATCTAGTTTGGGATCCAGGAGTTCCATTACTATCTTGTAATTTGCCATTTTTTCACATAATAAAGGATTTTTTTTTCATTTAAGCGGTAGATGTGTTTAAAGTTTCCTAATAGTATGTTTTGTTTACCTAGGTGTATTAGCTCAGGTGAATCAAGTTTACCTAATTATTTATTTATTAGGTTTGCAGAACTCAAGCACAGTCGTGTAAATCTCAGTGACGAATTTCCGATGGTATGACGGGCGCAGTACAGTTCAAATAATGTCATCTGTCAGTAAAATGTTCCATCTACAATATTCAAGGTAATTTCCCTCCATGTGGCATCGCCGTGGGACGTCCAACGAGCATATACAGTCTATTCTCGTTAATTCAAACATGCGATAATTCGAACCTCTCTGTAATTAGAAGTTATCACGAGTTCCCTTGAAAATGTCTTTATATTACGAACTAAATTAATACATTTTTATGCACATGGTAATTCGAATGAAAAAATCAACACTACGCATCAAAATGACGCGTTAATTCGAACTTATCGGCGTCAAACACTCGACAATTCGTAAAGAATAGGCCACTTGATCATCTTATAAACAAGTATGAGTTATCCACCCCGCCGCCGCGTTGACATTTAAGTACATTGCAGAACAAGTTCTTGCTTGTATCATCGTACACGAGCCTTTGTTTTGGTAATGATTAGTTTGACATACACTTCCGCACGAATTGGTTTGTTTAGTTAAGTTTCAGTTACTGTTACTCATTTGTTCGTTGTGTACAGATTAAATAAAAGTCTGTGTTAGTTATGAGTCCTAAAAAGTTTAAATGCTTGTCGATAGCTGAAAAGAAGAAGTTATTTGAAAAAATAGGGGGAATTCAGAAGAAAAGTTAAGACGCAAAAGAATTTAAGATTCCTCTGAGTACTCTCTCAACCATAGTATAGCACAAGAAAAGAATATGATACTCGAACTTCATTTTTTCTCACAATTACGAAACACATTTGATATTTCAAATTCTAGATATTTCATAACATTTTAAGAGCCCCTAGAGTTTCGAATTAACGAGAGTCGACTGTATATTGTTTTCGGAATGTGGTCGGCCATACCAACCATTGCCAAAACTTTTTCTTACACCAAAAGTAAAATAAAATTCCAATTTTTATTTTACTACAAAATAAAACAGTCGTTAATGGACTGATTATCAAAACATGTGGTTTTCTTCTTGCGTGTTACTCATTTAGTATGATATATTATATAATGTTGTGTTTTTATACCACATACTAGTCTCGTTTATATGAAAACTCGATTAAATAACATTATGTATATGGCAAAATTCTCCGACAAACCCCGTTTTACATACTACTAATTTCAAATCATGTAATTTAAGTATTCATCATTTTTAAGGTCTCGCTGATTAGAATTTCCGTAGACGTTGTGGTAACCATGTAATTAATAATAATTTTAATCGAATAGTTAAATAACACAGTTTGGAATTATTTACAGTGCGGATGCTGTGAAAGTGCGTCGGACAGTTCGTATTACCAATATTTGATACCTAGTTCCTAGTAACTAGATAGCATAAATACAGTGTTACTTAGGCATTTAAATGTCTACAAATACTAGCCCCGTGTATGCGGACTAAAATTGATATTGGTGCACAGATGTATCAAAATTATTATTATTTTATTAAATTGTTCAAAGTAGTTCAGTCCGATACATATATCAGATAAGAAGTTGGCCTGGGACTCTCCATATGTGCGGATCATCGGTGGAGAGTCGGGGAATTCTCCGATGGCTTGCACGATTCCACACGTCTGGGGGATGACTCCAATAAGCCGGGTCATCCCTCCACTGACCGTGGCCCATCACCAGTGACGGGCCAACCGCTGGGGCGAGATGGTGACTGCTAACGCAACCCCATTTCGCCCCGACGAGGAGGTGGACTGCTCATCCCGGGTTTTGAGTGGGTAACCTCACTTACTACCCTCCCGTGGGGGTAGTAAGGCCCTTCAAGCGAGGAATCCCGCATAACCACTCTGCTCCCCCCGGGGCAGGGTGGTATCCATAAAGGATTTTCACGGGTCAAAAAATAAAAAAGTCTCTCCATATACGTAGATCACAGGTATTATTAAAGACCCAAGACTTAGATTTTGTCAAAATAATGCTACTCAAAATAGAACATTATTCAAATATGTAATATCAAGTTTTAGAGGTATTATTTACATATGTCATAGATATATTATATACTTTGTTTTTTTTCTCACAACTAAAGTGAAAATCCGAGTGTATAACTCATGCATAAAACCCAATCCAGCCTTGTCATATATATTGTTAAACGCCTCGGCTAAAATTACTTTTATTATGCACTCGTTGTACGATCTACAAATACTTATTGTATATGCTCCATTTTAAATCATGCAGTGACAGGACGAACATGAACTGTCGAACGCATTTTATTAGAAGCGCGGTTGAAACTGAAATTTAAAGATAGAATTGAGCGTTTAAACTCGTTTCAATGTTAATATTTTTGCAAACTTTTGTTCTGACAGTATAATGGAAAAAGTATTGTGGGATTAGATACAAAATAATAACTAGAATCTACGCGTTTAATTATTGAAAATAAGATTTTTGAAGCGTCAGTATTATGGCTTTTTCAATCGCTCTTAACCGATCAAGGCACTTAAGCACCGTCCACTGCGGTCATGTTGGATGGGTATCCACTAGTGGCATTACTATACTGAGAGCTTCCATGCATCAGAAGGCACTTTAAGGCTCCGCGCCGGCCTGGTCTAATCCTTCATGGCGACTGATTATCTAATTAAGGGCAGTATATTTTACTGTATCAGTCGGATTGTTCATTACTGAATACAGCCTCTTCCATTCCATTTCCACCTTCCTCGTTTTGAACCATCTGCCTAGCCTGCTTGAGTTCTTCTCGAATATGCAGCCATATGTTTGTCGTCTGAGTAGTAGAATGCTGTTATTTATCTTTAGTCAGCTCTTTTAACTTTGTAAGGCTGTTTTTTTTCAGTGTGAAATGTGAGTGTTTATTTCCTAAAAGTAAAGGTACACAAATGAAAAGATAGTAAAGGTTAAAATGCCAAATAGGAACCAATTCAGCGCTTTCTCTCAAACAGGCTTTGTTTGCGTTATTTAACAAAAAATCGTTTCCTTTTTCTTCCTCTATATAAGTACACAATTTCATAAAAAAAGGTTTAGTGTAAATATTTTCTAAGAAGCAGTAAAGTAATTTAGTTTCTAAAAAGTAAATTCGTTTCATAAAAAAAAGTAATGAACCAGCATAAAATAAACAGCCATATCAGATGGTCAGTTATATCAACATATCTCCATGGTAGGTACGATAAGAATGTTTAATACGGATTAACTCTAAAAGCGACTGCTTTGATCAAAAGACACCGAACAATCAAGATTCTCAGCAGGTAGCTCTGACTGACATAAGCATTAATCTAAAGTTATTGTCAGTAGATTCATCCTTAGTCTGTTGAGACGATAGTTATTGTTAACGATTTGGAAAGTCTTGTTCGAAAGTCTCTTGTATAATATTTACATTTGAATGCACCATTTTTAGGGTTCCGTACCCAAAGAGTAAAAACGGAACCCTATTACTGAAACGTAGCTGTCCGTCAGTCCGTCCATCCATCCGTCCGTCTGTCACCAGGCTGTATCTCAAGACCGGTGATAGCTAGCCAGTTGAAATTTTCACAGATGATGTATTTCTGTTGCCGCTATAACAAAAAATACAAAAAGTTGACCAAGTGCGAGTCGGACTCGCGCACGTTAAAATAAAAAAAGGTTAAAATATGAAGTCTAATGTTGTATAGCTAACCTTTCGTGCGCGAATCCGACTAGCACTTGTCCGATTTTTTTAAATAAAACATTTAAATATTTGCAGACATTTAAGATGCAATTAATTACTGGTTTTTTACCGTGAGATGTTGTACAACAGAACCAATTTTTATGAAACTATAAATTTTAAAAATCGTCTTGTGTATTTCATTTGTTAATTTATGATAACGTTTTTGGCAGTATTCCTTATGGAGAGATTCTCATCGCGTCATACGAGCACAGCTAACACAGATTAATTTGAAAGCAATAAAACCGCAAGTACAGTTTAATTAAGTAGTATATTAAATTTGCTCTCTGTCATATTCGGCTATTTTCATTTATTTCTCATAGTATGTCGAATTTGAAGACTCGACCGCATAGTGCCTCCTCAGCTTTGCTCTTATTACATTTATAAATGCTAATAAATAGTTTAAAACAAACTAACCGAATCTCTACACTAAACAATAAATTAAATGATAATTTGTTAAAGTCCCCGTTTTATTATTATAAATGAATGCTTTAAGGCTGAATTGCACCAAATTTATTTATCGTTAAACTGGTGAACAAGCTTAACAAAAATATGAATTCTCTGCCAATTAATGTATAGCTAGTGTCACTCAAGGTTATATAACGATTCTACCGATACCCCACCGATACACCAAATCTGTTCAGGAAATTTAAAGTTATGGTAGAATAAAGAAACTCACATATATACATAGTTTCTTTATTGTAGTGAATAAAGAAACTAATACTTTATTGACACATATACAGTCGTGTCAAAACATGCTACAGTCAAACTTATTCCAATGGAAAAATTTTACTTATCGAAAGATTTGAAGTTACGTTGGGAGTCTTTTTGAACATGTCTTCTACATATTATTCTCATGCATTGTCACCCTCATGCTTATACAATTTTTTCAGGGTGTATATATTTTTTCCCTATATTTGCTATTGATTTCTGTAGCGAAGATGAAAAGCGCGGTAGGTATCCGGAAAATGAGGTAAAATTTTAAACTATGAAGTATACGAAATTAAAAATGGTTTGAGTTGGACGCTGATGTCTTAGATGAAAAGTAAAATAAATAAAATAAAAAAGCTGGGCCGTGTATTTTTCATGAATGAATTATATGAATCATATGATGTGAGGAATTTGGAGGATAGTCAAGACATTCTGATTGATAAAATTTGATATATGTAAGAGTTAAAATTGTTTAAGCAAATTCCATGATCTTGTACAATAGTTACTTAAGCTGGCTTCAAAAGTAAGAAAAATATGAAGTATTGGAATTTTTAAAGCAGACGTGGGTATCCACCTCACACTGGTTACTTAGAAGTTGACAAAATACGAATCACATTATTGTGTCTCCAATATTTATTACAAGTACCTCGTAACAACTGAGTAGATATAAAAGTTTGTTTTTCTTGATACGAATAAAATGTTGGAACTGGACGAAGTTGCCGGCTACATCTTCAGAATTTTATGACTATTTGGTGTATTCATAAAAAAGAATATATTCAGTAGCTATGTCAAAATAAAACGAGGTGATCTCTATTTTTACGCATTGTTGTGATCCTAAACCTCCTTATATGTTTCCAAATTTTATGCCTCCGGTCATGCCTTGGCGGTTTACGAGGGCCCGTCAAAGGGTTATACTGGCGACACGAATACCAACTTTTATTCTGATGGAAACGATATCATTTGCATTAGAAAGACTTTTACAGTTTTTATACAAACATTTGAAACTCTGTGTAGGTAAATATTTAGGTATCCGACGGAGCGATTAGATTGAAACGGCAATATTTGTACAAATTGCATTTATTTATAAGTTATCGAAAACAGATATCGATAAAATAACAGTACCGAAGACAAAACGGAGAAACTTAACGAAACACAACTCCACCCGTTCCGGATTTCAATAAATATGCAGATCTAGAAACGCAATTATAATCACAGCCAGGAAGACGGCCGACACTATCGGGCCTTCTCGACAAAACATCGACATAATATCCGACCTAGTTATGTTCCCTAGTTTATATTAATTCACTATCTGTATTCGCTTCCTCAGCCGCTATATTTCAAGTTCTGTCAGCTAAATAGTCTGCGATTTCCCTCATTCTGGCGCCCTGTTCTGCTGATAAAACATTTTCGTTTTGTTGTCCTTTTATCTATTTTATACCTTAGAAAAGTAGACACATAAATAGCTATTCTGCTTTTAAAATGTGCTCATAAAAGTATTCCATATGTATCTAAGCAAATATCTCAAACTCCGACTGAAAAAAAATAATGTGTCATATAAATATCATGCAAGCGGGGTATTGCTGTACATTAAGCACACACCAGTTCTTATTGCTTACATTTACAATACAATACAATACAAATACTCTTTATTGGACACCAATTTTAACAAAACAATAATGTAACAGAGAGATATTAGCAAAAGGATGTACAATGGGCGGCCTTATCGCTAGGTGCAATTTCTTACAGGCAACCGTGAATGGACATGTAAGTGACTGCATATTGAGAACGGTGGTGTACAAGATTACACAGAAAATTATCGAACTTTATTTAAAAAACAGATACATAATGTTATTCTTATACATATTGAATTTTCATACTTCAATAGAATATATATTAATAAATAAATAAATATATATGTATACATATATACAAATATAAATAGATAGAGATAAATATAAATAATAAATACGATATGCCTAGTACAAATATAAGTATGCTAAATATTAGTATGCCTATAGCTGTACTGAAAGGTAGTGCCTCTTCAACAGATCTTTGAAGGACACAATAGACTTGGTGTGTCTGATGTTAGCCGGTAGCGCATTCCATAGACGGATAGCTTGCTTTTTAAACGATTTGTCATAATACATCGTAGATGCAGCAGGGGGTAGTAGTTTTAGAGTATTTGAAGAACGTAGGGAGAGTGAATGAGAATGATGTACGTATTGAAAACGTTCTTTGAGGTAAAGTGGAGTGGTAGGAATAAATAAGATACTATATAGGAGTGAAAGCACATGAACATCTCGGCGACGTCGGATTGGTAACCATTTGAGCATATTGCGATATTCAGAAATATGGTCATATTTACGCAAGCCAAATATGAACCGGATGCAAAAGCTGTTCTTCGGTTAAATCCAGATAGCAAGCGTCAGCATAATCCAGTATTGGCAATAGAAGAGATTGGGCTAGAGCAATTTTTGTGGATATTGGAAGAAAGTTCCGCAACCTTTTAAGTGATCCCGCAGTAGCAAACATTTTTCGGCTGATCTCCGTAAGCTGAGGTCCCCAAGATAAGGTCTGATCGAATATTATGCCCAAGTTTTTCACCGTCTTGCTAATAGGAATATATGTTCCATCAAACATCACCTGTGGTAGGCAAAACCAGTCAATCTTTGATATCATTCTGGAGCTACCAATGACAATAATTTGTGTTTTTAAAGGATTAACAGACAGCCCATACGATTTACTCCAGTTAGAAATACATTTTAAGTCAGCATTAGTGCGATTGATAGCTAATTTTAGATCCTCTAAGGAAGCATGTGTGTAAATTTGTAAATCATCTGCGTAGAGGTGATAGGACGAAGATAATTGCCGGGAAATAGAGTTAATAAATACTGCAAAAAGTAAAGGTGATAATACGCCGCCCTGAGGCACACCAGCTGATGTACTACACCAGGATGAAAAAACATCATCAATGCGAACGCGTTGCCGGCGACCATACAGGTAACTATGAAACCAATCAATAGCTGTTGGAGATACGTTAAGAGAGCGAAGAATAGCAAGGAGGATATCAAAATCAACATTATTAAAGGCGTTACTAAAGTCGAGTAATGATAGCACAGTCAGTTGTCCGTTACTCATTCCATACCGAATGTCGTCAGTGATTTACATTTACACTGTCATTAGCAAATTAGGAGCGGATATACTGTCAATGGGAGCTGCAAATGAGAGATTGCATCAGTTGATTTTATAACTAGCTGGCAGCGGCTGGTTATAAAACGAAAGCGAATAGAAATAAAAAGATATTTAAAAATAAAAACGGAATCGGCTCCCAACAATGAAAAGTATGAACCTGTTGAAGTCCACCCTGTTTCAAAACACAGACCTCACATTCTTCCAAAAGTTATTTCATAATTACCAGTGTCGGAAGACGTCCCGTTTTTTTTTAAATGTTTTTAACTGTTTTTGGTTTTCACATGATGCATACTGTTTACAAGATCATTCACTGGCCTAAAATACTGTTCACTATCGACAAAAGTTACAATTGTTATTGAATCATCCAGGTTTGCAAATTGATTTTTTAGTTACTTGTTTATATCTTAAAACTACTCTTTTTTTTATAAAATTTCAGTGAGACTAAATTGGAGGTTTACTATACTTAACTTATTGGAGGGCGGTTAATTACTAGAATTATATATTCATTAATAGTTATGATGATCAGCCAGAAGACGTCCACTGCTGAACAAACCCCTCCCCCAAAAATAGTATTGATCTTATAAAGTAGGATTTGATGACAAAATGTAGCTAATTTATAGTGATCTTGATCATCAGGCGCTCTTTCACAAAACACCCGTACAAAATTTCCGTTTTGAATGGCTTAGTTAGGTTTTTGTATTTTAAACCCCCATCATCTTATCATATGTGACAAATCTTTCTTAACTCATAACCCACGTTCGCTGCGGTTCTTACTTGGATGAGTGACCGCTAGTGGTATATATTACTGAGAAAGCATCGGTGGGCACGTTAAACCAGTCGTCAGTTCCGTGGTAGTCTTAAGAACTCATTGGCTTTCGTTATCATTATTATCATAGTGATAGGGCATTTTGCGAATGCCCACCTGGCTAGCTACTACCCTCAAGTAGAAAGTTGCCAAGTACCTTACGGTGTGAGGAGCTGCCTTTCATTAGTCTTAGCTTGAACATAATCTTTGACTGCACCATTACGTTTCACAAAAAAATCAACTAAATCTGTTTTCAAATTACAAAGGTATTGGATATTATAGTGTGTATACCTACTACATACCGCTATACCGTAATAATCGTACTTTAAAAAAAACGCTTCGTACTAAGAACCTCAACCTTCTTATATTGAATATTTGCTATAAACAATAAAATTCTATGACAAATACGTAATATCTATATACATCTTAATGTTATATCATTTGAAACGCAATGTGTATTAAATATATAAATAAGCTTATAAATCAATATTTAATTAGATTATTTATTGGATCACCTCGTAAGATTGAATTAATTTAAACTGAATATTTAGTTATTGTGAGCATGTATTTCAATATAGATCTAATTAAGATCTCCTGAATCTGAGACCTAATTAAATATATATTATATTTCACGTCTGCCGCAATTTAACTAATTAACTGATAAGACAATAAGAACATAATTTGATATCAATCTTGTACGTTTTGCATTTGTTTAAAATTATGAGAAATACCAGGTAGAGGCTTATTAGGTACTTATTGGAATTGAATTGGACAGCCTTTCTTCCTCCAGTGAAAATACAAAAGCTTTTTCATGTTTGTTACTGGAATATTATTTTTTCTATGTACAGAGAAGTGGCAGATAAAGGTTTCGTTATTTAATAAATCTTTTTCTTATTTACGACCACTAAAAGGAGATGTGACGTAAAGAGATATGATAAGGCGATGCTGGCTAATTTTCCTTCTTCCTCCCAAGTTTGCCTTAGAACAAACAAATGATACAAGAGCCTGATACCATGTAAATGGTGAAATAAGAGCCGCATTCGTTACGGGGTTATGTCACTGTGGATATATGCGCTATATCTCGGATTTGCCTCGTACGAGTTGCTACGCATAATACATTTTGATCGAAAGCCGGAGGAGTTGACTCAAAACAATGCTGACTGAATACCAATTCAAGATATACATCTAACACACATCACATATAAAGTATTGAACATAACTTTTAAATATACGAGAAATCTTGTGGGTATGGAAAAAATAACAGATTGATATTTTCCATAGCAAATTTGATAGAAATTCGGAGCGGTTTAAAACAAAGCTCATTGAATGCTAATTCAAGATATTCTGACATCTAATAAACAACACATAATATAACGAATTTAACATATGTAACTATAATATATACGTAATTTCGTGAGTGCGGAACACAAACTGGTTGATTTCTTTCATGGCTATATCGGCAATCTGTTGTGATGCTGGTGAGTTCTCTCATGGCTTATGTAACCAATATTAGCTTTTTTTAACAGTTGCTTTTTTTTTTTTTTTTTTTATGTAAGATAGGCAAGCATTTGACCGCTATCTCACCTGATGGAAAGTGATGATGCGGCCGAAGATGTAGCATGCTTGCCTAGAAGGTACCTATTCACTCTAGACTTAAAGACACCCAAATTATACTGATCCGGAAACAAAGACGCGGGCAATGAGTTCCATTCATTCGCTGTACGGTTGATAAATGTGGAAGCGAATCGCTTCGAGCGAACTGGAGGAATGTCAACCATGAATGGATGACGGCCATCCGAGCGTCTTGTTGTCCGATGGTAAAAGGGGCATGGAGGAATCAACTCGTGTAATTCCTGCGCACACTCTCCGAAATGTATACGGTAGAATACCGATAGGCTAGCGACCCTGCGACGATGACCGAGACTCTGCAGTTTAGACTCAACCAGCTTTACATCGCCTATAAGTCTTTTGGCTCGTCGGTCAATGGAGTCGAGAGCCTCCAGTTGGTATTTCGCGGATCCATCCCAGAGGTGGCAGCAGTACTCCATACACGATCGGACTTGAGCTTGATATAAATTTAGAAGCTGCCTCGGTGTGAAGTACTGCCTCACCTTTGCGAGGATACCTAGCTTCTTAGCGGCCAGTTCTGCTCTGGTTTCGATGTAAGATCCAAAGTTTAAATTCGAAGTTAAGGACACGCCAAGAAGCTCTAACCGATTTGCCACCGGTATTGTTACATTACGGAAAGTCGGAGATATTTGTAATGTTCTCCGTTTAGCGGAGAAAAGACACGCCTGTGTTTTGGACGCATTAAATTTTACTAAATTGGCATCGCCCCAATCGGACACGGCCAACAAGCTCGAGTTTAATCGTCCAATCATCGCCTCTCTTTCAAACTGGACTTGAACCTCACCAGCACGTGCATCGGATATGTATCTTTCGACAACAGTGCTATCGTCCGCGTACCCAAGAATACCGGGTTTAAGCAGGTCGTTAATGTGGAGCAGAAATAGTGTTGCCGAAAGAACTGACCCTTGAGGTACCCCGGCATTTATTGCCATTAGTTCAGATGAGCAGCCATCAACGACTACTCGTAGCGAACGTTCCCTCAAGAAGTCTTTTATCCAAGCACACAGTCTGGGAGGTAAACCATATGCTGAAAGTTTGCCAATAAGGCTATCATGCCAAACCCTGTCAAAGGCCTTAGAAATATCCAGTGAAACTGCAAGCGCTTCACCATATCTTTCCAAGGCCTCGCTCCATATATGGGTGGCATATACAAGAAGGTCTCCAGTTGACCGGTTCTGGCGAAACCCATATTGCCGGTCACTTAAGAGGTCATTCGCTTCAAGATAGCCAAGGAGTTTTTTGTTCAGTACACGTTCCATTGTCTTGCAAAGAATGGACGTGACTGAGATGGGCCTATAGTTGGCAGGGTCGGCACGACTTCCTTTTTTGGGCACGGGCTGCACGTTAGCAGACTTCCAAGCCTTCGGTACTAGCCCAGTCTCTATAGAAAGGCGGAATAGGCGTGTCAGGATCGGAGTCAATTCAGGCGCACATGTCCACAGAACTATGGCTGGTATGCCGTCAGGGCCACTAGCCTTGTTCACGTCTAAATTGCGTAGCGCTTTACGAACATCAATCTGCCGAATGCGGATTTCCGACATGGTCGACTCGCAGACAGGAAGAGTCGGGGGTACAGCACTACCAGCATCTAGACGTGAAGATTCCGCAAAGAGTGCAGCAAATAAGTTTGCTTTCTCCTTGGCGGTGTGAGCTAATGACCCATTAGGTTTCAGCAGTGGAGGCAGTGAGGGGCGGCAGAAATTCGCTTCAACCGACTTAGCCAGGGACCAGAACGCTTTACTCCCAGCGGGATAAGATGCAAGTTTGGCCCCTATTCGGCTTATATGGTCGAAGCGAGCCTTCTTTAGAACCTTTTTGTAGGACCTGGCAGCTTTGTTAAAGCCTTTCTTCTTTTCGCGAATATCCTTAGCCTTGCAGTTTCGTGCTTCAGCCCAAGCGGTATAGGCCTCATGTTTCAACGTTTCTGCGCTAACACATTCAGCCCCAAACCAAGGGCGAGCTTTGCTAGATAGAGGCACGTCAGAGAATGGAATATAATATTCCATACCTTGACGCAGCACATCTACCACAGCATCCGCGCAAGCAGAGGGATCGCTGGAAGAAAAGCAAACTCGCCGCCAAGGATAAGATGCGTAAAAAGAACGCATGCCATCCCAATCTGCTGACTTGTATCGCCATATCCGCCGTGTGCCTTTTGGGCTGGGGTCAAGTGGGGAATGGACAGATACAGACTTCACCAGACAATGGTCGGAGCTACCAAGTGGTGATGATACCGACACTGTGTAACGGTCTGGGTCAGTTGTCAGCAGAAGGTCCAAGCAATTGGCTGTGTGACTTTTAACATCTGGTATCCTTGTTGCCTCTTCTACCAGTTGGGTGAGATTGAGTGTCAAGGCTAACTTGCGCGTTTCTCTCCCAGCATGGTCTGAGTTCTGGAATGGGAATAGCCACTCCTGGTGGTGAGCGTTAAAATCCCCCAGAAACACTAATTCGGCAGTAGGATACCTCTGTTGAGCCACATCGGCCGCCTCACTGAGGTGTGTCATGAGCCTGGTTGTCTCCATGTCTCCAGTGTGCGAACGGTAGACACCGGCATAGAGAATTTTCTCTAAGCCTGTATCCACCAATACCCAGATACAAGAAAAGTTTGGGTCTTCAAGATTACGGAGACGCCGATAACAAATGTCATCACGAGCGTACATGCAGACACCCGAGCGTGGTTTAAACTTATGCTCAAGGGTGTATCCCGGGTAGGCAAGGTACGACGTGTCCGTTGGACATTTGATCTGCGTCTCCGTGAGGAACAGTAGATGGGGTTTCGCGGTCTCCAGGTGGTGATGGACCGAATCGCGATTTGAGTGCAGGCCTCGGATGTTAGCGAGGTGCACTTGAAGAGCGAGGACGTGCTTCCGCTGTGAAAACGCCTTACTGTTTCTTTTCATTATTATTTATATTGGAGAGTGAATTGAGGTAAGAAGATGGAAGTGGGATGAAACGCTACTTACTGACACAGTGACATACAGAACAACTCTACATACAGAGGGAACCAGACTCGAAGACCGCTGGGACGCCCGAGCCCCCCCAAGAGTGTCCATCGGGTCCTCGCATCCGGTCGCCAACCGGCACGATGGCGCACTCTTGGGATTTTTCGCTAGATGGCGGGGCAGCCTTTTGTGAGTGGCTAACTCACTACTTGGGCCCCGTTACTATCTGCGGTCGGCCAGCGGAGAACCGTGCCTCGGATCCAGCTGCTCTTCGAGTCTGATCACCTCGTGCAGCGCTATACTGTGCCACTAACCAGTCGACTTCAGCATCGCCTCGATACCCGACCCATCCTCCTGAACGGCTAGCCCGGACAACATGATGGAACACGAAAAAACGCTTGGCACCATGACTTTGTCCGGGGGGTGGTACTTAAACCGGCGGCCAAGGCCTACCACCACTTATTAGGCTACTCCTTTAGCACCACCCGAGGGACACGTGTGGGACAACTAGGGCTAAATCCCACGGACGCGAGCAGCCTTGGTCCCTCAAAACAGTTGCTTCATGTCAGAATACATTTGATATAAAATGTGAGCCACATATGAAAGCGGTTCGTTAATTAGGTGTCCCGTTCTGAATCTCTAAAATCTTTTTATAGTATGCAAGAAAGCAAAAATTGTACCGTGAAAAATTGTCATATTTGATGGAAACGATTTCCACATAATAAAACTAAGATATAAGACGACTACAATGGAACAAACCTGTCTATATGACATACATTCACCCTCTATTTTGATGAAGACTTCTAGATTATATCTATCGAGGAGTAAGATGCTGACTGGTAGGATATTCCGTAATTCAAATAGAGCCTTATTTTGTCGTCTGTCAATAATATTCCTTAGACAAGTTACGCGATAAATGTCTCCAATAAACAGCATGTAAACTGTCTTCAATACCTAACCCACCGACAATAAGATACCAACGCACCGCAAGCCAGTATGCAAGCTATATATTTAAATCTAAACCTATTATTATGAAGCGCACGTAGCCAAGTTTGCTTAGCCATTCTGATTCGATCAGCAAAGTTAAGCAACGTCCGCCGCGGTCATGACTTGGATGGGTGACCGCTGGTGACATTACTACTGAGCGCTTCCGTGCTTCGGAGGACACGTTAAGCCGTCGGTCCCGGTTGTTGTCTTAGGATAGCAGTCGTTACAGCATGGTGGTAGGGCACTTTGCAAATGCCCGCCTGGCTAGCTACCACCCTCAAGTTGAAAATCTGTCGCCAAGCACCTAACGGTGTGTTCCGGCAGCAATGTCCTTGAGAGCCAGTAACTCTAGGTTAGTCTGAACAACATCCTCGACCACATCATCACTTCCCATCAGGTGAGATAGTGGTCAAAGGCTAACCTATCAGGCATAAAAAAAAAAAAAAATATCATGCTAAAGCCAAAAATTGTTTTAATATTTTCAACAGGATACTTATACGTTTCGGCTCTTCGATTTTGAGACCTAGTATTCTCCAAAATGTCAAATTGGTATTTGTTAGCAAATGTTTTTTAGCTAGTCCTATATTTATTGTCTCTTTAGATAAATTTGAATACGAGAATACGTATGTAAATAAATCCATATTTAGAGCAAAACTTAATACCCTGATATCAAGAAATGGCTCACAGAAAATCAATTATTTATGATGAGTTTCGCTGAAGAATATCTAGTTACCAAATTTAATTAAAATGTAATTAATTTTCTCGTTTTGTGATAATTTATGCTTTGTAAATTGATGAGATGTTAAAATAAAATGAAATTATAATGCTGACATATTAATAATAAAATAAATCAAGAAACATTTATGTACACGGTATAGCCGTCAGATAAACATAAACACGTTTAAATTGGATAACAGGTGTTATTGTTTTAACAATAAAATCATCAGAATTTTCCAATTTTTGTCCTATTCATGTGAGATTGCGATGATTTTATTATGTCTTTCTAAAACTACAATACAAGTATTATGAAACTTTATTCAATTTTGTGGCGGGCCGTGAGCCTAACGTAAATCCTCCTTAGTCTTTATCTGGTTCGCACATGTTCTCTTTTTATTAAGTTATTAAATAATTTTGTGTCAATTCATTGCATAAACCAAATCATTGCTCGGCATATATAGTGGGTTGCTTGCTGCTTATCTGCGATATCTCTATTATATAGACCCAGTTACTAAAAAGGAAACTGTTTTTTTAACTAAGTAGGTTAATACTAAATAATTTAATAAAGTAATCAGTAAGGTACAAAATGCGAGGATCAAACTGAAAGTTCTTAGATATATCAGTAATAAAAAAACTGTGTCAATATTAAAATTTTGAATTTTGAAGATATAATTAATGATTTCTTGTATAGGGTTGCCCTTTTTAAAAGTTTCAAAGGATTTTTATTTTGTTGACAAGCGTGTCGAATTTAGTTGCGGGCAACATGTCTAACATGTCCGAAAGTTGAGCGGGAACGTGTCAGGAAAGTCAAGATACGAGTATAGCCAACTTGCGTGAACTCGTAATAAAATAAAGTTCGTGCTGACGTGCCGATGTGTGCCGCTTAAGTTTTACACCGTTTACCGGCTCAAAACTTTTCACCAAAATTTAAAATATTTGAGAATTTGCATTTATTTACTGTTAAAGTTCTTTTCATGTGATGTGTATGTATATATCATCATACATCAACAATATCCACATTTACACCAGGTTTTAACACGAAGCCGAAAGGATTTTCATTTTCTTTATGTTATTGTGACGGAACAAGCACGAGGCCCACCTGATGTTAAGCGGACTAACCTCTGCCTATAACAGATACATTTTTTTTCACAAGTCACGAATTGCACTGCGCCCGTGACCTTGTGACATACTTATTTGTTTTTTTTTATTCCTGATACGTTAGCCTTTGACCACTATCTCACCTGATGGTAAGTGATGATATGGTCGAAGATGTTGTACAGGCTAACCTAGAATTACTGGCTCTTAAGGATAGCTGCCGGAACACACCGTTAGGTGCTTGGCGACAGATTTTTAACTTGAGGGTGGTTGCTAGCCAGGCAGGCATTCGCAAAGTGCTCTACCACCATGCGGTGAAGCTCAAGCCCGCGGCGGGATTTGAGCCATGGACCTGCTGCGTGGCAGTCCATAGTTAATGATAACTAAGCCATCAATGCATCAAAATTATTGTTTTTCATTTAATCTAAGTTTAATGACTCGTGGGGTGGCGGGTTGAAATGTCACCTCCCCACTTCTTCCCGTAGGCGTCGCAAGAGGTAACTATGGGAAAGTGCACCAAATGAGCAGTATGCAACTTCTCTCACTTGGATGTGAGTAGTAAGGTGACGTGTTCTTTTTTATTTCTTTTTTGCCCGGTATAAAACTGTGCCCGGCATATGGCAATAGGCTTGCTCCCTATTACATGGGACCAAAACCTAATTGGCTACACGCCTCTGCTTACTCCTTCGGGGAATAATAAAGACTTTATGATATTGTTATGTTTCATTTATTTGTGAACGGTTTGTACATAGATGTGGTTTGTAAATTGTAGCTACAAAAATTAAAATTTCCATAAGAGTTGGTGTCAATTTAAAAGTTATTTTTAATCTACGTGTATTAATAATAATATTGAATCGAATGATATTATATGTAATTATATTGGTAATATAATATATTGTAAATATATAAATTATAATTATATTATCTGCCAACTGGTACTGGGCTGGAGCATTTGGACTGCCTATGAGTCTGCTATGACTTCTAGGTTGTCTAAATGCTTTTATTGTAATAGGTGTAGTGTTGTCTATACTTTGTAGTATTTTGTTTAATGAAGGCATACCGCCGGTAAAAAAATATATTGACGTGAAAATTGGCAAAATGATTACGAGTACGATTTAATCAACTAAATAATAATTCTCATAACGCCTTCTACCAAATCATTGCGTGTGAGTTTGACGACAAAAGCTAACTTTTCAACAATAAAAATAATTGTCTCGTCATCAACTGACCAAAATAATTAAACAGTATTTGAAACGTCACTCAGTGTAAAATAACATATTATGTGAAATCCACAGTTTATCAGAATGAGACTTCCAATCTATATTCATTTTTATTTGTATAATGTAATCAATACCTAGACATAGTCAAATATCACACGGTTATATCATGTAACATTTTAAGGTACACTTGAAGGGATTGCAGAACCTGCAATACAAGAAATAGTTTTCTTAGTGTAGGTTCTGCGCGAAAACACACTAAGTAGATAATCTTAATTACAAGAATTAACTACAAGCATTGTCTTTTGAAAGAATTAATTAATAGGTATAATGAAAAGTGCCCAATTTAGTTTGTTCACAAATGTGAAATTTATATAAAACATTATCATTATTATTATTTATGTGAAATAAAACATTATTATTATTATGTGCTCCCAAGTGGCTGTCGTAAGAGCCAACTTATGGAAATAATGCACCAGCTATCACTGTCACGTCTACTTTATTTTTTTACAGTTAAAACCTCTGTTTGGCCACTTACGCCTTTTAAATAAAAAAGCTTTCTCAAGAAGGTATGATGTCATGGCAAGCCTTTTAAACAAAGAAAAACATCATACCGTATTTACTTGTGCCGTCTTTTATGTGGTTATATAATGTGTTATAAAAGCAAAGCAGTATAGCGATATACGATTTTATCCAGTTTAATAAAAGCGATTTAATTATAATGTGAAAATATCACAAAACCATTAAAATATTACAACGTATTTTATACATTTTCGATATAGGGTTGTTATTACGTAAACACATTTCTAAAATGAAGGAATTTCAGGAATCCTTTTATTAATTAGTTTATTATACAGGACACTATGTAGAATACTTATGTTACTAGTTACTATCTGTTACACGAAGCTTTGCCCGTATTAAATAAAAAATGATGATGATAAAGATTCGTGTATTTAGTAGCTATGCCGAAATGAGACATTTAAACTCGACCCTTTTCTCAAACATTTTTATATATTCTTACATACCCACGATTAGCTACTTAATCCCACCAAAGTATTAAGAATAATTTATAACTCATAATTAAAAAAGTTAAAATAGAAACAATAAACACATAGACACATTATTTTTGCCTCTCGTTACAATTGCTTCATATTTTAATTCAATACAAACATAGTCTTACGTTATTATATAATATTGATCGCTTGGGCAAATAGTTAGAAAACCATTATTACTTTATACTAAAAACTGCTTAGTAATAATCTTGGAAAACTTTTCTTAGCAAAAAACCTCATCGTGAACCATCTATCATAGAAGATTGACAATATTCAACATGAAACCTTCTTTTAAATTTTATAATGAAATTCAAAATGTATGAAACGTTCTTATTTGAATAGGTAAACTAATATATAATTGCGCCTAATATCACGTCAATCCATTGCTCTGCCGCAGCGTAAAAGAAAGACAAACCAGTAAACCTAAAAACCAATAAACACACTTGTGTAATAAATGTTTTGATTTGATTTTATTCAAATAACGTTTATTCTCATAATTAAGAACCAACGAGTCGTCATTTCATAATCTTTGTCTTCAAACTTTAGTGGGTATTTTATTGGAAATATTGAAGTCCATTTTTCAAGACAATCGTCTGTTCACTGAAGCGCGAATAAAGCAATATAACGAAGTGTCAAGAAACAACGGTCCGCGATAAACTTTTGCTGAATGGTTCACGTTCATGGAGGGTCTTTTGTTGGACATATTTAGTGTGAAATATTTCTTATTATAATGTTTACTTTTAGGGTTGTCTAGGTGGATCGAGTACAATGTAGAAATTTAAACTGTTGCTTACTGTTGTGTAGAATTTTGTCCCAAATCGAAATATATTCTATATATTATTATATAAAATTTTCGTGACACAATGTTTGTAAAAAAACGCCTCCGAAACAGCTTGACCGATCTCAATGAAATATTGTGTGTACGAGTTTATTGTGTGTCGTATATTCAGTAGGTCTGAGAATAGGACTTGAAACAATATTTTAAATAGGTATATTTCACTTTTATTGCATTTTTATTTGCCTATATAGCAAAACAACGATTTTCGGGTCAGCTAGTATTATTATAGAAATTCTATATAAGGTTGTATTATTTTATATAGCGTTTGTCAGGTGGTTGCAAAGCGAGGACCCTGAATAACGCAAGACCGACTTGATGCGATTTTTATAAGGAGTTAGTAACCAGGAAAGCATTCTAAAAATGCCTTACAACCATGCTGTGAAGTGAAGCTCAAACTAGTGTCACGATTGGAAACGTGTGCTCTCTGAGCGGCAGACATAACTTCAAAATTCATTACAATTACTAAAGTAAAAGCGCTGATAAATGCTCAGTAGCTTCACTTGAACAAGTTTTTAGAAAATTATATTTAGTTTGTAACAGTTAGAATATTAAATGATCATTTAGATAATATATGTAAGGCCAAAACTCGTAGTTTAAATTATAACGATATAATAAAATTGCAAAATAGACTCTAAATAAAGGTTGTTACGTAAATATCTTAGTTATTGAATTATGTATGTGTATTATATATATTATAATTTAATATTAAAATAGCAAAACCATATCATGAGGCACCATTTAAATCACAATTTCCATTAAACTAGTTTTATACCTAGTTATACTAATATTTGTTCATTATATTTTGTAACTAGTTTAAGTGCTTTCTTCAAATGTTTACCATATAGCGATATAGGGAGCAGTAATATTTACATTACTGTACTCCGGTTGGAAAGGTATGGGTGTCAGTGAAATACACGCACATAGAGAGTTAAAAACTCTATGTCTCAAGGTGATGGGCGCAGTGCAGTTGACACTTGTGACGGACTGTATCTGATGTGTTACGAGTGTGAGCGTACAGCTGCCTGTTCCATGTATAATAAATGAATGGTCTTGCGTGTTCTTTACCGACAATTTTAGCGATCACCCATACCGAGAGAGATTGGCACTTTACAGAATTTTCGAGATTTGCCCGGTCTTCGGAGAGTTCCAATAATCAGCTTTACTTAAGGGATTGGATTCGAAAACTCGATTGTATCCGGAGTGATTTTAATAATTCATCACTTCTGTACAGTTATTTTGCTTTACGAGAAGGGGTCTGATTGAAAAGGCGCACTTTATTTATCTACTTATCCTTTTAGAAGACTGAAGTTAGACTGAAGTTACACTTAACTTCAGGTGGGCCTTGTGCTTGTTTCAGCACGATAACTTATGTTAAACAAAACAAGAAACCTTTTATCATATATTTACTGATTGAAGTAGGTAAACGTAATCTTTCTACCTATCCCGTTTACGTGCGTACCTCCCACTAGTTCAACTTAGTCGTTCTGTGTACCTACTTAGTATTATGTTTACAGCTTTGACGCACGCTGTGCGAAAATATAGCAATGGTTGTCACTCTAGAAGATATCTTTTACGTTCCGAAAAAAATAACACAAAAAATATATTTCTATGTTTGGTATTATTTGTATATATCTTAACAACATATCATCGTGTCTTTTTATATACCCAAAGAAAAAGGCACGTGTTTAATCACTAACATTTTGCTTGATATGTTTTGAATATCACAAAAGTGTGATTTGGTACGATTTCTATAAAACACAGTTCCAGACTTCCCTTAGAAGAATTATTTTAATTTAAGAAAATCACAATTTTATCTGACCTTCCCTGGTGATGCTCGAACCACCTTGATAATTCTAAGCTGTGTTTTACGATACACACGAAATAAAAAGAACACTTCTGTAGAAGTGTTCTTTTTATTTCACTAACTATGCTAGGCTATATTTACTTCGGTTATTACTTGGATAAGTGGCTATTATCGCAAATTTTCATTATTTGGAATGCACGTTAAGCCGTCGGTTTAGCATGATGGTAGGGTATTTTGTAAAAGCGCTGGCCGGCTAACAATTAAAGAAAATCTGTCGTCAAGCACCCTACGCTGTATTACCACAGCCACCATTGAGAGTTATATCTGTTTACCACATTCGACCATAATTATTATTTAGGACTCGCGTAATATATATATATATATATATATATATATATATATATATATATATATATATATATATATTTATGTTTTTGTGTCGAAACAAGCTCGAGGCCCACCTGATGTTGGGCGGACTAATATCTGCCTAGAACAGATGTATTTCGTCACAAGTCACGAATTGCACTGCGCCCTTCACCTTGAGATATAGTATCATGTGCCTGTAATTTTACTGACTCTCAACGACTGCTGCCGGAACACACCGTTAGGTGCTTGGCGACAGATTTTCTACTTGATGGTATGAAGATGGGTGGTCGCTAGCTAGGCGGGCGTTCGCAAAATGCCCTTCCACCATTCGTCAAAGCTCATACCCGCGGCGGGATTCGAGCCATGGACCTGCTGCGCAACAGTCCATAACCAATGCCACTGAGCCATCATTGCTTCAAACTGGTTACCGGAGCAATAGCTCCGACCTGTTCACCTAATTTGACCATCTCATCATTTGCCAACAATTGAGATAGTGGTCAAAGGCTAGCCTATAAGAAGTAAAAAAAAATTCAACGAAGAATATTACTAATGTCACAAATTATACACTACTTAAATTATATCTTTCGGGCAAATAACAAATTACAAAAATTACTAAAGTGGTCAGTAAAAAAATTGTCATTGCTTACGCCATATTATACACACGAAAAATGTTTCATTCCTAATCTTAGATTTCTTAGATTTCCATTGAAAGGCTTTCCACGTGACCTTTTCCATCTGAAAAGTTTCACACCAAAGTTCCGAGTATTAGCCATAGTGAATTCAAGAGTTTATCCTCTACAAACTACTGCCCCGCAAATATACCTATTAAGTTGGCGGTATACGAGTTTCGGATGTTACAAACCTGGATCCCATAAACAAGGAAGCGGAGTGGGGCTTTGCGTCGGTAACGTGGCAATTAGTTAGACAGCTTGCCAAACAAGCGCGGCCTTCTCTGTTGGCGCTCGTTGTAGGCTTGCATCTCCCCACCCTATATCTAGATGACTCGTAAAACGCCCCTTTATAACTTCGCCACACGATTTAATTCAAAGTAAAAGCCGACGTGCTGCCTACGTACGTCATTGAATAAGAAGTTAGCTTGCGGAAAATGCATAAACTTCCGAAGGAGTTAACCGCTTGAACTAATTTCAGCTTGAGCTTGCTTTAACTAGGCGGTTTAGAGCCGTTCACGAATCCTTTATACGAGTGTGTGTAATTTACTTGTTAAAGGGATCAAAAGAGAAACTTTGCGTACATTAACGAAGATATGCAGCCATTTTATAAACCAAGATAAAAATAAAGCACATTTAAATAAAGTATCGAGAATATCTTTAGTTTTTTAATTAATAGACAATGGGCACAGCATGTTGGCAGCATTGCTCGGTTCGATTGCAGTTTTTATTTATGGAGCTAAATAAGTGCCAGCATTGTGATCATGCATCGCATCGACCAAGCACTGTGATAAGTTTTAGAAAATAAAATAAGCTTCTGGCCCCCGTGGCCCCAATGCCTCTTCACTAAACGGCTCAAATATGTAATAACTACCGATATTAGCATATTTGCGTAGCTTGGGTCCTCTGCGGAAGTAGCCGCTGCGCCAGCCCTCACGTATGTTTTAGAAAGATGTAACGTGGCTAATGTGTCAACGCACGTAGTGTCCCCCAATAAGGGCCGCCTTAATTAATATAGAACCAGAATCATGCCGTCAGGTCCTTTATCGTCGTCATGTACTAGACCATTCGGTTCGAGAATAGCTGCAACATAGGTGCTGGTAAACCACCGGTAAAATGATATTATTAATGATGGCGTGGCGAGAAATTTGATCAGGAAATTTGAACTTGGCCATTGGCAATGACCTTTACGTTGCCGAAATGCTTTCGTTATAGTAGCTATATTGTTTTGTTAATATAGGCAAAACGCCGGTAAAAATAGTGTATACGTGTATTTTTTTTAATAAGAGTGTTTGTGTCCCCTTACCTCCGTTAGATATGGATTTCCTGATCAGTATTTGTAAAACAATTATTTTTAAGTCTTAGGATAAATTATAATTATTATTATATTTCATTCCCCGATTTAACCAAGTAGTTATATATACTACTACGTTTGGGGCAAAAGCTTGTTATTAATTACGAAATATAAAAATACCACCCATATACTTTTTAATATATAATATATCCATATAAACGTAACGTAAATTTCTCTATGTACCTATGCGGTTTTTAAGATTTCTTACCTTTTTGACTTATGATGATTGAATACGAAAGACCAGTATGTAAATATCCCGAATTTCCTCCTACTACGACATTATTTCTTGCTTCCTTCATTCTCATCACATTTACACGATTGAAGGAGTTTTCCTAATGATTTAATAAAAAAACTGTAACATATAATGTTATCTTTTGCATAAAAGTAAATTATGCATGTGTACGTTTAGTTGTTCTAATCTGTACAACAAGTTTATTTTAATAGCTCGACAGTACTAACAAAAATAAACAAAAACGTTGAAGTTTCAAAGAACAATGAAACTAAAGAGAAATGTGTGTCGGTGTCGAATAGATTAGCCACGTTCGGGGCCGAGCAAGGACGGCGGGCGGGCGCGGACACCCGGACTCAGGCGTCCGCCATTTATTGAAAGTCGGAGGGCAGCGCGTGAAGCCATTAGTCCTCCACACGCCTGAAAAAGTGTCGCTTTTCCTGAAACATTGCGCCGGGCGCTATTCAATTGCTGAATGTATTTTATTCGGATCCAATCGATCTTTAGACAACAAAACGCACGATGTGAATGGAGTGTCTCGCGAGGCGATAAATCACCGCCGTCTACGATACGTTTAATGAAAAGATCTTTCCACTCTCCCTGTTTTATTGCTATTGAGCGCAGCGTTTGTTCGGTTTAAATGGAATC
Source organism: Plagodis dolabraria (assembly GCA_963854805.1). NCBI lineage: Eukaryota > Metazoa > Arthropoda > Insecta > Lepidoptera > Geometridae > Plagodis > Plagodis dolabraria. The sequence continues at coordinate 15,526,348 of OY978443.1, forward strand.
GTGTTATAATATAAAGTACAAAATACACCAGTTATCGTTCCGCACACGTCCACTGGTAGCTGTACTATCGGAAAAGCTTAGAAAAGCATGCAGTTTGATTTGTAGTTCCGTCTAGCGCCCAACTTTTAATCGAAATAAATGGAATTCACATAATTGGAAACAAAAGTTCCTTGCCTATTTTTTGTAGTAATCGGATCAATGTTGTTACAGATCGGTCTTATGGTCGTATGAAGATGCAAAGGAAAATGCCAATTCATGGTCGGAGTGCCTGGTAGATCGTTCAATTTCACGATGACAAGGAAGAATCTACCATTCGGGGAGGAGGTTTAGAAATGAAGGAAGATATGGGGATGGCGCGCAAGAGCCGTCTAGTGGCGGTCGTGACATGACGTGTAGCCGCTATTTACTCTACAGCTGGTACAACATGGCCTCGCGGTTTGCTGCAATATTACTATGGCTCGGTGGAAGTAAGTGCTTTATATCAGCAATGAAATTGTACCTTTTCTTTTAGTACAAAAAGATTGTTTACGATTATTCTCGCTCAAACCTAAATCTGTCTTCTAAAAGGATAAGTAGATAAATAAAGTGCGCCTTTTCAATCAGACCCCTTCTCGTAAAGCAAAATAACTGTACAGAAGTGATGAATTATTAAAATCACTCCGGATACAATCGAGTTTTCGAATCCAATCCCTTAAGTAAAGCTGATTATTGGAACTCTCCGAAGACCGGGCAAATCTCGAAAATTCTGTAAAGTGCCAATCTCTCTCGGTATGGGTGATCGCTAAAATTGTCGGTAAAGAACACGCAAGACCATTCATTTATTATACATGGAACAGGCCGCTGTACGCTCACACTCGTAGCACTCGTAGCTCGTATTCTTACGTCATTCTCGTATATAACTTTGCGAAACTTTTAGTGAATTATTTGCCTCCTTGACGTTTATGGCCAACTAAGAGAAATGTATTTGGAAATTAAGTAACAAGATTACGGCAGCGGTTTTGTTGATGAGAAGGGAAGTTCCGCCCCATAAACCTATTTTTCTAAATGAATTTATTACGAAAAGGGTTGGTATTCTTGGCACGATATTATTTAAGCTTCTCTGTGGACAGTTGATGAAAAAAAAAACTCGGAATGACTTCGTGGAACTAGTGGGAATATTAAATGCTTTTTTTTTCTTGTTCTATGATACTCTGGAATGGAACTAGTAAAATACTTTATTTCATTACTTCCTTCGTAGTGTCTCTACTAATTTAATAAAGTAAATACTTATAAATTTCTAGGTTATTCTGCCCGCTTTTAGACTTTATGGACTTGTCACGTTTCTCTAAGCATAATGCCCCATTTTTTAACTATTTTATTATTTATATAGAGGAAGGTTCTTCCTCTTTTATTGTTGGAAGTCTACGCGTATATATATTTACCACGTATTACTTCATACGGGATCACCCAATATTGGTCCCATTGTAAGAAGTTTTGAAATTGCACTCAAGTAAGTGAAAAAATATAATATGACTGTATAATATTATACCTAAGTTATTACCTCACCAAAAGATCCAAGACTACTCAATGATTGTGACTCTTGTCGATAGACTATCTCTAAAACGTTAATAAATTCTAGAAATATGTTATGAACCAGCATGACACCGACTTCCACAAGGTATTTAATACGTATAAGTGTTGGAAGTCAATCCCGTTTTTTTAAATAAATACTGTGTTGTTTTTGTTTTCTTTTAATCAGATCAAAAATGACCAAGATACAGATTTTAATTAAATAACCTAAAAAATGCGCACAAGAAAGTCGATAGGCCCCAATCGACCGAAAGTGATGGGTCGACGCCGCCGCAGCTTCAATAAGCCGTAAGCGCAAGACTAGATCAAAGTCTTCAACCAGATAGTTGCCAGTGACGACTTATGGCACTGAATAGTGGAATGGAACCTTACCGAAAAGTGCAGAGTCACTCAACAAGCTATGAAAAGAGCTATGCTTGGAGTTTCTTTGCACGATAAAATCTGGAACGTGGAAATTGGCTGATGAAGCAGAGTCAACGAAATAACTTTCAAAATTGGATTATTATTGAAAAATTGGCAATGGGCAGGCCACATTACCTACCAGACGAACCGAAAACCGATTGGGAAGAAAGGTTTTCCAGTGGTTACCACATTATACCGGACGTAGAGTTAGTAGGGCAAGCCCCCCACTAGGTAGAGTGACGACATCGTAAAAGTTGCGGGTAGCTAATGGTTACAAGTGGATAGTAGCCGTTCATTGTGGCTTTCTATGGGGGACGCATTTATTCCACCGTGGATGTCTTCTGGCTGATATGATAAGGTGCTTTCTATTTGCTTTAACTTTAAACAAAGGATGAAAGGTTGCGGTCGCTAGTTGTTGTCTGGAATTATAATTTTTTCATCCGAGTTTTTTTTACCTTTGTTTGTTTACAAAAATAAGCTACAGTTTATAGGGACACTACACTAAATCGAAAATTAAGCTCTTGTTTACCACAGAAACGTTCAGCAGCGAGCGTGGGGTGGGTGTTTTGTGTTTGTTGCGCAAATACACGGTTATTCCCATATAAACAGACCAAACGGAAAATGAATTTTGAATAAATATTAAATTCATAGCTGCCGAGATGAAATGTTATGATGTGGCTGGTATCGTAAATTGAATTTGGTTATATTGTAATGAGTTCATGTCGGTCGGAATCCTGTATTGGCTTGATCTTGAGTTATATCTCGTAACGTTCCCTTTGATTTTATGTATTTAGATCATATCTTCTGTATACAATGGGGAAGCCTGTGGGCTTCGAATTAGTTCCACCCCGATGGCGCTAAATGTTTATTAAATAAAGATTCAATTTGTATAGGAATACATGATATTTTCTTGTTTTGAATTGAATAATATAAGCAACAGCTTAGAGTTTACCTATACCCGAGTTCAGTTAAAACCACCACCACCACCTGGTGGGATACGGTACGGAGGGAAAAAGCCTAAAAACAATATGTTTCATTTGAATAAAATACGGATTAGTGGAATGCAATAAAATTAATTTAAATATATTTGGGTACCCCATAGACTATCCCGGGAGTTACCTGCTATGCGTGAGAGGCCTTTGTTCAATGGTGGATGTATAACGGGTGTTGATGATAAATAAATCAGTAAAAAAGAAAGTGGTACTTTATTTTTTACTGATGTATTAGATTTTTTAGTCTGACTTCTCGAGGTTATTTAAACGGAACTTTGTATATCTGAAAGAAGCCGAGCCGAACTATTAAAATTGTCTTAATTTCATTTATGGTTACAATAACATTATATATTCAAACATCAAATTAATGCCATAGAAACTGGTATTAAAAATAATTAAAGTGTAATTTATAACTAAATCATAATTATGAACAAAGATTTGTTTTCTTGTGGGGGAGCGCCACAATTTCTCGGAACTCTTATTTTAGCTAGGTTAATTATTCCAGTTAATATAAGATTCGGAAAAATTGAAGCTTCTCATACAAAAATAGATATCTAGCCTAATACAGAAAAAAACAAGTTTTTAATTAACATTCTGCTCAATTGTAAACGTTCAGCACCTTTCTCTGAAAAAGTGTGCTGTAATTAACCCCTTCGGATTCAGTATTGCTTTTAATTATTTTTTTTAGTATTAGCGAGGCGCCAGTGCCCTAATGCCAGTATGCAGTTAATATCATATACATCGGAGAACATGAAAACTCTTTTTACATTTTAATTTTGAAAAATGTTTATTAGTTTAAATTTTTCAATAACGCATGCTCTGTGTATTACTTTTTTGTAATATTGCAATTTGATTTGAAAAAGTTGTTTAAAAACATAACACGCTGTTTTTAAACAAATAATAGCCAAATACTCAATATTTTTTTTAGCAAAATACAACTAACTGACAACTTAAAATACGACTTATTAGAGATAACTCAAATACTACTTATCAGACCTCACTCTAATTTAAATGGGACCTTGTGACAAGCACCAGCTTTCGAATATAAAAGAAAACATCAAAATCGGTACACCCTGTTAAGAGTAGTGAGGTAACACACACACAAAAAAAAAACAGTTCAATTGAATCTTCTCCTTATTTTAAATTGTTCAAAAAAGACCAGCTTTTAATGAAGATTCTGCTTATTAATAAGCGAACAGCATCCTCTGCAAAAAAATCATCAGTAATCAACCTCCTTAAATTTTGTATTGCAACAAAATGTATACTTTCTTTGGTAATAGTTATTTGTCAACCTATTCAAAGTTCAGTCATGGTCAAAGGAAATACTCGAACTACTCGTTCGTTTTCTAAATTCTACAGCTAAATGGTTCTTTTTGTACTGTAATTAATGATTGGAACTTACGAAGTGTGGAAATAAATGTGCAGTGCCCTTTTCTCGCCACCTCTACCTTAATTAATAACGTTTTCCAAGAAACGTAACTTCGTGAAACATAGTGAGATCTTTAGCAGGCCATTTGCTAACTTGTTATTTTGTAATTATGTTCTCAAAGGCAACTAGTGACCTTATTGACATATATGTTTGATACATTATGAGCTCTAAGATTCAACGTAAGATTGAAGGAGTAAGTTTCGTGCTGGCATAGTAGTGACTATTGGCTAACTACCACGGATTGGCACTGAAATTATTGAGATAGTACTGAATAGGACTGAAGTTATGACATAATTCCCAATAGATCCCGCTACGAATAGGGACATTCTTGCCGGTATAGAGGTTTTAAATGATTTTCTGTTGAAAATTGCTGTATAAGAGAGTTACTTGTATATATAACTTGTTTAGGTGGCTTAAGAATCTAAGAATTAATCCATGTCCTCCCTTTGGATGATTAAAAAAGTAATAACCTTTTTAGAACCAAAATAGCCGAAGGAGCAGCATGCCTGTACTCGTTATATCGATTTAATGAGATAAGGGCTTCATTTTAAAAGTCCATAGCTTTTACCGCTCGTCAGTGATAGCCGAGCGATATAAGCAATGGACTGCCGTGCTGCAGGAACCTGGTTCAATTCCCACCGCCGACATGTATTTTATGCATGTTGGAAGGGCACACGCTCGCTACTACCATCAAGCAGAAAATCAGTCACGTAACGTTGTGTTCCAGCAACTGTACTTGAGAGTCAGTTTTCATTCGTCGTTATTCATGCCAACCACCCTCGACCACATCATCATTTACATGATATTTACATCAGCAGTGAAAAAATGTTATATATATATATATATATATATGATGATGATTGCTAGAAGCACCAATTCAAACAAAGAGTTATTGCCATTCGTATTATGTATAAAGTATTTCATATATTGAGAAAACGTCTTAGTAGGTTCTAGTTTCAAGTAGGTTTACTTTAGCTTTTCTGTGGTTAGAAGGCGTGTAACTCTTTATTTAAATAACTTTCGTGACGCGACATATTTTTTACTAGAGTATGTGAAAAATATAGAACCAACGAAGACATAACTTTGCTGTAAAAGTGCTTTAATTTTATTTCACGTGCATTTGAAGCTTTTCACCTTTTTGTGTTCTACTCTTGGCAAGGACGTTGGATTCTCATTATTACTATAAGTAGTCAAAGGTTCTTGCATGCAACCTCTTTCGTTCTGCTTCTAGAGACTTTTGCCTTTATTTTCTACATGTATTTGGTTTGTAAAAATAGTGATACAAATTTTAGGTTCCGAATTCGAATAATATTATTACCAGTCGATTTAATGAAATCCATAATAACATTATCGCTTAGTTAAGCATATATTATATGACTACTGTGACTTACTTTAGGTTAAGTTATCATTAAATATAGTTGAACTTCTTCTTGCAGGTCAGGAATGAACAAAAAAAACGCAAAGTAAAGCTTTACTTAGACTCGACCTACGATAAACGGTATATCCGATGTATATCTGTTAACGCTATTGATTTAATATATTATAAAATGCGTTTCGGAACACTCAACTTATAAGTACCTACAACTAAGTTTAAACTCGGCTTAACTGGCTAGTGAGGTTCGTTTATCTAGTCGCTTAATCCATTTGACGTCTTATAATATGTCGTCATTAAAATGAAGTGTTTGGTTTTTAAAGTTATCTGTGGGGCTTCTTTTATCGTCAAATATTTTTGTTTCATATATCAATTTTCAGATATATATATATTATTATTGTTGTATATAGTTCATAGTATTGTGTTTAATAAAGGCATACCGCCGTTAAAAAAAAATCAGATAATATAAAATTTCGTCAAAATCAGAATAAGTATAGTTACTGTAGAAATATTTGTGCGAGTTCGTCTGGGGAAGTAAATACCGTCAAGAAGAAAACACTTGCAACGCTTTCCTTCCATTATTAGAAATTAAGTTTAATTATCACATTCACTATAACAAAAGTAAAAGCTTAGAAACACCGTGTTTTCGAAGTTTTTTTATTTTTATCACAATTCTCACTGTTTGGCGACAGATTTTCTACTTCAAAGTGGGTAGCTAGTCAGGCGAACATTCGCAAAATGCTCTAAGACCATGCAAATAAAACAATTTTTCATTCGTTCAATCTGGTTTTGAAAAAAATCGTCTCTTTATTCTGAGGCCACGTTTTTCACGTGCTGGTTGAAATCTATAGGCAGAAGTAGAAGAGTCTGGCCCTGTGAATGTCAAAACGGCTAATGTCAATTCATATTTAGGAAAATGATAAAATTGCATCGTGCTAGGTTTAGACTATGGGCGGATGAGCTATATCTTTTCAGAATCCAAAGATGACTTTGTCTTGTTCGTGGTGTACGCTGAAGGATTGTCATGGTGCAACAAGTTGCGACTTCTTGGTCATTTTTCCTTAATAGTTTAAGACACTGGGCCAACAAATGCAGTCAGGACCAGTTGAAATAAAAAAAAATATCAAACAAATTATACCTATGCGTTCTCATTTTGTTTTTTAATATCTTCTTCTCTTCTGTCTCAAATTAGTTGGTTTGCTGTTTTCTAACACCCATACATACGGCTGTTGCTTTATTCCGGCTTGTAAAAATATGTTTCATCTCCTGTCAGAATGTCATACACAGCATTTGAACGTCCGTGATTGTACTTTACGAACATTTTTTCACCAAACATATCGAGCCCGATTTTGTTTTGAGGTGAGTTTATGAGTAATTCCAGCGGTGACGATGTTTTAACTTTTAAAAGTAGTAGTTATCGAATCTCCTTATAGGTGATACGTCGGTATTCTTCAATCAATTACCTGACAGAAGTCACATTTTTCGCAGTGATCACAGTTGAGGGCTGATTTTCATGAAATTTATCAAGGAGAGTAGTACGTGCTATATCAAATTCTACGTACTATAACGCGTCCCTCATAGTCAAACTGTGCAGCCTTACGGTGACAGTGGACATTAAAATCATAAAAAAACATCGTCCTAAATTATTTTCGCATACCAATTTTGCTACGGACGACAAATTCAACTCTTCATAAAAAACAAATGACACGCGACTGTCCACAAAAAATATTTGAAGAATGAATGACTTTCTTAAATTTTTAAATATATATTTGAAATTTAAACATTTATGAGCGGCTACGAGCCCAAAACTTTCAGTGAGCTCTATGTAGTAAAAAATAATATGCACAGTTTTCCTGTTTTGGACATGCAATGCTTTGAAAACTAATAATCTTGATACTTCGTACGTTGTAATCTCTGCATTTACGCCTTCTTATGAAAAAAACTTATAAAACCTCAACAATTTAAATTTGTTAACCACCATATGTCATTGGCTTTTCAAGATATGCTCTTCCGAGTTACCGTGGAATTGATAGTCATAGATATTTTTCCTTTCCCCTTTAATATGATACCGTCGTACAAAGATGGAGCGACATCATTAGGCCAATGTGAGTTGAGTTTCAGTGTTTTTTGTTATTTATTAGCTCAGTGGCTATTCCCAAGTTCCCAAATTACCAAGGAGAATTCGCATCAGTTAAATCGATTGATGCAACAATGTTATTTGTCAAAATATGATAATCTAAATTATCACAAAGCTCATTACTCATTTAGCTTGTTATTCGACATAGTTTCTTGTTGATGGTTATTGCGACACTATCAGCTTGTTTAAATTTACAGTCTGCCTATTTTCCAATTCCAGCTAAAGGAATAAATATTTCAAGCATAAGATATTAAACAATTTTTTAAAATTACAATGAAATTAATCTTAATATTATGCTGCGCCTGCTGCCAACTGGTAGTGGGATAGAGCATTTCGCTTGATTGTAGGCCTGTAATGGCTTTTAAGTTGCCTAAATGCTTTTATAAAATAACATTTAATAATGAAATGAACTTTAATATGATTGAAATGAAAATGAGTACCCGATTTTGATGAAAAGTTGATGAATCTTATCTATTATCATCAAAATCGCGTCAATTATCAATTTCAGCATTTTATTTATTATTTCAAGTTACTGGTTTTATTCACGTCTGCTTGATAAAATAATTCTTATATAATATATTTGGCGTTGTGGAATAAATAATCATGAAGCATAAGATTTATAAGATACGTAAGAATAAGTGTATATGAAATGCTTCGATGATCTTTCCTATATTACAACACCGACACCGGCTGCTGAATCCTCGTTCAATACTGTGAAGTATCGGATTCCTATTGACAGCCGTTAAATGAAAGTTACCCTGCTTTTCACATCGACGCTCTTCAATTAATTTTATCAATGAACGAGAATACGCACTTTAGGGCAGTATTCACTTCATCATGTAGTAGAGTGTAATTGTACATTACGCTCAGAACAGCTCTCTATACTATATCTCGCTCTCATTAACTCTAAATTAGTGGATATATTTTTACACGACTGTCCAAAAAAAGGAGTGTTATGGTTTCAGGGTTCATGTCTGTATGTAGGTATGTTTGGAGGTTTATTTATTCCACCATAACTTCTAAAAGGCTTAACCGATAATGATGTACATTATATTCACCTTGATAGCCCGTGACACTAGGTACATAAAATAGTAAAACACAAACTGGCAGGTTTTCGACGTCATATTGCGAGCCAAAATAATTGTTTTCCTTCCTAACCCATAGAGTGGGGTATCAAAATGAAGGACTTTAAAAAGGAATTTCATTAATATATATAACTTGCAGTTTTAATTTCAATGGATCGATAAATTGCGTAACGAAAATAAATTTACCAAATATTTGGTCTTTAGGTTGGGGTTGGTAATATAATGATGACGTTTTTAAAGGTAGAATGAGGGCAGGAGTTAAAAGATATGAACGAACAAGAAAAGTTGTTTAAAATTAATTATTTATTTCGCAGGTGTACTAGGTCTTCGAGACATCCAGCTTAGCGTGCCTGAAGCAGTGGGGGTGGGCTCAAGTGCCTCGCTTGGGTGCCGATGGGCCCTGGACACTGGTGAAGCACTCTACACGGTGAAATGGTACCACGGTGCGCAAGAGTTCTTTCGTTTCGTGCCCAAAGAGCTTCCCAACACGAGAGTGTTTTCACAAACGGGCATCAGCGTGGATGTGAGTTAATTTTTTTAACTTATATTAATATTAGAATTTTACATTATGAATTACAAAAAAGAATTGAAAGAGGTTAGAGAACTTTAAAGTTTACGAAAATCACTTTTTTCGCCCGAGCATTAGTTATATAGAAAGAGAAAGATTGTACAATAAGTTTAAAGTTGTTTAATTACTATGTGTAAAAATTGTAAGGAAATAAGAGAAAAATGGAATGAATGTAATTAGATAGTTATTATTTAGTAAAAGAAAGCAATGATAACACTGGACACAATGTAGCAAAAGTTCAAATGAAAGAGTTTTTATATCTGGGAACTGTACTTCCAAGCAATGGAAAAGGAGGTTATGAAAGAAGATAAATTATTGGAAACTGACCGAATATAATTTTTGTAATTCAATGTTGGGTACGGCAGACGAACGTACACATTTTTATAAATGCAGTTGAGAACTTTGTGAAGAACATGTGTTGTAATTTTTAAACACAGCAAGTCAACATAATAATCAAGTCATGTGTAGTGATGAAGATATAGGATGTTAGTCGAGAAAGGTATTCAAAGATGTTATCAACACATGGAAAAGATGAATGAAAAGCGATTACAACGCAAGTATGTATATAAAGTATATGAAAGTATGTATATGAGTGTATGTGAACCAGTTGGAAAGGAAAGACGTCATCGAACATATTCTGGCCAGATTAGAGACGTATTGAATAGGCCAGGTCATATATAAGGTTTTTCGGGTTGGTCTACGATCTGGAGAGTGAAGGCAGCAAATGGGGGCATATCCCTTTTGCTGCATTCACTCTCCAGATCGTAGAAAGTACCTACCCATCCGAGAAATAGGCGAGAATGAACGTATAAAAAAAGCGCTCCTTAATTTTTGTCTTAAATTAAATATTAAAGAAAACAACAGATTCTTTTATGACAAACCTTTAAAAAACGTTCAACCCTGACTTTTAAAAATAAACATGACATCAAAGAAAAATCTTACACAGAAACAAGTCGAAAGAAAACAAGACTGCCTTACCTATTAAGCCTTGGAAAAACGTAAACGTGGATATAAAAGAAAACAGCGTTACTTTTCTACGTAAATGGCTCACTAACGGCTCGAGCATAAACAACGCCATAACCATGATTATATATGGGTCGACGGCGCTGCGACATCTTGCTACGTTCGTGGAACAGCCTTCGCAGAATGCGCTAAAAATCACTTAAGAATCTCGTAGAGGCGGTCACGTTAACCTTTAGTCGCTGGCACGCCGCCACATTCCAGCTTTAACGTTGTGCCAAAATAATACATTAAAAACCCTTTAGAAGTATAACGAACGCCGAAGTTTGCATCAAGACGGCGGGCGATGGGGGAAATCGCAGCGTGCTGAATGTGTCGTAGTGTAGTGTAGCCCTTGAAAATCGGGTCAGACGCGTTATTGAGACGAGAATGACTTAGTTCATCGGCCTTCCAAAGCGGACTGACTTTTATATGATGGATCGAAGCTTTTAGCTCAATTTGAGTCTACAGATGGGTACGGTGAAGCGCACCCTCTCAGTAATGGGATTACTCGTCGACTCACATATAAATTACGCATGAGCACATTCCCGCCACCGACATCTACCTGAAATCAATAATGGACGTGGGTCCCGGGCAGTTTCTTTTCTATTTTGCGAATATCTTCTTACTTACCTGTCCCTTTTCATATTTCAACAATATTGAGTTACAAAATAAACTAGTAATAGGAATAATACTAGGGCGGATCTGAGACCGAAGCACTCTTTGGGGGTTTATTTATTTTGCCATAAAATTATACTCTAACTTGTTGTATAGTTGCTCTAAATAATGTGTGAAGTTTATTATTGTGAGATAAATCTACAATATTTATCTTATTTACAAGTGGTCTCTACAAATGAGTTTTATTAGCATAATGTATTTGGTAAACAATAATACAATAATACTTTTATTGTTTGAAATCGTATTAATAAATTTGTAGGCTCGTATTTATATATGCATCACGAAGTTTGGTTTTGAGTTGCTGTTTTGACGTTAGATGTATGACATCTGTCAAAAACTGCACCTCATGATAGATATCATTTTGAGAATGCAATTATTAATACGAGACTTATCGCAAAATAAACATTTTGGAATCTTAGAAGTACATGAAAAGGTATGTATATCAAACATGATTTCAATCTTCTTTCATAATTAACAATTGGGGGCGGCTTACACTACTTTCCTTAACTTTGTTTAAGGAGCACTCAATTGCATTTATCTCGTCAAATAAATTAAATTTAGAGCCTTGCACAATAGTTATTGAGGTACTTAAAAAGTTTAAGGAATTGTAAATGTTAACTAATCAACAGCGTCGTGAAAGCTGTTAAACGGTTTATCAATAAAAATAGTTTAGTACGTAAAAGATCTTATCAAAGAAGTATCTGGAGTAATAAAGTAACACCTCTATTTGATTGATTGTTAATTGGTGTCCATAGAAACATGTTCGTTGATTTTAATATTTGTATTCTTACAATAACGCATGCTCTGCGGATTACCTTACAAAATTACTAATTTACGTCCCCATACGATGGTTAAAGAACAAGATGAAAAATTAGAATCATGAGTAATTGTCATGTTATCTCAGTCGGTCAGAGCATTACCAGGCTATAGGGGTGGATGACATGTCTATAATTTTTCACCTCGTAAATTTGTAATTTTGTAATGTTTAAGCATTAATCATATAAACATATCAAAATCTAGCTCAAGATGTGAAAAAAAACTTAAAAAGTTTGATTATCTTCGTTTCATTTGAATCTTTAGACTTGTAGAATACAAGTATCGTAAAATCATGACAAAATTAATCTCGTGCAATACGATCATAATTACATAAAAAAAACACTCTTAGCCATATTCATATAGGTAAACTTAAGATTATTTCGTAAAAATTTAAATTGAAAGTCATGCAAGCTGGTCATTTCAAATGAGGATGTTGTATCTAAAGATCTCTTATAACTTGAACATAATTTAGAACTATTCTTCTATAGATTTTTCATTTAGAAATATTTTTTTCAACTTAATTATTTTGTTAGCGTAGTACGCCTGACATTCTGAAAATTCGATATAGGTATCCAGAATCCTCTAGAACTTACATCAGAAAATCTTTCAAATGTTTCCATGTCAAACTTTCATATAACACAGTTTTTCCGGCCATGTCTAACACAGAAATCAGAGTTCTAGCTAAAAATTTTACGGGTGCAACGGGTTCTAATTGCCAGCCAATTTGCACACTCCACTGCACTCGTTAGCTTTTATTTGTAGGAAAACCGACAGAGCTTTCGTTGTAAAACAACATTTTTGGCCTTTGTTTAGTAGTAGCTCAAACACTAGGTTACGTATTGATGCTCAGGTCTGAACTCGAATCGAATATAAAAGAGTGTTGTTTTGGTATTATCTGGTAAGTATCCATTTATGCGTTTCTTTATGTTAGTATAATACTGTATCTGCGGGATAGTCCACTGCTGAACACAGGCTCCCCCCATTATGGGGAGTTAGCAATAATCTCCACACTTGGTAGACGTCTTGGGGATCGCAGTGTGAGATACAGTTCATTAGAAAGCGCTGCTACCCACCTTCTAGTACTTTTCTCTTAGTCGCCTCTTACGAAACCCAAGGTTAGAGATGGGGGGTGACGTTCTAGACCGGCACTCCCCAGAAATGAAGTTATATATCCGTTTAACTCGTAGATACAAAAAGTGATATGTGAGAGGGTGTGTACAATCGTTAATAATCGCCTCCAAAAATCTTAAAGTATTTTGATGAACATCCATAATTATTTTGCCTATAAGAGATACCTTTTATTACTATTTTCCTAATTATATGGTAACTATTTAAATTACTAAGTAGTTACCGAGGGGTGCAACTTTACCAAATTACACAAATTACAAGCTTGCGGCCGGAATCTAGTAATTATAAATAAGAATCCTATAAGTCTGAGATGAGATGATTCTAATAACACAATATCATCCATGACATTCAATTTCTTTTACCGGCGTTATGCCTTTTTAACTAAATACTACGACTCTGTACAACACTGTCGCTACTACATTGAAAGCATTTAGACATCCTACAAGTTTATTGCAGACTCACAAGCATTCCAAATACCCCAGCCCACTGGGTGCCAGCATAGTGGCAGCATTTCCCCGTTGAATAGCAATGCTTATTAGATGAGGCAAATAGGTGCTAGCATTTTGATAACGCGTCGCATCAACCAAGCGCTCTAACACTCAATGGACATTAGAATTGCCTTAATTCACATTAGTGAATGAATAATAATAATACATAAATAATACATTTTTATATAATCCTGGCTTTACAGTATTGATCTAGCCACACTGGTGCGCTTATAATGCAAATAAAGTTAGTAACAAGCTCCAACTGCTAATATATAACTAATATTAAGCTTCAAATCAGTAAGATTTGCACTTTTGCATTTGATTATGAACAGCAGCGTAAGAATTGTACCTAACGAAGTTTTCCAAGAGCCCCTTAACAATAAAAAAACTACAAACGTAGTTATATATCAATAATTAAAACTGTTATAAGATTACTCTACCACTTAGTAAATAATTTTATTGTCGCATCGCAACTCAGTCACCTCCACACGAAACACACCATAAAAATAAGAGCTGTTGAGAGACCAGGCAAGAAGATGAAGAAAAATGGCACTCGCGCCTCGCTTCAAATGAGATATTTAATGACATTAGGTCACTCTTCACTTACAACTTACGAGGCAGATCAACGGAATAAAATAACGTTTCAGTATGGCAAGCTTGGAATGAGTTAAAATAAATTAAAATCATATGTACACACATATACTCGTACGTATATTATCAGGCATGTACGTTCAGCGCTCCAATAGTTAACTTTATCTTAGCACACCTTATAGTCTCACAAACACTACTCTAATATTATCTAATATTCTTATGCTCATTACAAAAATGTAATTATTTAATACTAAAAGAGGAACATTTTATTTTAAAATGTATACATGATAGGTATGCCTTTGACCAGTATCTCACCTGTAAGTGATGATGTAGGCGAAGATTTTGTTCCAGTTGGCCTACAATTTGAGTCAAATTAAAATATAAAGGTGAAATTTAATGAAAATCAAAATACATACATGATTTCTAATATTTTTATATAATATATAATATTGTTACATACATGGTCGAATTACTAATGCGTCACATTCAGTTTCTGCATAAAAAAATATATAAAATAATATTCAAAGAGTACCTATCTCAAGTCAAAATATTTTAGCCATGTTAATATTCAATAGTAAGTAATGCCTCTTTAGTAATTTAAGATCGGAGCAATTGGCACTGCCATTTTGATGTTGAAGTTTTTTGATAGTAGTTGGTTTCATTTCTATACATTTTCTATAGATATAGGTTACCGTATGCATCTTCAAATGTCCCTCTGTAAAATTGTTAAATAACAAAAATTTTACGAACTTTATTGATGAAATCGCATGATGATGATCACGTTAATTTCTATGGTAGCATATTCTTATAATATAACAGTATTATTATTTTGCTGTCTGTAAAGTCTGAAATTCATCAATATTTCAAATGGCGTGACATGTTTTCCATGCAATCGGCATTTATAATTGCGTGCTATTTGCATTTGCAGTACTAGCACCAGAATCTTGACCTAGCAACAGCCGCAGTAGGTAATGTAGAGGCATCTTTCCCTGTAGTATTATTATATGTTCTATTCTGTAGAGTAACTATCATCTACTAATATTTCTTATATTTGACTTACGTCATAGGTGTTTAGTTTGAAAATTCCTTTACGTTCTTAGATTATAAGGATTTTGTAATTAAAAATTTATCAGTCTTGGTGAGTGTTTCGCTGAAATAAAATAGTGATAAAAGATATACCGACACATGGCTGTACGTGTTGAAGTTGGTCTAATTTTCTGGATACTATGTACTGCTGTGGTCGATATACCATGCTACGTGTTCTTTACCACGATTTATAATGCAAGATGACAGTTGTTTTTGAAGCAACAGGCTTTGAGAACGACATCGTGTAATGTTTCCCTTTATATATATCATATCAGTTGCGCCAAGCACCTAACGCGTGCCGGCAGCAGTCCTTGAGAGCCAGTAAAATTACAGGCACATGAGCCTCAACAACTAAATGTAAAAAATGGTGACAGGCGCATTGCACTTGTGATGAAATGCAACTATTATAAGCAGAAGTCTCCACTTACTATCATGTGGGCCTCGTGCTTGTTCCGACACACTCACATAAAAATTATGTACATATATAACGTATCCATTATTTTTAATTTTAGGCCTATCGTACCTATATGTGTAATACTTTACTAAAATTATATTAAATATAATTGTATTTATTATTATATTCGTAGGTGTAATACATTATATTCTTAGGTCATGTAATTATTTTGTAACTACATAATCTATTATATTTTATCTAATTAATATTTGATATATCCGCTAGATAATTTGAATGAAAGGTGTAAACAAAAGATTAAGAATTAATAACAATAAATTCAAATAGACAAAGATTAAACGTGAACTTTAAAACATCCTACTCAATAGTAAAAAACCTGCCGGAACCTTTAGCCTAGTTTAAACTTCCAACTCTATAACAAAAATAATTACCTAAGTTATGAGTAAAGAAAACTAATCTGTCTAGAATTTGACTTTCATGATAAAGAAAAAAATATTTTTATGGCCGTGACCGTCAAATTAAAAAAATATATAATTTAACATTTAATACTTGTATTAATATTGAACGAAGAAATTATTATTTTTAAACCGAAATTCGGAAAAGAGTGAGAATTATTAGGCTGTGCGAATTCACACACCTGTTGTACATGCATCTAATACCGCATATATGCCGTAATGGGCTTTTAATGTTGATAACTAATGAAATAATAGTATTGGTAACGTTATATTTCAAATGTAAATTTATAAAAATTGCTTATATGTTTTCTTATAAAATCGTGTAATACTGATAAGAATATGTTTCTTTTTGTCGCAAAGGAAGTGAATCTTATTTAGCTATCATAAATATTCAATTCTATAAATTGAAGTTGATGCTAATGATAATTTATTTCGTAGCAAGGTATATTATTCTTATTTGGCTGTCTATAAAGTCTGAATCTCATCAATATTTCATATGAGCTGTCATATTTTCCACGAAATGGGTATGTATAATAACATGCAATTATCATAGAAAGCGCGAGCACCAGGATCGCAAACTAGCAGCTGTACAGTCGCAGAAATGTAAAGGCTTCTTTTCCTGTATCGTGACATGTCACCAACAAAATGAAATTCTGAATTCTGTTTTTCAATAGAGTTACGAGATCTTATATTGTATGGAAATAAAAATACACAGAGTGGATATTTAGAATGTAAAATGGAAAACACCTGGCCTAGTGTTTCGCAGAAATTCTTTTCCAAAGAAATCCAGTTTTAAATTTGTTGAGCGGAAATTTTGCGAGCCCGTGGCCAGTGATTCGACGACGATGTGATTGTTTTTGAGAGATTTTTAGGGAAGCTTTTACCAAAAGCTATTCAAGAGACAAAGATATCTTTTAACTGGTTTCAGCCGGCTATAACGCCACGGGAGACCATAATGGAAATAACTGAGTAAACAGCTTCTTTTCTATAGAAATTCATGCAAACGAATGTACAAATTGATTCGGAGTCAATTGTCATGATTTTTCTTTCTCTTCAGTATAATATAAAAGTGTAATTTTGATTTTTTGATGACTGATTATGTGGTATTCTGATATTATTTTAGTTTAAGTTTTGTCACAATTAAATGTGTTGCTTAACTATATTATTTATTCAGGTATCTCGCTCAGGAGCGCAGCAAGTAGTCCTTCGAGGGGCATCGCGAGGGCTCAGCGGGCGTTACCGCTGCGAAGTGTCAGCTGACGCACCCTTCTTCCATACTGTCTACAAAAGCGCTTATATGCGGGTTATTGGTGAGAACTTTTATATAGTTTTAATTTCATTACTATAAGGTTTTACGACAAAACTTGACACAACTTTTATACATGGACTTAAAGCATATAACACCTTGACACTCTATGTGTTTCTAGAGACCCACTATTGTTTATTTAATATTTTACATTATCGTACAAAAATGTTGATCAAAAACTACAAATTATTAGGCTACAGCTCAGCAAAGCTATTTGAGTTTTTGGAATTCGTCCAAGTACTTTGATCACATCAAATGCTTTTTTAATACCCACCAAATGAAAGTAGAGTTGTTAAAAAGACTATTATCGCATAAAATGCAGCTAATGCACATGCAGTGGTCAATTTTGAAACTGGGCATTGCAGGATGGAGCTATCCAATATACAACAATGTCCTCAATTAGCCAGAGTTTTTTGAAATTTTATTCCTTTAGTTCTGGATCCTAGTAGCCCAGTGGTTAACGTAAAAAAAGGTCAAGCACATTAGTAAAACGATCACGGCTCTCACATAGGGTTCGACAGGACACGTGGTCACAAAAGAGGAAACTAGACGTGGGCGGCTATGGGCTCACGACTTATTGTGATAAATACATTTATAAGAACGTGATGGTAAAATATTTTCGTTGTACACGTTGGTTGTTAACGTTTCAAAGACCATTCACGCCAGATGAGAAAATATATATTAGAAGTTACAATTACGTGGAAATTTGTGATCTTGTTGTCACGGTATTAATAGTTATTCAACTCACTTTATCTTCTGATATGGACGTCTCTATTGCTGTCTTTATTGACTTTCTTTTCATTTTAATGAATAACACATAATTGATATTTCTTATAATATAGGTAGATATAAATAAATTTTTGACCAGACTGAACAGCAAAAAGAGTATGAAATTCAAAACAATAATTTAGATAAGAACTTCACGTAGCTTCCGCGGGACAGCCTTTGATTTATGTATACAACATATGCGAAATCTTTCCAATTACATAGCATGACTTAAATTTGTTGCAATGGACGGTCTTAGTATTTAAAATATTCTCTTCCTGACTCATATGTGAGGGCAGGGCTTATCCCGCGAGATGTTAGACAATGAATCTTATGTTACATTCAGTTTTTCTTTGTTATGGGGCTGACAAGGGCTAAATAGCATCACATAATTTTTTTTAGTAGAACATATATAATAAAAAATATTTTATTCTTGATTAAATAATTAACAATATAATTTTCTGTTTTAAAAAAAGAAAACACTTGTAAAGACATACACATTCTACATCGGCCGGATTGTCCACTGCTGAACATAGCCTCCCTATTAAGGGGGTGTTTGCCATAATCTCCACGCTTAGCAGGTGTCTTGTTATTGCAGTTTTTCAGAAGATACTGCTGCGTTCCTCAGAAGGCGCCTCTGCCCGTCCTCTGGTAATTTTCTCTGCGTCGCCTCTTACGACAACCACACGAAGAGAAAGATTTTGCGATGAATTTTACTACAAAAACCAATTGTCATAAAATTGTGGACATTTGGCTGATATGTATCAAAAAGAATCAGTGTCTTTGAATTGACGTTTATTTATTCTTGCAAATGGTACAATCTCGGATATATAAGGAAATATTCTGATGTATTCCTTTGTAGGAGTATTTTTGCTTTTCCTCTAACATTACCTTTGCTTTCATTAAGTTTTGGAATTTATGATAAACATATATACATATATTTGTACAGTTTTTTTTTTAGCTAACGAGAATTTACCGCTTAAGATCGGCTGTGCAAATTCGCATACCTGTATATGGCACATCAACCTTATATCTCATACACCTCGCAAAGCTCAATGTATAGATAATGTTGTTTAGGATTTCACGATTGTTACACATAGTAATTAAGTCACCCCGTGACCACGATCACTGCAAAGTGTTTGAAACGTGGGACAAAATAATGATAAATATACGCGATTCAAACCGTTTAAAGTTGTTTAATTCAATGTATAGATGTCAATACAAATATAGACCAAGTGTGAGTAAGATTCGCGTACCAATCTTTCCGTTCAAAATTTTAAGGTCTTTATCAGAAGACCAAATCGGACTTAGGCAGTGTTATCATTAATTGTAATGTAAAATATGGACTGAATTTTTTGTGGCTGCAATATAATATTTTAAAGTAATTCTTCCCGATATAACGCAGAAAAGTTACAATATCCATTGAACACAGCTGGTAGGTTGTGGTCAATGCCATTAAGCCATAAGCTAGTACATACCTAGCGGCGCAATGGATTGTTATATTGCGCGCGGAACTAGTTGACCGCGCCTTAGGTATGTGAGTGGTGGGACGGAGAGGCGGGGGCGCAACGCACATAAGATTGCAATAGCGAGATGAGTCAGGTCTCTGTATAAACAACCTTCCCCCTCGCCCCTGTCGACACCTAAAGTGCGGCCAACTAGTTCGCGCGCACTATAGTCTATATGGTTTTGTAGACTTAATGGTATAATTATTAGTTGGATCATGAGAAATACCGATTTCTGATAAAATATGAATATAAAATATACTAATTCAGTGCTGCTGATGTATTAAGACAAAGTGGTTTTTGAAAACTGTCAGACTGAGGACGCGGGACGTGGAGACCCATATCGTAAGCGAAACAGAACTACGCAATATTAATAGAGCATTATTGAAACAAAAAAATTACATGATTGCTACAAACGAATATAATTTAAATTTGTGTTAATACGGTTGACTTTTTCTGTTGAGGGGAATTATAATGTAGAATGGTTACGAAACCTTACCACACGCGTGAAAAAACTGTTTTAATTGTGAATTTACCGCCACAGACTTAAGTTTCCTTAAAGTTTTTTAATGAAAATGTAACAAGCAATCCCACATGATGTAAATCAAATGCACTGGACCTGAAGGATATTACGGTGTCCCATAGTGCCAACATAATAATTCTAGGCCTGACATGTACTAAAGATGGCCTGAACCTAGAAATTACAACTTAAGTACTTATACCAAATAAAATTACTGATGTATATAAGAAACAGACATATGCAGAATAAACTAATAAATAAATCAGTAGAAACTTGACGAACATTTTGTTTTGACTTGAAGCGGGAAAGCAGCCAACGACGATATATTAACGAACTATTTCAAACTGTACTTCTTTAAATAATAAAAAAGTCCATTTATGCATTTGTGCATAAAAGGACTAACAGACTTTTTGTACAAAAACAGCTTTTAAACAATTTTATTTCATTTACAAAGGGGATAAACAATCACTTTATGAGCATTAGAAGTGAATTTATAGTCTGTTTTCATATTTGGGTCAACATTCAATACACAATATGAAAATTTCAGGCCTGAAATTTTCTTTCACAATGCAAGTTCACCATCCGTGGCAGAGCGTTGAACGAATAAAAAGACAGTGGAGTCTCAATATAAGGCATAATGTTTGGGAACGGATCTCTAAAAATATGTGGATTCAAAGTGCCACTGTAGATACTATACTAACTAGGGGCTAGAGGTATGTTAGTCTATATAGCTCCTGGTGCAATCAAGGAGCTCGTACATTTGTTAATAGATTAAAAAAGCCAACATGCATGTCACCCGCACAACTTTTTTATCTTCTGCTATGAAGTGATTGCCAAGCTAGTACATACAAAATACCGCCTATAGGTTTGCCAGGGGTTCACTAGAGGACTTATTGAAGAGTGGTAATGGAGGTGTCATTATGACTTTTCCTTTGGTAAAGGAAGCCATTACAGAGTTTTGGAACTACCATTCTAGTTATAGTTATGCTCTAGAATAGTTACTAATTTACCTTAGAAACGCTATAAGCAATTTTACTTTTTTACTACTATTTTTTTCATACTAAAAATACCCTTCATGCCGTGGGATCAGAAGATTTAAACTTCCAATTTTTTACCAAATGGAAGCTTTTAAAAGATTGTCAAAATGTCAATATTGAAATTGAATGAAAATTTTCCGTCATACAACTGTATAGGGCTAGTTGAGACCATTTTTTAGATTACTGTTTTTATGATTGAGCAAAATAAAAGTTTTTAGTATCCATTTTTTAATTGTTGTAAATGTAAATTGTAAGAAATCTGCCATAATAACAAATATTCAGTGACCATTTTAACCAGCTCCGACATATACGATAACTCTTTATTGGCACAAAAACAGGAAAACACAAAGAAACAATAACAATAGTGAGGCACAATGGGTTGTCTTATCGCTAAAAGCGATCTATTTCGGACAACCTTTGGATGGATAGAGAATATTTTAACAGGGAAGGTGGTGCAAATCTTCTTATTACGATTCATACGTAATATACCCGATGAACGGAAAGACGGGCATCCAAAGCTTTTTGATAAGGTGTCGCTTCTGATACGAAAGCCTAAAAATATACTCGTAAAATAATCATTATTTTTTCAAAGGTAAGTCAATATAAAAAACCTTTAAATGTGTTATTTTTTACCATATTGTACGAAAACCTTTTAGGTTAAGTCTCTAATTCAATTGGAACTCAGCCTGGCTTTTCCGAGAGCTGTATTCAACAAAATATAATTTATTTTACAAATGCCGTTCTGTGGTACGTTTCGCTTATGGGCCGAGCCGTATTTCATTGCAAGTTTTTCGTGCAAAAACTAACTCCACAACATTTTGTTTAGAAAGTGAGGATTTGTGAGAGAAAAGTTAAATGTTTACATTAACAACCACAAGCCGTATCTTTTTTTTACTTTTAAAATATATTAAAATGACGGATTCCTTGTTATTAAAATTGCCTTTGTTGATATATTTTGTGTTATATTATTTACAAGTAGGGCATTCCATTAAACAACAGTGATTTGTTTCTAGATTCCAAAAAAAATGTTTAATTTCTAAAAAAAATATGAGTAACCTAATTCGTCATCCTCCTGTAATCTGAAGTAAGGTCAGTACACAATGTTTTCCCCCAACCAAACATACACATACTTATTCTAAAGCGGGCGGCTTCGGTTTTTGGGCTACTTTATAACGGCCAAATTACTTTGCGAATCCTCGTTCACCTTTTATATTTTATAGTAGAGGAGACGTGGAAAGTCGACCTTCACCCATTTGATAACTTGATGAAACATATTTTTTATAAAATATAATATATTAACAAACATGCCTATGATAACTCGCCTATCGAAAAGTTTTCATAGTTATTTTTAATAGAATCAATTTTAATCAAGGTTACTTCATCACCTTCACTCTTTTCATAACCGAATGAATTTTATCTAAATAGATATTTTTTTTTAAACACAAAATATGCCTAGGTAGGCTTGCCTACTTTATTTTGTGCATGGCTACCTGGCAAGTAGATGTGAATAGGTAAGTCAATATAGGTAACTACACCGATTTGTTAACCAATCGAAATTGGTATCATAAGTAAGATATAGTCGAAGCGCTCGTAGCCAAGTTTGCTTAGCCATTCTGAATCGATCAGCAAAGTTAAGCAACGTCCGCTGCGGTCAGGACTTGGATGGGTGACCGCTGGTGACATTACTACTGAGCACTTCCGTGCTTCGGAGGGCACGTTAAGCCGTCGGTCCCGGTTGTTGTCTTAGGATAGCAGTCGTTACAGCATGGTGGTAGGGCACTTTGCAAATGCCCGCCTGGCTAGCTACCACCCTCAAGTTGAAAATCTGTCGCCAAGCACCTAACGGTGTGTTCCGGCAGCCGTCCTTGAGAGCCAGTAACTCTTAGTTAGTCTGAACAACATCCTCGACCACATCATCACTTACCACCAGGTGAGATAGTGGTCAAAGGCTAACCTATCAAGCATAAAAAAAAAATAAAGTAAGTATAAAAACAATCGTATAGGCTTGCCTGTAAAAAATCGTACATAAAATAAAAATTTATTCCATTAAAGTAGCTATGAAAACTTTTCGGTAGGCAAGTTATTAGAGGCATATTTGTTAATAAATTATAAATAAATAAAAATATGTCTCATTAAGTTATCTGATGGGTGAAGGTCAATCTTTCTCTTAAATTATTAGTTTTTAAGATAAAAAAGAACCATGTTGTACGCCTAATGTCCAACAACAACCTACTTCACAT
This sequence comes from Plagodis dolabraria, assembly GCA_963854805.1. Taxonomy (NCBI): domain Eukaryota; kingdom Metazoa; phylum Arthropoda; class Insecta; order Lepidoptera; family Geometridae; genus Plagodis; species Plagodis dolabraria. The sequence continues at coordinate 15,549,928 of OY978443.1, forward strand.
AGAAGTGGGTGGGCATTTGGCTCATTGAGCACGATTTTTCCCTTACTTCGAACACATGTGATTGTTCAAAACATATCATCACCCCTGTATACCCTGATTTGGTATATCATCTACCTAACGTATGTAGTTTCAACTTACGGCTTTTACTAAAAATTCCTTGGTCAGAAAAACGCAATAGCTCTAGCTCGGGGATCAAACCTAGAACATCTAGCTTCCTAAATCAAGTCAATGAAAAGCTTTTTTTTTCATTAGGTCATTAGGTTACGACAAGCAAATTTAACTAGAATATAATAACTTTTATAATTTGAGTATACCCTATATTTAAAAAAAAAAGAGGGACTATACGAATTTTAAATAGAAAAAAACGTCAGTAGCGAAAACAAATTGAAAATTAGTATTGACAAAGTCATGATAATTAATTACACTAAGACTCAGACGAATCAAGGAGTAGATTAAAAAGATAAACACGTTAAGAGACTACGAACATCACAAAACGATTCATTTAGTGAAAAGACGCTACTGGTGTGTTTAACACAATAGAACTAAACTGTTGTATGGGCACTTCACTTATTTGAGTACACTCTGGTTAAAAAATAGAAGATAAATTATAATTTAGGACAAATAAAAACCTTTCTTATGAAAATATGTTGAAAATTTCATTCAAATAATAAATGTAGTCAGTGTCCAAAAATTTACTCCAGTAAGTGAAGACGCAGTATGAAGTTAAAAACTATGAATATAAACGCTAAAAGAGTACGAGACGAATTGTTGATAGAAAAGACCCTGCCATCAGCACAATGGTACTAAAATGTAGTATGGGCACGTCCGGGTGAGATTTTGCTGCCTCCAGAATGACTTCCTTAATTATAGCAAAAAGGATTCCATATACTTATCAAAGCTTCAGCTGTGCCAAATTTTGAGCAAATTAATTTAGTAGCTTCGCGTGAAGTTTTGCCAAGTGGGCAGAAGAACTTCATCGTTTAAAGATAAATAAAGAAATAAAAGTAGTTAAGAAGGTAGTAAAGGCAAAATACGTGCCTTGTTCATGTTATCAAGATATTAATACCTAAATAATGTTTACAGGATAGTTAAGGCAAGTGCCCTATTATAAAAATAATTATGATCATATTTTTTTACCCTGAATAAAATGTACAATATTCTAGATGATTTGACAAATAATATCTGTGATGCAAAAACACAATTCTACATATTTCCCTCGATGTTAAAGGTCATGAATACAGTCCTGAAATTGACCGTTATCAAATATTCTGTCAGTAAGACGTACATAGTCAAAACATATTTTTATGACAATGTAGCAACCATATATTTGAAAAGCCAATAACATTTTTCCGTATCAAAAAAGATAACTACAAATTTAATATTATATTTTACTATTTATATTTCTTAATTCCTTAATTATCTCCTCTTCATTCAACGGTTGTCTGGAAGAGATCGCTTTGAGCGATAAGGCCGCCAATTGTTAACTATTTTCAAGTCTAATATTTTTAATTTTAGTTTAGTTTAAGGTGTTCAGTAAAGAGTTTATCTATCTATCTATCTATCTAATTCTGTTTCGCTCACTCATATGCGATACGAGGTGTCTCCATCCTACGCTCTCACTCTGGGCTTTACCGTTTTACCATAATGACGCCATAAACTGTACTCATGATTTACCATTAGTGAAATATGAACATCACAGTAGTCAATAAAAGCAAGAGTCTTACGTGGGCGCGAAGTGTATGAACCACATCTACCGTGTTAATGACTTAATGTTAACTAATATATTATATCTCGCATCCCTTATTTTATAGCGACAGTAAGTATTCCAGGAAATATTAGATGGCGAGCTAAAACGGGCTTTAGGTAATCTCCTGAGGGATAGAAAGGTCTATTCTCACTTAATCTGATCACGGCCACGGTAGGAGTTTCCAAATAAATTAATAAACTTAGTCCACTCCAAGCAACTCTTCCTTTATAGTGTGTTGTTAATTAATCACATTTAAATTTACAGCTTGTTGCTATTTTATGGAGATATTAAACAATGTTGTTTTGAAACTTTGAGATCATTCCCTTGAGTAAGGTATATTTAAAGGAGATAGGGCAGTTTTGCCCCGAAGCTTGAACAATCACAATACCAACTTGTAAGTTATTAAATGGTAATTATTGTTTTGCTATTATACTAAAATATTAACAAAGGACCACGACACAAAGGAAATACAAGGACTTAAAGTGTTTGGTAGTTTTGATTTTAGTTTTAAGTTTTGATTGTAGGTAAAGGTCACCTCTTGACATCTACCCTTCATAGGAATCTTCCATTAGTGGTAAATTTGCTAACATTCGGATAATTAGGGTGTTAAGATGTTAAGCAGCCCTGGTATGCGCTAAAGTGCACCAACATCCTATTCACACCGACTTGAGTAGTTGTATGCTTCTCATTTGTCACAGTTTCTCCAAAGTTGCTTTTTAAGTTATCTAAGAGAAAGATAGGGAACAGTTCTTACATTATTTTAAAACATAAATATATAAAATAAATAAATATAATATCAATATATTGCATTATATAATACAAATATGTACAGAATAATAAAAATTAATAACAGTCATGAGGCAAAAGGGTAATAATAACAAATACTTTTAAAAGTATCCTAAAAAACATTAAATAATATTTAAATAAAACACTTAAAAAAGTATAAAATTATATATCTAGTGACAATTCCGCCTAATTTTCCTGTTATCTACGTGACGTCATAAACATCACGCAGCCTAACCGGAAGAATACCCGACTAGTTTCGCTTCTAAACGAAGCATCTTCAGGAGGTCTTGACTTACCGAGCGCACGATCGAGACTAAACGGCCAGCGGCTAAACACGCCTTTATATAGGCCCGATCGTGACTCACTGTTCTTTGTTGTAGCTTACAATTGGTAAAGATATACGTGTTTATAGTGATAATTATATAACAATGTTATTGAATTGCTAACAGAATATTTTTAAATTATATATGGTATGTTTAGTGTTTACAAATATGAGAAATATTGAATAATATAGTAAACAATATTAGGAAACTAGTTTTAACTTAAAATTATGAAAGGGTCGCAGAGTGACGTCAACACTGGTTCGGCGGGTAGCTCGGTTCGGCCAGCAGGCGGCTTCCACGATGAAACAGTCACAGGACCTGCTTGTAGCTGCTCGGGACACGTGGGGATGACACGGTGGGTGGCGTGACTCGTAGCGTGACGTCATCCTGTGGTCCTGTGACTGTTTCATCGTGGAAGCCGCCTGCTGGCCGAACCGAGCTACCCGCCGAACCAGTGTTGACGTCACTCTGCGACCCTTTCATAATTTTAAGTTAAAACTAGTTTCCTAATATTGTTTACTATATTATTCAATATTTCTCATATTTGTAAACACTAAACATACCATATATAATTTAAAAATATTCTGTTAGCAATTCAATAACATTGTTATATAATTATCACTATAAACACGTATATCTTTACCAATTGTAAGCTACAACAAAGAACAGTGAGTCACGATCGGGCCTATATAAAGGCGTGTTTAGCCGCTGGCCGTTTAGTCTCGATCGTGCGCTCGGTAAGTCAAGACCTCCTGAAGATGCTTCGTTTAGAAGCGAAACTAGTCGGGTATTCTTCCGGTTAGGCTGCGTGATGTTTATGACGTCACGTAGATAACAGGAAAATTAGGCGGAATTGTCACTAGATATATAATTTTATACTTTTTTAAGTGTTTTATTTAAATATTATTTAATGTTTTTTAGGATACTTTTAAAAGTATTTGTTATTATTAAATATGGATTTCCGCAAAGTAACGCCTGAATCTATTCATTACAAAAGGGTAATGCTCAGCATTATGCAGCGTAAATTAAATATTGACATAGTACTTCGAATAAATATATAAAAATAATGTGAGTCAACCTTGAAAGAAAAGTACCGTGCAGTGCAATAAAATTACTTGACGCGACCAATCGGATGCGATCAGTTCTAAGCGCCAATCAATTATCAAATTGTTACGATTTTGTGTAGATGGGGTTATGAAATAAAAAAATAAAAAAAAATTAAGGGGAGAGAGGACGGAGGGTTCCACTCTCCAGGTGAGGAAGAGAAGCCTCCAGACACCTAACTACACTACCTACCTACTTTAGGATGTCGACAGATACACCAATAAAAACAATATTGAAGCGTTCAACAATTCTTTAAATATATTTATTTAAAATTAAAATTTTCACCAAAACTCATTTAAAAAAGGAATAGATACATCTAGAACACTTTCCTTAATTAGGTCGGGTTATCCGTTAGTACCAGGTACAAAGAGTAACTTAGAACATGGAAATTTGTTAGCAATCACTGGTACTAGCGAACAACAATTTACTTAAGTTATTATGTCTTAGGTTTAACTACTTAATTTACAATTTCTGTGTGCCAGCAACGTAGATCCACAAAATTTAAGTTTATTAGGAAGATATTATTCTATAGTTTAGTATATAAGTGTAGGTAAAAAAAATATAAACCAGCTTGCTCAGAAAATTCTATATAGATCTCAGGGTAAGGTCGTGAGTCGCAAAGGGTGAAAGACGAATTCCGCAAAGTAAAAAAAAGAAGAAAAGGGCGCCACCCGGTTATAGGAGACCGGGAAATTCATAAATACCGGTGCAGCGTGGAGATTCACAGCCTTGGACCGAAGACTCAGTTAAGGCGAGCAGTCCGGGATGTCAGGCAGAGCGCTGACCACAGGTACTGCTCTGGCTGTCTACCGGAGTTGGGGCTATGGTAGACGTGGGTATGGTTGGGTATTTTACCAGCCCTAACCAAGAACTCCTTTATTTTTGGGGAGGTTCGAAGGCTTTCGGAGGACGCCACGTGGATGCGTCACGAGTCCAGGAACGAAGTCACCTCCTTGTATTCGGTTAAATTGTTTCTTTTTCTCAGCCTGCAATGAACAATGGTGTGTTACTTCCGTCTTCACATAAAGAACGCGATGTATGCTCTCATCGGAGTTGGTTGCTTACCGGTAGGTCTATTTATGTTCAAGATGGTTCCTCGGGAAGGCGGACGTCGAAAGGAGCACTGCCTGGCTTCGTTTTGCAGCCCTGAAAGATCAAATGAATTTTCAAGAATTGCTATTACGTGCCACTAGGGCAGACAGACGCCTCATGATTCCTTTCTTACCTCGCTTCAGGCAGTGCGTCGATTGGGGGCTGCTTAAAGTTCCAAGCGGAAAAAGAAGTGTAACGGGCCTTTGCAGGCCTATTTATAAGTTTCGGGATCTCTCGAACCTTCCATCAGAGGGGAGGCAAAAAAAACAGATAATATTCCTCTCAATCACAAGAAAACGGATTAATACTCTGTGCAAGGGGTGCGTTCAGAACCTCACTTGATGGAACAAACAAATCGTTCCGACCCTCACAAAAAAAACCGTAACAGTACCCCCCCCCCTTAAGAATTTTTGAAGGGTACCGACAAAAATTTAGCTGGACCCCCAGCATCAACTCGAGCAAAGAAGTACAATGCCATACCTGGACCAAGGCTTCGACATAATATGGCCGTCTGAAAATAAAACAACTGCTAAAATCTCTACCTACATGTCTATCCTAATTACTGAACTCTACCAAAATATTAAGTCCCGAAACAAAATTATTACCCAAAATGTTCACACATCCTATGTGCAGACACAAACCTTAATGAAGAAAATATATTTGGTGTGAAACCTCTTCGTAGCTGAACTACTAGTCTCAAAAAAAACAACTTAAAATTATTGAACGCTTCATCAAACAAAAAAAACTAAGTTGGGCAACCCTTTGGGGCCAAATTTTCTAAAGCCCATAACTAAAAACTAAAAGACAAGGACCGAAGAGCTAATTAGAACGAGGCTATTTGAAGCAAAATTAATTTACCCTTGTCCCTCTGGACAGACCTCAATTCTTAATGTGAAGTAAACAAATAAAAGGGTGAATAATCATGCCTTACTGATACAGGTCTAAGCCATAGAAACAGCCTACATTAAGACCCATTAGTAGATACAAACAAACAAACAAAAAAATAGTCTTGGCCCTTGACAACAACATAAAAAAAATATTAAAGAAAAAAAAGTTACGGGAGAATTACCCCACGCTCCGGCGACCAGACAGGACGTTTCCCCTCCCCATAGGAAGGGCAAGTGAACTCGCTATGGCGGAAACGGGTCGCCGAGGTGCTAGGTAACAAAACCCAACAAACAAAAAAAATGGGATAAGTACCCTAGGGGGATAGACAAAGTAACAGAGAAGAAGAGGAGAAGAGAGAGCGAGAAAGAGGAAAAAAATGCCTTGGCTTCACCGGCACCCAGAAGGGGCACTGATGACAGAGTGGCCTACGGCATGGTTGCCACCTTCCAATAGGATCCACATAAAAAACTAACCTATAACTAGGATAGGTATATAGTTATTCTATATGGTAGTATACAATATAGACCTATACTTATATATGTACCAGCGGAGATGAAAGAAATAAAGCGTTGTTAACGCTTAGAAGCCACTCCGGTATGTCTGTAAAATAGTTACAAAAACTTTAAATTTCAGCTAAATTGCCAATGATAAACTATGTACCAATATGAGCACTAACTGAGTAAGATTTAATTACTAATCCCTGCAAAAGGAGGGTAAAACGACAGTTAAAATGACTGCCCACTCACCAATAAAATTAACTGGAATAAGGCCAGTTGTTAATATTGTTTATGTCTTGTCTAAAGAAAACAAAACAAACAAAAGAAGTTCCCACGTGCAACAAAAAAACAAGCCGACATGGCTAAGGAGAGTATGGAGAAGCTGTCCTATTTAACATTTTAATAATTATTATTACATAAATAATACAATATAATACACATACATAATTTCTCAACTCCCAGGGAAACAAACAAGGTTCATGAGTCACCCTCCACTCTGCTCACCTAACATTCCATCTGCTCTGACCATCCAGTATCCCCATTCATACAATAATAAAAATATGACAAAATATAGGTATAAATATATATAAGACAGTCTTTCATTCTATGTTCACCATATCCTTTTAGCCTTCCCATTCTTACATCATCTATCGCATAGAGCATTATGGGGTTCCTCATGGGAATTACCTATCACCTAGAAAATGTGAATATATACATATTTCTATACATAGACAATATTAGGTACTAAATAAGAAGATATAAGGAGTGTCTTTATCATGATGTTGACTCATCACCTTGAGTACAACGCCGTGAATAATGACAAATATACAGATGCTAGGTATGAGGCTTTTAGAAGGGGTTACCTAGTTAAACCGCCCCTGTAATAAGGCTTAATTTATAGAGTTACAATCCGCTCTGCGAAGGAAATAAGACAGATAGATAAACTATATAAATAGGTACATAATTCATAATGCCATTAGAGATGTTGACTCACTTAGCTGAGTACAACGCCCAGACATATGACAAATAACTAGTTGCTAGGTATGAGGCTTCTTATGGGGTTACCTAGTAAACCGCCCCTGAAATATATGAATATATTTAACAAATATATATATGTATATATAACATATGATAAAAAAATATTAAAGATACAGTGTTTCTCCGTACTCAACAACCAAGACCGGATAGTCTAAACGTTCAAAAGGAACATAGTACTTAAGGACTTTGTATAGGTACCAATTTGGGGAGTTAAAATATTATGGAAGTATAGAGCTAGGGATAATCTCATAAAACGAAGAAATTTAGTATCCTGAAACTAAGTTGACTCCACAGAGTGCAACTTATAATGACATCAGGAATACCAAGGTACAAAACAATGGTACAAGCAGAACATTATAGAGTGATCTGGTACCACCACAGTGAATTTAGAAGGCAACACTTTACCTATGGCGAACCCACCAAATTAATAAACACCTACACAAGTGTCCTACAACAAAAGTGTCATATCTTTAGTACAAAAATGTTTATATTCGAAGAATGTGCCCTAATACAACTCTAGGTTAGCTAATATACCCAAAGTCAGGGAAGATAAACTGTATATAATTATGACTGCCCCCTTTTTAGATCCTTAATATGCCAACTGCCTAGCCATTTACCTGAAGTACAATCCTGAAGTTCATAAACCAAGCGACTTAACTTTTTGATGATTTTACATTTATCATATTTAGGGGCCAGCTTAGCCATAAAGAATTTATTGGCATCACTAAGTGGATAGGTCCGTTTCCAAACAATATCACCTACTTGGAATTCCTCATCTCTACGACGTCGGTTATAAAATTCGCGGCTTTTTCGATGAGCCTTCTCAATAGCTTGCGAAACGGACTTAAATACTTCCGGTAAGTCGCTTAGCTTCTTAGAATAGACATCACGCGAAGTAACTACTGGAGGAGACGAAGACGAGGTACTGTCGTAATGCGAACCATCCCATACAGCTTACGGCAAAGAAGCTGTAAATAAAAAATGGTGTATGGCGTGTAGTTTCGTTGGTGGAACTGCAAACTGTATTCTTGGTAGATAAATATCCTGCAAATGATGTTCCTTGCACTCTGCACTGCACTGCTTCACTCTGCATTGAGGTAATACCAGATTGTTAATGCTGAAACTACAAACAATGCCAACAAAAATTCCATAGCCTGTACAGGAGTGAGGCAAAAGGCTAACCAGATCAGCCTGTCTATTGTTAAACCTGTAAATAAAAAAAAGAATGTGAAACACCAAAAAAAAATTACCTACATTGAACAACATCACCCTTATAAAGCAGCATCTACAAACAGCAGCCAAACCATTCATCAGCAACTTCACCAAAGAAAACTGCATAGCGGCTTCCTTCAACATAATTCAGCAAAAGCCGAACCCACGGACAACAACATCAATAAAATGAGGTGAAAACTGTATATGAACAGTGTTCAAATACTATCACTACAGGTAGTCTGTATCATCACAGCCTCCTATATCAGCATAAAATATCTGTATAGTGATAGCCCTCAACAATTACCGAAGACTGTATAGCGACAGCCTCCAATAACCAAAAGAAAGACTGTATAGTCACAGCCCTCCACAACATACAACGAAGAGATGATAACTGTATAGCAACAGCCATCAAAAATAACAAGAGAAAGCTGGATAGTCACAGCCCTCTCTATACAACGAAGAGAAAGAAAGACTGAATAGTCGCAGTCTCTTAAAATATATAAATGGTCAGCTAAAGAATGCTATAAATAAATGATATTGTTCAATGAGATATAAGACGAGACTATATAAGTACTTGTTCACAAAAAATAAACTAAGTTTCTCCTTGAAGAAAAAAATCTAGTTAGTCCGGAACACTAATAGGCAGCATTCAAAAAAAATTGTCAATTAAGAAAATAAATTTAAAATAAGGCATTATATGCATATTGACTAGAGTAAGTTTTGTCATAATTTAGAATTTAATTTGCTGGTGTTTATATTTAAAAATTAAGTTTGCATTTTGATGATACTTGGCACATAGAAATTTCACAGTTATGATGTTTACATACATGGGTACATATCTAATGGCACATTCCTTAATAATAAATTCACATATAGTAAATAGTTGTAAAATAAAATGGTGAGTGTATACAGATACATTTCAATTAAATAGTGAACGTTAGTCACATTAAATTTAAGAAAAATTGCTGTGGAAAAAAAACACAATATGCATTTAGGTATTTGTTACATATAAAAAACCTAGGAATTCATCTTTCCCTATGCAAGGCCCCTACGTTGCGGCGTCATTGTTACGATTTTGTGTAGATGGGGTTATGAAAAAAAAAAATAAAAAAAAATTAAGGGGAGAGAGGACGGAGGGTTCCACTCTCCAGGTGAGGAAGAGAAGCCTCCAGACACCTAACTACACTACCTACCTACTTTAGGATGTCGACAGATACACCAATAAAAACAATATTGAAGCGTTCAACAATTCTTTAAATATATTTATTTAAAATTAAAATTTTCACCAAAACTCATTTAAAAAAGGAATAGATACATCTAGAACACTTTCCTTAATTAGGTCGGGTTATCCGTTAGTACCAGGTACAAAGAGTAACTTAGAACATGGAAATTTGTTAGCAATCACTGGTACTAGCGAACAACAATTTACTTAAGTTATTATGTCTTAGGTTTAACTACTTAATTTACAATTTCTGTGTGCCAGCAACGTAGATCCACAAAATTTAAGTTTATTAGGAAGATATTATTCTATAGTTTAGTATATAAGTGTAGGTAAAAAAAATATAAACCAGCTTGCTCAGAAAATTCTATATAGATCTCAGGGTAAGGTCGTGAGTCGCAAAGGGTGAAAGATGAATTCCGCAAAGTAAAAAAAAGAAGAAAAGGGCGCCACCCGGTTATAGGAGACCGGGAAATTCATAAATACCGGTGCAGCGTGGAGATTCACAGCCTTGGACCGAAGACTCAGTTAAGGCGAGCAGTCCGGGATGTCAGGCAGAGCGCTGACCACAGGTACTGCTCTGGCTGTCTACCGGAGTTGGGGCTATGGTAGACGTGGGTATGGTTGGGTATTTTACCAGCCCTAACCAAGAACTCCTTTATTTTTGGGGAGGTTCGAAGGCTTTCGGAGGACGCCACGTGGATGCGTCACGAGTCCAGGAACGAAGTCGCCTCCTTGTATTCGGTTAAATTGTTTCTTTTTCTCAGCCTGCAATGAACAATGGTGTGTTACTTCCGTCTTCACATAAAGAACGCGATGTATGCTCTCATCGGAGTTGGTTGCTTACCGGTAGGTCTATTTATGTTCAAGATGGTTCCTCGGGAAGGCGGACGTCGAAAGGAGCACTGCCTGGCTTCGTTTTGCAGCCCTGAAAGATCAAATGAATTTTCAAGAATTGCTATTACGTGCCACTAGGGCAGACAGACGCCTCATGATTCCTTTCTTACCTCGCTTCAGGCAGTGCGTCGATTGGGGGCTGCTTAAAGTTCCAAGCGGAAAAAGAAGTGTAACGGGCCTTTGCAGGCCTATTTATAAGTTTCGGGATCTCTCGAACCTTCCATCAGAGGGGAGGCAAAAAAAACAGATAATATTCCTCTCAATCACAAGAAAACGGATTAATACTCTGTGCAAGGGGTGCGTTCAGAACCTCACTTGATGGAACAAACAAATCGTTCCGACCCTCACAAAAAAAACCGTAACAAAATCTAATTCAATTTGGAAATTTGGTGCGTGTTTTTTAACTTTGAACTGGATGAGTCCAATATCATAGCAGTAACTTTATGAGAGTTACATTTCTTCACAAATTTATTTGTAGATATAGTGCTTACTAGTAGTCATTATTCCTTTTTAAAATAAGTATTTCCACAGCATTTATATACGTAAGGTATACTGTTGTAGCGAGCAGCAGCTGATATAAATACCATCTTTTTCTTGCTAAATCGGGGCAAATTTTTGCTATATATCGAACTGCTATGTTTCGAAGCGCTCGTAGCGAAGTTTGCTTAGCCATTCTGAATCGATCAGCAAAGTTAAGCAACGTCCGCCGCGGTCAGGAGTTGGATGGGTGACCGCTGGTGACATTACTACTGAGCGCTTCCGTGCTTCGGAGGGCACGTTAAGCCGTCAGTCCCGGTTGTTGTCTTAGGATTGCAGTCGTTACAGCATGGTGGTAGGGCACTTTGCAATTGCCCGCCTGGCTAGCTACCACCCTCAAGTTGAAAATCTGTCGCCAAGCACCTAACGGTGTGTTCCGGCAGCTGTCCTTGAGAGCCAGTAATTCTAGGTTAGCCTGTACAACATCTTCGACCACATCATCACTTACCATCAGGTGAGATAGTGGTCAAAGGCTAACCTATCAGGCATAAAAAAAAAAAAAAACTGGAATTAACTAATATATGAGAGATTTGAAAAAAAAAACAACATAGGAACAGAAATATAAATTTAAAAAATACAAGTGTATCAAAAATATTTTCAGTAATATGCAGTAATATAGTGAAAATATTGAAAGAATTAAAATTAAACGACAACCACCACGATTATAATAAAATAAAAATAAAATAGCGATCTTTTTTTTTAGATTAGAAAAGAGAAATAAAAAATCCTATTCAGGCAATTTTTTGCGTTTTTATAATAAAATTCCTAACGATACTACAGTTCTCACAGAAGGCAAATTCAAACTGCATGTAGAAAATATTTTAATTAGAAAAACAATAAGTGACTAAATATAGGGCAAATGCTTGGGACAATTTCATCTTTGCCAAGCAACCGTCAGTCACCTACTAATTATCACAAAATAATTTACATTTAATATAAATAAAAATCATGATTAATTTAAAATTACCTAAATTTTTATGTGCTTCTCGGAAATCAGAGGCTCACTTGATGTTACTTAAGCGGTTACCTCTGCCTGTAACACATGCATTTCATCACAAGTGAAAAGGCACTGCGCCGGTCACCCTGAGACACAGTTCTTGAGTCTCAAGTGCCTGTAATTATACTGGCTCACAAGGATTAATGCCAAAACACACTGTTAGGCAGCCAGGCGAGCATTCGCAAAACGCACTCCCATCCCAATGTGAAGCTTAAACTGACAAGAGGATCCAACCTTTTTTTTTTTTGTACGTGGGGAAATGCTGTTACGCATTCCCGCCTACTGGGGGAGCAGACGGGGTATGACGGACTCGGCAAAAGGCGCCCATACCGTCTAAAACCCCACGGTGTTCCAGCGTCTTCGACTGATGACGGGGGGCGCGGGACCGCTAGTATTCTACCGCAGCCCCCGTCGACGCCGCTGCCCGCTGTAAAGTGGTGGGCTCTCCTCGGTGAGGGGTGTTAATAGGAACACCCCTACCCCTCGTGTGATGCCCCCCGAACACGGAGGGGGCGTCAACATCGCGAGAGGACCTATCTCTGAGGGGTGCCGGATGCCCCCGCATCCGACGGCCCAGGCCCTCTCAGCGGAGATGGAGTGCGGGCTCGGTTAGCCCGCCTCCGTGTCCGCGCTCTCCGGAGCGGAAGAGAGAGAGGGTCTCTCTCTCTCTCCCGCTCCGCCGCCTCCCTCTGCGAGACAATAACTTCGCAGAAGGAGGCTGCTGCCTCCCAACATCTCTCATTGGCAACCATCCCGGCGAGGATGGTTGGCAATGAGAGGTCCGTCCCAATGACCGCGACCAGAGCCTGTCGCGGTCATTGGGACTAGCGTGTCGTCGGCGTAACAAACCAGAGAGGATCCAACCTTGTTACAAGTTAATTTAAGATGAAGAACATTTAAAAACAATAGCCACGAGTTTCTTGCTCGTTCTTCTTGCAGTGGCTTTATGCCCTTTTTGCTGAACGCGGCAGTAAAATATTTTTAAAGTAACATTTTGTGATTGAACTTCTTAAGAGCGCCGTACGCGTCAAAATTTAACAAATGATTTTGTATTAAAGACACGCTTTAACTTAACACGCTTTCGAAGCAGTGTTAACCGCGTATTTTTGCCTTTAATAATAGAAAACACTATAAGTTATTTATCTTTTACTAGATTCAATAGGAGGCTACGAACAATAAATACTAAATAATATACATATCAATGATACAAATGCTCTATATATATATATATATTTATATATATATATATATATATACAAATGACAGAATACTAGTCGCAAAAATGAATATATCAACAAAAGTTAATGAATAGGAGAAACACAATTACTACTTCGTAAGGAGTAGGGCTTTTGTTTAAATTAAGTATCTGCTCCGAGTTAGTCTATATTCGGAACAATTGGACTTCGATAAAACAAAGGTAATACCTATTAGAACTGCTGAACGTTAGTTGAGTATTTATATATGTGATTATATATGTGAGTCTAATTCAACTTTTCAGAATTATTAATTAACTGTTGTTACTGATTCTATATTTGGTAATATGACACTTACTGTCTTGCATTTTCACTTACTGTTTACCACATTTTATAACCGAGATTTTAGTATAGTGGTAAGTTTGCTAATGCTCGTCTGGCTAGCCATCACACTTAAGTAGAAAATTCATCAGTAAGCATCTAACGTTGTCTTTGAGAAACAAACCAGCTGTCTTTGAGAGCCAGATGCCGTTGTTAAGAGGCCGCTGAAGAGAAGCTCCCACAGAAAAATAGGTATTTTAACAAAATGATGCTGTCTCGCCGCTAAACGCCGGCCTCGCACTCCGCGCCCCGCACCGTCGTCAAATCCCATAAACATATAATATGTATAGGTACTACAGTACAGAGTCGTCCAGTCGAGTCATTATTGAATTCTCTTTGCACCCGCGCCGCGCCGCGTAGCGCCGCCGCTCCACGCCGCTGCACCGCCGCGCCGCCGCGTCGCCGTTCCACGCTGCACCGCCGCCCGCGCGCTGCTGGTTACTTTTACTTCTCGTCGACTTCAGTTAAATTTTTTAACCAAAAACTGGACCCCACTTCACCAGAAGTGTGAAATATTTTGTTGAAGTCGGTACCAAGATAGTTGAAAAGTACCAGTTCAATAATCAATAGCAATATTGTGCGCATGGTACCGACTTCAACAAGTTATTTCACACATTTAGGTGTTGAATTCAGTTCCATTATTGGATTTAAAATAAACTGTCTTTTTATAGTGACCCTTGCTACTTACGGGATCGATTGGCATTCATTGTCAACGACTACATCATCAAGATAGGTAAATATTTTTCAGTTACTGGAATGTAACTCAAAAATGGCTTAACCGATTTTGATGAAATTTTAATGGGACCAAACGACAAGCATAAGATTTAAAACAAAAATATTTTTTAAAATCGGTTAACCCAGTTAAAATTTCTGAGGTAACAAACATAAAATAAATACAGACGAATTGAGAACCTCTTTCCATTTTGGAAGTCGGTTATTGTATTTCGGTGTGACTTAGTTATTATATTTTTTAGTGTACTATTATTTCATTGTTTTATTTGCCTTCCTTTTGATATGAAACCTTAACAATTCATAAAAAACACATAGTGTTTTCATGTTTTAATTGATTACAAATATAATTGAATTATGGTCCCAGAGTATAATATATTAAAAAAATACATAGACAAATGTCATTTGCACGTCATTTAATGTACTTACCTGAGTACTTGATAGGGCAAGAGTTACTATCCATCCACCTTCCAGATTTCCTTAACATTATTATAGTTCAGCGGTTTTCTTAGTTACTCCCAACCCAGCAGTGTAACGACTACCTATCTTGATAATTTCACTGTTGACGGTGCCACACCCCAATCGGTGTCTTCCGGTCCGATCCCATGAAAATATACCACATGTTATCAGTTATATTTTCTATTATTCATATTTTCCGTTCTGATCCCACTTATTATTTAAAGTGGGATTTAACTAATTTCCAAAGTACCAGAAGGGCAGAAGTTTAAAGAAATCATATCTACTACGCTGTATACATATGATTTCTTTTGTTTTTTCTTCTTTGTAAACATACTAGAAAATAAACTTATGGTTCTCATCTTTTTAGTTTATCAACTGAATAATCCAAACTGAACAAACGATGTTGGTCTCACGATTATTATTATAAATAATAATACTTTTACATTAAGAAAATACTGTAAAATTGTTTGTTGGTCCTTAGAAAAAAATAAAGACGAAGGTGATCATTTGCTTTTTACAATCGTCCTGTAATTATTACGCTTACAAGCTACTAACGTATATAAAGTACTTGTCAACAATACTAAATTGAAAGCATAAAAAACCTGTACCTTGAAAAAGGTCACATCGGAGAAGACTGCTGTTATAATATCGAGGAGTTACCAGAAACTCGCAGAAGTACAAGACCTTAATGGCTACATGGTGACTCAATGGCTAGAAGACTAAAGTTTCGTAAACATATTGTGTACTATATAAGGAACATCATCGAACATTTTATGGAATGCTGGCATTTTAAATTATATAGTAACATTATTAAAATGCACCACAATAAATACCAGCTTTGTTAAATTATTTAGAAAAAGATCCCAACTTAAATATATTACTTAACAATCAATATAAAACAAGGCAATAATCACTGAAGCGTAGTTTCACAAAATAATTTGAAGAAATAAATGAATTTACCATGTTACAGATCAACTGCAAAAAGCTGAAATCACAGTTGGTTTTTTTGGAAAAGTTTTGCATATTTTAATGTTGTTGATTACTTATTGTCTTACTTTGTAGTCTGAATTGTTACTCTTAGGCAAACTCGTTTTATTGTTTATTTTGGAAGCTATTGACATCTTTAAATAATATTTCGTAGATATAATCTACTATATGGCATGCTCTATAATATCTATACTGTTTATATATTTTACTAGCTTTCCGGGCGCGGCTCCGCCCGCGCGTATGTCGGTTATCGCGCGAAAACATTAACCTCTTTTTGCGCAGTCGGATAAAAACTATCCTATGTTTTTTCCCGGGTCTCAAACTATCTCCATACCAAATTTCATTCAAATCGGTCCAGTAGTTTTGGCGTGAAAGCGTAACAGACAGACCAGACAGACAGACAGACAGACAGACAGAGTTACTTTCGCATTTATAATATTAGTACTGATTACAAATTTTACATAAAATTGCTTGTTTGTTAATTATATGCTTTCTTCTAAGGTAAATTGGCTGAAGGTTTAAAAAATTATATACGTATGACCTGCGGATATACAGCCAACTGTATGAACAATTTTAATATAATATTGTTTTTATACTGTTAGATGGAAAAAGCATTAGCTACTGGCAAGATTCGAGCCTGCAACTACAGGTGCCTGTGATCGTGAGATCCGATCCCAGTCCTAATTATATATTTTTTCCATCAAACATTATTTTTATATTCTCGCTAAGCATGCGTAAATGGTTATAAAAATATACCCATATTGTTTGTATATAGTTATTTTCCTAATGTTGATTGTTAGTTTCGATGTCTTAGTTGAACTTTTACAATAAAGAGTGATATCGTTTTAAAGCAGCTTGTTTTATTCTTATGTAAGTACATTTAAAAATAAAAGAAAGAAGTAACTCAAAGTATTTTTTAAGGAAAAATAGCAGATAATGATTTTTATGTTTTAGTTATCGAATCAGCCACATTTATGTATGTACATATACTGATTATTTACTGATGAACTTAAGTTAATATAATTTAAGTGAGTTCTCTGCGTGAGTTTCATAACTTATAATCACAACTTATCTAATAGCTAATAATATATTTTATAAATATGTTTTTCCGTAACAAGATTTACAGTATGAAACTCCTATGAACTTCTGCTCTCCTGGTAACTTGCGTATTCTTATATTGGTATGTGTACCAATGTGTGTTGTCGTGTTAAGCATAGTTTCATAAATTTCTTCCTTTATTGATAACGTACCCAAGCTATAACTATTATCAGTCTGGACCATGAAACAATGAAACTATGAAACTAAAAGTGGGATCAGACCAGAACGAAAAATTTATATTGTATTTGTATTGTATTTATATTTGTATTGTCTTGCAATTTTATATTGTAAATGAACGGTGTGGGATCCGATTGTGGTATCAGACCGGAATACACAAATCATTTCCGTAAGTGGCAGGGCTAACTTTTTTTTTAACATAATACCTATAATGAAACCTAAAAAATGAAAAATAATTTGTCGAAGTCACCATGACCACAGTATGGAGATCATACTTTCAAACTGTCAAGGTACCGACTTTGACTAGTTATTTCAGACTTTTTGGTATTAGAAGTCGGTTTAATTTTTGTTCGTTTTTTATTGTGTGATGAATCCATTTTATAAAAAAACATGTTTTATGTGTATCGAAGAACAAATATCCTGTACTTACTTACTTTAGAGACTTTACTAGATTTGCTACAAAATGTGCTGTGACATTTAATTTACATTATATAATATCTACAACGTCGGCTCAATCAATGTTCGTCATAATGTAAGCTAAGATTTCACGACAAAGATATACTTAGAAGGATAGGTAAAAATATGAAATTTATTAATAGGTAAAAACTGATGTGTGAACATGTTTTTATATTTATATATTGGGTTATGTACGTCTATAATATATTTTTTAGTTTCGATAATTCAAATGTAATATTCAGAAAACAATAATATTCGTAGAATCGAAATATCTACACCATCGATTTTTTCCCATCACTCACCATCCAACATATCGAAAATGCATATTGACATCACTAATGCAAGTACCTCTACCTAACTACTATGATTTATTCTGTGCAGCTACCCTGCCCCCCGAACAGAATTGTGCGATAAGGACAATTGCAGCTTCTTCAAGTTTTGACTTAGAATTTCCGCATAATTTGAGTTCTGGGAGAAAACTTTTCTCCTATAGTAAACATTAATCAAATCCAAAAAATTTGGTCTTATTTTATAACTGACAGAACAAACGATGTTTATAGGTTTTCCTTTTTCTTTATTTATCATTATTTTTCATATAAACAATTCACAAACTAGAGATACATTTTTTGAGAAAAAATCGGTATTTAAAAACCCATTAATTCAAATTCCTATAATATAATGATAAAAAGCAAAACTTACAAACCTCAATATTGATAATACCTGTAACCTTTCCAAAAATCATCAAAATTGGTGATTGTTTAGGGGGGTAGAAACACTTTCTCTTTTTGTATGAAAATTCGACACTTCCTTCTCGTCTTAAGTTAATCCTATTCAACTTCATCATCACATAACATCAGGTGATATTATGGTCATGGTTGGCCTATCAGTTTTTAAAAAAGGTTTACGATAGTCCGATACAATTAGTATTGATAAAAAATATTAGCAAGGGAGAGATCTCGTGAGGTGCTAGGCGCGTACGGCAAAAAAATACCACAAGGTGGCCAACACCGTTATCTGAAGAATTGACATTGTATATCGCGACGCTTGCCAAGCGTGGGAATCATGGCAAACCCGGAAAAAACGGGTAACGAGTAACGAGTATTTTGTGCCAAAGTCGACTTCTTCCAGCTTTTGATGACTGTAGGGGTCAAACTCGGTGGACTTCTATTAGCCATTGAAAAATGTACCATTGTCATTGTTGGAACCAGCATATCAGATTATATGTATACCATCATAGTATAGTACTTAAAATTGTATTAGTTTCAAATCAAAACGATAAGATAGGGCTAAAAGTATATGAAAATGGAGGGAGTAAAGGTTATTCGTTTAGATACTCCTACAATGTCCCCAATGTGACTCAGGAGGCTTAATAATTCAAGCACAACCAATAAAATTTTGTTCTAGTTGTTTTTAATGTCGAAGGTACTTGTTTTTGAAACCCAATGTAATTTTCTACCACAAGCGACATGACAGGAGCATAGAACAAATTTCAATTAGTGTTATAGCGATAACAGGAAATTAAGTTTGCCCCGTGGTGTTTTATTAAGTTTGCTTACTTAATTAAATTTATCTTACGTTAACTTTAATTAAATTGGTTTTGATTTTACAATTTGATGCAAAGACAAGAAGTAGGTCGAGTAGGCCACGAGTGTATCTAAAAAGAAAATATTTTCACTAGATATTTGCATAATGGCAGGACTTTTTGTGACTGCCCGCATAGTTAGCAAGTAACCACCTTTTCTTACTTACTTGATAGACGAGCTGATTTCCACAGCAATGCCGTCTGCAAGCGGCTCAACCACGGCTATTGACCACCCTTAAGAAATTCTTCTTACCTACCTGTCACCAAGAATCTAATGTGTATTCCGGCATCTCTCCTTTAGAGCCAGTAATTCTAGGTTTAGATTGTTAACGCCTTCGACCACATCACCACTAACCGTCAGATGACATTGTATTCAAAGGTTAATCTATACGATGAATTAATGAAAATCAACTTAATATAAATTTTGTAAACAGTAACTAAGTAACAAGCTAAACGTTGAACATTCTCAAAAAAGGTCAGTTAAATTACGCGTGAGTCTTAATTTTTTAACCTAAATAGTAAGTCGGAACCAACCCATCTACTAAATATATCTTCTATACTGTAGTAATAAAAAAAAGTCCTCTAAATATATTTATTATACCTGCCACAGTACCTTTTTGAAAGTTCGTTGACTTTCAAAATGTTTTATATAAGATTGAAATAAAAGTAATGAGAAAAACCACCTAGGCACTTGTAATTTCTTACCAATCTACATGAGTCTATTTCAAGAAAAAGGTATTCGTATCAACTTCGGAGAAGGGCAGATGTTTATTAACACCCACATTTTGTCCGTTATATTTAGGTTCTATGTAAGGTAAAGTTTCTTTATTCAAAATTGTTTCTACGAATTTCTTGTCAGTGTATAAAGTTTCGTAATTAGTTTGTAATGTTTTAGTGAAAATATGAACCAAAGTCAAAGTTAAAATCATTCATCTAATTTAAGCGTCCACGACGCTCTTCTGAAGGTCAATGATACATTTTAATATTGAAATATTCGACATAGTTCTGCCACGTTCAGAAAAAATAAATAGAGCTACAGAATACCGGGCAAGAAACTCGGAGACGCATCGCTATTTTATCTTTATTACTACTATTGTCATCGTGTTTGTCACTGTTGAATTTAAATTTACTGTTTTTTTTACGAATATATTTAATATTTTCTAATAAATAGGTAAAGTTAAAATATTAATTTATTTAAAAAGGTCAGTTTGTCTATATCTCATCAAAAGCTCATCCCAACAATACATCATACGACATAATATGCCTACTGTGGAAGTGCGCGAAATATACTGCCTAGCAGTAGGTACTACGTCTTCTAGTTGTCTTATCTTACGAACTGCATATGCGGCAGAACTAAGTCTCCCAGATAGATCATGTATGCATGTTTATCCCACCATATAGTTGATTCCATTATGATTCTCAAGAAGACTGTCGCATTGTCAACAGAGAGTTTATTTAAGTGAAGCTTAATGTGTGGTTCAATATAAGTAATGGTAAACAAAACTAAATATTTGACTACAATCAATTATTTGCAGTGAACCATATAATATCTACTTTAAAATCAGAGGCAAATTATACAATATCACAGAAATATTTGATGATGTAAGGCAGATCATCAATATACTTTAGAAACAGTCCTAAAATGTATTCTTGTGGTATTCCTATATAAAAAGATGCGGAAGAAGTATTACCACTTATTTCAACCTTTTGTGGCCTATTTGACAGATTAGACTCTATTCGAATATAGCTTGGAAAGATCACAAAATACGCCAATGGGATTATGTGAACTCGGTTAGGCTTCAAGTATATCTGACATCATTTGAACACCTGCATCTGTTGTGGATATATTCTTTGTGAAAAATTAAATTGGGTTGAATATTGATAAGCTTTACTTTTTTCCAATATTTTACTCAGAACAGTAAGAATAGAAATCAGCCCACAATTGGAAGGTTATCGTGTATCTGAAAGAATAGTTCGGTGTTTTGCAAGGAAAAATTATGTCTTAGTACCTAGACCTAAATAATCTACGAATTTCTTTTTGAGAGCCAGTGATTCTATGTTAGCCTGAACAACATCTTCGACCACATCATCACTTACCATCAGGTGAGATAGTGGTTTATTTTTTTTGTGCCTGATAGGTTTGCCTTTGACCACTATCTCACCTGACGGTAAGAGATGATGTGGTCGGAGGTGTTGTTTAGGCTAACCTAGAATTACTGGTTCTCAATTTTAAGAGTCATATATATCATTAATTTATTTTGCTGCTTATAGTGCCTTCGAAACTTACAACAAAATATATTACTTAGTTTAATTATAGTTAACTAACTTTAAAGTAATTTACCCATAGTGACTAAACACACCAAAGTAATCTCCCACGCTATCAAATAGTTATCAACAGAAGTAAATCTTAGTTTGCACGAGCAATCAACATATAAATAACTTGAACAATCCCGTCGCGGTTCCTGCAAACCTGACCGTAAATCACAACTATTGTTAAGCAATAAATGCTGAATCGAGCACAAGGGATGTTTGATTAAGGTTTATCTTGGTTAATTTACGATTATTGAGGATCTGTTTTGTGGTTACCTGCACATACGTGGGAAAGATTCGTTAGCAATCATGTAATTTGTGTGTTTCGTTCACTTAACGAATCTTAATACGTATGAATATGTACATAAATAGGGGTATAAGAAAGGCGTAAGAAATAAGGGTGGAATATGAAAGGTGTTAGTACTCAAATGCCAGAAGAGAATATTGAAATTCTGTTAGATGGAAAAATTATTGGCTCATGGCGGGATTTAAGCCCAAGACTACTAAGTAACAGGCAATGGAAGAGAGTAGGAGATGAGTAAATGTTAAGAAGACTCTAACTTATAATGGGAGTACATGGGGATGACATGAAGAGCAGATATAATTACGATGTGGTGAAAGGAGTTTATTATTAATTGACCGGCTAGGCCATCAGTCGTAGAATGTCCCTTTATTCCAAAATTATAGTTTCTCTATAGTAGTGGTCAGTTTTGAGCGTGCACTTTATAATTTTCTATCACTACATTAATTAAACAAGGGTGAATCTGTTACTCATTCATATTTAGGGTTCCGCACCCAAAGGGCAAACGGAGCTCTATTAAAGAGAATTTACTGTCAGTTCGTCCGTCCGTATGTCTCTAGCTCGTAAACGGAATGAATTACAAGCATTGATATAGTTTGAATAGTATCTTGATTCAAAAATGAATGTTGGACTAGAAACTCCAGTAAATTAATTTTCATAAGGGCTACATTAAAAAGTATGCATAGCTAGAAAAAAATTTGCTTACCTTTGCATGTGGGGTGGGGATCATCGACTAGATTTCATCGAGTAGAATACGAATATATTCTATACTTTTTTACCTAATAAATCATTATCTGTTCAATTTCAAATTTTGATTTTGTTAGGAACTGGAACTTCGAAATATTATGTAGCATATCCTCTTTTAAAGCAACAAATATCTACTAAAAACGCCTACTTATTAGTATAGCTTTTAAGAATAGTACTTTTTATTTTTCTAACGGCTTACGGAACCTTGAAAGAGCGGAGCACAAAACGCACTGGGCATTTTTTTCTTTATTGTTTTTGTCACTAAAGACAAGTTCGGTAAACCTATACATAAATAAATAAAGAAGCATTTAAAGTACCTCATTAATGAACTTTGCGCTTGTTTGAGTATTTCCGATTGAACAACGCTCTCAGTGGAACAAATGATAAATTTTTTGCAAAGTGCTACAAATACTTTTCGCCTGAAACAGTTTCACAATAATGTTGTGGCAAATTTTTGACCTTTTCCCATTTCAATTTAAAAGTTATGTAACAGTGAAATGGAAAGATAAATCTAAAATCACCAGTGTTATTTCGCGGTTGGCTGAGTTACGGTTTCACGATTTAATTGGCTGGACCAAATCTAGTAGATAAATTGATAGAAATCGGAAACTAACGTCCGTGCGCTGAAATGTGGTGGACAAACTGACAGATTTTTGGAAACAGGCCATGTGCAAACGTACAGTAACCTAGCTCAAAATACTTTCAATGAATATAGTGAAAAAGTGTTTGTCAGTGTTCACATATAGTATTTTTACACCTTAACTTGAAATTGTAGAAAAATTTTAGAAGCTTCACTTTTTAAAAAAGCAAAAGTATAGATACTAAGCCATGAATTTCTATTTTCGAATCTGGCAATGCCATGTATTGTATTTACAAAATTGTAGTGCGTGTTTATCATATGCATAAAACAGGTATCCAATCCCGCAGTGACAGGGAGACCATTACTAAAGTCTCGAATCTAATCAATTCTTGTCGTCGTCGGTGAGTAATTGAATTTCGAACTTAGCTACAACGGACATCAACGTTGTTTGTTTAACATAGTATAGCTTTTAGTAAAATCTTGACAAATAAAATAAGCACTAAAATACACCCACGACGGCCAAATTAAAGGAGGTGCCGCAAAACTCCCTGCGTTCCCATTAAGTAGAATTGGCAAAAAGCGACGGAACAGGAATGTAAACACTTAAAACTTTGCTCCGTGCCGAGTTTCACCGCTCCGTAGTAATAGAGGGCGCTGCTGGCAAACAAAAGCACGCCGAGTTTTAGTTTGGCCCGCCATTTTGTCTGTTCTTCGTTTTAACCGCTTTCTGAAATTCGTGGGCAAAATGGAACAGGCGTATGGAAGATGAATATGTATTGCTGAATTGACGCGCGGACATCAGCTACGTACTCGAATATTTTCGCAGCGTTCTTTATGTTCGGAACTATCTTTGTTCGACAATTATTGCTCGGTGGGCTTGCTGTTTATTCCTGTTTATTTCTTCGTGCTATTTAATTGATTAGGTCAGATACAAAAATAAAGAGGCTTCTTTATATATTTCTTCTTAGATTTCGTAAAAGGTAAATAATGAGAAAATGCACGCATCGTGCCGTTATCGTCCATTTATGAATAAAAAATATTGTAACTAATATCTTTGATGCACATGAATGAGCAGCATGCTACTACTTATGTTGTTTGGGATAGGCGTTGCTTCTCATTAGGCTCCTTAGCATTTTTACGCTTAGAAATACATATAGAAATTGCAATATAACATTCTATATAAATGATATATGAAAACATTTGCAAATTGGGTTGACATTAAACAGGCACCTGGCCATAAAATCGAAGCGAAACTTTTCAATAATCATGTCCATGTCTTGTCTTGGGTCTCGTTAGCAAAACACTTTTTTAATGTATTTAAGTTGTGTTTTCTTTTGTGTTCTTAGCAAAGACATAATATTGTACTAATCTCACATGAGTGATAAGGGCAGGAAGATGACGGGAACAGAGAACGTGTAAATCACTTTGCACAATGGACAGTTACCGGCTTCTGGTTTCTAGTTAAACCGGGGTTAGGTAAATTGTGCCATTAAAGACTGTGTAGCATGAAGGCAATAGAAGCACTTAGACACAATGGGTTGTACAGCTACAAACGGGACTGAGATGTCTACTTAGATTTACCTCTGGAAACCGAGGTAAAGTTTAGATCTACTGTTAAATGGAATACAATTGATTGCTCGCAGTTAAGCTTTATGTTGGTAAGTGCTCTATTCCAGTTGATTTAGTTTCAAAAAAAACCCTTTGGTATATTATAATATACTAGTATCAATTTACGTATATTTACAAAATATAATAGGCGTTTGTCACCATAGACATTTAAGGGTGTTGCCGTACTTTAAATTTGCCATGTTATTGTCTTTTAGGAAATGTAAAATTGGGCAGATGGCTGTAGCAAAGGAAAAATATATATCTAAGAAAATATCTCCAGTAGAATTTGGCAGTAAATCTGCATAAACTATAAAACTACCCATAAACAGATATATGACTATTTTACTACCGTGATAATACAAATTATTTCAATGTCCACGCTGCCGTCACATGTTATAAAAATCAAACCAAATGGTTTTCTTTTTTTATTTTATTTCATTTTTTAATCCAATAATTTCAAAATCTGTTAGAAAGATTGACATTCTTCAATAGCAAATTCTTAAAAAAATTAATCGTTCATAGTATATAGTAACTAACACGATATTGGTGAAACATATCAAAAAGCATACACATATATTTCTGTTATAAATATATAGAATGCGTTGACGTATCGACTTTATTGGTTATATATATTGACACGCTTTCAATTGGAAAAGCCACGTAAACATAACGTCAAAATTATCAAGCTTTACGCTTGGAGAATTAACAAACGAAAAGTAACAAACCTAGATACAGCTCTAACGGCTTACTATGCATATGGTTTCTCATGAATCAGCTACGGCATTTTACTTTGGGAAAACATTGTAAAATGCCACAGATATCTGTAACAACCCAAAAAAAGTTCATTGGTATTTTATGAAATATAAAGCTTGCCGAAAAACTACAAAAATTTCATATGCCCTACATCATCAGAGTCAAAATATATCACGGGCATTTCTATACATATTAGAAAATTGTAAGTTTGTAAAAAGATATTCCCAACACTAACTAATCGCTTAAAATATCAGATTAAAAATAACCAACACGGTCTAATTAAAAGCATGATCTGATTATGTCTACCTCTAGACTAGAAATGCATAGTTCAGGACCAAACGCAATGTTCGCTAAAATATTATACTGTAAATTACCTGTTCAAATCAAAAGTATAGGTAAAGTACACACATTCCTCAGAGTTCTTAAAAATATACTGCTCGAAGAGTGCTACTATAATAGTCTAGAAGAGTTTTTAAGCTCCGATTACAGAATAGATCATCCCAGTTCACTACATGTTGCTATACCCTATCAGGGTCATTATTTACCATTCCACCTAATTTTGGTTTGTTTGTGTAACTTATGTAATGTGTGTAACTTGTGTAACTTTGTATGTACCTAATAATCGCAATAAATGATTAATTATTGAGACCTTTTAAGAGTTTTACAAGACCTTTTTGGATTAAAAAACTAAATAATTTTACAATCAATAAATATTTAAAAGGTTATCGAACTTTATATCTCATAAATTAAAAATAAAACATATCCATATTGCTAAGTAATTGAATGCTAAGTAATTCGTCTCCTCCCTATTTACTTATAATATCATAACTTAAATCACAATCCCTATAATTAAGTAAACACCAATTCAATCAATATAAATTTAGGTGACATACATGAACACGCGTTCAACATCATCAACTCCTAGACTATACACCTTCTTTGGTTCCATTAGCGGAGGTATACTTCATTCGTATTATTTGAATATATGTTTAGCACTTAAGCCTGCTCTAAAATTCAGATTATTTCAAGTTATTTGAAGGTCAGAGGGTAAGTCTAGACCAAATATCAAGAATTTGTAAGTCTAGGCCGCTTTAGTAGTTAGTTGACGCGAGAGATGTTCTTTAAGATAATAGGTTAACTTTACGTACTGTTCCAAATTAGGATTGGAATACTATTATATTAGTTATTTTGTTTGCGTTTGAAAATATGAGGTCTTCTATGGAAATCGTTCTTTATGGATCCAAAAGTTCTATTGATTATTGAAATATGATTTAAGACGAATCAATTTCTGTTCAGTGGTCTAAATGTTTCATTAATTTTTATATAATCAATAGAACTTATGGTCTATTGATTATTCTTTACGTTTTTTTAATTGTAATAATTGTTCTATCATCTCCCGTGGGGTGCCGAAGAATATAATCTGCAACGGTGTGGAATCTCTGAGGGGTATAAGCTGGCTCAGGGGAGCTGCTCATTGTCGTGGTGGTACGGGATGATATTGGATGATGCAGGAACCGTACAAATCAGGAATAAGGTTCGCCTGAAAATAGGAACACAATGAAAATGAAGATAACTTTAATTTATAAATTTTACTTACAAATAAACAAGAAGAAATAAAAGTAAAACTTTCTATATTATATGTAGGTAAATATTCAAAATAGGTAAGTAACAAATTCTGCTCAAAATGAGAGGTCAAGTAGGAAGAAGTCAAATTAAGTGCGAGTTGTCGTGATTTTGAGTGTAAATGAAGAATGGGAGTATTAAGGCCCTTGGGTACGTCAAATTCGTACTTTCTAAAGCGAACTCCTCCGTAACCGCTGAAGTTGAAGACTTGAAAAAAAAATATTTTATAGATGAATTCAAGTACAATATTTGCAACATATGATTTTACGGTATTACTATTACTTTTGCCTTAAAAAAAATTCAAACTACATACTATTTCTTGACTTATATGGCGAACTCCTTCTAAACGGCTACGATTTTTGAAAAATAAATTGTACCATTAAATTTCTAGATTGTTATACTACAATTATAACATAGCATTTGTAAATCCATTGATATTTTCCTAAGAAAATGTCGAATTATTCAGATTCAGAACGCTTGCGGTTCCGAGGTGCTCTGCGCGGACGCGGCCGGCAGTGTTGCGCAAGCGTTGGCACGGGGAGGCTGTGTCGCTCGTAGCTCCGCTCGCGCTTTCGACTGATAACGATCTTGTCTTTGTATTAGTGCATTGACACGCGAGATTCGTAGCTGTGTGCGTGCAATGATTCGCTCGCTGCAGAGGGCCAACTTGATTGCGACGTGAAGTATGCGCGGTGACGCTTTATTATTGGTATTTTGTAGACAAATTTTATTCGAATTGTCTCACATATGAAAAGAATCAAAACTTGAAATTGACAATGTTGTGGGTAAATTACAATGGGCGGCCTTATCAATAAGATCAATGAAAAGTTTTATAATATATGTACAAAATTAATTAGTAATGTCTATAACGCTCTCATGTTATAACTGGTTAACTAAACATAATATATTTTTTTATATTATGGTAAATAGTTTCCGGCTTTAGTAGTTTGTAGGGTACAAAATGGTTCTCTACTACATTTAGAGTTTGTATGGGGCTACATACATCTTTTGGAGTTCTAAGGTTTTCTTGATAATTGTATTAGGTGTTTTGATATAGGTTAATTAATACTACATAAAGATAACGTCTGCCAAGTGAAGATGGTTAACGTATCTCGAAAATAGTGAGAGATAGGTAAGGGAGATTAGCACCGTGGGGTGCCGGGTTAGAATTGCACCTCCCCATATAATCCCGTGGGTGTCGTAAGAGGCGATTAAGGGAAAACTACTGGAAGGTGGGCAGCCACGTGGGGTGCCGGGTTAGAATTGCACCTCCTCATATCATCCCGTGGGTAGAAGCGTCTAAGGGAAAACTACTTAAAGGGGGGCAGCAGCGCCTTCTAAAGAACTGCCAACTTACATTGCGATCCCCAAGACGCCTGCCAAGTGTGGGGATTATGGCAAATACCCCCTTAAAAAGTGAAGCTGTGTTCAGCAGTGGACGAACTGACTGTTACAGTTACAGTACTGAAAATCGATATATAGGTTTTTCTGGACGTCCTTATTCCAAATTTGTAATTTATTTTTAGATGACGTCTGCCAAGTGAAAAATGTTAGTCCGATATGGCTGAAAATCGATATCTAGGTTGTGCTGTGCGTCATTATTCCGAATTTGGAATGTATATTCCGATGACGTCTGCCAAGTGAATAAAGTTACCTAGATTTGGCTGAAATTCAAAATCTAGGTAGTTCTAGACGTCTTTATTCCGAATTTGGAAATTATTTTTCTATGACGTCTGCCAAGTGAAGAAAGTTACCTAGATTTGGCTGAAATTCAAAATCTAGGTAGTTCTAGACGTCTTTATTCCGAATTTGGTATTTATTTTTCGATGACGTCTGCCAATTGAAGAAAGTTACTCCGATTTGGCTGAAATTCAAAATCTAGGTAGTTCTAGACGTCTTTATTCCGAATTTGGTATTTATTTTTCAATGACGTCTGCCAAGTGAAGTTACTCCGATTTGGCTGAAATTCAAACTCTAAGTAGTTCTGGACGTCTTTATTCCGAATTTTGAACGTATTTTTCTATGACGTCTGCCAAGTGTGGAAAGTTACTCCAATTTGGATGAAATTCAAAATCTAGGTAGTTCTGGACGTCTTTATTCCGAATTTGGAATGTATTTTACGATGACGTCTGCCAAGTAAAAAAAGTTGCTCCGATTTAGCTAATAATCGAAATCAAGGTTTTTGAAATTATTTTTTCGACGACATCTGCCAAGTGAAGAAAGTAACTCTGATTTAGCTGAAATTGAAAATCTAGGTTGTTCTGGACATCGTCATTCTGAATTAAGAATTAATTTTTTGAAGACGTCTGCCAGGTGAAAAAAGTTACTCCTATTTGGCTGAAAATCGATATCTAGGTTTTTCTGGACGTTTTTGTTCAATATTTGGCATACATTTTTCGACATCTGCTAGGTGAGAGAAGTCACTCCAATTTGGCTAACATTCAAAATCTAGGTAGTTCTGGACGTTTTTATTCCGAATTTGGAATTTATTTTTCGATGACGTCTGCAATGGGAAGTAAGTTACTCTGAATTGGCTGAAAATCAATATCTAAGTTTTTCTGGACGTCCTTATTCCAAATTAGGAATTTATATTCCGATACCGTCTGCCAAATGAAAAAGTTCCTCCGATTTTGCTGAAAATCGATATCTAGGTTGTGCTGTGCGTCATTATTCCGAATTTGGAATAATTTTATCTATGTCGTCTGCCAAGTGAAGAAAAATACTCAGAATTGACTAAAAATGGATATCTAGGTTGTTTTAGACGTTATTATTCCAAATTTAGAATTTGTTTACAATGACGTATGCCCAGTAGATAAAGTAACTTCGATGTAGCTGAAAAGATCGATCTAGAACTAGAACAACCTAGATCGATATCTAGGTTGTTCTAGACGTCTTAATTCCAAATCTAGAATTTATTTGACAATGACGTCGGCCAAGTGGAAAAAGTTACTTTGATTTGGCTACAAATCGATACTTATCTTGGTTTTCCTGGACGCTTTTCTATTCGTACTATCGATCTTAATTGTTATTATCTTGTTGTCAAGTGCGTGAATCCCTCTAGGGTGAGTTCCTTATTTATTATTGTTATTTCATAGTGCTGACTAAAACCTATGTAACGTAAACAGCTGTGCTGCCCTACCGCACTAGACTGTGAGTTTTAAAATGTGAGTCGCTGGTAACAGTACCACGATCGTGTCAGCGCGGCTTGGCAACAGTTGGCTGAGGAATATCAGCTACTAAGCCGGTGTCTTCCTTCCAGGATTCCACTTCACTGATTTAATCCGAGGACGGGTGTTTCGAGCACTCACTACCGAGATCCAGAACTATCAGCTGACGCCAAGACCGCCACATCTGGGACCTGGATCACGTGTACTATCAGGCCAGTGTCTCCCTCTGGTCTATGTAACTTCAGTGGAACTGTGCGGCTGTGCAACCTGATAAAGCTTGGCCTAATAAACTTTTCAAACCTACTCCCTGAGTTTACCTACCTACCTGCTGGCCGTGGGATGATTAGCAGTTCCCTATCACCGCACGATAAGAGTAGGAAAATTATGATTACTTATCAAAGACGCACGAATTAACATCAAAATAATATTTTGACTAACCTCGACGTTTCGATCAAGTTGCATTGACCGTGGTCACGAGTAGACTGAAGAAGCGGGTGTCATCGTCTTGAGGAGCGGCGGGAGCGATTTAAATCTACCCCGCTTGGTTTTCGTTAATGTAATTTAGAAACATGAGTTTAGTTCACGAAAGTTTAAAGAAAAGTACTTATAAATCAATTATTCAAATCTCCTAATAAATGAGAAAGTATATCGGTTACCTTTTCACGATAGAACCAATCTTTACAATATAGCTGTAGATAAATTGCCCATATTATTATTTCCTAGACAAGAAATTATTCATCTCATATCTCGTACCCGGAAAGTAGTGTTTTTTTGATGCGAGTAGCGGGTGGAAGACTGCTTCCCACCTATGGGCGGGAAAATCTAAAGGTAAATACTTCCTTCTCAAGGGCCGACATGTCCAATAGCACAAACGTTGGCCATTTTGTATTTTTGCGTACGACACAGTCGTCCCTATTCTTATTTTTCAATGTATTTTCGCCATTATACAAATCTTCCTTTTATATCGTCGTTTTTAAACGAGTAAACCCAAGTCGGCTATAATCTCATTTATTAGGAGATTTGAATAAACGATTGATTATTATAATTTTCTTACTCTTATCCGATATATCTTAGCGTTTTAAAGATACGTCATCTATCTTTACTTAGCAAACGTCATTGAAAAATGAAATCCAAATGTAGAATAATGACGCCCAGCACAACCTAGATATCGGAGTAACTTTCTTCCCTTGACAGACGCCATTAAAAAAATAAATCTTAATTCGGAATAATGACGCCCAGCACAACCAGGATATCGATTTTCAGCCAAATTGAAGTAGTTTTTCACTTCGCAGACGTCATCGGAAAGTAAATTCCAAATTTGGAATAAGGACGCCCCGAAAAACCTAGATATCGATTTTTAGCCAAATCTTAGTAACTTTTCTCACTAGGCAGACGTCATCGAAAAATAAATTCCAAATTTGGAATAAAACGTCCAGAATAATAATAATAATATAAACAATAATATAAATCTTTATTTAAGCCAATAACACTTTTTCCAAATCTTGTATTGCTGGTGGTCTTCACACTTCGACGTTGAAGTTTGTATCGTTAAGACCTTAATTGATAGCTGTACAGTGCACAGTTGACTTCAGTACAATTTTTCACGCAAAATAGTTATAAACATAAATTTAACTTACAAATTATCCATAAAATAACATCTTGTTCAGTTTCATAATTTTTTTTTTATAAATTATCCACACAGGTGGTATTTATATTTTAAATAAATTTGTGTTATTTACGTGTTTGTATGTATGACGCTATATGGTGATATATAAACTGAAAAATTCAGGACTTGATTATATAAATATGTTTTAATAAAACGGCTAAATCTTCTTGCAAAAGTTGTACGAATGACAGGTTATTTTAATTGGAAAACTCGTTTATGTAGCATATTACTAAAATTTGCAGATTTTTTAAAGAGTCTGTGTGCGAACTGAAAACAACCTAGATATCGATTTTCAGCCAAATCGAAGTACATTTTTCACTTGGCAGACGTCAACGTAAAACAAATTCTTAACATGGAATAATAACGTCTAAAACAACCTAGATATCAATTTTCAGTCAAACCGTAGCATTTTTCTTCACTTGGCAGATGACATTGAAAAAATAATTCCAAATTCGGAATAATGACTCTCAGCACAGCCTAAATATCGAGTATCAGACAAATCTGAGTAACTTTCTTCACTCGGCAGATGACATTGAAAAATAAAGAAAAGGAATAAAGACGTCCAGAACAACCTAGGTAGGTACACTATACATTTTCATTTGACGACTGATCTCAGTCGCAGTTGCAATTGCGGATACTCACTAGAATCGTACGGTAGGAATATAAAGTGCCATGTTACCGGAGCGCATCGCGCATCTGCATATTCTTTGACCGTTATATTTGTGCAGCGAGCGCGGAACGTATGCGGCGATGCGCGAGTAAAGTAAGCTCGATTAGGTCCAGATGCTCAAGGCCATTGGCGACTCTAATCGCCTTAACTGAAAATAAAGGGTATAAACATAAGTGCAGCCAGCCATAAAGCTAAAGTCAAAAATACCTATAAAATGGTTTTTAAATTTTTTTTTCAATTAATTTACAGAAAATATCTGTTTGCTTTGTGTTGTTGTGACGTATTTTGTGTTTTTAGAGGATTATTATGGCACTGACACCACGTATGTAAGATCACGAGGACTTGCCAATACAACTGATTTTCTGTTGCTTTGTTGTCAATTTTATATGATACTAGATACTAGGGTGCAGGCGCCCTGCGGTTTCTCACACGTACACGATGTTGAAAAGTGAATATGACGATCAATTTCCTATGTATTAATACAAGACCCAAGTGTTATCCAACACGGTTCAACCGTTTAAGCATGAAAGAATAACTAACTTACTCACATCCTCAGTCTCTCACAAACTTTTCCATTTATAAAATTTGTGTGTTTCTTGTGTAGTCTGGCATCTTCTCTGAAGATCCGAAGGTGGATGGCGTCATGAATGCAGGGTTCGTCGTAAGAAGGCACCTAATTAAGGTTACTCTGAAGGAGACTGATCTTCAGAGGGTTATAATTTGGACTCAGAATAAATTAATAAACGTTTTGGCAACAAACCCGTGCTGAAAGTTTTTTCGTAACTACCTACTTGTTAATGGGTTTGCTAAAATCTGTCGTGCAATAGTTTTAAAATTATTTTCTGAATATTCACAATTTAATTCCGCGAAAAAGTGACCAATTATATCTTTAAAAAAGTGTTGTTGACATTTTTAAAATCGGACTATCGGATCCATGTAACAAGTCATATTTTCTCTAAATATCACGCATTTCGGAAAAACAAAGGGTCGTAGTTTGAAATCAACCAATGACATTTTTTGCTATTCGAAACTTGTTACAATAAATATAATTGCAAAAAACTTCATTGGCTGCGATGCTTTGGTGAACATCAGAATCTAAAACCTTGAACATCGGCCGAAAAGTTTCCGGTCAGTATTCTGCATGATATGTACATTTCGGATAGTTTGCGATGGAGTTACGCAACTTAATTCGTGCATGTCTTTAGTATTGCTATGCTACAAGACGTTTAAAAACACTGCATCCAAATGGTTGACATTCTTCCTATTTTATTTCTATCCGCACAGCGATTTGTATCCACTTTTGTAATACAGAAATAATGGAAGTCCCGCCTACCATCTTTGTTTCCCGAGAGTTATAATCTCGAAGTTTTCAAGTACGGAGTGAATAGGTATCTTGTAAGTCAAGCATGCTCCACCATCGACGACGTCGTTGCTTACCATAAGGTGAGACTGCAGTAAAACGCTTATCTTTCGCTTAAAAAAGGATTTTTATTGCCCCCGTGTACACGATATATCAGTGTCATCGGTGTATATAATATCTGTACTTCCGTCTTGTTACAGAGTAATATTTCGTCGCTTTGAAATATACACACCAACACATAATATCTCGCATTTTTAATATCTTTTCAAACAATTCATATATTTTAAATTAATTCAGAATAAGTTACGCATACTATATTAATAAAGAATAAGTTAAATTAATTAAGAATAAGTTACATTAAAGATTAAAATATAAATACCAAATCAAATGGGAGTGAAAATTTAAAAATATATGTGATAAAAAACAGATACCATCTGGGATTTTAATACCTAAATTACCCTGTAAACTATCATATAAACCTATCAATGATTGCATAACTCCAAAACAATCTGGTTGATTCAAGGCAGCTCAATAAACATTGAAATCTAAACAAATGAATGGAGTGCTAGCAATTCGCTGAGTGAGTGCTGTAGGTACATGCAAGCGAATTCACAGCATTTGAACCCCAACCACACAACGTTTGCTAATAGTTTATCCAATACCTAACTGGACTTCAAACATATATCACTTTAAGTGCGCAACATTCATTAGAACAACTATGGAACCGCAGCTAAGACTAATGAAAATGCTTTCGATGGTTTCGACGAGAACTCTTAGTAAAGAATCTTATGTATGAAACAAATAAACCTTATACTAGGTACTATTGGTGTTTATTACTATCTTGTTGTGACACGCGGTCTCACCCGCGTAGAAAATTATGAATGATTAATTTTGATTATTATGAAAAGTATTCTATGTGTTGATTCAGAACCTATATATATGATTCTCAGTGTTTGTAACGAAGTTTGCTTAGCCGTTCTTAACCCATTAGCTGAGTTACGGAACTTCCATCGCGGTCATGTGTTGGATGAGTGACCTCTGGTGATATTATTACTGAGCGCTTCCGTGCTTTGGAGGGCACGCTTAGCCATCGGTGCCGGTTGTTGTCTTAGGACGGCAGACGTTATAGCATGGTGGTAAGGCAGAGCCATTTTAAAAATGCCCGTCTGGCTAGCTACCACTCTAAAGTAGAAAATCTCATACCAAGCTCCTAACGGTGTGTTCCGGCAGCTCTCCTTGAGAGCCAATAATTCAAAGTTAATCTGAACAAGATCTTTAATCACATAATCCCTTACCTTAAGGTGAGATAGTAGTCAAAGGCTAGACTATAAGATATTAAAAACCTAAGTTTCACTAAATGAAGTTTGGCTAGCTTTAGTGTGAAGGAGTGAACATACACAATCACATTCTCACACACCCATCAACTTTCGCATTTTATACCCATTTTATTTTGAGGAAAACTACCGTAATATATTTAGGGAACACTGATAATATCTATAACTCTCATCAAAAACATGGAAAACAATTATTAACATTTTAAAAACCCATATATACACAGGCAGTGATGGCTTAGTGCCGATGCTACGCACTGCCGCACAGAATCCGCGAGATTGAGCTACAATGCATGGTAGTAGTGTATTTTGGAGGTATCAACTAGAAAATCAACAACATTTGCGGTCATTATTTGGATGGATGACAGCTAGTGGCTCTTATTAAAAGCGTGAGCGTTTTCCTGCTTTAGAGAGCACGTTAAACCGCCGGCCCCGGTCGTTGTCTGAGTATGGCAGTCGTTATAGCATGGCGGAATCTGCATCCATTTGCCCGCCTGGCTGGCTGCCACCCATAAGTAGAAAATCTGTCCCAAGTAACCTAACCTAACAGTGTTACGCCAGCTGTCCAGTAATTCTAAATTAGCCTGAACAACATGTTCGACCGCATCATCATTTACCTTCGTGTGAGACAATGGTTTTAAAGGCTAACCTTGCAGTAAAACAAACACGAGAATTTACTAGCCACACTAGAATAGAAAGATTTGACAATAAAAAAGACAACGTCGGGTCAATAATAAAATTCAATAAAAACGCGATTAAATCCGTTATAGTTATTAAATTTCTAAGCTACATATAAATTAAAATGATTAAATACAGAGTCCTAAAAAATTTGACGTCTAAAAAAATATGTTAAAGGCTTCTTTTTGGTGAGTGTAGTTACTGCAATTTGTTTAGTTTATCATTTTGTTTAGCAAAGCGTTGGGCATATTGATATAGTATTATTAACCTGTGCTCCGCTCTTATTAAAGCGAGGACGAATTTGAGAAGAACTGAGAATATGATTAATTAGGAATAGTTTTATCATTATAAGTTTAAGCTTGATATTAGAATAAATGTAAGAATAATAATCAATATATCATAGAGCATTGAAACTGTTCAGTTATGAAGGTTCAATGACTTCCATAATTTCTATGGGCCTTGGTCGTTACGTTAATGGGGTAGCAATCTGTTATAGCCACTACAGTTACGAATTAGGAAGGTTTAGAGCTGTCTGTAACTGTATAAAGTAACCTCAGTGACCTCTGCAGTGCGGTTGTATAACTTTGATGACAATCCGAAGTCATATTACATCTCTGCGGTGCAAGTTTGTATAACTGCTTTGTTAGCAAAGAACTTCAGAACGGAGAATAGCATCGTATTTCTTTTTTTTTACTGCCAGTTACTTCGTGTACGTTCTTATATCGTAGAAATACTAAAGTTCTAAATTTGAATCAAGCACTATCGCATGCTTAAAATATATTTTCCTTTAATTATTTTTAGATGCAAAAGTTGAGTGCTCGGGCTATGATAAGCCCGTGTCTTTCTGCAGCCACTTTAATTAACTTGATAGTTAAAGTCATCATCTACGACATATATCACTATCCCACTCTTCTGGGCTCGGTTGAATACGTCTTCTCCAACAACACAAAAACATACTTTTTGCTTTTAAAGTCACAGTAAACATGATTTATTCAATTTAGGCGTCGACGGCGTTCGTATGAAGGCCAATAACAAATGTTAATATTTTTTTTTCTATGTCTTATAGGTTAACCTTTGACCACTATCTCACCTGATGGAAAGTGATGATGTGGTCGAGGATGTTGTTCAGACTAACCTAGAGTCATTGGCTCTCAAGGACAGCTGCCGGAACACACCGTTAGGTGCTTGGCGACAGATTTTCAACTTGAGGGTGGTAGCTAGCCAGGCGGGTATTTGCAAAGTGCCCTACCACCATGCTGTAACGAATGCTATCCTAAGACAACAACCGGGACTGACAGCTTAACGTGCCCTCCGAAGCACGGAAGCGTTCAGTAGTAATGTCACCAGCGGTCACCCATCCAAGTCATGACCGCGGCGGACGTTGCTGAACTTTGCTGATCGATTCAGAATGGCTAAGCACACTTGGCTACGAGCGCTTCAAAGCGAGCGAGCGATTATAATAGTTTACTGCCACGTTCAGCAAAAAAAAAGTCACAGTGAGAAGAACGGGCAAGAAACAACAGGAGCATATAGAACATTTCTTACATCGCCAGGAACTGTTCATAAGTAGGATCCAAATAGATTTTAATATTCTCTTTATTGCTTAACCTCATGGTATGGTCATTGGCTAACCACGAATAAAACTCTACTAGATAAGCTTTTGTACTGTGTAGACGTAAGCTATTTATGTATATTTTTATAAGAGCATTGACGCATGCTAAGCGAAAACATAGAAATTGTTTCATATGGAAAAAGATAACTTGCAGGTTCAAGTCCCGCTGGAAGTTATCTTTTCCATCCGAAATAATTTCTATATTTAGGTATAGTTATATGTAGCAGTTGTCGGATAGAGTGAAACGTCCAATTCGTATAATATGTTATTTAATACTGCCACACATCGCATTCACACAATACTTTAAAAGTAACTGCTAAATATAATTATACCTACTTAGATTTTATCTACACACTACACATTCATTGACGCAAGTTCCTTGGAAAGAAGACATCGATATGAAAATATTTTTGAAATCTAGGTTAATTACAATCGTAATAAAAGATTTATATCATATCATTTGACATGAGAAAATACTACTCGGCACAGTAAAAATACTAACTGCACACCGTGACATTTGCTTTATGAAAACACGGGTTTTTTACCTTTAATCAGAAAATGTGTCACCAAATGCATTACGATGTCATCTGGCACCTGTTTATCTATTTTAGACTTAGCCTGCCAAACCAAAACAACCAAAACGACGCCATAGGACGGTTCGTTAGGAAGGCGATGGTTGCGACACCAAAAGCCATCCATGATTACAACCTCAAAATGGCGATCAAAGATCGAAATAGCGCGGTAATGGCGGCCCTGTTAAAATGTGACGTGGGAGAATAACAAAATATGTAAATTTCTGTAGGTATATTATTTTATTGTAGTCCCAAATTATTTTTGTAATTGTAATCGTTGGCACGGGTATCCGGAGCGGTCATGCTCACAGAAAGGTGTTGTCTAGCGGCGGTGTTGTGTGTCGGGTCGCCATCTTCCCTCAAAAATGGTTGAGGAAGGCGATGGCTGGCACATGCGTCAACTCGTGAACGGGTGCTGCTAGAGGATACTGGTCTGCTCTGGATGCTGGTGCTAATGACATTAACGGAAAAAAAAGAAAAAAAAAAAAACTTTTAACACTGTTCCCCCTTGGAATGTTGCATGTTTCCTATTTAATATTTCTTGCTTACTAATAAATTATGTCATAGTTAAAAAAAGTCACGGACCCTGGAGTCTGTGGAGTGTAGATTTAAAATTAAAAAAAAAAAAAAAAAAAAAAAAAAAAACAGATATTAAGATTATCCAGTGTTGGAAAATTTCATTCCGCCTCCTTTATTGGAAGTCAAACAATATCACATAAAGCGTACATATATAAAATAGGAGCCCCGATTTCGTACTTTAGATAAATTTGAATATACAGCATCAAAGTATTTGAACGGGAGTAGACAGGAAGCCTTTTCCTATGAAAGTTGTATTTCTTTAATATGAAACTTAAGTTCCTTATTATTTTTTATGTGGTTGTAGAACAAGAACGAGGCCCACTTGATGTTGACGGACTAACATCTACCTACAACAGATGCATTTCAGTAATGCACTGCACCCGTCACCCTGAGATATACAATTGTTAAGTCTCATGTGCCTGTAATTTTACTAGCTCTCAAGGAATGCTGCCGGAACACAGTTTTAAGTGCTTGGCGACAGATTTTCTATTTGAGGGTGGTAGCTAGACAGGCGAGCATACGACAAATGCTCTTCCACCATGCTGTGAAGCTCAAGACAGCGGTGGGGACCGAACCATGAACCTGTGGCACGGCAATCCACACATTGAAATATATATAATATATGATGTCATCTGGCACGTGTACATACATATATATTATATTTAAATGTATATGGGCTTTGTTCTTAAACAAAGGGAGTGTTTAAAATTTACTTGATCTGGATAAGCTTCCACCACCTACTGAGCATTATAATTGTACTCGAACAAATATTCTTAAAAAGTAACAAAAATTTACCAAAACAATAAGAATTTCGATTAAAAATTAGACAAGAGGTGCTTATGACTTTTATTTATTATCCAGAGCTTCCGACCGCTGGGCCAGCTGTTCGAGCACAAAAGAGCTGGTACTCCGTTGGTGACATGCTTCGCGCAAACTGCTCCTCACCGCCTGCGGACCCGCCTGCAAACCTCACGTGGTTACTGAATGGACAAGAAGTAAGCTATTTTCGTAACGATCGGCACTTTAGATATGCAGATACGTACATCAACTTATAATACTTTTCAAGGATCTGTAGGTTGATCAATAGAAAAAAAAACGGATGCAAGAAGAATGCATAAGGCAGATTGTGAAAATTAGTGGTATAATAAGAGTGGATAAGATAAAAAAAGTATTATATTACTAATATTAAAAATTTTAAAGTATGTGAATGAGCGGGGAAATGTAAGTGTGTATGTTTATTACACTTTCACACTGAAATGGCTAAACCGATTTGACTAAAACTTGGAATATAGGTAGGCTAAGTCGTGGATTAACACAAATGTACTTATAGAATACTTTTTATCATCATCATTGTCTAAAGTTAAAACTGCGGGGCGCAGCTAGCAGTGCACAGAAGAGTGAACCTGTAGACATTATGATGAACAATGCAAACCAGCTATATTAGTATTAGCTGTGAATAAATAAGATTCACCTGAGTTAAGCTACCTGTTACTGGCCATACCTAGTTGTAGACGGCTAAAATAAGATGTAACTGCATTTTAATTGTTAGCAGTTACTTAAACAAAGCAATTTTTAAATATTACAGCACACACTATTGCATGATAATACGATAAATTATACTTACACATTTTTAGGGTACAAATTTTATCTGTATCGGGAGTCAAATCCGCGTCTCCCAGTTCGATTCCCGCTCGTGATGAAAATGTTGCTCGGGTTTGATTTCCAATCAAAACAAAAATAATTGTATGCGCTAAAATTTGTATTGTGGTAGGCAGCTTGCAAGCATCGTAGATAGACAAATTAAGGAGAAATTAAACTATTGTGGTATGAGTTATGAATACAGTTTGTTAACTGGTTACATGCCTTAGCGTAGCTATGAAAGTCACGTGTAATTGAAATAAAATAAATAAATGTCACAAATAGGAATAAAAAAATTATACAATTAAAGTAAGAATGTGAACGGGTCTATATCTATATAAGTCTTACTTTATCTTTAAATCTAAATAAGCTACGGGTGGAAATGGCAGTTAATAGATAAACGTGGAAGAAGAATAGATGCATTCAGAGATTACCCCACTTGGGAAAAAGATGAGAGGTAGGGATACTTACATCTTACAAAGTTATTTATAGGAGGATCCATCGCGTTGTGATACAATAGGTATTTCTAGGTTAAGCTTGTTGACACTTTCAACCGCGTCTTCACTTATCATCTGTTAAGATTGTGGTCAAAGGCTTACCTATCAGCAATAAAAAAACATGTTTGTTTCTTGCTTAATTACACTTTCGGCACAACATGACAAATAACGTCAAAATAGCATTTTGACTAATCTCGACGTTTCACTTAAGTTGCATCGATCGCAGCAGTCAGCTGATAATTTGTGCAAAATTAGGCTAGAAAATTTAATTCAAACATGAATTTATGTTCACGAAACTAGGAATATATTTTTGTCTCTATGCCAATGAACTGCTGTCTTTCTATATATACATTAATAGGCATTTTTAAATCAAACGGTAACTTTATCACAACTGCATTCATAAGCTGTATTAAACACATTACCGATTTTCCTAAATATATAAACGCCTGCTTCAAATCTACCTAAACCGTAACATACCACATAACATTCACCTCCATTTAGATATGCAAAGACCCAATCATTTGAAGAGCTCCAACCCTTCAACGATAATACGAAAATGATTTGGTCTCAGGTGAAAGGGCTCGACATCCCACTACACGACCCCTCGTACCCGCGGAGAAAACCTGTGATAACTGACACGTCGCTCGAAGATGCAAATAGAATTATATTCAGTCCATGGGATGCGATCTCTGGCTATGAAGAACCGGTGACCGACAACGTAATAGACATTCCGGGCAATATTGCCGGCATAGGAGGCATTCCCGACGGTGATAGCAATCGGAAAAACAAGGAGACCACCCGCCTTCCATCGAGACTGGAGCAAATAGCAAATAAATTGAACATTAGTACTGAAGAGGAGAAATCCAATAAATCATCCTCGTTCAGCCAGCTTGTTATAAGGGTACAGTCGGTGCATTTTCGAAAAGTAAGTTGAATATTCATTTGAATATAGTACTAAGTAATATTTACGTTTCGGGGTTGTTTTCGATAATTTGCATTTGAATCTATGGACCAGTATTTAAAAATATTGAGCTATAGTTTTGACCGAATGGCATTTTGTAACGATTTGACTTTATTTTATGTGATTGTGACGGAGCAAGCACGAGGCCCACCTGATGTTAAGCGGATTATCCTCTGCCTACAACAAATGCATTTCGTCACAAGTCACGAATTGCACTGCGCCTGTTACCTTGAGACATACTTGTTAAGTCTCATGATACTGTAATTTCACTGGCTCTCAATAACTACTGCCGGAACACACCGTTAGGTGCTTGGCGACACATTTTCTACGTGAGGGTGGTTACTAGCCAGGGGGCTAGTATCCACCCTCAAGTATAACTAAATAGCATAACAAAATATGCCCTTGTTGTTATGCTATTTATACATATATGATATGTTTATATGTTTGTATACCCTGATATATTGCACAACGCAATAAAACAAAGTAAAATCTAGAACCAAGCTTTATTTGTTAAAAATCTGTTTAAGGACGTAAATTCCATTAGATATATTTCGATTTAAGTCATATGTTTTATTTAAAACTAAAACATAAAGTATCAATAACAACTCCTTATATAAATATATGCTTATTCAAACCAGAGTAAATAATTCTCTAAAGTACGATTGAAGTGTTCTAGCTAAATGTACAAATTTAATTGTTTTTAAAATATCTATTGTAAAATCTGTAACTTTTTAACTTCAAAGCGTTGAGGTTATTTAGCGTGACCTTTCACCGTTGGCTTGTATCTTGCTCCAGTGGGAATAGATTTCATTACATTTTTAAATTGGATATTTTATGGAAATATGTGCATTTCTATGTGAGTACGTATTTCGCGATTTTGATAAGATACACTTAGATATAGATATACCGATACTCGGCTTGTATAGCCTATTTAAAAAATATAAAAGTAGACTTTTAACTTCTAGAGGCTTCGCACTAAATATCATTAAAGCTCTCAGCCTTCGATAACTTATGAGAGAAGTACATAGTCGATTAGATGCGTGATTAAAATGCTGACACTAACGTGTCTCAAGAAAATAGCACTCCAAATCATCGTGGATATTTAGCGAGCAAACTGTGTGTTAGTTGTTAGTAGGATGAAGCAAAAGAATTGCTTTTGGGCCTGTAACGGCCAATAGGTTGCTCTATTGTTTTCGCTGTAGTAGTAGTTAAAATTGCCGCCCGTGGAGTTCCGAGCTAGAATAAACCGCCCATCTCTTCCCGTGGGTGTCGTAAGAGGCGACAAAAGGTAAAATATCTGAAGGTAAGCAGCAGCGCCTTCTGAGGAATCTTATACTGCAATCCCAAAGACGCATGACAAACGTGCGGATTATAGCAAAATCCCCCTTGATGGGGG
Source organism: Plagodis dolabraria (assembly GCA_963854805.1). Taxonomy (NCBI): domain Eukaryota; kingdom Metazoa; phylum Arthropoda; class Insecta; order Lepidoptera; family Geometridae; genus Plagodis; species Plagodis dolabraria. The sequence continues at coordinate 15,593,376 of OY978443.1, forward strand.
AGGCTGTGTTCAGCAGTGGACAATCCAGCTGATACCGTATAGTACGAGTACTTACAAATTGCTTGTACTTATTTTCATAAAAAAGAACCACCAGTTAAAATATTTTAAAATACAATCTGTTTGGCAGGGCCGGCTTAATGTGACGTGCGTGGCGCGCGTGTTGTCAGTATGGTCGAACAGCGGCGTGCTTCTCATAGATGAAGAGCGACCGCAGATTGCTCCTGTCATGGGCAGCCGGGACTCTAATTCAGGTAAACGAAGATTATTAAATTTTGGTGCCACGAAATGTTGACAATGATGAAGGTAACAATTAATTGTAAGTAAAAAGCTTTTCCAATATGCATTGTAAGGAAAACACATTGCAACGGCACATAGTTATAGTTTGGTCTGGTTTACAAGTTTTATTCGTGTGCGTCCCGCACAGTCCTTGAAAAAGTCCACCAGACGAATCTATAGAGTTTTTGCAACATTCAGTTCTAAATTAACCCTTACATGACGGTGTCTAATTCATAACAATAGAAAATTGTTGTTATCTTGTGTATATATTCACAACCGTTCCTCAGCGTTAAAGTATTTAAATAAGTGAACACAGTGATAGTTTTTTCTTTTGAGTATGTTCTTATTGTATTATAATGTATTAAGTTTTATGGAAATATTAGATCTCAAGGTTGAGCTTGTCAAATAAGAGTAGCTTTTACAATTAGAGGTGATTTGTATCGGCTTATTTTAATGTACGTAGCACGCCAAAAATCTGCTACAGATTTCGTATGAAATTAAATTATAGGTAGGTACATAAAAATATTTATTGCTTGTTCAAAATATAGGAGCTTTTGTTTCTATAGTTGAAGCCCTGCCTTTTGTTGTAGTATTAATACTGTGTGACAGAAAGCAGTCTTCCCCAAATAATGAGTACATTACTTCAAACTTCACTTTATAAGCGCCATTAAACTATTATCTCTTGTTAGTTTATTCTACCCAAAACAACTTCTCATAAAACAAACGTGTTGAAGGTACATAAGGCTGAAACTGCGTTATACCGACCCTAAATCCGATAGGTACTAAAACCTGTATAAGTAAAGAAAGATGCCTTCATATTCATTCAGGGTCCCGCCTCTTGAACTATAAAATGATATTTACGAAGGGATCCCAACATTTGCTCATAAAGAAAGGGTTTTTCAAGGAATAAAGATCAAAGCCAAAACCAAATACATCTGCGTGGGTCTATACGAGAATAAATATTTTTATCAAACCTTATTTTCTTGGGGTTTTTAAAAGGGACCTTTTGTCCTGTTATAAAGTAGAACTAAAACTCTGACGTAACTGCGTATACGTAACCATGTGTTGTGACTCTTTTGTCTATTATTTTGTTTGCACGGAATCTAACAGCACATATCTACTTGCGACGTGTTCAATTAATCGTTTTTGTTTTTTAATATATAGTATACAGGGTTGTTAGAAAAATGCTAACAACCTCTTAGGGTTGACTTCTGCTAGCCCTAACAAAAATTTTAAGTCTTTTTTTTTTCATTTTTTTTTCTAATTTATTGCCTACTCCGAGTCAAGAGCGCCCGCCGCGGCAACACTGGACCGCGCCGTGCTCCCTTTGAATAGAGTTTTGAATATTTACATCGAGCTAAGTAATAAAAAATATGAAATAATACATTACAGGCACAAGAAACTTTTAACATCAGGTGTACCTCGTACCTATTCCGCCAAAAGATAGAATAGTATTAATAGTCGTAGAAGCTATATGTTGGAACAAAGAAACTCACAAACATACATACATACAGGAACCCTGAAAACATAACACTCCTTTTTTGGGCAGTCGTGTAGTTAGAAACAGGTGCAAATGACTTATGTTGTTTTCTATGAACACACTCAAAATAAAATTATTTAAAAATCATCACAAGCCAGATGTAATATCAAACATCACGTTGAAGCCAATATGATAAAATAAAAACTGCAATCCTGTGATGGCGTGTACAAAGCTTTGTAGAGAGATTATGCACGCGTTAGCTAACAGAACTGGAGCCAATATGCAGCTGAATCTCTCGACACGAAAAGGGTGTTATCTAAACAATGGTGCTTGTATCCATTCAGTGATGCAATCGAAACTTGCAACCACAGAACATATCCAGTTAGACTTCTACATTACACATTTTAAGACACAGTAACGTAACTCACGTATTTTATTTATATATTAGCTATAACAAGTCTTTGACCATTATCTCACCTGACGGTAAGAGATTATGAGATCGAAGATGTTGTTCAATCTAACCTAGAATTACTGGCTCTCAAGGACAGCTGCCGGAACACACCGTTTTAGGTGTTTGGCGACAGACTTTCTACTTGAGGGTGGTAGTTGTAACCCTAAGACAACAATCGGGACCGACGGTTTAACGTGCCCTCCACGCAGCACGGAAGCACTCAGTAGTAATGTCACTAGCGATCACCCATTCAGGTCATAACCGTGGCGCATGTTGCTTAAGTTAGCTGATCGGTTAAGAACGGCTAAGCAAACTTTGCTACGAGCTCTTCATTCATATTATTAAATCTTGTTACAATATACTGAATTTGGGTCACTTACGTAGGCATTTTCACAAAATGCACTCAGCCCGTTATGCAATTTGCAATAAAGAGCAGGACGTTTGGCTGCAAACAGCGACAATCGTTAGATCATGCGACTGAATATTCATTTCGAGTCCTCGAAGCTCGAACGCTTTTACGTCTTGCGTTGCGCCGATGCGCCGCTGCAACTGATAATCCTGTTTAAGCACCTTCATTGTGCTCATAACACAATTGGAAGGAATAAATGAAGCTTTTACGCTCAATATTCAATGGACTTAGCTGATTTCCATATAAATTAGATATAAAATGTAAGAGAGGAAACAGTGTGAGCTCATTTTCTCAGCTTATATTACGGCACCAATGGATAAGTTACTTATGGGTAGAATCTGAATTTATTCATTTATATGCGTGTTATATAAATAATCTTGTTATTAATTCTAATTTCAATATATTTTAGTAGCACTTTGTGCGAGATCGTCCGGGAAGTCCTGTCCCCATATCTATTTCTACCGCCTAGCAGTAATATTCACAAGTGATGGCTCAGTGGCATTGGCTTTGGACTGCCGTGTAGCAGGTCCATGGTTCGAATCCCGCTGCGGGCTTCAGCTTCACAACATGGTGGAAAGGCATTATGCGAATGCCCGCCTGGCTAGCGACCACGCTAAAGTAGAAAATCTGTCGCCAAGCAGCTTACGGAGTGTTCCGGCAGCTGTCCTTGAAAGCGAGTAATTCTAGGTTAAGCCTGTTTAGACCTTCGACCACATCATCACTTACAGGTGAGATTGTGGTCAAAGGCTTGCCTATCAGCAGTTAAAAAAAATACTGTATCCCGGTTAACACCAGGCTTACTGCTTAACACCAGGATGGCTCCGTACTTGTTACGTCACAATGCCATACAAAAAATTGTGAGGCATACACCAATAGGTATTATTATTTGGTGCATTGATATCATCTGACAATCATTATAACTACCTATATTGTAAGATTATTTAAGTCGATAACATGTTCTGACGATCATTGTTCCAGGGTGGAGGCGTTCGACATCACATGTCGGCGTTCTGGCGCTCATCAATTGTTTATTCTACAAACACTGGTGAGAATTTTGACGTCAATCAATTATGTTAACCACGATCAGGCGGTATCTACACCGAAGCGGAGAAGAAATTAATATATGTACTTTCATAAAAATTAGATTTTTATATAAGTGAAAAGCAGCAGCCTAGAGTTTGAGTTATCATAATATGTATCAAAAATTGGGGCTTAAAAGGTGCGATGTCACCAAAGGATAATATTCATGGCTGTACTCATCATACGATCTTCAATCGTCAATAAAAGTAAATATTTAGGTGGATTCTCTTAAGGCACATATACGCTCATTTGATTTGCTTTGCTGCTACCTTAATAAAAAGGAACATAATGTACTTGGATATTATATTGTAAATGTTTGTTTTGTTCGACCAAAACAAAGTGTAAATATTTAGTTGAAATATAGCGTTAGAATAAATGTATCGAATCAATTAATATTATTTATTACTTTTGAAGCAATGATGACCAAGCGGTAAAACCTATGGACAGCCGTGCCGCAGATACATGGTTCAACCCCCGCCGGCAGCTTGAGCTTCACCGCATGGCGGACGGGCATTTTGCGAATGCTTGACTTTAAGTATAAAATCTGTCACCAAGCACCTAACAATGTGTTCCAGCAGCATTTCTTGAGAGCCAGTAAAATAACAAGCACCTGAGGCTTAACAACTGTATGTCCCAGAGTGACTTGTGACGAAATGCATCTGTTGTAGGCAGAGGTCAGCCCGCTTAACAACATAAAATAAACTTAAGTAAGCCTAAATATCGCAAAAGAATCTGTAAAAAAAGTAATGATAGTTACACACCAATTTGACCCTAAAAATAGAGAGACTTACACACACGGTATGTACCTAAAGTACGACCTGTTAGTACGATTTTAGATCTCTATTTCTTTCTTCAAGTCTACATAAAACTGGCACTTATCGGGGCAAGCGTGCTTCAATTTGAATTACGTTGTCACTTTACGAGAAATCTAGATTGTATGGGATAGGCAAAAAAGTGTCAATCAATTGTAACTTGTCTTATAACTAAACTGCATGAATTTAAGATGTCGTTAGTGAAATTCTTTATGAGAGACATATCTAAAATGACACCACTACCCTGTTCATTGATATGGCAGTTAATTAGCATTGTTTATACGTTTAAAAAACAAAAGCTCATTTGATATGTAATGAGGTTCGGTTGGTGAACGCAATACAATACCGCAGATATCTCCCGAGTTTAATATTAAGACCAATTAAACCGTTTGTTTATAGATTGATATCAAAGCAACAGGTTGTAATTATTTATTGTTACTGTCCTGAATAAATAAATTTCAAATAAACACAGAATATGAATTGTAAATTATATTAAATTGAATTTAATTAATATTGAAATTTCTCTTACAGGTCAATTCGATGATCGGAAGAATAAAACTATATTTTATGAAATCTTTCATCTTAAATCAGTGCTAGACTAAAGTTTTAGTGATTGAAAATAAACTATGCAGGTAAAGGAATTTTATCAAAGTGAGTTTTATGTAAGTAGTGGATTTTATACTTGTACATAATATAGTTCTAACAATAGAGAATTTAAGAGAAATAGTGATGTTTTGCTTCACGGATATTATGTACGTAACTGTTAATTCAAAATAAAAGAAAATAAAGGAATCCTGTTTTATATTACTTATCTTGTATGCGTTTTTATTTCACCACATTAAAGGAGGTAGGTATATTGTTTAGAATTGGTATATTGGTAATAATAGAATGGTAATTTTAAACGACTTTCAAAAAGAAGAAGGTTCTAAATTTTTTTCGTTTATTTATGTGTGTAAAAAAAAATAATTCCAAATTGGTGCCTTTTAAATTTCATCAACAGCGGTTCAATAGTTTTAAAGTTACAGTCTGTTAACTGAAAACCTACTTGCTTTTAGTGGTACGGCCGATTGTGAACAGTATTTTAGGCGAGTGATGATGATTTTGTAAGCGGTACGGATCACTAAAAAGAATGAAAAATAAATATCAAACAAAAGGAATCGACTTCCTACACGGATATGAAATAACTTGTGGAAGTCAGACCATGATAATGTGAGGTCACCTTAATGAATCAGCATGCTCCACAAGTTATATATAACATTCGTGTCATCAGTGGAGGAAGTCGGTTTCTTTTTTTCAATATAACATATTTGCTACCGAAAGTTAGATACAGTTAAATTACTAGCATCGGTAGCTGTAAGGTACTAAATCAGCCAGATTGTCCCATTCAGGGAGGGTTTGTCATAATCCCCACGCTTGGCAGGCGTCTTGCGCAGTTTAAATTATCAGTTCCTTAGAAGGCACTGCTGCCCATTTTCCTGTATTTAACCTTAAGTCATCTCTTATTTCACCCACAGGTATCAATGGTGGGTGACATTCTAGCCCCATGGAGTTTACGCCAATGGAGTTTAATGGCAAACTGGCTAAATGTGGGCGTGTGTTTTTACACTTTACACCTCTTTATACTCTTTCGGAGATTTACAGGCATAAGATATAATTTAATACCTACATACTTCAATGTTCAGAAACATTCAGTTTGATAAAAGTAACCATTGATAGCCCAGTGGCCAAAGTGGGTCTTTGGTTCTAATGACGACGCGAGCTTGAGCTTAGCCACACGGTGGTAAGCCACTTCACGAATGATTATCTGGCCAGCTACTACCCGAAAATTAACAACAAATGATAAGATAAATGTCATAAAACTTAACACAAAATCCACCTATAGGTTATGCTTGTCTGCCCATGCCCTTTTATCATACCCTTTGAATGATGGTAGGGCATTTTCCAAATATTCGCCTGGCTACCCTTTGAGTAGAAAATCTGTCGTCAAGCACTTAACGGTGTCACCATCTGCAATTGAGAACCAGTTATTCTAGGTTAGACTGAACAACATCTTCGCCCGCATCATCAATTCATCATATGCTAGCTATGAAATAACCTTGACAAAGGAAACTACAATGGATTATATAAATAAATTAATAAATATATAATTTTCTCAATCTTAAGATTGAGAAAAAGACATTTTTAAGAAAACAAATTATTAAATTTTTAAAGGTTGATTGTCCTACTCATTTGAATAATAGTGACGTAATCACGATAAAAACATATATATTATTTACCTCGAAGTTTAGACCAATTTGCATTGGTCGTTATATATTCCTAACTGTACTTGAGAGCCAGTAATTATGAACAACACTTTGGACCACATCATCACTTACCACCAGGTGAGATGGTAAGTGAAAACATAAAAAACGTGTTCAAGTTGCGAAAGTCTTAAAGTTACACTTGAAGGATGTAAATGTTTATTCCTACTTTCATTTGAAACTCCCTTGAATTTCAAAAAAATAAATAATGAAATACTCCGAAAAGAAAAAACTGGGGGAGTCAAAGGGTTAATGTCAAGTCGAGGGCTTAAGTGACTCAAGTGAAGTTTCCTGGAATTAACTCTCGAAAGCTTACAAAGTTAATTTACAAATAGCACGCCCGCCTTTGTTTCAGCGATATCACACTCCAAACGCAAATGCAGTTAGAGAAATGTGGATATTTGCCAAAAATAATATTATATGTCGCATTATAAGGTTATTCGGAGCGCGAATACGACCTTATTGCCGCGGGCCGTGCTGCCGCATGCGGTCTTATTATTCTGTTGAGGTTAATGTTCGTGAGATTTCGGTCTCATGTCAATATCTTTAGTTAATTATGTTAGATGAAAACCTAAAATTTTAATTAAAATGTTTGAAGTTACCTTCAACAGATAAGCTATACCTACCTGGTAATTTTGTATGAACCGTGATAGTGAAACAACAGGCACACACACAGAAACAACAGGAGTAACAAATATATGTCAGAGTGCGATGGGCGCAGTCCGGCTTATTAAATGCTTATATAAGTTGCGTTGCAATTTGAAGATCATTATGCATCCTGATTTTATCAACTTCAATAAATAGCTTTCGAGGTATTATTTTTATGAATATCCCCACATACGTTTCGTCCTTTGTTATAATTATAACATAACGTCTACATAAATATACACAATACGTTCTATAGAACAAAGGCCTAACCCAGGGTTCACCATAATCTATGTGAAGAAAGATAATTCTTCAAATGCCAACCTTCTTGGTATATTCCCTTCGTCACCTCCCCATGATGATATGAGGTTTCGGAAAGAATGTATGGTAACTTATGTCTAATAAGTTAAAAATATTAACATTAATAACATATATATGTTATTAATGTTCATATGTCTCAGGGTGACGAGCGCAGAGCAATTCGTCACTTGTGATGGAATGCATCTGTTATAGGTAGAGATTAGTCCGCTTAACATCAAGTGGGCCTCGCGCTTGTTTCGAAACAACCACACAAAAAAAGACAAGTAGTTCACAGGTAGACAATGTTATTACAACCATACACAGATAAAGATGCCCGATATCGGATAAATATTCAATTTACATAAAATGTTGAAGAGATGTGTGCGAAAACTTCGATGTGAGATGAGATCTAAAATACGTGAGGTAAGTTAGTTTATATCCGAGGACGATAAAGGATGCACTGGGAGTAAATTGAAAACACAATTTTGCCTGCGAAAATGTACGTACTATGTAGATGGATTCTAAAGAAACTAAAGTGGATGTTTTATGCTATTTGAAAAGGTTTTTAATAAGGTTTTTTTCTGTTTCATTCTGTTAATAGAGTGCCTATTTAGTTGGTATTTACATTAAACTTTTATTAATGTTTTACATTGCTCTTCAGTTAGAGAGACAACACTAAAGAATTTGATTTTACCTACCACAGTAAGTTTTCATCTGTACCGCACAAACTTGCTGAAAAATAAAAAAAGAAATCATTAGTTATAGTCCAAATTTGCCGTTTACTTACGGCTTGACTTAAGGTTTAATAAGCCATCCAGCTTATGGCCCCACACGTTTGGGGGGTGGTCTTGCTGAAGTCGGGTCGCCCCTTCACAGGCGCAGAGGACCGATTGAGTTCGGGTCTACCGACGGGGCAAGATGGTGACTGCTAACGCGACCCTATCTTGCCCCACCTCGGCGGAGGACTGCTCACGGGGGGTATTAGTGGGTTCAAGTCCCACACATCTCCTTTCACCGCCCCCATGGTGGAAGGGTAGAGTGAAGGCATTACCCCTCCTCAAAGAAAAAAGGTTTAAAAAGCCATTAAAATATACCAACCATTTAAATGAACCATTTCATTAATGCTATATTGATAGATATCACATGGTCATAAATCAATTTAATCTTTGGGCAGATGCACGGACTGATGATTAAAAGTTGTAACTAGCTTTTACCACATGCCCGAGGTTGTGGCCGCCGCAAGGGCTTAAACATTCTGGATTGCACCTCCTTACAGACAATGACGGCTGAGATATCGTTTCCAATCTCTCGCCAGCAGCAAACGTGTTGGAAATGAGAATTGGAAAATGTCTCCACTGGTGATATTTTCCATTTAGTACTATTTAAAATTAACGCTGTAAAATTACTTAGAATACATTTTATATAGAGTAAATTCATATAGAGTAAATTTTATTTCCTGACACATTTGTAATAATTTGGATGTTATTAACAAATATTGACATCGTGATAAACAGCAGCATGTTTTGTCTTACTATACAGGGTTATTGGAAAAATGCTAACAACCGCTTAGGGTTGACTTCTGCTAGTTCTTACAAACGTTTTGAGTTTTTTTTTATATTGTCTTATATATTTATTTCTGTGTTTTTTTACATGTTTTTGACGGAATAAGCACGAGGACCACCTGATGTTAAAAGTCTCTTGTGCCTGTAATGTATTATTTCATATTTTCGAGCACGGCGCGGTCCAGTGTAGTCGCGGCGGGCGCTCTTGGGTAAGAGTAAGCTTAAAAAAAAATTAACATATAAAAACAAACATGTTTTCTTTTCAAAATAAAAAAAAATATCCATAAATGTTTGTTAGGACTAGCAGCAGTCAACCCTAAGAGTTTGTTAGCATTTTACCAAAAAGGAGAATGCCCATTTCACTAGGAGACTTAGGTCCCCTTAAAAAGTTTATTGTCAAGATTATTTATTTTTTAATTTGTTAATAAATACGTCTAATTTTAGGATCAGTAGCCATTTTTCATATTTTTACCCTGGTTTAAGAGTAATTTAATATTTAAGTTATAAAAATTATCAATCATCGAGATATTAAGACTATAATACTTTTTAAACAAATCGAATGATACCATAAGTATCAAAATCCGCAACCTGATAGTTTAGGAGGTAGTATCAACAACTTTATTCTGGTCCTTAATAATTATTCAGATTTAATATTAATGCCCAATCCTCTTCTAATTCATTGCTTTTTTCTAGACAATATAACAATAAATATGGTACTATTTTCTCGCACATGCTCCAAGTAGTAAGATTTTGCCTGTTTGTATTGATAAGATGCTAATGCGAATCTTTAATCTAGGAAACTAATCAGTACAGTACAGTAAGTCCAGTACAGTAAGTCCAGTACAGTAACCGGCAAAACACGTGAGTTTTTGCCGGTTAGGGTATAACTTGATGCTATTTAGGAATAGAATAGACATTTCAAAAGAAACGATTATTTTCTTTCACGCTATCAGCTCGTCATTGACTTGACACTCTTGACAGTAGCTCGTAAACAGTAGTGTTGCCAGTTAAAATGTTTTTAAATCGAGACATACCATATCGATTTCTCCTGACTTAAGAGTGGGTTAAGACAGCCGTGCTTCCACGCTAAACCATCACTGATGCTTTTATATATGACTGCTATAAATCGTTATTTTATTATATTTTATACTCGCTGAATTCTAACGTTCTACTAGCCCGGCGGCACACCTAACAGCAAGCCATATTGTATTGAATACCAGGCATCTATAAATATACATCTTAAAGGACTTGTAGCGGAGTTTGCTTACGCGTTCTTAATCTATCAGCTAAGTTAAGCAACGTCATAATCTAATAAACGTCAAAATATGTCAATATCATGACTTAGGTCATGAATCATGTATCACCAGGTGAGATAGTGGTCAAAGGCTATAAAAATAAAATAAAAAACATACATAAACTATCAATAGTACCGATAGTATATTCAATAAATATTCTTACGGTATAGATCGTTTCCTATCAAAACTAACAACATGTTAAAAAAACTATATGAATAGCAATGAATCTCTCTCTAAGATTCTGGAAAAATGGGAACTATAAATAACTGGCAATTCTAAGTTGGTAATTTTTTAGTGAGGCATAAGGATTATGTATCCAGTTGTCAATAAATAAATAAAATGTAGTGCATATTATCTTTGGTTGCTAGTTTTGAAGTAACAGGAAATAAATAATTTATAAAAATTGTACTCTTTAAGAAAACTTTTAATGCTAGGGTGAAAAGAAATACGCTGTTAATGAGAGAAGAGCAAAAAAATATGTAACGATTTTAGCATAATATTTTAATAGGACATTCCGTATATAGGGGAACCTGCCTTTGAACATTCTCCAGCTCAGCAGTCGATCCCAATAGGATTTATCCATATCTACGTACTACAGTTGTACAGTTGTACAATGCACTCTCTGTAACATTGTTATTTTACCCGATGCGTAGTATTAACTCAGACATTAAAAAAATCATTCGGTAAAAGAGAATGTTCAAAGGTAGGTATGGCGGAGTGTCCCATTAAAATATTATGCTAAAATCGTTACATAATTTTTAAATTCTTTTATCATACACAGCGTTTTTCTTTTCACCCTAGCATTAAAAGTATTCTTAAAGAGTACTTTTTTTTAATTATAGTTATATTTTCTGTAATATCAACACAAACAAACAAAGATAAAATGCACTACAATATTGCTAACTTCGAATTGCCAGTTATTTATAGTTCCCTTTTTCTACCACCTAAAATCGATTAAAAATACACAGCTATAATAACTTAATTTATTACTATTTATTTAGTTTGATTTTACACGATGTTAGTTTTCTATCTTCTTTTGACAGCGCAGAAACAATCAATACCGTTAGTATACTTACTTATATATATAAAATAATACTATCGGTACCATTGATAGTTTTGAAGACCATCCCTTTGATAGTTTATGTATGTATATTTATAGGTGTCCAGTGTGTTAAGTAAATTTATTGGTTAAGTACCTACTACAGTGGCTTACTTTCAGGTGTGCCACCGGGATAGTAGCAAGGAGAACGTTAGAATTTAGCGAGTATGTAAAATAACAAAATAACGATTCGAACGAAAGATATAGCAGCCACAGATATAAAGCATCGGCGATGGTATACCATCTGAACACTGACACACAGTATTGGAATAGATCTATTCCAGCTCAGTTTGTATTGAATAAATTATACAAATTAAATAAAAAAAAAGAAATTATATAAAAATAATAGAAAATAATCATAAAATTTAATTTTTATATATTTTAAAATTAAGGGGGTCAAAATGCGGGCCCCATAATTTTGAGCAAAAATTGACCTAAGCGTAGAGGTTAATATAGGGAAAATCGATATGGTTGGACATGATTTTAAAATGTCAACTGGCAACACTATTGATCTACATACGTCTGTGTTATGCTGTCATATCGTGTTACTGTCAAGAGTGTCAAGTCACGTAGACGCAATAAAATAGAAGATAGGCTGGTTGCTTCCGAGTATCTTGATATCCCTCAGATGAGATTAAATACTCTAAAGTACATGCCAGAAGTTATTCAGAAGAGAAATATAAATAGAAGACGTGCAAATTTCCAAAACATTGATAACACTGCTCCCAATCTGGATAGATTCCCTAGATTAAAACTAAGTGTTTTAAGAAGATTTGCATTAGGATCTTATCAATACAAATGTATGTTAAACTTACCTGGCTACATCTACCCTCAGTAATAGTGTCCTCTGGTAGCTGTTCTTCTTTATTCCCATTCTAGGTTTTTTTTGTTATTGCTGATAGGTAATCTTTTGACCACAATCTCACCTGAGGGTAAGTGATGATATGGTTGATGGTGTAAATAGGCTTAACCTAGAATTACTGGCTCTCAAGGACAGCTGCCGGAACACACCGTTAATTGCTTGGCGACAGATTTTCGACTTGTGGGTGGTATCTAGTCAGGCGGGCATTTGCAAAATGCCCCTCCACCATGCGGAAGCACAAACCCGAGGTGAGATTAGAGCCATGAACCTGCTGCGTGACAGTCCATTACCAATGCCACAGTGCCATCACTCCTTCAAAAAGGTTATGCCTCTTCACCCACCTTCAACTACATTATCACTATTCATCATCATCATTATAAGAACATATATGTCGGAGATTGAAAGCTTCGTGACATCAGGTTTTTTTGGCAAAGCTTTCATAACATGGGCGTACACGAGGGTATCGTGCAAACGAGAAGACACAAATGACTAGAACACTCTCCTCTCACAAGTCTCCATAAACTTTGGGAACCCCGGAATCATCTCCGTCCTCCCCTTATTTCAATTTTCGCCATAGAGGACGCTATCAGCACAATCTCACGTTGTCATATCTGATTCGCTGTGGCGTGTCTGTAATAACGTATATCGTCTTCAGAGTTTTTCATCACCGATGTACCTCGATCACGGTCTTCACTGTCCGCATGTTTCACTTTATAATTAGATGTTACCTAGGCCGCTACTTAATTCGCCGAAGTTTAGTTTTTGCGTATCGAGGGACCATGGAAGTAATAAGTACTACGTAAAATAGGAATGAGATCTATCTGTGCATCATGCAGCTAAAATAAAGAAAATAAAACCTTATGCTATGGGCGTAAGAGTCTTGTTAAGAGCGCGCAAAATAAAAATGAAGCCGAGTGAGAAGGCTACCACTGAACCCTGTGTCCCGTTCTAACAGCGACTTAGAGTTGCCAGAGTTAAGTCGATTTCAATCCTTTCGTTTTGTCGAAAAATATGCGATTGATGTAATGAAATGAAGTAAAACATTTACTTCTAAAATGTTTCTAAACATAAATAATAATTTATTACCAACATGTTAAAAGCAATATAATTTGTTGCTATGTGTAAATCCTTACTAACGCAAACATTTTGCGATTGGCGTATAGGTTTTCTTTTATTTGTATGAAATACGACACCTGACTTGACAACCCCACATGAAATTGCCAACTCGGACGTTAATAGCGAAGTGTTTTTAATTACGTGATATTTTTGAAGAATTTTAGTAAAAAATGGGGAGGATTTGTGTCGTGGAGGCTTGCGGTAGCGAGTATTATCCTTATTGTGGTTTATCTTTTCACAGGTAATAGTTTTAAACATAATTTGTTAGTGAGGAATTACGGTGACCATGCATGACTATCCAATCCTAGTTCAAGAACAAATAAATTAAATACCTATGTATTTTTTATTCCTTTCTCTATTAAAATGACTTTGTTTCAATTTCAGATTTCCTAAAGATCCTAATGATAGTTTAACTCATAATGCAAAATTAGAAACAAAGAAACATATAAGGAATAAGCTGAGTTTGCGGCAGAAACTTCACAAGACTGTTTTATTTAACAATATCTGATTAAGAATTACACGTAAATGTAAACTTAACTGTTATTTCTTACCTAATTAATGAAATATACCACAACATGTAGTTTATCGTAATTATATCTCAGTCCAACTGCATGTCGTGTACCACAAGGACCAGTAGGTATGTACCTACCTATATGACTCGAGTGTGAAAAGCAAGCAAAAACAGGAAATGTACAGTGCCACAAAGGGCAAGTTTATCATTAGCATCTTCGATTAAAATCCAACTGAAGCAATGATCTGCTGACGTCAGATCACAAATATTTTTTTGTAATATAATTATTGTTCTTAAATCATATTTCAACATTGTCACCATTGCCAGAGAGGGATAAGAGGTACAGTTACTGAGCTCTTGTTCAGCTTCAATTTTGCGACAACAGCTCATTCCTGTTGTACGTAGTACTCATTACTTCCATGCGAGGGACACGTTAGACAAAGAAAATTTTATATGCAGTACGCAGTTCGTTATTTGATATAGTCTATGGTTGGACCGCATCGTTCATCACAACAGTCTTAAAGAGTATAAATATTAATATTATTATATAACGCATGCCTTGCCTGTTACGATTTAATGTGAGGAAAAATAATAGTCACGTGCGGGATTCGAACCCACGTCGTCCACCATCCTATATTAAAATTATAGGATTGCGTCATTATTTAAATGAACTTTATGTCGCTCCATCCCCATACGATCCCCATACAGTAAGTACTCACTTTTGCATAAATAAGAAAAGGTCAATAAAATAAAATTATATGTTAATGTAGTGGGTTTTTCCTAGGAAAATAGAAATAGCTATTATTGTTACATATATTTATTTGAGGCAAAGTTATGTTTCCTAAATTGGGTAATAAACCAATTTAGCACAAAAAAAAATTGAGCCACTCATATAATTTTAGTTTAACTATTAACTAATTATGAATCGTTGGATCAACATTGAAAGAAAAAATTCTGATACCTTATGTGTGCATTATAATTATACTTTGAAAACCCAAAACTCGTGAATTCCGGGACAGTAGAGCGAAATTACTGGACACGGGACAAGACACCTCATTCCGGGACTTTAACGTATGTCGGGCAACCCTAACTGTACCTATATAAGGACAATAGTATTGTATCACCCGGATCGGTCACTACTGAACAAGCCTCTCCTATTAGGGGAGTAGGGGTCACAACTGTAACGCCGCACCCCACGGAGCCTCGTAAGAGGTAGCAGTTGATATTTCATAGAATATGTATTAGTAACAGAGATTGCTCAAAAATACAACGATTATTCGGAACATTCTATGTTGGTTCGGAACCCAGCCAGGCAAGTCAAATTCACACTAGCTGATTTTATTTATACAATTTTACCAAAAAACCTGACCAATATAACAGCTGAGTGTTTGAAGAAGTTTCAAATATACGTAAGTTTCAAACTATAAAAATAATGTAAAAAACACATGCAATTGTCTAAACACCTACGTTCCGCCATACATGTTTTGATTACATACAATAGATAGCCAGCTCATTGCCATCTACCGAGCACGGCTTCTAGATTCCAGGCTGCTATATCGTAATAATCCAATTGTATTTATTTTATTGTGATGGAATAAACGCACCCACCTGCTATGAGGCGCTAGCTTCTGCCTTAAAGAGATGCAGTTAGTCACAAGTGTCGTGCTACACTGTACCCATCACCCTGAGACTTTAAGTAGTTTAATTTCTGTGTCTGTAATATCACCGGCACCCATACCCTTCAAACTGGAACACAGTAATGCAAACAGTACTCCTTGGCAGTAGAAATAAGTATGGTGACAATACTAACCATAATGAACTTGCACAAAGAGTTCTACTGGTGCTAGCATATCATAAACATATTTCAGGTACACGTTTGCTAATTCTACACAGGAGTTTTTAAACTCACACTAACATATAGATGTATAATTTATATGCCTTCTATGTGCTACACTTTAACTACGATTAACGGCTAAATTAGATTGCCGACAGTACTGCGGCCACTTGTTATTTAAATCGAGAATTAATTGGTTTCCACAAAGATTCCTTGATCATTCCGAAACGTTCACGAAGAGTTATTTCGCTTGAGAATTGCTTTTCTTCGCAAGTGATTTAGACATTCTTTTTATTCACTTGGGAGGCGGCTCGACTGTGTACTAAATTCAATTACCTGGAAGGTAAGTTTTAGTTATTAGGTTTGAATTTATCTTACTTACTGCCCGGATGATATTATTTCATAAATAAGACCGTGCATGGTGTCTTTACCCGACTCCCCGTTGCTGTTCATAAATGTATATTTATAATGTTTCTATTACTGAACACAGCCCTCGAGAGGAGGGATGGGGGGGGGCAAGGGGTTGTCATAATTGCCACGCTTGGCTGGCCTCTTAGGAATTGCACTGTAAGGTAGTGAGATAGCAGTTCTTAGAAGGGGCCTCTTAGAATTGATGTGGTGACATTCTAGCAGCAAGCACCGGGCAATGTATACAGAACCAAAATAAAAAGAAGGACAAAAGTTCATTGGTCTTAAATTTGGTTGGTGAACATTTTTTCAGTTTGATATTTTTAATTGATCGGATGATTCAAAACCATGGCAGACAATATATACCCTGGTAGCATTTCATGTATGCCTTGATAAAAAAATGATCATACTCTCCTAAGGATGATAATAAACTTGAACATACACAAATATATCATGAACCAAGCCTGATACCCTAACACTATGTTTAGAAATGTTGTCAGTTGATTGAATGAGAGACACACATTCAATAGTTTTGTTTCGGTTTTTTCCATTTCCAAGTCTGTCATAGTTGGCATACGGATATTGGACCAAATTTATTTTTATTATTTATAGCTGATAGGCTAGCGTTTGACCGCTATCACCACTAACGGTGTGGTCGAAGATGTTGTTCAGGCTACCCTAGAATTACTTACCTAAGCTTACAAGGACGGCAGTAGCTAGCCAGGCAGAGTTTCTCAAAATGCCCCACCTCCTGTGCACCTAATTTTCTTAGACTAGTACAATTTACCCTGTGGGGTGCCAGGGTAGGATGTCACCTACCCATCCTTCCCATGGGTGTCGTAAGAGGCGACTTAGGGTAAAATACCTGAAGTTGGGCAGCAGCGCCTTCTGAGGAACTGCTATGAACTGCAATATTCAAGATGCATGACAAGGATGGGTATTATGATCAACTCCCCTCAACGGTAGAGGTTATTTTCAGCAGTGGATAATCCAGCTGATACAGTACAGTTTGTGTGCAGCTATTTCATTTAATACTTTATTTTCTTAGTACTGCATAAGAATTAAGTAAAATTTCAGATTTTCCCGCTTTCACTTATAGCCAGATCAAACGTACCGAGTATAGAGGCGAGACAGTGCTTGGTCGAGTAGCCGGTTCGTTTGTACTCTCTGGCGAATACTCGGCCCGAAGAATTGGCCCATAAAAACCATGAGTGTGTCACTTGGACCTTGTTTTGTTTACAAGACCGAGGCCCGCACTCTTTTTAGCGTACCAACTCGTTTGTCACTCACAGTTATAGAGCCTATACATGTGTTTTCTTTTTTGCTATTCATGTTGACGCGAACAATTGTCTATCGAAATTGAACTATCTCGCCGCGAATAGCAGACTGGATGTAAACATCTACTCGACCAATATACTTTCTTAGCTATTTGCTGTCTCGCCACTGTACTCAGTTAGTGTGATCAGGCCAATGCATTTTCAAATTTTGACATTTTTTGTATTCTTTCTTGGCAAAGGTTATAAACTCATTATTAATATTATTTCTCTGGAATTAAACCTTTTGGTGTAGTTTCAAAGATTAAAGTTTTCATAGAAAAAATTGAGGTTCCTAAATCTGTTACTAAAGAAAAAGGTTAAAATTCAATTAAGTACACACTTTTTATTGTCCAGCTAAGCCCATGGCGTGGTCCTATAAAGATTCATTTATGTTTATTTGAAATTTATAAATCAGGAGCTTGCAGTTAGTGTTGGAAGTGTAAAAAGGATAATTATAAAAATCATAGCATTTGCTCCTTCATTCGGGTTCATTAGAAATAAAGATTAAAACCAAAATCAATATATCTACATAACTCTAAAAAATACATAAATTAGTGTTCCTTTTAAATGAGGATCATCATCTCGGTAGCAAAATTAAATAAATTTGTGGTGTACTTATACAAGTAATTAGCGCTGCCAACTGGTAGCATTTGGACTACCTGTGAGTCTGCAATAACTTTTAGGTTGTCTAAATGTTTTCATTGTAGTAACTGCAGTGTTGTATATAGTTCGTAGAATTTTGTTATTAAAGGCATGCCACTAGAAAAGAGGAGTAAACATTTTTGATATTGACCCCTTAACCCGCTAGCTTCCAATTGCTCGTAGCAAAGCTTTTCTGGTCGTTCTTAACTGATCGAAGGGGTTTTGTTTATGTGTACTTTTTGGAACATCCCAACCAGAAACGTGAACATAGAACATGTAAATATCAACATTTTAAAAAAGGCGTATAAATATACTTAAATATCAAAACTACTAAGGTATCTGCCTACTTTGTGGAATAAATTTCACGAATAGCTTACAAAAATAAACAGACACAAAATACATAAAGGTAACGACATCATTACGAGAGGTAAGTGTTCTAAATAGGACTTCTTTCGCAGATGAAGTCCAGTAGTCTAGTTAATGTACGGCCCGTCTAATATGACGGCTAAAATAATAGCACACATTTTACTCCCATGCCAATTATGGCACCCATTAAGTTTCTTGTGTGAGATGATTAAAGTATAGATACGGCATTGTTAATCCTTTTAGTCGTACCTACCTCTTATGACCTGTAGTATAATAAATTCATTAAACCTTTTTTTTTGGTACTGTACCGTTATTGTCAATTGCCGTAACATACTTTCCAACACGATTAACTACCGACTACGTATTCATTTGAATAGAAACTTCACCAAGCATCACGTGCTGTGGTCCAGCAGCAGTCCTTTAAAGCCAGTTTCTGCCATCCAATACTATTTCCAGGTGGAGGCGAGCTTCTACGAAATGCCCGTCGTAGGTGACACTTAAGCTTCAATTATGCACTCCAGCGTGGGAATCCTTAGACGTTGCTGGTGGGCCCGCAAGGAAGGCATGTGTTGTTATTATGTAATAACTAATTCCTTCTAATACTTACTCTCCTTAATTTCTATTCTTAATAATCAAATAATCTTTATTATTCATTATTGTCGTAGTGTAGGGTTTGGTACAATTTTGTTTTTTTTCATGTTTTATATCCAAAATACATCAAACAATCATATTGGATAAGTAGGTTTTTCTAGGGAGTAATTGCACCATATTTAACTTAATTTTAATGATTTGAATCCATAGTTCTTACTTTATTTCGTAACGATTTTTAACTTAAAGCTTATAAAACTAATTTTGTTATGCATTTATTGTAACTTATATTATATTATTATATTTAAGTGAGATTTTAATCTTCTTTAGTTTATTCTTTTTTACAACAGCTATAACCTATTAAAGGTAATAAAACTAACTCATTAAATAACATTACATGGCGTCTCTAAAACTTCGCTTATTTGAATAAAAAAAGAATTTAAAGTGGTTAATAATAACATGGCTTACAGTAATTTAATACTGTTATAAGATTTACATAACTTTAGGCTATGAAAGCGTATGAAGGCTATGAGCAAATGCTAAAACTCTGAAAGTACTCATAGATGTATTGGGAACAATGCATAAAATTTTAAAAACATTCCCCAACCCAACTCGTGATAAGAAACTAATGTTGATGTTGCAATTATTGAGGGATTTATGAGAGATACATTTTTGAAGATATAAATATTATTGTACAGAATATACTTACCGCAAAATCTGTTCGTAAAAAAAAACCTCATCAATAAAACTGCACAATCATCACGATTATTTTAGTATAAAATTTCGCAATTTTTTAAAATTATAGATATATTTACAGTATTGTAGATATATTTACAGTAAAATCTGTTCACAGAATAATTTTACAACAATAGTGAATAATCTGCACGATTATTATTTCATATAATGTTTCGCAGTGTTTTTATATGCAATTCTGGAGTTGACCTTCTCTAGAACAATAAATAAATGACCAAGGGCGTGTATGGTCACGTACATGGTAGGTTTTCGTCGCAATTGCCGTAGTTGGAAAGAAAACTACTTGGTGAGTCTTATTTAACCGACTTCAAAAAAGAGCCTTTACAAGCTTCTAAACATGAATAATAAATAAGCGGTGCTTTTTACACGACCTAGTTTTGTTATATTAATGTTTTAAATAACTAGCTGTACTCCACGACTCCACACAATCGCGCGATTTAGACGCGTCAACTCACCTGATGAAGGGCATCGGACAACATTCGTCTCTTTCGACAATATCGACCAATACGCGTGAGTACAACCCGTTATTAAAAACTTTTTTTTTTTTTTTTTTTTATTTATTAACATTATGTATTACAATAGTGATATAATAATAAGTGTCTAAAAACCTAAGTAAGGTTTATCCAGCCACTTACGTTCTCGACAAGTATACAAAAGCAAAGGTATGTTAATACTATAAACAAGTGGGTACATTATAAATTACATCAGCGCAGTCCACAAACTTTATCAGTGTGTGTGTTATCTGAGAGATGCGCTTTGTTACAAATTGTATCAATACAGTTGTTGCGAACGCACACACAACGAAGATCATTGTCTGTGCGTACGCGTTCCATAGGATGATCCAATTTATTTTACCAAATAATATTGTTTCAATACAGTTTTGATATTGGTAGGGGTTATTTTTTCTTTGATTTCTACAGGCAACTGGTTAATTAGTTGAGGTATGAGGTATTGAGATGTTCTTTTACCGTATGAATTATTAAATTTAGGTAGGATTAGTTTTCTACTAGTAATACTTCGCGTGTGGTGAGTATGACTCATTGGGATTTGGATTTCAGTCCTGAAGTAGTGTTCAAGAAGCAAGTTAAGTTCGACTTTGTGATAAATCGGTATAATTCCGCAGTGTTTAAAGAGACCTTCAGGATCTGCCGCATACTTGTTTTTGATTTTTAATGGGACAATTAATTTTAGTAGTCGATGTTGTATGTTGTAAATTTGGTTAAGATAAGTTTTGTAAGTACGCCCATAACTGGTGAGCCCATATGATACAATGCTTTCGACAAGGGCTTTAAACATTGTGAGCAATACGTTATAAGGGACTTTAAACTTAATTATATAAAATTTTGCCATTATCGCTCGCAGTCGGGAGCATGTATTATCAATATGTTTTCCCCAGTTGAACCTTTCATCTATGGTGAGACCAAGGTAGGTATGCTTATCCACCTGGTCAATTTTTCGGCACTTAGTCGTACAGTTACCGTTAGAAGTATGAAGGCAGTCGTGACAGTGGGCTATAACTTCAACACTTTTGCAAGGATTCGGGAGGCGACTGGAGTGAACGTGAACTAACTTTGTCTTATCAAGGTTCAGTACCAGACCTGAGTCATGTGACCATTTACATATTGCAGTGAAGTCAGCCTGTAAGTTACTGATAGCAAGACTAATATCTTTACTTGTAGCCACCAAACATGTGTCATCAGCAAATTGATACACTGTGCAATGTCTAATTACATTATTAAGATCGTTAACGTAAGTTAGGTAGTGCAAAGGCCCAATCACTGATCCTTGTGCTGTTCCTTCGGTAATGTTAACGCTATCACTGTATGCATCAGCTACTTTGACCTTATAGTTACGTTGGTACAGATAATCTTTACACCATTCTAACAAGCTGCCTCTGATACCACAGTCATTCAGCCTTTTTAATAGTAATTTGTGCCGTAGTGTATCAAACGCCTTGCTATAGTCTATAAAGACTAGTAGTACGTGCTGTTTTGCATTAAGGTAATAGTTAACATCGTCTGTAAAGCGAGACAACAATAAAGTAGTGCTTTTCTTTGGTTGGAAACCGTATTGCTGAGGTGATAAAACGCTATGTGCTTGGTAGAATGTCTGAATTATATTACATACATATTTTTCAACAATTTTATCAATGACTGGTAGGATTGTTATAGGCCGGTATTGACCATAATCACTGGTACTTCCAGACTTATGTATAGGTCGCACAATACCTGTTTTCAGTTCTTTTGGGTAAGTTCCCGTAGCTAAACTGGTATTTATTAGGCGAGTAATTGCACTAACAAGTTTATTAGACAGTCGCACGATATCAATTGCTCGGATACCATCCGCGCCTGGTGCTTTAAATGGATTAATATTTTTCACTATTTTTATAACTTCAGAGTTAGTTGCTTTTTTGAAATAAATAGATCTATCTAATGGTTTTTTATAATCAGATTCATTCAATAAGGTGCGTGTACAGGTGGGTATGATTGATTTAACATTGCTTTGGAATTGGTAGGCAAAATTATTAGCTATAATCATATTACTTCCAGCAACGCTAAACGCATTTGTGATGATGTTATCTATAGAGTTTGTGATTTTACCAGAAATTTTATTGATTAATTGCCATAGCTTTTTAGTGTCAGTCTTGTACTTAATAATTTCAGCCTTATAATAATTATTTCTTTTTTTAAATATTATTTTATTAGTTTTATTTCTTAATTTGTTGTACCTAACTCTCAGCTGTTTGTCATTAGTGTCTTTCAACCAATCTGAAAATAGTTCATCCCTTTTTTGACAAATCCTTTTAATACTGTTATCAATCCACCCTTGCTGGTTACGCTTTGAGTCAGTAACTTTTTGAAGGTATTTAGATTCGTTATAACAATTGTTTAAATTTTTATATATATAATTGTATATATCTTTTGGGCAGTTCATATTTTCAGTTTGATTCCAGTCGATTTTTAAAAACAAGTCATATAATTTTTGGTTGTCAAATCGGGTTACATAAATTGGATCACGCCGTATGTTGGTATTACCGACCAGCGTTATGACAGTCGGTCTGTGATCGGCCATTACGGTGCAGAGGGTTGCGGTGAACACGTCTCTCGTGCGGGATCGAACGAAAATGTGGTCAATGCAACTTTTAGTTAATTTATTATTCAATATTTCTATCCTTGTGTAGTCGCTGATACCACACGACAGGCCGTGCCCACTCATAACATCCCTGTATGATTTTGTAACTGAGTTACTACATTTTAAATTTATATTTATGTCTCCTAGCAATATTAAGTCAGTGTTCGCGTGTTTATCAAGCACTCTGTCAATTTCTGCGATAAAGTGTTTTACGTTATTGTTTGGTGGTCTATACACAGCACACAAAGCTACAGAAAAATCATCTCTTGTGGTTATTTTGCCAAGCAGGCATTCACAGTGTATCGTAGTGATTTTGTTACGTGTAAATTTATATTTATTTTTTATATAAAGAATAATACCGCCACCTTTTCGACCTTTCCGTAGCTCAGTGTACATTGTATAGTCGTTTAACTGATAAAGTGCTTGTATGCGTTCGGAAATATTAGCTTCCGTAATAACAATAACATCAATCGTTGAATCAGAGTTGATTAACAATTCTATTTTTGAAAAGTTTTTTACTAAGGATCTTATATTTATGTGTATAACAGTTATGTTATCAGAGTGGCCAGGAATATACTTTTTATAATTACTATAATCTATACAGTCATGTAGTTCGTTGATATTATCATTTACTGTTAACATAATAAGGAAGATTTATATAAGAAAGAAATTAAATTAGGTTAGATTTTTTTGTTACTTATAGGTACAGATATGGAGCAAACAGAATAAGCTGGTATGATACCTATATTGCTTAAGTTAGATACGAGGTGATAGAAGTGATTGGATGTCACTTTTAGATCTTAATGTAAATACCTTCGCGCTTTCGTTCTTTCGCACTAGTATTTTTCCTTCTCTGATCCAGATAAATTTGAAGATACCTTTGAGTTCTTGCTTAGCTTGCCACAGTAAATTTTTGTGATAGGGGGTGAGTGCCTCTCTAACATAAATCTTCTCGGTGGCTGGTGGTCCTGTCAAGTTAGGTAAGAGGTCTTTAGCAGTAATTATAACATCACGAGCCGTAGCGATTAAACGTTGGCGGGTTGACTCTTGACGCAACTTGATTATTACTGGTCCGGGCCCATTTCGGCGAGTTGATAGCCGTTTGACAGACACTACGTCTTTTGTCGGCAGTTCCAATTTTGCGACAAAATTCTCGACTAGTTTAGGTAGATCTGCGTCACTAGATTCTGGAATGCCTGAAATTTCGACGTGATCCGCCAATAAGCTCTGCTCCATTTGGGAGTTGCGCTGTTCTAGCGACTCCACCTTAAGTAGTAAGTGTTTGTTTTGATTTTCAAGGTGAATAATTTTTTTATCCATATCCCTCAACTTAACTGTTAAGGCATCCATAGACTCAGCAAACTCATCCACCTTTTCACTACAATATTGTACTGAGGACGACACAGCCCTCATCTCCTGCGTAACAATATTGCTCACTTCTTTCTTCAGGTCTATGAGTAGCTTCTTAACATCAAGACTGGCTTCTTCAGACTTCCCTACGTCTTCTTCCTCATCCTCAAAATCGGCTATAGTAACAACAGACTTTCTTCGTGACATATTTTGATTGCAGTCATTGCACATCCACTCGAGGTTCTCGGCAGCTCTAAGAGCACCTAGTTGTTTTGCAGTTAGTCCAGAGCATATAGAAGTAGCGTGAACAACTTTCTGGCAGCGGCTGCATTCCAAGACGGGTGATTTTTTGTTTAATAACTTGCTGCAATTATCACACTTAGCCATGATTGATGAGGGTAGTTATTTTGTTATTATTAGAAACTGACACGGTGTTAACTCTGTCACAGTTGAACGAGAACTGATGGTTACTTTGTCTCATACTCACGGGAACTTTCAAACAAAAGTATTTGTACTCAACGCTCAACATGTTTCTCGTTATATTAACCACGTTAATGTAGGTATTTCAAAAATATATCGATAGTTTCCATATCGACTAACCTTTACGCATCACTCGCTACCAATATCGTATATGTATGAATGAAATGTAATTGTTATCATTATCCTACTTACGTCCCATTGCTTAAAGCAATGTGGCGGTGACATTAAATTAGAACGCGTTTTGTATAAAGACAAATTGGCTGAATTTATTTCGTATAAAAAAGGAAGATAAACAATAACTGTACTGTAGCTAATGTTAAACTGTAATATTAACGTTAACAAATTAACATATAAGCCCTAAAAATATAGTTTTTTTAATTATAATACAACAACGTGCACTTTCCAGCCCTGGGCCGCAAATTGCAGATGTGGAAGACGTCACTGATGTACAACAAAGCATACAGAGCATGTCTCTTTATTTAGACAACAGTTTTCGTTTCTATATAACAGACGACAATGTTTCGTGAGAGAGTTGCAGAATTAATGGACACTGTACACAATCTACAATTCGATTCGAAGCTAAATTTCCATAATCGTTCCATACGTTGCCCAAAATAATGAAATACCTCCACTGATCGACAAGTTCCCAAACAGAAATTGCATGTAGGCAAGAGTTAAAAATTCAAGTGTTGTTAATTAAACAGAATAAACAGGCTACGAACTGGTGCAACATGGGCAGAATTGGAGATCGATGTTCAACGTTTACAATTTCGTCAAAAGCTTTCACGTTATGAGGTACGTACGAGTAACATGTCCATTGCGAAATAGCTAGGTTTATTTTGACGATTCGATTGATAATAATAGGCAACCATTTAGCTTGTTATTGCCTTAATTTGTTGTTAACTTGATATTCAGAGAATACTTAAACTTGTTTATATGATTGGTGGTCACTATATTATTATGATACTTAATCTTGCTACAGTTGTTAATTATATGTCTAAATATTCAAGCACTATCACTTGCTAAGTGAAAATCACGTTTACATATTATTAAAGGGGTGATTTCCTGATTTTTGATACCTTGAAGATGAACTCCTCTTCAGAGGATCATTATTTGGATTCAGTAAAAATATATGTTAAGTACTGACGTTTTGAAAACAAATGAATTGAACGCGTTTCATAGCCCTCAGTCGGTAAGTCTAATGTGCCTGTAATTTACTGGCTCTCAAGCACTGCTGCCGGAAAACACATAGAAATGACAGATTTTCTATTTTTTTTTTTATTGATGATAGGTAAGCTTTCGACCATTATCTCACCTGATGGTAAGTGATGATGTGGTCGACGGTGTTTAAAGAATGACTAACTCTCAAGGACAGCTGGCAGAACACACCGCTATGTGCTCGTTGGCGACAGATAAAGGCCATATTTAGGACGAAATAAAGGAAACTGTTGATCCAAATGAGGATATACTGTACTTAACAGGTAAACAACATTATTATACTAAGAAGATATACAGATAAGGATACCAGAAATCGGATAAGTATTTAATTTGCATTAAATGTTGAATGTGTGAGAACTCCGTTTTGAGATGACATCTGAAATACGTGGGTAAGTAAGTTTATATCCCCGAGGACGATAATGGATGCACTGAGAGTAAATTGAAAGCGGTATTTTGATGCGAACTGCGAAAATGTAAGCTTTCTATAGATGGTTTCTTAAGATATTTCT
Source organism: Plagodis dolabraria (assembly GCA_963854805.1). NCBI lineage: Eukaryota > Metazoa > Arthropoda > Insecta > Lepidoptera > Geometridae > Plagodis > Plagodis dolabraria. Next base: position 15,620,170 of record OY978443.1, read on the forward strand.
AATGCCACATGAAGTAATTTTAGAGGGCTTTTCCTGTTCCACATTTCATTAAAAATATCACTTAATATTATGCAATTTTATTTCATTATAGTAAATGTGATTTTTGTCTTAATACACACTCTTAAATTAGAAGTATAATATTAATTGCTTTAAAAGTTGTTATCAACCCTTAACGGAGGGAGGGGTCCAGAGGGAGGGGACTGGTGGTGTTAAAAATTCAAGTATTCGTCTGTGTGTCTGTCTGTCGATTGGCATCGTAGCTTAAATTTGGTCACACTCAGTCACGGCACTCACACTGTGCGACTTCCAATGGAACTTGGCTGGTTTTATATTTTTTATAATTTTCGTTTTGATTACATAGAGCATTTTTTACAGGTACTCCTTCTATACCTGACAAAGAAGTATGCAGAATTACTATGTAGCTGCACTGACGACAACGAGGAAGTTTATATTTGGTGGGTTATAGCAATTTTCTTTTCACAAAATTCACAAAAAGAAATGGTAATGTCAGAACAAAGTCGCCTCTACAAAACTTTAAATCCGCCCTAACTAAATTTGCTCCCGCTGATGTTGCTTTACTCTTCCGTCGTGGACGCAACTCAACTAAAAGCTGCTAAGATGAACAGACACGGAGCGTGCGATGAAGGGGTTGGAAAAACGTTTCAATAGTGGTGACGGCACTGTGATATCTAACGTCACCACTAATTAGCTAAGCAACGGTTACGCTGCTCCGAAATCAGTTGAGCAGATGCAGCTGGAAAACAGTATGTCCTCATTAAATTTTCACCACAGATTACATCGTTTTTTTTTAATGTTATTATGACGGAACAAGCTTGAGGCCCACCTGATATTAAGCGGACTTACCTCTGCCTATGACAGATGCATTTCATTACAAGTCGCGAATTGCACTGCGCCTGTCACCTTGAGACATAGTTGCTAAGTCTCATGTGCCTGTAATTTCACTGGCTCTCAAGGACAGCTGCCAGAACACACATTTTAGGTGCTTGGCGACAGATTTTCTACTTAAGGGTGGTCGCTAGCCAGGCTGGCATTCGCAAAATGTCTTTCTGCCATGAGATGAAGCTCAAGCCCGCGGCGGCATTCGAACCATGGACCTGCTGCGCGGCAGGCCATAGCCAATGCCATTGAGCTATCACTGCTTCAAACTACTAATAACTAATAACCCATATCGGCCGAGTACACAGATAAAACTAAGAAGGTATAACACCGCAACTGTATTCCATAATAGAACTATAGAGCAACCTTTATAGAGATACCTACATCATTGGTCCTAAATCGGTATCGTAGGTTCATTAATTAATTAATTGCGGCCATTGTGCTCACAACCTCAATAGACCCATAGGTATGAACAGAGATAGATAGACGGTGTAACGGCGAAATATACTACCGACTAACATTTTGTTATGTTAACCTACAGAAAACGCTATATATTCCGGCCTGTTAAATAAAATATAGATTCTTTGTGTCATCAAATTGGAGAATCATCACATTGAGCCTTCCATTCAGCTGTTATATAACCGATAACGTTTTATTATACCTCAATGATCTATTTGTAGACATTCAGTTCCAGAATTGGATCCGATGGTTTTATTCCTTATGAATCATGTTTTTGGTAACTATGTCATATTTTATAAAAGGGACACTGTTAAAGGTGGCACGATTATTGAGACTATACGTTTTGTCGTGGTTTTGCGTGTAAAGTTGTTTTATGGGATTAAACTCATCAAATTTAATTCCAATTCCTAACTAGATTTCGTCGATTTATATTTGTATGACCTTGTACAAGTTGTGTTATTAAGGGAATACTAAGGGGGTCGCAAGGGAAGAGAGGGCTCCCTATCCTCTGCGGCAGAAGTAGCAGACAGCGGGGCTACTCATTTGATCTGCCGCAAAGGGACCTACAGAGTGTCTTGGAGTAGGGTCATCTGGTGCCCAAATGTTGTTGTTGCAGCACCCCATGTGCCCTATCATGTCGCGGTGGGAGGTGTCCCCTAGGCAATTGTCCGGTGATGACAGACAGCAGCGGCGGGTTCGTGGTTTTGTGCTTAAGTGTTCCCGTGATCCCTCTTAATGCGGACCGGGTGTGGCATTGTGTGGTTTTTAGCTACTGCTGTGGAAGTTGGTGTCGAGTCCGACATATCCCAGCCTTCTCTCCTGTGAATGGACGAAAAAGTTTTTCATTTTCCAAAAAATAAAGGGCTGCTGGACTTCTGAACCAGACTACTTCAAGGGATCCCTTGTAATGGCGAGGAGTCTAGATAGCCCGTGTTTGACAAATTTGATTCTAAAGTAACTTAGTTTGGTTATGGCTTACCGCCCTGAATCACGGCACGAACAAGGTTCATATCTCATGTAGTATTTATTTGTTTTTTCAGTTCAGCAACATTTGAGAGGGAAGACATTTTTATCGATCCTACATGACTGAGATATGGGTAGAAAAATGATGACTGTAACTATGAAATCGTTATCATTACGGTTTTACTTATAATGAAACAGCTAGGACTCACCGGTTCTATAAAACTCGCGGTAGCTTTCAAAGTATAGTTGTTTAGCCCTTTATGACATAATCCATACCCAACAGTGTCAATATACGATATGATACATAATAGTCCCGGCAGAATCCAATTTTAAATTGACAATGTAATAACTAGTTTTTATTATATCGTCAATTAGTATGTAATTAAACGATTTTTTTGTGATTTGCTTTGGCCTATTTTTGTCTGATTATATCAACTCTTACTTATAATTTTTACTGATACTTTTAACCAGTAGTGGAAAGTAGAAATAGTCGATGTGACTAAAAATTAGTTATTTTTTTAAATTGAACTAGGATTCAGCTTTAAATCCTAAAACTACGATTGCACCTTAAGCTCCGCTGAAATTAGGCTGCCAACCGAATTGCGGCCACTTGTTATTTTAATCTAGAATTAATTGGTTTCCGCAAAGACTCCGTGAGTATTCCAGAACGTTCGAGAAGTGTTATTTCGCTTAGGAATTATTTGCCTTTGCAAGCGATTTTTCCTTCACATTTTCTTTTTACTTGAGTTACGCCTACACCTTGGTCGTGTTTAAAATTCAATTAAGTGCAAGCTGAAGCATAAGTACAAAAACTCACATTGTCCTGTGAATCTACTAATTGCCTCGCCCAATAAGCTTAGGAAGAAGTAATTCTTAGCTATGATGCTTACGAATGTACAAGGACTACAAAACAGGGCAAATTATTTCGAAAAATATTAGTTTTCTATCAAAACAGAAAAACCAAATTTAAGTAATTTGCGGGATTCGAACCCACATCCACCCTTTTAGTCGGGGTATGCTCTAACCAATTAAGCTAACATGACAATGAGTCATAACTCAATTTTTTTCTGTCGTTATTTAACCATAGTATTGGGATAGAGCGACATCTATTGTTCAACTTACGTTGTACTACAAACAAGACAACATGTTGCAATTTGCTTTAAACTTGTTAATGATGACGCAACCCTATAATGTTTGAATTACAAATTAATTTAATCCGCAGAGCATGCGCTATTGCAAACATTAACATATATGAAAAAATAATAAACAAAAATTGAAAACAAAGTTGTCACCTAATACCCGGATTCACAATATTATCCAAAACAAGTACGTCGTAGCTTTTGGAAAAGCGCGGTATAACTAAATCGCTTGCAACTAAAGCCACGGGCAACGCACTACATTTTGAAATGAGTTTTATTTTAAGTGTGTTTGCCGGAAAGTAGTATGTTTGAATTATCTGCAATGTCTATTTCATTGCATAAGTAACTGTGACAAACACGATACCATTAATAAATTTTTGTTCCTTGGGCTAAAATTCTTGCATAGTTGAGAATACCAAATCGTACGTCCCACTTTCATCCGTTACACCTTATTACCTCGATTAAAGATAGCAGAGTTTGTTCGCTTTCCAAAGTTCCAGCTTGAACTTGATTAGATTCGATATTTAGATATCTACAGGGATTTAAAATCGAATCCAATTGAAGCTGCAGCAGTTTTGAGGACAGCTTTCTTAATAAGTAGGTGAGTTTGAGTAAATATTTAAAATATTACGCTGACTGTGAAATGTTATTAAAATGATGGGCTTTTATTTAAATAACGTGACATGCACAAATCACCTTCCTGATGGTAAGCGTCCATGTCCCTGTACTACCCGACAATACGAGTAGAATACTACATCGGCAACAGAGTCGGCAGTGACATATGAATCATCTGGAAAAAGTAAATTTGCTCCCATGGGTAAGATAATAATATAATAATACTAAAAAGGTATAAGGTATTTCAGCTAATTTGTAGTAATTTTAACTATTACGTAGCTAGATAGGCAAAGATCAAAAAACATCTTCTAAAATGTTTTGAGGAAGACTGGTACCTAAGGTAGGTTTTCAGTGGCACAACTACTACTTCACAATATTATGTGGGAGTGCCCCGGTCGTGCCGGCCCATTCAACTGTAACCCATAGTGCTAGAACGCGGCTTTCATATCGTGAAACTAGGGAGTATAATTAAAGTACCACCACTTTTTCAGCCACCATCAGCAATATTAACTTACATTGCTATTTTGATTGAAGCATTGGAAACGCAGGGAATAAATCAAAATTTTTCCAAATTTTTAAATCGTATTACTTTTACATCTGTGAAAGGAATACGATGTTAATGTCAGCCGCGTTTTCAATGATCCTCGTGTAACTTAAGATGACCAAATTAAAATAAAATGGTTCTTTATATGCAAAACATGGTGGATGAAGACTTAACATCTTGTTTAAAACAAACACCTTAAATTATAAAATAATGTGTCGCCATATTATTACTTTTAGAATAAAAGTCAAATTCAAATTACTAAAATACAAATTGCTTTATTATCAAACAATCATGAAAAATATACTTTAAAGCTGTACCTAAACATAGAGAGGTGTATCTACTTTTTCAAACATACAACTAGTGTCTATCCTCGGCTCAAGACAGGTAATTACGTTGCAAATAAATGGTTCTAGTCTCGCGGCCATTCAACGCACTCTGCTACTAACGACAAATCTATCTGTGAGTAAAAGGAACCTCTGAACATAACTGCCTTGGAAATAATAGATACTCGTGAAGAACCACGGAATATTAGAAAATAGCAAGAACAGCTCTTTGTAACAGCAAATTTCTTGTAGAAACGTGTCTCGATTTGACTCTTCGGACAATTAAATGTCGACTTTTTATTTATTGCATTCCCGGAGATGCAGACGCTCTTTAGCAACCGGATCGCAACCGTGATCACAAAATCTTTAAATTCCGTGGCCGTGATAGACATTTGAGGTTAGTATGGTATTCGTGAGAATGATAAGGCAAATTACATTATTTGGAACTCGTGCCATAATTATAACTAATACTTTTGTCATAAGCATTATTTTTTAATGGTTTAAATCAAATGCTTGTTTCTGTATTGGTTTGGATCTTTACATACATTTATCTACGATTATGTTTTTTACAGTTAACCTTTCTACATATCACGTTGTATTTCAGTTGTCTGCGTGCTTTTACGATAGAAACACGTCACTGTTTAGTGAAGCACTCGTGAGATGCCGTTGAATATTCATCCACTTGCGTCGATATAAATGCAGTTGATAGGTACTTTGATTTATTACTAAACGATATCAGTCATATATTGCCTCTGCAGAATAGTTTATCAAAAGGAAGGGCGTTAAAAGTATATAGCTATAGTAATATACCTACGTAATCAATGTATTTTGAGAAAATTATTTAGGTTTGCTCCTGAAAGCTAATAAAAATATATTTTCAACCAAAATTCACTGACACTTATTTAATTTAACCTAAAATTCGAACAAGTCTTCGGAAAAATCACATACTTATACTATACGTCCTTCTAAGGATACGTTGTTTAAATACATTTTGCAAAAACATACAAAGCATTTTATGCAATAAAATATTTTAAATATTCATGCGTTTAAACCAATTTCCGCCTCTGCGGTCAGATAAAATCGAGTTCTAGTCATCATCGGATGGATGACCGGTGTGGTGTCCCAAAAGTCCCTCGTTTTAAGGCAAAAGGTAAGGCTAGTTGATTTTGCGCATTTAGAGGTCGCTCTTGTGTCATCGATTTAGCAAGAAGTGCATGAGTTTGAATCAATAGACGAAAGCTATACCTATTTGCGACCAAACGATGTTGGTATTTGACTCAGCTAGTAGTTATGTTTTAGTAGGTGCATATAACTATTACTCTTAAAATCGTTTCTTGTAAAAATTATTCGAAGAATGGACCATGAACACATTCTTACGAATTTAAAAAATAACTGACCTAAGTTTGGCACAAACCAATTTGGTACATTTTCAAATATTCTGGGTGCTAATTCTATCTTACTCTGACTGACAAAATGCATTTGAAACCTGGATACTAAACTTTAAAATTCATATAATAAGATTTATTCACGCCACATTTTTGCCTGGAAAAACACCTCGTTTTTTGTTCTCCCTTTAAAATTCGCCTTAAGCGCAGGGTACGAGAACACTTTGTCATGGTGAAGCAGCAGCCCCTGGAGCCCCAGGTCCGATCATTTGCTGCTCACAGCAGTGAATACATCTGGCAAGCATCTGGTAGTGTACCACCCCCCCCCCCCCCCCCCCACCGGAGGAACATTGCACCAGTTCATGCAAAGATGTCAGACGTCATCTACTGGCGCACTCTTTCGAGAATGTATCCCACAACAAACTGATTACGAAGAAGGAAGATATATAGCGAGAATTACATCTAAGAAATCACTAAGCTAAGATGTATCCAACTGCGTTATGATCACCTAAGCTGGAAAGAACTCTCGCTCAATTATTATAGCCATCAGGAAAGTTTCCTGTGTGCATGTATGAAATATTGAATAAAACGGATAAGTTTAAATATAAGTTAAATTCCCTTTCCGAATGACATACCTACACACTTACGAGTAAGAAAATATGAAACATAAATAAATAACTATATTATAATTGCAGACGTTCGTATATAAATGCATTCTATATATATAAAACAAGAATCCAAAATAATATATAAATGTATACTCGTATATTGGTCGAACGACGCAATGCGTCTTTGTTAAATTTTTGACAGTTATATATTTAATACATTCATAAAAAATAAATGAATTTTAATAAAAAATAATGTAAATACATATACGTAGAAGGTCTTTAAATCATAAAAAGGACTTTTGCTATGACCGGTTTGTAGCTGTGGCTTATAGCATGGTAACTGCTAGAAAAATAGTTTCAGTGAGCAGATGGAGAATAGTTATTTTAAGATATTAAATATCATTATTGCAATACTACTAAGGTAGTATGGGCATGCATTTTAAAAACAAAAAACTCTTTGTAAAACTGTGTTACAATCGTACGGCATTTTTTACACTACTCTTGCTTGCCTATTACCTACTACCTATTATATTCTGCGATAGTTTTAAATAACAATTGTGTACTCCACTGTAGACACACCACTGTTCTTTCAAAAAGAAAAACCTATGTATTTTATCACCCACTAGTACCCACTCTCAGATCATTACACGCAAAAACATGTCTAATTGGCTTGACTTAGACGCTACTTCTGCTTCGTACAGGCCACGCTATTCAAGCAGCCTACCGTCATAGGACTGAAGCGGTAAGTTAGGGCTGAATTACTGAACTGAAAATAAATGATTTAATTTTATTTGTTGTTTAACAAATGTTCTAAAATAGGTATGATTCCTACTAAGTCAGCTGAAAGCAGATGACGTGTAACGAATTTATGTCACCATATTATTTATATGTAAGAATTATTTAGTAAAACATTGGTTAATATTGTAGGTGTAGTGTATTTTGTAGATGCTAAGCGCCTGTTAAGCCTGCCCTGTCCGTAACAGTAGTTTCTGCTTGGCATTACACTGTGCTCATTATAGTAATTAAACAACTTTAAACGGTTTAAATCGCGTATATTTTTCATTATTTTGTCACGACGTTTCAAACACTTTTCAGTGATCGTGGTCACGGGGTTACTAATCGGTTTTATTTATCACATGAGTTATAAAGAAATTATTTGGTCTACCGTCAGATTTTTTTTGATGTATGACAGCCCACATTCACAGTCAAGTTTGTAAACACCTGCATTTTGTAGGGGAATATTGCACTTAACAGGTCTTAAACATTGCATTGGTTGATTTTCTTGTGCGGCTTGAAGTAAATTTTTATTGAAGCTAATGAAGAAGGATATTACCAATTTTGTCCGTGACACCCTTGATGTAAAGTAATATGGCAGGCTGTCGCTCAACTGTGGAAGGCTTGGGCCGGCCTCTGTGACGCATTCGTGGGAGCTTGTGATTATTGCTTCGCAGTACTTGTTTTACATATTGAAGCTCCTCCTTGAGATGTTCAGTGTCGCAGATGCCATGTGCTCTCTGTAACAAAGATTTGCCTACGTTAGCCAACTGACATGGATGGTGGGGAGTTACCATTGAGATATTTATCTGTATGGCTGGGTTTCCTATACACTGTATGACTAAGGGAGAGAACAAACCGTTAGGTGTTTGGCGACAGATTTTTTTAGCTAGTCAGGCGGGCAATGGATTAATTTAAGGAATTACAAATATATAAATCCTATATAATAATAATAACTACATAATTAATAGATATGGTGTAGGTACCTACTATCGTAACAGGAGATGAAAGTAATGTACTTATCATAGTAAAAATAAGATAATACACTCACCCGTAATCGGGTGCGTTGATTTCACGAGGGTGTTTTGTAAATGTTAACCTTCTTTTAAAAATTTATCAACTAATTTAGCTCATAATATAGATTTTAAAAAAAAATCCAAAGTAGCGGCACACCTCGGTTTCCCTTTATTTTACCGTGGGGCATCCACGGCAAGGCGAGAACCCACGAGGGGAAGACCGACTAACCTAATCCATCTAAAACATAATTTTCAAGTCGATAGTTGATGAAAATATCGAAACTGAAAATACGTTGTTCATAAAAAATACATACAGATGAAAATAAAACCAATAGTATGAGAATGATGTACATCACTAATGCTAATTAAGAATTGCCATTAGCGAGTGACAGTTGTGTGTATTACAAAAACCTAGGAGGAAGAATATCTAAGATGGAGAAGACATTTATATTCTGTTGGTTGTGAGACAAGAATGGTAATATATACACTTGCATTAGTTTGAAAGAGACAGCATCAGTTTTTTTTGTCTTGCTCGGCGTATGCGATTTCTTTGTTTGCCACAAAGCAGTTTTGTGGCAGACAAATTCATTCGGTGCTTGAAAATGTCCTTTATTCGTGAAACAATGACTTTGAAGTGTGTATTGTAAATTGTAAGTAAAATTCAACGCTGCTGCTTCCACCAAACATGTTGAAATGCAGAATTCTTGGCTGTAAAAACAGAATAGAACGAAATATGGAACACCTTACGTATCACATGTAAGTGCTATTTTTCATATGTCTTCACCATTTTTACACAGTCTATGCGAATCATATATGAATTTCTGATCACAACATGAATGTCTGCGTGTTAAATTATTTGATAATCTTACATTTTACTACAAAATAATTTCTTGATTTTGAGATTATAATCCATAAAAATTAAGTAGTGTTCTTTTGTCTATCTATCTCGCTCTACTATGATGAAATTTATTTAGGGAGAAAAGAGAGTGTGAACATATATCAAAAATTATACTCTTTCGAATTATAGCAATTTTCGGAATACCAGCTCATGACCGAAGATATTTCCCATAAAAGTGGGTAATTTTGTATGAACCACTTTTGACCATTTATGCAGTAAAATTAACGCAATTAAATTTTGATTTGCAGTTTTCATAAGGATGCTGTCCTTCATCGTGTATGGATTCCTGCAACTGGACGACAAAATTAATTAAATAAAAAAATGCATAATTCATTAATTAAATTGTAAGTGGTGCCAAAATGTTGAATCTCAATGTTATTCACACGTATGTTTTATATACTATAAATACATTATTACTATGTTTAATTTTAAGTGTACACCATGAAATATTATAGGTACGAAAGTTTGTATGAGTTTGTTACTCATACAAACCTTCAAGTCACTCAACGCCGAAGTTTTCAACGAAATTTCGTATATAGATTCCGTAGGACCTGGATTAATACATTGGCTACCATTATTCCGAGATATTGAGTATTATCGGTGGACTACGATATAACTATTCGACGCGGTTAAGTCCACAGGCGCAAGCTAGTTATCCAATAGTACCATGGGTTAAGTTATATATTTATTATGCCATAGTTTTAAACTACCAAAAAATATTCTGTACATTTTCAGTTAGTTTTAGAATCATGGTAATTTTCTAAAACTAGCTGACCTGGTTTCTCTGCCATTAAAGCGGACCGTTCAATCTGTAGCGAGAAATTCAAAATTTAACAGTCTGTCTATTTGTTGCGAGATCGAATAACATTTGTAGGTATTTAATTTACTCAAATCAGAGATCCTTTATAGAGTATTTTATTATTGTGTCTTACGTATATGTATCTGATTTCATATATTTCTCTACTAATCTGCAAAAACAGTTAAGAAACAATTATATATTTGTAAGTTATGATGCCAAAATACTTTAGGGTATAATTTCCGATTTGCGCAATTTAAAAACTATACATGTACTTAAGTTATCCGATCTAGCAATATACATTAAATTTTGAATACCCCGATATAACAAATTGAACGGTCCAGTCCACCTTGAGCAAGTACCATGCAAATGTATTTTTTCAGTAGGCGCGGCAATATTTTTCTAAAAGCTTCATTGTAATTTGGGTAATGGTTATGGGACACTGGCAATTCTGCAATATTAGGTATTTATACTCTGTATCTATCGGGTATACGCGCATAGCTACTCCACCATAGATATTCTTCCTCCTAGACAAAAACTATCTGGTTGTTGCTTAGATACCTACTGCCAAAATATAACAGATGTTACTGACATCTTTAGACCATATTTTTTTTTTCTTATACCGTAGACTGGCCACACAGACAAGACATTGGCAGTATATCGTCAAAGCAATGATAAGAGCCATTTATGAAGAAGAAGAAGAACCACAGACATTCATATGTGAAACCATTATACTTAAGTTATGAAGGGCGCATAAGTTTCATCTGATATTTTATGAGCAATAATTTCAAGATACAATCAAATATTATTGTGTAGCGTTGTAACATATTATAATATTTTGTTGTGATATATTATTCCTGGTCAATGATACCAAAAAGTTGTAGCTTTTAAGTCAAAGGAGTGTATTGTTTATCGTGAACACAAATTTCAATGTTCACTTTATACTTGTACAACCGTAATTAAGTTATTTTTTCTTGTTATTTCTTTTAAGTGCTTCAACAAACACAACATTTTTAATATGACGGAATTTTCTTCTTATTTCTATTTTTCTGATAATGTTGCATGACTTCATTTATTATGTAGTTTGATGTAAATAATATTAGATATTATAATAATTTCTGGGATCCAGTGTTATTGAAATATACAGTCACTATTCGAAATGATAATAACGAAAATTTCTAGGTATGCCTGAACATAATCTTTAATCACATTATCACTAACCATCAGGTGAGATAGTGGTCAAAGGTTGGATTTATGAATAAATATAAAAAACTATTACTTTTCATAAAGAAAGAAGGCTTCCTGGATCATTTGTGTCCGTGATAAAACGCTTTTTGGTAATCAGAGATAATGACTGATGAGATACAACACTTTTGTAAACACACTTCTGTACATAAGTATGTAAGATAAAATCCATTTGCCAAATAAAATTTATATTTCTTGTCTCTCTTTATTTCGTAAATTTGACAGATGTTGTTCAAAGTAAGGTATTTTAGGTTTTTATGTTGATGAATGTTTACTGCTATCTGCATGGTGTATAGGTACGCTGGGACCTCGCTGGCTGGTCCCACGTGGTACAATTTGCAAGAGTGTGAAAGAAAGCTAAGAGACCTTGAAAATTGCACTGCTAAGTCACCGCAGATGCATGTTAACTGTGTTTTGAAGAGCTGAAACGTCCCAAGATGTGGATGTTACGTATGGAATGGGATGAGTGTTTGTGGCGCTTAATTTACTGCCTCGAAATGCTTGAGCTTAACTTGGTATATGTTTAACTTATATAAATAATATTAAAAAAATAATACTCACAATAAATTCAAAACAATGGAATACATAACTACATTTTGTATATATTTATATTACACATACTATGTCAAACAATTTAACCGAAGATTTTTATTTAATTTCCATTAGTCAATTTGGTCGTCATATAACCACGTCGTTCCGTCTCACAAAAAAATAAATCAACAATGTATGTAATTTTTAAATAGTACATACAAAACGTAAACGACAGAAGTTCTGACACAAACTTTGTAAAACTCGCAAATTCCGAAGCTAGTTGCATTACCCGACGACAAAAAGGCACGTATCTCATGTTGTGTAGTTTTGAACTTGAGATAACAGTCGCGAGGAACTGGAAAATAAGCAGGATACTGAAAATCCCTAAAAAAACTGCGCGAGACTGCGACTCAAATAATTCAAGCACCCAATTGCTTGTGCACATAAATACCAACAATTCTGAGGTAATTTTATGATAGTAGTCAGTTTTACTAAGTTTACTTTTTGGGATAGTCGTAGTAAGGCCAATAAACAAAAGAAAACAAAAGCTTCGCTCATATCTTAAATTAATATGTAAAATAAAATGGAACCGACTTCCAACACTAAAAAATATGAAATAGCTTGTTAGAAACGCAACTTACGGTGGACAATCTACTCTTTGTTTTGGGCGCGCTTCTCTTTGGAGCGAGACTATGTGGTTAGATTTGTGTTAAAATATGTAGCCATAATGAATAATCGCATTTTGAAATGTCGCCGCGTGTGTTATATTCATAGAGAAAAGTAATATACCGGATAGTTATAGTTTTCTTGTGTTAAAAATGTCTGTTTGATAGCGTTACGTGCAATTTTGTTTGATTTTTTTGAAAAACTTGTCTTGTACATACTTGTAAAAAGTGAATGAAAAGTGCCTTATGTAAACAATGGATATTAGTTTTTGGCTTAAAATTGTGATCAATTATTGTTGATTTCATCATCGGGACTTAGCATTTCTAACCGAAATTTCGTGCTTAAATTGTATTACTTTAACCGACATAGGGTCATCCGACGCGATAACGGAGGACGCAGGTTCGATTCCCGCCTTGGGCATAAAATTTTGTACTCCAAAAATTTGTAAAATATGATTTTCGCTTAGCACGCGATAGTGCTTGTAATCATTTTTAGAAATATGAAATAGCTTGTTTAGCATCATCCGACTTCCGTAAGTTATTACGTTTTAGGATTGGAAGTCGGTCCCGTTTTTTTAAATACATTTTATTACTCATTTTAGTGATGTACGCTGCTTAAAAGATCATTCACTCGCTTAAAATACTATCAACACCGACAAGAGTTGCAAATATGATTAAATCATCAATACAAAAAGCACATTACAGTTGATTTGAGAACCTCCTCCTTTTTTGGAAGTCAGTTAATACTAAAACTCACATTTTAAAGCTCGAAAAAATTTGAGTTAAAGTAAAAATAGGTTTATAATGTGAGTTTTTATAACACATTACGTTTCTATGAATTTTTTTTATTTGCCGACTCAGATCAAATAAAAAGTCAAGACAGAATGTTGTGAACTGAGAAGTAGAGGTGGTTGTTAAATAACGTCACGATGAAAAAATCACTGTGATCTGAAGGCAAATAGTATCACCGTGACTTGTTGCAAAGGAACAACGTTCCTCGTTCCATAGTAATACGTTCCATAGCTCGTTCTCAGTCACTCGCATCACGGCAAGCGACCACGTGGAACGCTACCGAATGACGGGCTCGTACATCCTCGGCGCAACGTGTGACAGAGAGGGCGAGCGTTAGTAGTGTTGGTACGTTCCTTTCGTTCGTTGTGTACCTACCTACATTGAGCGAGTTACAGAGCTATGTATTATGTATGTATGTATATGTAAATGGCAGATGAGAACAATATTAAATCAAACTTTTCCGATAAAATAGATTTGAGATAAAGCTTATACAGAAGTATTTCATAACCATACTTATTTAATGATCGATTACTTAATAGGTAAGTAGGTAAAAAGAAAGTTATTTTAATCTTATCATACCTACATAAAAATATAGGATATAATTTTTTTTTATAAACAAATTCAAAAGCTAAAATAATACTTTAAAAATATACCAAAAAAAAAAAAGTAAACAAGAAAATACAAAATTTATACTGTTAATATAAAATCATTGTAAATAATTGATCCAAATTAATAAACACGCCACACGAGTCTAATAAAGCAAAAATTACAAATTTTGAAATATTCTAATTGAAATAGAAATTTACTGTAGCCAGTAACGGATGTAGCTCCAATATGCGACAGGCTTAAGCCTGTATGAAAGTGTAAAGGTTATTTCGGATCATTAGAAACCATTGTAACCATATCGCTTTTCGTGACGCCAGTGATATACGTGACAAAGTCACGATTATTTTTCACCGTGATTTTTTTGGAACTGAAACCATAGTCACGGTGATAATAAAATAACGCTTTTCCCCACCTCTACTGAGAAGTGAGGCCGGTTTTCCAAACATGTGTGCGTGTGTCGGTGTTGCCATGATAATCAAATTACCTTATAAAAATAACGTTACCAATTTAAGAACGTACTTAGTATTAATACAACAATAGGGTTCCGATGTAAGGTGTCGGCAAAAGTAGTGTCGTTAAGTAGGGGAAGGGAATGGAAAAAGTGTTTCAGAAATAACATTACTGGGTATTTAATTTACATGCATTTATTTCTTGTAACAAATTAGTGACGGTTTTTTTTATGCAATCGGGGAAAAAAGCACAAAGCTCACCTAGTGTAGTAGTAGTCTGCCGATACAGTTCGTCACAAGTGGCAAACTGCACTGCGCCCATCACCTTGAGACATAAAGATGTTAAGTCTCATGTGTCTGTAATTTTACTGGAACATAGGAATGTGAACATTACTGCTTGGCGGTAGAAATAGGTATAAATAAATATAAGTCACCGATTTGAAAATATTGCTATCATAGTTCCTTCTTACTTTTCCGAATGATTTCGATCCAAATTTGTTAATTTTTGGACTCAATACGGAAAATGAAAAAATAATTAAACAGTAACACTGGTAAGTGACCAGTAAAGCGTGAACAGTTAAGAGGGAACTTAAATTTGCCTTTGAAATGTCAATAATAATATAAATTAATATATTAAACTATAATAATATATTAAACTTTATAAACAACAACGTTAAAAACAAAAAACAACATCATCTACTTCAATATCTTCGAAACCGAAAATCCAATACCAATGTAATGAATATGAGTCATAATTAAAGGTATCAGCTTTCCAATAAAAAATAAAATGACGGAGTTATGAAGTAACAAAGATTTAATCAAATAAATTAAATAAAAAAAAATACAACTGAATTGAAAACCTGGGCCTTTTTGAAGTCGGTTGAAAATGGACTGAATGAATGAAGTCCATCTTTTAAATTTGCAATTTAACCACCGAACCGATTTTGGTAATGATATTGCGTCGTAGGCATCTACGACGCAATATCTGTATTTAAAAAAAATACAGATTGAAAACCAATTGAGAACCTTCTCTTTTTTTAAGTCGGTTAAAACACATTGATCAACAATTAAAAAAACTAATAGCAACACGTTGTATATTATCACCCAATAATAGGGTAAACCTCATAGGCTTAATAACGGCAACACCAATGACACCACGCCGCAATAGTTCGACTGACGAGTCAAGGCGTAGTTTCGTTGTACATATGTGTGTGTTATGGTGTTTGTACACGGCGAGGCGTAGTTTTGCCGGCCTCACTGCTCTTTACACAACATTCTGTCTTGACTTTTTATTCGGTCTGAGTTTGCCGAATTATGTATTTTATTATTCGACCTTGTTGACAGGTATGAACAAATTTGGGAGAGTACCTACTTCTGCCTTTATCTGTCACTGTGACAATTAAATGAAAGCAGAAATGTCATTTTGTTAGCTTCTGAGATATGAAATTTGTCATCAAATACAGCACGAAACGAACTCAACGCCGCACTTGATTGTGGTAATTATTAAGGAGGCTCTATTCAAAAAAAAACCTTTAGCGGTTTACGTGTCTTTGGCAAAGAGCGAATAAATTAAATCTATTTCTTCCATCAAGCCAACTATCCAAAGCATATTTATAAAACTTGAATAGCTATTAAGCTCAATAGGCGAAACATATTGGCCAAACTTGTGAGACAAATAGTCCTGGATTGCACTAAATAACCAAACTACTGATACCGGAGGTTAAGGGAAGCTGTTCTTAAAAGCTAGTTCCTATTCTAGATTACGCCTGTTTACCATTTTCGTCCACCGCAGTGATGACGTACATGCGATCTGGTGACATAGTGACAGGACTAAATGAAAATAAAACTTAATTATTCGGAAGTCAATAACAGTACCAGAGCCAACAGTAAGCTAAGGTAAGCTAAAGCTATAAATTACCACTCGACCTAAGAAGCAGTTGACCTAAATATATCCTCGACCGTCCATCGAGCTATAGTTGCTCAAAGCGGCCGTCTCTTCGTTTCGTTCTAGACACATCCTGTTTATATTCACTAACTACCGTTTTCTTTGTCTTTACAAATTACCTGAGTTCTTGTTTATACTTCCGGCAAAGCTTTGTTCTTGCATGCGGGCGGAATTATTTTGATTTCTGAGGCTCCTGACTTTCACGATGTGTTTCCCAATGCCGGTTGACTCTTTCTAAAATCCCTAAATTTGTAAGAATTTTTCGAGAAGTGTATTTTTGTGTGAAACTAACACATACAATCATTTATAACGGATCTCAGAGAGACTTTTTTTTATGCCTGATTGGTTAGCCTTTGACCGCTATCTCACCTGATGGTAAGTGACGATGCGGTCGAAGATGTTGTTCAGGCTAACCTAGAATTACTGGCTCTCAAGGACAGCTGTCGGAACACACTGTTAGGTGCTTGGTGACAGATTTTCTACTTGAGGGTACCTAGCCAGGCGGGCATTCGCAAAATGCCCTACCGCCATGCTATAACGACTGCCATCCTAAGACAGCAACCAGGACCGACGGCTTAACGTGCCCTCCGAAGCACGGAAGCGCTCAGTAGTATTGTAACCAGAGGTCACTCATCCAACTCCTTACCGAGGTGGACGTTGCTTAACTTTGCTGATCGTTTCAGAATGGCTTAGCAAACTTCACTACGAGCGCTTTAAAATTACTATGATTTCCACTTGGCAAACTGAATATATTTTTCTGAATATGATTACAAGCACTATCGCGTTCTGAGCGAAAATCACATTTACAAAGTATTGGAGCACCAAATTTTGCTAATTATTCGATAGTGCTTGTACTTATATTTAGAAATATATAAGTATAGCGACATCATTGCAAGAGTTAAACGTTTGAAAGAGCACTTTTTTCCGTCAGATGAAGTCTAGTTTTCTGGTTGATGATGCGCGCACCGTCCCCTATGACGGTTAAGGTAATATAATTTTAGCACAAAGTTTCGGCTCGAAAGCGTAAGGTTTTGGTGGCTGAGAGGTGTAGGCATCTGGTGCAAAATTGGAGGACGTGGTTTCGATTCCCGGCGGGAACAAATAAATTTGTGCTATAATTATTTGCAAATGTGAGGATATTTTTCTAACCTCCTCATAACTTTTATATAAACTGTATCACTGTAGATTACTAAATTCATCAAATCAAACAACGTGACTAAATTTTTATCGATTTATTATAAGGTACCCACAAAATATATATTACAAAATAAATAAGTTGTTTAAAAATAAGCAGTAAAAAGTTAAGGAAAAAGCTTTAACATTTAATGACTCCAAAAATGTATCGCTAAATAGCAGTACCTACTAGATTATCTCTGAGTAAAGCTTATTACAATGTAGATGAATACCTTACAGACAAAATGAACGTACCTGCGAGTTACTTAATTAATTTTTGAATAATAGTTGTATTATTAGTATTGTACTTGACTTGTAAATGATATTTTACTAATAAATGATCTGTATCTGTATCTATATACTCTATGGGGCTAAATTAGTGTAACTTTCGGGTATTATTGACCTTTTTCTTAAAGTTAGTCGGTTATAAAGTACAAGTTTACAAATTATTATTACATAGAAGTTATATTTACAGGACTAATTTTATTTAAGAATGAACTTGTCGTCCATGTTTCTACTCAACATACATTATTTATAACAAATTTGTAGGTATACAAATATTTTTCGTGTATTTGCAGCAAGTTATTTTCAACGGAACATTTTGACTAACCTTAACCAAAAGAATTGGTAGGTGCTATACTATTTTACTATAGCACCAAAATAATATTTTAGGTATGAAAATATGGCTAAGAAATAACTCTCAAACAAACAAACTTATAGTTAAAGCTTAGTAATATAAGTACTTAAAATTACGAAGTACGGGTAAGAGGTAAAGAAGAACAAAGGGTAAGCTTTTATGATTATAGTGAATACCTTGAATGGTAGTGCCCTTTGTGCTTGGCTTTTGAAGTGGCCCACTAACGAGGCTGAGTAAAGGTCAATATTGCCATTCGCTCAAACGAAACTAATACCATTTTGTAAAAACAATGTGTCTACTTCTAATATTATTTTGTTAATCTTTATGTTTTTCTTAGTCTAATGCTGATATGCGAAGGCTTTGAACATCAAAATTTATTCAAATGTAGATAAAAAAGATAGATCATATTTAAATATCCAGAGATAAAAAGAAACATAGTCTCTGAATATACTTTAA
This sequence comes from Plagodis dolabraria, assembly GCA_963854805.1. Lineage (NCBI taxonomy): Eukaryota > Metazoa > Arthropoda > Insecta > Lepidoptera > Geometridae > Plagodis > Plagodis dolabraria. Next base: position 15,639,086 of record OY978443.1, read on the forward strand.
ATACATTTTAAAGTAAATTCGTACGAGTAAATATAGAGCTAATTACAAGTACGATTAATTTTATGAAGTAATACGGTTCCTACAAAAACTTCAGAATTTTAAGAAACTTCTGTAAACATAAACTTTACAGTGCTGTTTTTGTTTATTGATGTTATTTGAGTGGGATTACGATCACAAATAATCAGTGCATGAGTCTCTCCGTCCCTTTCAGAGGAAAAGGGAAGCAGTTTTCTTGATATTAAAAATTACGACAGTTTGTAGTTTTAAAAGTTTGGAGGTATGTTGAAACATCAAACTAAATCGGGCTACCAATACTTGATTGCTAGTGTAGCCTGTTTACGATATAGACGTTTATAAATAAAATTGATGCTCCTCGCTGTGATTTGGTGAATGAAGCTTGACAAAGAAATGTTTCTCAGCGGTGAAAAAACTCTCTAGAAGATGTCTTCTGCTTGCTTGAGCTTAAAAAAAGGGGTTAATATCCAACTGGAGATATTTGAAAATGTGACGTTGCAAAATGTTCATCTTCGGAGCAGTGGGGATAAGAGAAGAGAAGACCTGAAGATTACCTTACGGCCTACTTGGAATTAACTATACTGAATATGACAAGCAGTTAAAAAGATGGATAGGTGTGTGTGGATGTCGGTTGGGATGAAAATGCAACCGATGTTTATGCAGAAGGAAAAACTATCCTGGTTAACATGCCTGCAAAATGTACCATGACAATTGCCTTACTACGAGGTGCGCCAATAATTCCTAATTTCACCCCTTTTTAGTTAGTTGTAAAGTGATTAAATTGTTGCATATCACTATTTTATTTGTAGCAAAAAATAAACAAAAGATTTGTAAAATATATCAAAATGTAGAAGTGAAAAGGGTGTCGGTAATTGAATTTAACAAGGGCATACGTCGCGTTTTCCATCCAATTTTGAGCCGCATTATTTGGTTAATATCACAAATACTAAAACATTCAACAGAATGGTGCAATACCATGGTTAAAGCAGTATTCCACTGAACCCCTTTTTCTCCTTTTCATGTTATAGTGCGATGAGTGTGACACTTGGCAATTTTAATATTCTAAATTTCTAAGGATACTAAAGTTTATTAAACTGTCTCACCTTGAGATAGTGAAAAATTAAAAAAAAAACATAATTTCTAAATCGTTTTCATGAGATTATAATATATGAGAATATCATTTGACATACATTTTATAAAAATAATTCAACCTTATCGTGTCTGTAACAGCTAAACCGTGGTATGTTTGAAAATATTTTCCACGAATATTTAACCTTTCACCTCGGTTTTCGGAATATATCTATTCCAGCTAAGTTCGAATTGAAAAATATCTAAATTTAATTAAACTTATTTTAGTACAAATAATGAAGACCACTTTTTAGTTTTTGACGTAGATTCTTAGTATTTATTTTAATTGTTAATGTGTACCGATGAATGTAAACCTGTTTAATTATATTTTATGCTTTGATAACAATGTCTTGTTGAGGTGAAAAATTTTAATGTTTCATACTAGAGCAATTTTTTTAAGGGATCTTGCCTTTATCACTATCTTTGCTTAATAAGAAATGTTTCTCAGCGTAACTTGCAAAATTAAATGTTTCTTAGTATAACCTCCAGTTTCTATAAGGTTAAAGCCCTGATCAGCTAAAAGACTGAATAATGGTCGCTTCTCAATCAATGCTTTGTGATACATTCCATAAATTGGGGGTCACTATTATTCAATAGGGGAGAAAAGTGTTTTTTTTGGTGCGAATCCTGAACTAGCCCAATATCTGAACACAGCGAAGGATTCAATAACAGAAACCTAAAAAAATAATAATCTAGTATCTATAAACTTTTCACCTCAACCAGTGAAAAAAAATTAGGTAAAAACTATTACACAGAATTCAATAAGTTTATTGTAATTTACAAACACTACACGTTTCTAAACGAAATATATGTACTAAGTTTACAGTTCAAGCAAGCGCTTTTAAGTTTTTAAACTGAAAACCAACCTTTTCGTGCTTCAAAAGTTACAAAGACAATTTTCGTCAGATGTCAGTGGCATGAAAACAGTAAACCGTCGTCGTGTCATGTTATTTTTATATTTAAGCAAAGTTATTGCTTGATTATTTCCCAAATCCCTGTAAAACATTATCAAAAAAGTTGAGTGCGACCTCAGAATTGTTTTGTTTTAATGCGGCGTCTTTAACAACTGTGAGCTTGGATAATATGAGATTTACGCAGTTTTGTTGAGGACCATTCCTTACTGCAATGTCCTACACATCTTGCAGCCAGAGCTGTTATCTCGACTTAAAACTACAAAACTTGAGAATACGTGCCCCTCCGTCGGGTAGTGCACTAGCTGCGGAATTCACGAAAGATTTACGAACTTTGTGTTAGAACTTCTTATGTTAACGTTTCGTACATAAATACTATTAAAAAATTACATGCCTATGCAATTTAATTCATCGTTAGTCGGTACGACTTGGTGATATCGAGAACAGACTGACTATTAACACTTACGCAGGTAAAATAGCTTGAGAAAATACCTTTAACTACATAAATATGAACTATATCACGATTTCTTGTTCTAATTTTAAATTGTCCTATAAAGTTTCTTAATCTTAAATGTTTAATTGTATATATCTAGATAAGTTTAAAAATATCTAGGCTGCTAAAATCATGCAAAAAATGCCCATTCTATTCCACATATAGCCTCCACAATATCCAGAATCACGGATCCGAACGTTTTAGCTCTCCTAAGAATACAACAAGAAAGGTGCATCTTTGGAGACGTGGCAGCGCAAGTTGCGAGGGCACTTGTCGCTTACCACTTGTTATCGCAAATACTTGCGAAGTCTACGCCCGTGGGGCCAGCCCTAAGCTAGGAGCGACTAGCGATCCGCTCACGGATACCTAGAAACATTTATCAACTTAAAAGTGGATTAAAAATTAACGGATGGACGCTTTTGTATTTTTTTTGCTCATAGAACAATATTTATTGTTATTTTTTCCTTCCTTTCCTCAAACACCCCACAGTACCATATTATATGTACGATTTACACCTTAAGGCAAAAGCTAGCATGTAACCTACAGTTTGTAAATAATTTTATATACCAAGCCCATACTTTGGTATTATACTCTCGCGATCAAATTCAAACATGTACCAAAAGTTACCAAAGAAAAAATAAAGGTAAGCCGCATATTCTCATGAAAAATAAGGTGAAATGTTATATTATATTATATAATAAATAAATAGACCAGCTGTAAGACGGCTGATGATGAGGTCCTGAGATGTTAAACATCGATGAGGTGATCACGTTGGAGATTATCGATATTGTTGTTAGATATATTATTGTTCATAGGCGGCGGTGAACACTTACCATCAGGTAGACCGTCTGCTTGTTTGTCACCTATTATATAAAAAAAACATACCACGCGGGTTAAGGAAATCTACAAAATCAATAGAGGGCGAAATTGTAAAATCAATATCTATATTCCAATCATGAGCACGATTAACAATTTGTAAATACATAATTATAGCTTTAGCTTGTGAATTATAGCCAAACATATCCGCTACTACTTTCCAGCTTTACGTTTCTCGACCATCGACCTACCTCTAGTAGCTGTCAGTAGTACCTACTTGACTCTTGCTCCAGTTTCGATTGTATTCTGCACTGGACCATGGAATAGTCTTCAATTTATTCCGTATTATTATCATCAAATCTTTATATATAAAACTTACGCGTCACGTTGTTTGTCCGCGATGGACTCCTAAACTACTGAACCAATTTTAAAATTCATTTGCACACCGTGTGCAATTAGATCCAAACTGAAGGATAGGATAGCTTTCATCTCAATTTATAGTCGTAATTACCCGTGCAAAGCCGGGGCGGACCGCTAGTAAAAAATATAAAAGTTCAAGCGGCATTTTTTTAATAACCGCTTGACTAGATTTTTGGCATTCGTCTACCTGTAATTGATAGTAAGGTCGAAGATAGTAGCAGACTTGCCTTGGATTGAGAGCTTGCTCCTAAGATCAGCTACTGGAACCCTCTGTGGTACAGCTTTTCACCAGAAGTAACTTCAGACAAGCGTGAATATTTCCCAACCCTAAATGCAGTGAAGCTCATGTCAATGGAGGGATACAAGTACTATATATACATTATACCACTCATTTAGTAGTCAATTTTATTAACTCAATTAAATTTCCACTCTATAGATACGTCATATTCATGATTGCTAGTTTGTAACGCAAATTATGAAATATTGAATGGTGAAATACTGAATGAGTTTTCATTATCTGCTACCTATAATTAATACACTAATAGGAGTAAGTATATACAGACATTCTATGTTACATGTGTCACAATGTAGCGAAATATACAATTCACACATTGTCATCACGTAAAATAAATTATTAATATCCATCTCAATTTGAATATAGAAATGAAAACATACGATGTTGGAAGATTTCAAGCTCATATTATTAAAGATATGAGCGTGGGTTTCGAAAGATTTAAAAGTCAGATTCAGAATAAAAGCAAACTTCCACCCTCATGTCAGTCTTAGAGAAGATTAGCGAATCATTAATTATAAAGTTTAGGGTAAAGTTAATCCGATTAGCTTTCGGTTTCAAGTTTTGCGAACTTTCAGTGAATAATTGCATTTATTTCATTAACCTTTTATAAGAGGGTAGGATTTCATGTAATCCGTAGTTGAGCTACACTTTTGGCGCTAATAGCATAAATCCTTTGATCCTTCTCCTAATGTCGGTTGTTTTTGTTTCCGTATGGTAGTTTTATTGTTTTTGGAGACCAACACTAACAAACTATGGATAAGTCTCTAGGCACTTAACTAAAGTTTGTTAGTTTAATTTATTCAATGGGTTGACTATACATTTTGTCCTTTGATTGCTTTATGTTAGTATTATGGTAAGGTTATTTTGAACTCTCTCCTGACTATCAAATTCAAGAAATATCTGTACTTATCAAACAGTGCCATACTGGTCAACAGCTAACAAATTACCTTAAATTTTACTAACTTACCAAACACCAACGGTTTACCAGAAATGTTTGGACACTAATAATAGAGGGTGACCCAGTTGCTATCATTCCAGTTCAGTTTCCAGGGATAATTTCAGACTCTAGACTAGAAAATTTCTTCGTCAGAAAACTTAATAACTGTCCGACCGGCAAAGTGACGCTTAACAATACCCAACAAACGATAATATTTATAGATAAATCTAATAACATTCGTCAAGTATACGGTGAAACTCTTCGGTATTCGAAACCTGAGTATTTATTATGAACCCTTTCATATCACCTAAAAGTATTCCAAGATTCTATTCTAACCACATTTCGTGATTTTATAGATACATTCTCATTATTTCAAGAACAGTGGTAAACCGTTATCAAACTGATATTAGGATCTAGATAAGAATGTTATATAACTTGAGCTCTTCCAAACTGGGATTATGAAAAATATCCACATTTAAAGACCAATATCAGAGTCTTAAAGGCTCAATAACGTTTTACATTCCGCCATGGAGAGCGGTAAGTGTGCCAATGTATGAAGATAAGAAATGTGAACCACAATCGCGCCTCCACAGAGCACATTGTACGTAATATCCGGTAGCGATGTATCCAAGACGGGGGCCTACTAGTAAATAGATGTCGATGAAAAGTATTTTACGTGGCAATCCAAGACTTAACCTAACTATATATCAAGTTTAATATGCACCGTTCTTTCAGCGTGAGGTGAACAATGAAAGACATTGCCTTTCAAAACAAACTACAAATGACAAACCTTCGCATTTAGAATATTAGCGTGATAAATTAAACATTATTTGTATAGGAATCGAATATAGTTTCAATGAAAAACGGAAAAGCACACTGTTGTCATGGTTAGTGGCTTGTATTATAGAAATTGGATTTATGCCTACACTAGTATTATTATATGTTCTATGCCTACATTAGAATTACTGACGATATCGCGCGATGTGGAGCAGGGATCCAATGGATGCAAATAGGTGATACCTATCCGGGTAACCGGTTCGTTGTTGTGTTCAAAAAGGCGATGTTATGATCTACAGTGGACAACTTATTACTAAAATTAGGCCAGTAAAATGTAACATGGATTGTTGTACTTAAGCTACGAAAATATTTAAATGTATAATATTTAGTTTGAATCATAGCAATTGTACAGGAGCACACCTATAATATGACCCACATTAAATTCGTAGATAGCGAAAACAGTTTTATAGTATAAAAGATACGAAGTCGTGGACGTACATAATATATGGTACATCCACTAACTTTACGATCACAAATACCATGGATGCTGATTTATTAAGTTTTTTATGCTATCTTGGTGTAACAAGCTCGAAGCTCACCTAGTGTTAAGGCATCTTCCTCGCCCTTTTTATACAAATGTAGTTTCGTTATATTTTAAATGCCAAGTGTTCACTATCATTGAAATTTTGCATGCATGTCCTGAGGCCAAAAGATATGTCTTTGCATGGTTTGCCAGTTTTTTGTTCTAATGTCATATAATTCCCATACAAAACAATATTTCAGCTAATTTTAAAAAGACACGTTTTTACAGAAAACTGTCAAACCAGAAGGCTTTAATTCAGACCTAAGTACATGCACCCAAAATTTAAACGAGTTTAAGCTCTTGGTATTTAAAACATGACGAAAATACGTTTTTGTGGTAAGCGCTATATAGACACTAAGCCTGTCAAATGCTGAAATTGTGTCACTATCCGACTGCGTAGAAGTGAAATAGAGGCAGCAACGGTGAAATTGCGATCAGTTCAAATAAATCCTAAAGTAAGCTAAATAACACAAAATTAGTAATGTAAATCGAATATGTCACTTTTCATGTGTACTTTGTCCCTGTAGATAAATTTAAATTTTGCTATTTTATTAATGTGTTTTCATACACATTCATGAATACGTAAATAAATAAGATATTTACGTTACAATCGTAATTGAGAGTCAAATTTGCAATTTTTTCCTATCGACATAATTTTAATAAAACGTGTTTCAAACTATTCTTGGCCTTAGATAGTGTGATCAAGATTAACAAATATTTTCTTACTGCTACAAACTTAAACATTTTGCTAAACATCTGTTGAAGTAAAGTTGTTTAATACTTGTCAGCGTCTTAATCGGTAACCTCAACCTATAAACGATGCAGTTTGTCACAACAGGCGAACTACATCGCGCCCATAACCCTGAGATATAAAGTTGTCAAGTCTCATATGCCTATAATTTCGCCGGCACCCTTACCCTACAAACTGGAACATAGTAATGTGAACTGTGCTTAGGAGTATAAATAAGTAAAATGACAGCTCTTCCCCGAACGAATTCGCGCAGTTCTTCTGCTACTAACTGCATAGGTATACAATAACTCAAGATACGATATCTGCAGGTAGTGGTTAAAACCCTAGCCGTGAGTCGGTCATCTACGAGATAAAATTAGTTCACCGCTTTGCCAAGTAGTTCCTACAAAATTACTAGATGGCGTTACTTGTGGTGACGACGAGATTATTTGGCGAACGGATATTTTCGTAGTTTCGTTCTGTTGAGACAAATGGTATCAAAAGTATTAAAAGCGTAACGTATAATATAAAGTAATTCTCGCAATTTTGTAAGGAAGACATATAGATTTGTATAGTGCCAGGGTATCACCACCGCCGCGAAAGTCAGGAATTCTCGAGGTGGATTGGGGTAGAAAAAGTCTTGTGATCAATAATGAGAATTGTCACACATATGAAACTCGTGAAACTTAACCCTGTAAAGACACAAGTCATAACTTTTCTACTGTGTGTGTCAGTATAATTCATTCATATCTTAGGAGTTACTGATCAATCATTCAAATATCTGTATTCCTCAACTAATCTACTTTTCTCCACGAACTAAAAAAAATAATATGCTTATTTCTTAATTTTTTTATTATATATTTCATCTACTTGCTGTTTATGTTTGCAATTTTAGTGCATATATATCAATTTTAAAGTCAACGCTTATTCAAGCTTTCAGTAAAATGTAAAATTTAATGTCATCATTTTATTAGCTTTTGAACCTCGAGAGCCTCGGAACTTCGTGTGGCAGCGGAAGTCATAAATATCACCCACGTCCCCGATTTCTGTTCAACTTTGCTTGCACTATTCCCATTGTAGTCGACTTTAGCTACTTTAGTATATTTTCCATCAAAGGATACAATAGAAAATATGATAACACCTGCCGTAATGAGATATCTCCATTCTCTTTGATTCAACTTATCAACTAGGAGCCACAGGATTAACATTAACATGTAACTGTGATTAAAGGAGAACATTATCAAGTAATTAATCAATAAGATTAACATCATCGAATCAAACATTATATATATATATTTATATATATATATATATATTTGAAAATATTATGAATGTTCGGAAAATTTTGAGTAAATTTAAATTGACAACCACGATTACAACACTAGGAACAAATATAAAATAACAGTACCAAGTTTTAGACTAGCAAAGACAAATAAAAAGTCCTTTTTAGGTAATTGTGTGCGGTTTTATAATAAAATTACCAAACATATTACAATACTCACAGAAGGAAAATTCAAATTGCATGTGAAAAACATTTTGATTAAGAAATCCTACTACACAGTTTGTGATTACTTAAACGACAAAAATGCTTGGAAAATTCCGCCTCTTCCAAGTCATCTCCTACGTAATTTAAACAAATATTGTAATAATTGTATTATATTGTATATAACATATTGTAAAAAGACGTTTAAAAGAATGGCCCCGAGTTTCTTGCCCGTTTTTCTCGCAGTGGCTCTTTAATTTTTTTTTGCTGAACGTGGCAGTACAATGTTGTATATTTAAATATTAAAATTTGTAATTGACCTTCATAAGAGCGTCATGGACGCCTTAATTGAATAAATGATTTTGAATTTGAATTTGAATAATATTAAAAACTTTTTATTAGTAATATAATATTTTCAATTATTTTTAACCGACTATCAAAAATACGGAGGGAAGTTCTAAAGTCTTCGTTTGTATTTTTTATGTATGACCATGCGTCTTTATTTGATCATCCGATCTCGATAATATTTTACCTACATATTAGTGCCATTTAAATTTGTTTAAAAATGAAATTGAAATAGGCTGCTAGCTGCTGCTACTTAGGTGGAATAAAGTAAATATATATATATACATATATATTAAGTAAACATGCGTGATCACAAGATAAGTAGAATTAAGATACCAAAATATTAGGCACATATTAATTTCTGTAACTCTGGAAGAGTTCCAGCACCCCGTGGGGTACCGGGTTACAATGTCACGCAGATGGGGGAATAAACCTAGTTCAACGGTGGACGTCCGGGTGGAGGTTTGACTGATTTATTTCAGTAACTTTCAACAGTGTCTAAAGCAATCCGTAAATAGTTCTCGGAAAGTTAGACTCAGAATCAAAATTTCTCCCAATCAAAATCAAAGCTTGTTACTTGATATTAATCGATTATAATCTCTCAAAACGCACGTGTTTTTCGGTTTAAATTGTTAAATGCGTATCAATAAAACGTTAATTTTTAATAACGGTTACAACGATTTCCTAGCCCGACGAAAGAGTGAGTGTCTATACGGAGAAGTTACTTATAGCAAGCGATAAAAGAATAATGAGTGAGAGAGGGAGCCCGCGGTTAAACCGCACAGAGTATTGCAACTTATTTGTCTGTGAAATTTCTATATCTACAAAAGGAGTAATTGTGGCTTTTATTTTCATTTCTAAAACGAAATAAAGCCATTTATTTCTTTATATTTTGATATAAATAAAACACTGAAGTCTTTAAGACAAGGATGAGCCTGTGGCTAAGAACAAATTATCATTCACATCATAATTAAAATTTTATTAATCATTAAGATAACCAATTTAATATTAATCCATATTAATTAGGTTTTATGTAGGTATGAGTACCAAACTGACCTAACCCAGAAATTGACTAAGAAAGCATGAAAATTCTTGTGGCACGTCTCCACCAGCCGCTGCCACAGCTGCAAAGCACGCTCGGTTCGGTCACTTGGCCTGCGCGTGGGTCATAAGTAACCAAATATCTCACTTTGCTCGTTGTCATAAATGACACTGCTCTAGACTAGTCAAAATAAAATTTAACTGAATAAATGTAAGCCAGATTATAAATTTATCAAAGAATATTATATTATGCGTTCAGTATTTCAAATTAGTTGTATAAAAAACATAGTACGTGTATTTTAGTTGATCTATATATTCAATGCTACTTTACCATTAACTGTGTCCAGCTTCTAAATTATACATTAAATAAATTAAATATCAAATTATTATATAAGAACATTTCAAAAATACTGATATATTCAGTAAAAAATATGAACTTGAAAATATGAACCTTTGAACAAATGAAACGTGCCCCTTTAATGATTAAGCCAAACCAATAAGACGTAGGTAAGCAATGTACCTTTTTCCGAGTTCTATAAAAAAATATTATCATATTAACCGAACGGCCTTGCATATCCATAAATATCATAAATTGAAATAATTAAAGGTTATACAGCACCTCTTACCTTCACATTTTGTCAACGTACATGGATGTGTATTCGTGTCATGTATTACCATTTTAGTTTAATTTTATTTGTGTTTTTCCAATATATTAAAAATTAAATTCAAAAACAAATTACTAACTTTAAGAAGAGCTAACATAAAATTGTGGCTATGTTTTAATATTAAAAACGCTTTTGGCAAAAGATGATGGTAATAAGAAAGAAACGCTGCATATAAGTATGTAAGTAAACGATGGGCGCACGAACCCAGCTGGTTGTTATGTTGTCCACTTAAAGGGGAAATATTTTACGTCACCACAGCTATTAGTCACTGCAGGTCTGGGACTCAAACTCTTTGCTTGAACCTCACTGCCCAGACTGGAATAACGACCAAATCTAATGCGATTACATACCTATTTATTTTTCATGTCAGAATGTTCTAGAAAGGAAACATTTCCACTCGTTTCTTGGTGAGTAGTTGAGTAACTGGACGGCTGAGAGTGGTTGACCTTCCCGAAGTTTATAAAGTATACGTGTTTATTTATATTCTTTACTACCCCTAGTTTTGTGTGATCGTTACAACCTCCTTAAATTAAACGTTTAACGTAAGGTGAATGTTTTTTTATTAATTAACAAATATCTGACCCCTATCTCGTTGGTGGGATGGTGACGATTTTACGCTTGAATATAGCTGCCTTGAATAAACCTATTCAATTGCATCTTAATACATGCTCGGGATATTTGGACAATTTTTTGTTTTATAAATATATCATTTAATTATTTTTTATCCAATGATGGTGCGTAAACCTACTTATAAACTGAACTAAAAAAAACTCACATGTAAATATAGCGTATTCGAAGACTTATCGTTTACAGTTTGAATCCCCTCTTCTGGACCAATAATTGAAGACTTCTGGATGTGCGAACCTCATCCTTTTTTTTAAAAGGCGCTTAAAAATTGTTTGTTGATGCATCGTATACGGTTTCAATGAAAAATGTAAGTGTAACAATTTGTAAAAATATGATTTTCGCTTAGCTCGCGATAGTGCTTGTAATCATATTAAAAATATAGAAGGGTAGCGACATCATTCCGAGAGTTAAGTGTTTGAAAAAACACTTATTTCGATCAGATGAAGTCTAGTAGTCTGGTTGATGGCCGAGATCCCCTATGACGGTTAAAGTAATACAATTGGAGCGCAAAGTCTCGTTCCGAAAGAGCGTTCCCAGGTGGTCGATTGGTTTAGGCATCCGGCGCGAAATCCTTATAACCTTACTAAATAACCGAATAACCTACCTTTAGCTATTTGCTTGGTGGTGAAAGCTAGGTAACGCTGTCATACAGTGAATGACATATTTTAAGCGTATTATGGCATAGGATACAGCAGTCTATTGTGAGCAAGGACTAATTTTCTAATAATTGTATGAAACATACTATCAATTGCGCATTATTTATCTGCACCCGGCTAACTACAGTGCCAGCTTAGTTTTTTTTTTTTTTTTTTTTTATGCCTGATAGGTTAGCCTTTGACCACTATCTCACCTGATGGTAAGTGATGATGTGGTCGAAGATGTTGTTCAGGCTAACCTAGAATTACTGGCTCTCAAGGACAGCTGTCGGAACACACCGTTAGGTGCTTGGCGACAGATTTTCTACTTGAGGGTGGTAGCTAGCCAGGCGGGCATTCGCAAAATGCCCTACCACCATGCTATAACGACTGCCATCCTAAGACAACAACCGGGACCGACGGCTTAACGTGCCCTCCGAAGCACGGAAGCGCTCAGTAGTAATGTCACCAGCGGTCACCCATCCAACTCCTGACCGCGGCGGACGTTGCTTAACTTTGCTAATCGTTTCAGTATGGCCAAGCAAACTTCGCTACGAGCGCTTCAAAAACTGAAGTAAACTGAAGTCTATGCGAGTGGATGGTAGGCACTAAGAGCAGACGAACCGGTTCACCCTCTTTCTTGTACAGTTTTCGGAAATATCGAGAGCTCAAAAATAATAAAAAACACGGTAAATATCCCATTGGTAATAATAATTGTAATGTTAATGACCGTCGTCGTTAAAAACTCATAGTGTCAGCGTTCACGGACCACCAATCGTGTACATAATAACTCAATCCGGCCGATCTTTTTACTGTCAATATTATGAGTTTAGCATGTTCAATAAAATTACAGGGATTCGAAACTTTTACTCACTATCTAATATTAAATTATTGTTTAATTGTACGAAGCTATTATACCGTTTATCGGATTGAAACATCAATGAAACCGCTATGATTGCTTGACTGCAGAAATACATTTATAATTATCTCAAGGGTGGTCAGATAATATTTTTTTCCTCTTTTAAGTTATCTGTCGCCAAGCACCTAACGTTGTGTTCCGGCAGCTGTTCTTGAGATCCAGTCATTTTACGTTAGCCTGAACAACATCTTCAATCACGTCATCACTTACCATCAGGTTAAAAAAAATTAAGTGCTTGTATTGCATACACAAAGAGCTAAGTACAGTAATTCATATTCTAGACATTTCGGTGACAAAGAAACAGATTATAATTTGACAGCCGTCATTCATAAATGAAACAAAAGGCGATATAATATTCTGGTATGAATGTCCCTTGTAATCGTTCCCTCGTATACTCATAACAATAATTATCGTGTCAGTAACGTAACGAGTTTAACAGATGTTTCTGTTTAATCAAAACTTTGAGCCATCGTTATCCAACCCTTCGACATTATTGAACCCTATGGCCTCGTGAAAGACGGGAGTTGTCTATAAACTTTTGGATAGTTCCGAATTTTCGGATTAATTCTGTCATTATCGGATCTCATCGCCCATCTGAATACCTGGAAATCGGAGTGTATAGCCAACGTTTAATTAACAAGTAGTTGTTAAGATTCGAACATCCGCAATGGGGATTAAAACTGGCCTCAAATTAACCAATATTATTATTATTATTTATAGTATGCATATTATTATTTTCAGTATTTAGGTCATCTGTTGGTTTTTGATTAAATTTTAAGTTAGCATAGTTTGTTCAGCCTCACTTTTTATATTTGTTTGTTACACCCCCGTCTTATTATTCCTGTATTTTCCCTCCATTCCAAGGTTGCCTGGAAGAGATCGTTTTGTCTTCGTATTTTATTATATTGGAATTTAGTGGTGTGTACAATAAAGAATAATCTATCTATCTATCAAGTTCATCAGACTACGTTGGGTGTTTCATTCATGTCCAGTGTGGAAGGAACACCGAGAATTTAGTTGATGAAGTGACATAAATAATAATTATATCGCATATCAAAAACGCAAAATATCGATGACTATGCCTATTTGTTAGTTAATTGGAATCATTTATGAAAATAATACGGGAACATTCCTCGTGGATGGTTTAATTCATTTAATATACATTTGAAGGTGTTAAAATACGAAGTTACTTATCGGTCTAACTAGTTTTAGGGCCTGTTTCAGAATGTTCGAGTAAGTTTCGGTTTTACTACCCAGAACATATTAAACAAAACACTATTTTTGCGTTTCACCGTCATCGATTTAGCCTATCCATCGGTTAAAGCTTGAAACGCGCTGCATGTTAACTGTAATTTCTATCATTCAGTGGTTTTATGTATTGCATAGCAACCCGAAACTTAATTATGATATTCTGAAACGGGCCCTAAGTCTAATTGTATTGTAATAGCTGAATAAGTTTTAGCAATAAATCATTTTTATTATTAACTGTAGAAACTTATAAATGGCTCTCTTTATATCGTTGTAACTAATTTTTAACAAAGTTTTATTAATAACAAAATTAATAACAAAATTGTGAAGATTTCTTACAGGCAATAGTTGAAATCAAGATATCGTATTATAAACCTACTAGTTTTCCGGGCGCGGCTCCGCCCGCGCGTATGTCGGTTATCGCGCGAAAACATGAACCTCTTTTTGTGCAGTCGGATAAAAACTATCCTATGTTTTTTCCCGGGTCTCAAACTATCTCCATACCAAATTTCATTCAAATCGGTCCAGTAGTTTTGGCGTGAAAGCGTAACAGACAGACAGACAGACAGAGTTACTTTCGCATTTATAATATTATAGTACTGATTACTTTGTATGTATAGTGATCGTTTGGGATAAGGAAAAGACAATCATAATCTCTTTCTCTGTGCGGTATTTCCGGTCGCTTATTTATTGCATAACATCTCAATATTTGAATTTTCAACATAGAACTAATAAGTAAAAGGGAAATATTTGGTGTCTGTACTAATTCATTCATGGTACTCTATTTGGGATAAAAAAATACGGAGGGATAATGCTGGTGGGCCCTTGTTTCCCATAACTTAGGGCACGACTGAGATTCTTTACTGGCTGCAGTCACCGTCCCGGTAGTAAATGTGTTCATGTTTCTGTTGAATTTAATAAAGAGTAACCATACTTAATCATAAATTTGAGAAGTAATATATAATGCATAATTTATATATATTATTTAATGTTTTCGATACCATTATGATGAAATTTCACTATACAGCAGTCTCTGAATGAATTCGGTAAGCAGGAATAAGGAAAAAAGTTTCATAAAGTATTTTATGGTACCCAACATCCATTTGGGTTACGTGGAAACTTGCCTCATACGCGGGCTAGTTATTACTCTCTAGAGCGGTAAACTGAACAGATTAAAATAACACAGCACCATCAACATTATCTACGTTAATTCAAATCATGTCAATCAGTCAATTTAAACCAAAGCTATCATAATGTGAGTGTTCATGTAGGTAAAATGTACCAGACAATACAATTATTTTTATATGAACAAATTAAAGTGACTTTTTACTTCCACTAACTGAGGCATCTCCGGTATTATTATCAATGAATATCACTGAGCTG
Organism: Plagodis dolabraria; assembly: GCA_963854805.1. Classification (NCBI taxonomy): domain Eukaryota; kingdom Metazoa; phylum Arthropoda; class Insecta; order Lepidoptera; family Geometridae; genus Plagodis; species Plagodis dolabraria. The sequence goes on from OY978443.1 coordinate 15,654,537, forward strand.
CGACATGACATTCATATGTAAGAGAAAAAAGTCAGAAAAAGCACACGTCGGGGAAAATAGTATTGACTGGTTTTAAATCAGATCACTAACCGTCAACATTGATCTTGATACTCCGACCTGCCAGAAAGGACATCCAATAAAACAATTTCAGGGAGGCCATAGAAAGGAAGGTTTGAATGACGTTCTTTATGCTACTCACAGATCAAAGGCTTTTGATAAGTTCAAACTAGCCGCCAACGCCTCGCCCTTGGACTCCATCACCTATGCGTCAGGTATATAGAAGATCACCAGCTGAGTGACCGTGACGAAAACCGCATTAAGTAATATTATTCAAAATTTTGAAACGTGATTATATTAATATGCGCAGCCCGTTTATAAGCAACTTTTGACACTAATTATGAAAAAAATCTAACACTCGTATTTTATGAATTTCATAAGAGTATGTGTAACAAGCACCGCGTCTTTTACCTGTGGCGTTGAGAACGCAACCTTATTTGTCAACTTCACAAAACTTCACTGCCAACTTACGTCTGTCAAACATCACTTAGGATCTTACCAAATTTGGTTGGGCAGGGGAGGAGGCTCGAAAAGTGAAAGGGGGCATTGATGTCATCATAAAAGGGCCTTACTCCCTGGGTTGCAAGTCCCAGGCACCTTGACTTGGGCCTCTTCCTCTGCAACGCTAAGGACCCAGCACGCGCACAGTGATTGCATGGAATGCTAAGTAAGGGTTCGGCTATGCTTTTTCATTCTACTAAGAACCTCCGTCGAGTGCTTAAGGTTAGTGATATTACTGAATATTTATTTAATTAGATCTGAATGTGATGTGACATATTATGCTTATGCTGATTGACTACCTCTTGTCGTCTTGATTTATAGGTTTCCTTCTAAGATGCCTTTACATATGCTTACCTAGATTCAATCAAATCCACTCAGAGAAAACTTTCATTCTCTTTAACTCCTTTAGACGTAAATTTTCACAAGACCATCCATTTCCTCGTTAATAACTGCAAGGAAAACACCCTAAAGATTTAATGATAATAATAATAAAAATAAATAAATATAATAAATCCTTTTTAGCTGCATGTATGAGTCAGTGGACCACAGTCCTTCGTCAACCAGGTGGTAGCGACACCCCCTCTGGCCCACAGGACTTTATAAGGATTGAGCGGGGCATCTTCCAGGGTGACAGTCTGAGTCCATTGTGGTTTTGCCTAGCGCTAAATCCTCTCAGCACTTTGCTGAAGGATTCAGGGCTAGGTTTTCGGCTCCGTAGAGGAGGTGAGGTCATTAGTCATCTGCTGTACATGGACGATCTGAAGCTGTTTACTCCGAAACGCCAAGACTTGATGGAGCTGCTAAAAACTACACAGGTTTTTAGCAATGCCATTAGGATGGAGTTTGGTGTAGATAAGTGTGCAGTCTTGCATGTACAGCAGGGGAAAGTTGTAAATTCTCCAAATTTACAAGTTTCTGAGACAATGACTTTCAAATCTCTCTCCGAAGTCGAGACCTATAAATACCTCGGTATTTCAGAGTCGTTGGGTATTTCGGTAGAGGACATTAGGAAATCGATTAAGGAGCGCTTCTTTTGCCGCCTGACAAAAGTACTTAAAAGTCTTTTGTCTGGTGGCAACAAGACACGTGCCTTTAATGGTTGGGTGATGCCTTTACTGATATACTCCTTTGGCATACTGAGGTGGACGCAGACTGAGCTGGACGCCCTGGATAGAAAGGTTCGTCAACTGCTCACTTCGCATCGCATGCTACACCCGCGCTCGTCAGTTATGAGACTGTACATTCCACGGAAATGGGGAAGTCGTGGCTTTTTAAACGCCAAGACCCTTCATAACCGTGAAGTGTGCAATCTCAGGGATTATTTCCGTAACCACGAGTGCGAGATGCATCGCGATGTCGTGGCGGTTGACAAGAGCCTCACACCGCTCTCCTTGGCGAACGATAACTGGCGCAAACCAACGATGCTGAGCACTGATGACCGCAAGGCAGTATGGAAAAGCAAGGAGCTGCACGGGAGGTTCTTCCGGGCCCTAACAGGGCCTGATGTGGACCTACCCGCTTCGGTGAACTGGCTACGTTTCGGAGACCTCTTTGGAGAAACCGAGGGTTTTGCCTGTGCAATTGCAGACGAAGTAATGATGACGAACAACTATCGGAAATATATCCTGAAGGATGGTACGGTCGACATTTGTCGAGCATGCCGCCGTCCCGGAGAGTCACTCAGGCATATCATTTCCGGTTGTTCGCATCTTGCTAACGGCGAGTATTTGCACAGGCACAATCAAGTGGCCAGGATCATCCACCAGCAACTTGCCCTTCAATACGGCCTTGTTGAGTCAGAGGTGCCGTACTACCAGTACGCACCGGCGCCAGTTCTCGAGAATGGACGTGCATTGCTCTACTGGGACCGCTCTATCATCACGGACAGGACTATTGTTTGCAATAAGCCTGATATCGTGGTGGTCGACCGATCCCAGCGCCGGGCAGTGCTTGTCGACATCACCATCCCACATGACGAGAACCTCGTGAAGGCCGAGAAGGACAAAGTCAGCAAGTACCTTGACTTGGCTCACGAGGTAACCGCCATGTGGGATGTTGACTCGACGATCATTGTCCCGATAGTCGTTTCGGCGAACGGCCTAATAGCGAAGAGCCTCGACCAACACCTCAAGAGACTCTCGCTAGACGGTTGGATCAAGGGTCAGATGCAGAAAGCAGTGATACTCGATACCACACGCATTGTCCGAAGGTTCCTCTCTCTGCAGTCCTAACCGCTGGTCGCTTGGGCCCTGCCCCGCTGCTGGCGGCATCCTAGTTTTAAGTTTTTTATAATATTTATTTTTTATATATGAATGTTGTAAAAAATTTAAAATTATGTAATTAAATAAATGTCGTGATAAAAATAAAATATTATATATAATATATATATATGAATAATATATGTATATGGTGATAACTTTGGTCTACTCTCTTGATAAATTATAAAAAGTTGCCTCAGACTAAAATTAATACCGGTAATAAACCAAAATAAATATTGAATGAATAACATTATTAAATAGTGTCTACTCGAAAATTCCCTGTCTGATGTATCTTATCATAAATGTACGGGCGGTAGCTCTCTCTTTAGCAGAGAAGAGAAAACCGAGTCAAGTTATGCAGAGTAGATACTTCCGAATATCCCTTGACAGATTTTAGGGCCGGTTTATAACTTTATTTTTTCCCATGAGTAATTCCGCTTGCAAGTTCCTTTTTTCAGAGGGATGTTTTTACTGAGCCAGTGAAAAATTCGTCACTGGATAGGGACAAATAACGATACTAAATCATCATGAATAAATCATGAGTGTCTAATGTTGTAATACTGTTGTGGAATGTTTAATGTTCTAAACTTTCAGTATTTTGTGATAATTACATTGCTGCTGCCTGTGGGATGCCAGGCTAAACCGACACCCCCCCCTCCCATCTCTACCCGTGGGTGTTGTAAGAGGCGACAAAGGGTAACACTTTGCAGAAGGTAGGCAGCAGCGCTTTCTGAGAAACTGATATCTCACACTGCGATCCTCAAGACGCCTGCCAAGCGTGGGCTTTACAGAAAACCCCCCAATAATGGGGGAGGCTGTGTTCAGCAATGGGAAATCCAGCTGATACAGTAAAGTACAGTATATTGCTGGTTCGCTGAACTTTGCTGCTAAAAATTTGTCACTTAAAGCTACCGATGAAGAGTATATGTGTTAAGATGTAATAATTCTAACTAAATTAAGTCAGACTCTTTAAATGACAGTTAACAAATAAGAGTTTGTTTTAAACAATATCAAGTCTAATAGTTATATAAAAATTAGATAAATTAATTGAATTATAGGGTAAGTTTCCATCTACTGTATCTTAATTTTAGCTGTTATTTTCTTTTAATGGGTTTAAAAACTTGTACATTTTTGTCCAGATTTATTTTTTCAATATCTCGATGGGAATCTTGAAGCAGTGATGGCTCATTGGCATTGACTATGGACTGCCGCGCAGCAGGTCCATGGTTCGAAGCCAGCCGCGGGCTTGAGCTTCACCGCATGGTAGAAGGGCTTTTTGCGAATGCCCACCTGGCTAGCGACCACCCCCAAGTTGAAAATCTGTCGCCAAGCACCTAACGGTGTGTTCCGGAAACAGTCCTTGAGAGCCAGTGAAATAACAGGCACATGAGACTAAGCAACTATGTCTCAAGGTGACAGGAACAGTGCAATTCACTTGAACGATGAACTGAACGATTACACTACAATTGAAAGTCAAGTATTCTTTGGAATTTTACGTTTTTGGATATTTTTTGCTCATAGTCTCCCCCGTTGTTGCCGATACTTTTATGTAGGATTTCGAGGAGAGTTCTCTCGCCACAGCTGTGGCTATGTTGAAGATCTACAAACGGTACGTAGATGATACCTTTACCATCCTCCCCAGGAATAAAGTTTCTGCACTTCTTAACCACCTAAACTCCTTACATAACAAACATTCAATAAACGCTAAGCTTTTCTTGATGTTTTAGTCATCAGGAATCCTGACAACTTCCTTAGTCATGCAGTGTATAGAAAACCCACCCATACAGATAAATATCTCAATGTTAATTCCCATCACCATCCATGTCAGTTGGCTACTGTATACAAATCTTTGTTACAGGGAGCACATACCATCTGCGATACTGACCATCTCAAGGAGGAGCTTCAGTATGTAAAACAAGTACCACGAAGCAATAATCACAAGCTCTCACGAATGTTTAACAAAAGCCGACCCAAACCTTCTATAGATGAGCGACAAATTACCCTACATCAAGGGTGTCACCGACAAAATTGGTAATATCTTAAGACGAGCTTAAATAAAAACCTACTTCAAACCGCACAAGAAGATTAACCAATTTTTGAGACCTGTTAAGTGCAAATTTATTTAAGCCCATTGGCAGCCACGTGGACGATATCGTCCATTTATGAATGAATGAAACTATATTGGTCTCTTTATCTCGGATACCAAAAGGTTTTGTACGATAAGCATTAATTTTGATAATTCTAAAGAAGTACTCAGTCCGAGACGAACGGAAGAAAGATTAAAAAAAAAAAGTTTAATAATTACAGCATTAAAAAGATTTCTCGCTTTAAAATTAATGCCAATTTAATTTAGCCGCAATTGAGTTTGTTATCTACTGTCTTAGAAGGCAAAAAAGTACTTTTATATTATTCCTCTCAATAGTGAATATATTCAGGCGTTACTTTGCGGAAATCCATATTTAATAATAACAAATATTTTTAAAAGGTTTTAAGAAAACATCAAATTAATATTTTAATAAAACACTTAAAAATACAAAAATATATCTAGTGCACGATCGAGAATCCTAGAGAATCATCGATCGTGCGCTCGAAGAGTCAAGACCTCCTGAGGATGCTTCGTGTAGAAGCGAAACGCTTCGAAAAATTCTTCCGGTTTGGCTGCGTGGCGTTTGTGACGTCACGTCGGCTTAGCAGGAAAATTAGGCGGAATTGTCACTAGATATATTTCTGTATTTTTAAGTGTTTTATTAAAATATTTTTAAAATATTTGTTTTATTATTATTCCTTTCTATAGGTCCTGCATATTTTTCAGTTATTCGCAGCTCTTATGTCAAAGAAGCAATGATAGCCGAGTGGTAATAGCTATGGACTGCCGTGCCGCAGGTCTCTGATTCGATTCCCACCGCCGCCGGCTTGAGCTTCACCGCATGGTGGAAGGGCGCATTTTGCGCATGCTTGCCTGACTAGCTAACACGCTAAAGTGAAAAATCTGTCGCCTTGCACCTAACAGTATGTTCTGGCAGCAGTCCTTGGGAGCCAGAAAAAGCTGTATCTCAGTGTGACGGGTGCAGTACAATTCGTCACATAACGAAACGCATTAGTTATAGGCAGAGGTTAATCCGCTTAACATCAGATGGGCCTCGGACTTGTTACGTCACAATCACATAAAAATTAAAAAAACAAAACTACACAACTTGAAAATACGTGCATGTTCGTCGGGTAGTGCATTTAGCTGCGGAATTCTCGAACAATTTACTAACTTTACTTTGTGTTATAACTTTTGTCGTTAACGTTTTTTTATGTAAATAAAATTTATAACATGCATATTTACCTTTTCAATTTATCTCATTGTTAGTCAGTATAACTCAGTTTCATTGGAAACAGACTAATGGACATTATAAAAGATAAAAGAACACTCGCTTACTTCTATGAAATTGAAAATGTAGTCGAGGGAATCATTTTATCTTATTTATGTTTTTTGTATACCAAACTACTCGTAAAATAAAACATTTCAGGCTTTAAAAAAGGCGCAACAAACGCCGTTCCACGCTTAAACTCTACAAAACTCGGGGCGTTTCAGTTCTGCTAAGAACAACAGCAAGGCGCATCGGCGGAGAGTCGGCAGTGCAAGTTGCGAGGACACCTGTAGCTCGATAGTTTTTATCGCAAACACTTGCAAACTGTACGCCCGTGGGACCTGACTCAGACGTGGGGCGAGCAGCGAGTGCAGATAACAGGAACCATTCATTATCATAAAAGTGGGTCAAAAACTTATAATGACGCTGCTGGATGCTTGTTAAGGTTTAAAATTCGCATTCCATATTTGAGGAAGTACTTTTTCGAATCTACTTCTCATGGTTTGGTTTGGTCATGTTTCTCTTGGCAGGCGTCTTGGGGTCGTTTCTCCAAAGCGCTGTTGTCCACCTTCTGGTGTGTTACCCTTAGTCTTACGACACCCATGGGTAGAGATGAGGGTGATCTAGGTTGGCACACCACAGACATAAATATATAATAGGGCCATATTGATATAATATGAAACCAATTTTAATATTTTTACTATTGCAATAACGCATGCTCCGCGGATTACATTGCAAAATTACAAAATTACGACAGAAAAAATTACTTCAATCCCGCACATGACTATAACTTTTCCTCTCGTGATTATTTTATTTTGCAATGAACCCGATTGTTTACATATCGCCAACACCAAGACATACTCGTTCAGTAGTTATAGGAAGTTTCAAAAGTGAAGCTTCGTTTTTCTAATAATTCTAATATAATCGTATATTAGCTGTAAAACAGTAGTGTTTGGGCGCCCCGATCGCGATCACGCCTGGACTCTTTTGATTAGAATTTTTTAAACTTACAATCCATGACATATAGGGTTTGATGATGATGTCCTAGGGGGTCGTTAAGGTCGTGTTTGGGATTGCTCTTAGTTATGTTTTCGATACGTGGACTTTTAAGTCAAGTGAAACTGAGTAAGTTTTTATTTGCACCTTACTTTTCATGCATGGTGGTAAATTTTGAACATATGTATACATTTCGTTTTAAGGACATATACCCGCCAGCCAAAGCGTGAACTTTTATATAAACTCAACTTGCTATTAAAAAAAACTCGCATGTAAATATAGTGTATTATTAGACCTATCGTTTCTGGCTTAAATCCTTTTTCTTTTGGACTAATAATTTTTTTTTATTATATAGCGTTTAGTATATAGCACTCGTTTTTAGGAGTTTGAGCCAGTTATTCGTAGCTCCAGATTTATTTAAAAAGTATAGTACACATGTATAAATAACTTCCCATTATAGAAAGTTCATTATATTCCCCATGTTTGTAGTGCAATAGAAATATTAAAAATATGCTTATTTTTCTTGATAGAGATGCTTAAAGTTAGGTCTTTCTTTTGTCTAAAATTACGAGTTTTTGAGCTAGTGTAATTTCAAAACTGTATAATTTAATGAAAATCTGATGCACCACAAACCTTGATATTAGGGTAGTGATTACGTAGTTAAAAAAACATTGAGTTTTATTTGCTATTATTAAAAAGAGATTGGAGCTGCGTTTTGTATGGGGGCGTTCGTCTAAAATATCCCCTGTAGGGACAGGTCATAATTTTTCAAATTCATCCGCATGGGACAAATAGTGATTTTTTTTATTGTAATGGCCCACTAGGTGCTATAATGTTATGATTTTAAGCAGTAACTTATGGCTATAACGGATTTTTTTGACGCAGACGAACTGCTTTGCTCGCTGCGACATATAGTTATTAACTCTCATGTGCCCGTCATATCATATTTACAGGATCTTAAGTACTGAACTTAGAAATCTTATGATGCCTTTTTAAACAACCTCATATCAGTGTATATTATAACAGTATAAATATTAAACATCCCTTCGGAGGCAAGTGGTGCGTTGAAAGTGAGGCGTTGGCATCAGATCAAATAATTACTCAGAACAATTACCGTTGTACAGACCGTAGAAGAGAGAGACTCAGAGAGATGCAAAGTCTTTCCGGAGACAAACAGAGATGCCCTGTGCCATCTCCTCCTGGGATTGTGATGGTATTAGGGTTTGCATTTGTTTCAAATGGGTTACCGATTTATGATGTAAATATTGTAAAAAAAGTATCTGGTTATATTTCTTAGTTTGAAGCTTGACATGGAGGGAACCTGTCATATTATTTTACATTCACAAAAAGGCACCGACCCATAACCACGGAAAGTTACTTTAATGAGGTATACTATGAGGTGCCTACATCCATTCCATAATGTCTTATGAGGTCATTCTGCGGGGTAGTAATAAAGAGCATATTTTAAAAATGCTAAAACAGTCTGTTAGTACACTAATTATTAAGAGCCAATTTAGAAAGTCCTGTAGATACCATTTTCAAACTTTTTTTAACTCTAGTTTTTACTACAAATTTAAATATAAATACACAGATTAGTGCGAGCACAACCATGAGCATGAGGAAGCTGAGTCTTTCGGGACCAATCCATAGGTTGATTATATCAAAGTATAGTAAGGCTCACTAAACCCAGGTCATAGAACGTATACACGTACCCAGGTATAAAAATGTACTAACTATGCATATAAGCAATGAGATTATAGACTTAGTAAATGTAAATGTAATATGTGTATAATTTAATTTGTTGTTAATTTATGACCAAGCACATTATTACAGCGAATATTAAGTGACGATGTAGTATTATTAGTTTGATAAGTATACAATTGTGATTATGAATAAAAATTAAATATCACTTGCCAAATGATTCAAAGATTTGTTACAAGATGTAAATATGAGTCAAAGATATACGCGCATACATATATAAATTCTTATTTAAATAGTGTAATATACAATCTGTGCTCAACAATCAATTAGCTCTCCAAGACAATAAAATTATATACTTTTTATTAGTTATTGCCGTTTTAGTTAATATAAATCACATTTAAGGTCGACGTTTATTCAAAATTCCAGAAAACTTTAGAATTTTATATCTTCGTTTTATTAGCTTTTGAACCTCGAGAGCCTCGGAACTCCGGGAGACAGCGGATGTCATAAATATTCTGCGTGTCCCCGATTTCTAGCAAACTTTGCTTGCACTATTACCATTGTAGTCGACAGTTAACTCTTCGGTATATTTTGCGTGAAAAGATACAATAAAAAAGAAGAAAACCCCATGTCGTAGACGGTTATCTCTTTGATAGATAATTTAATCAATTATTATATATAATTTATTTTAATTTAATTTAGTTTTAGCTAAAAACGCTAAGGTTAGTTCGATTTTTAGCCCGCTTAGAGCTATGTTAGCTGGCACATAAAAAGTTCCAGTGAATATTAACTAAATATCATTTTAAATCTACTCATTATAAATTGATAAGTACGCGAATATTGAATTACATGTTCCCTTTGCACTGAATTGAATAATGTAGGGGGCACCTTCGTGGGGTGAACGAACTATATCTCCTTAAAACATTCTTACTTCTTGCAAGAAAATTTCCCAAAAGTAGTTTTGAGACTTGTACCCAAGAAGTTTGCAAGTGGAAAATAAGAGAATGCTTAAAATGAAGAGCAAATTTGGTCCGTATCATTTAAATTATATTACTATTTCTAACAGGACTTTCTCTAAACTAAATGAAGACATTATATATTTTTAATCAAATGCAGTTGTCGAAGAAGAACAATTTTTCAGTTTTTTACCGCAGCAAGGGTTTCTTTTCAATGAGGTTATAAAAACTCCTTTAGTATAAAAAAATATATCACTGTAAATAAAAGGAAGATACAGTACATTTAATATCACGACAATATAATTTATAATAGAAAATTTAACACGTGCATATAATGCATACACAGCTATACTTCCATTGTATACTATACGTTATAATAAAAGACAAAGACAGGAATACAACCATGCAGTAGACGCACATACTCGTTGGTCTGCACTCTATTAAACTCGATCAGGACACGTCACCTGACCTTGCCATTTTCGTGATACGGGTGCCGTTTTTCACGTTTTTCATAAGTTCAATGATTATTTTTGAACTTATTGGGATTTTTTTTTACCTATAATTAAATGCCACTATGATTTGAATTTCACGCTGGAATCAGTGAAACTGTCGGAAACCTTCGATTTGAAAAAAAAAATGTGTGAGAAAATATATAATATTATAAAGATTTTTATCAAGCACAATGGTTTGAAAAGAAGAAAATGACACCTCTGTGAAATATGTGTATTTTATGTATATTATCTGTGCGTTTTTTATTTCCTCGCTATTATGATGAACCTATAGGTCTTATTGACTATTTATTACCTATTGACTTATTGTCTTGAAGCGACAAAAAAAATATTTGTGAGAAAATATATAATATTATAAAGATTTTTATAAAGCACAATGGTTTGAAAAGAACAAAATGCCACCTTTGTGAAATATGTGTATTTTATGTATATATTATCTGTGCGTTTTGTATGAACAAGAGCTATATATGACATAAACATACCATAGTCAATGAAATGAACATCGTTTTACTAAAAAACTGTACTAATTGGTATTGTGTCATGAAGCATTATAAAAACTTGTCAAAACATGAAATCAAATAGACTTCATTGCGAAAAAAGTTTTATTTTGTTTCAAACCTCATTACCTTTATAAATAGTAATAGTTGTATATAAATATATAAATTTAGAATTCATAATATTTCTTGTTCAACTGACGAACGTTTAAAAGGATTTGAATACTAAAATAGGCTCCAAAAATTAAAATATTCACTGAAACATAATCGACGGCAGACCTGTGAAACTTTAAATGCGATTTCCCCACAATTATGAATTATGAGAATTATGAGTTGTTAAACTTTATTTTTAAATGAAATGACTTCCTAGCGGGAAATAAGAGACAAACAATGACGTAACTTATAACAAGCGACGAAATAATATTGAAAGATAAGAAGAAAATGAGACCTCGACCTGTATTGCCCATATTATTACGACTTATTTGCCTGTGAACCTTTTAAAGCTACATTAGGCGTGATTGTGGCTTTTATTATCTTTCCTCAAAGGAAATGAAGACAATTTTTGGTTTTATATTAAAATATGAATAAAGAAATTAATTCTATAAGACGAAAGTGAATTGGTTTATTGTGTTGAAAAATTTGAAACCTTCTATCTGGTCTGGCCCTATGGATGAGATTGAGCCTAAACATATAATATTATGATTTTAATAATAATCAAAATGAATTGGACTCAATTCAATTTAATAATTAAATTTAGTTATATAGTAATCTTTAACTATCCAAACCAACAACACGTAGGCAAGATACGATTTTTTTTTTCCAGAAAAAAATTAAGAGCTGATATTTTAATTACATTCCTCTTATCATTTTGATAAATAAAATATTTTGCAATTTTCAAAACGGCCATGCAGTATCTGTCATTTTGTTTGAATGAATACAAGTTGAAATAATCAAAGGTTAAACAGCAACTTCATTTTTAGGGTTCTGTGCTAAGAAATGGGACCCTAGTACTACGCCCTAGCTATCCATCTGTCCGTCCGTCTGTCTGACTTTTAGAAGGTTACATCTTTGGAATGATAATATAAAAATGTTTTTTTTTCTGAAAAAAAAAAATTGTTGGCTTTCTTAACACAATAATATTAGTTTAAATTCAATTTCAATTTATTTCAAAGAAACAATTCAGTTACAGCATATAATATTAACAGTAATAATTATGTTATCAGAACCTACTATATACTGTGTTTCTACGAAACCCTCGGTGTGCTAGTCTAGCTCGCGGCCGGTTTTTGTTTGTGAAGCTGTTCGTGTTGTCTTATTATGAAGACATGGGTGTCATTTCTGAAAATTTATTCAATTTTGCGTTTCTTCGAAATATGTAGATAAAATGTAAACTTTTACAAAAAGTTTTGCCAGCTACGATATTATTGTGATATGTTTTAACATTACAATGCTGTCCATCGTCTAAAAACGTTTTTGGCAACATTCGATGCTAGTGAAGAAGAAAACTTGCATATTAGTCTGTAAGTAAACGATGCGTGCACCAAACCATCTGGTTGTTATGTTGTCCACTTAAGGGGGACATATTTTACGGCACCACAGCTATTAGTCACTGCAGGTCTGGGACTCGAACCCCCACCTCCAAGACCGGAGTAACGACCGAACCTAATGCGCTCACATAGCTCTCGTATTTTTCATGTCTGAATGTTGTAGAAAAGAGACCGTTGCACTTGTTTCTTAGTGATTGGTTGAGTTACTATACGGCTGGGGTTGATTGACCTTTCAGGAAAATAAAATAGCCCTCTTACCAATCCTTAACAGCTTAGTAGCTCTGTGTTATCGTTGCCTACCTATTTTTATTCTGGTTTTGCAGATTTTAATCTTTCTTGTTTTAAACAAATAACAACCAACTGACCATAATATAATAAACTCGTGTAGTGGGAAGATTAATGATAAGTACGATGAATGTCTGCCTTAAATTGTCATGTCTCTAATTTTTAGATACTTAAACATTATATCTAGACGCTTGTAGGGCGTGGCAAGCATCTGCGAAACCATTATGGAGGCTTTGTGCGTATTATTCAATTACCAATCGACGATGTACGGAATATACCTGTGGGTCTTGAAATCTAATGAAAGATAAGTGATGCAAAGATCAGGAGTTATAGATAGATCATATATTTTTCAATATGAGGTCTCTTTAATACTATAAGCGAGCACTTACTAGCTAATCGTCACCAAATAAGCTTTGGGCAATAACCCATTCAAGAGCCCAATTTCGATCAGGTATTATGCGGATCCATCCCAGTGATGGCTCGAGTACTCCAAAAAGACAAGACTTGAAATTTTTATGGGTTCAAAAGCTATTCTGGTGGGAAATATCTCAGCCGCTAAACTTTGAATTTTTTGGCAGCTGATTTACCCTTTGATATAATGTATAACTCAATAACTGATTCATATTATACCGGAAGTGATTGCCAACTCCTCGTTAAAAATCTATACCTAATAAGGACCATTTCATTCACCTTGCCCCTCACAAAATCATAAAACCAAGAACACGATACCGCGGGTAAGCTGGAAGAAGGAATTTCATATCGAATCATCATCAGCAATCATCTCGCTCTTCATAAAGCTTAATTACAAATGGTGTAAAATTTATCGTGTAGGTACTGTTATATGGCTCGAATACAAAAAAATATCTGAATGGCATTTTTCCCAATAGATTGATGTCGAATATTTAAATAACATTTAAATATTATTTGTACATTTTGTATCAAAATATGTTAATCCCACGTAAACGCATGATTGGCGTTTGATTGGATTTATGCGAAAGGATGTACAATAAATATTCATATCGAAAGATAAATTGCCTTTAACATTGTATTTTCTGTCGCCCCCGAACTACCCTTGCCACTCATCTACGGTCAGTAATGTCTTCTCTAACTGTCCTAAATTTATAAAACATATTATTAAATACGTTTTGATGATATAAAAACCCAGATATAATTGTTAAAACTTTTAGCTTTGATGCTATGTCCTGTCCTGATGATGATCCTCTTTATGATTGCTCACATAAATTTATATTATGATCCAATATCAGTTGGATAGGTGTAAAATATGGAGTGATATTTTAAAATTTGAGGGAGACTATAACCTAAAACATCTCAACATTATCACTTACCAATATAGATATTGGCCAAAAGCTTTCCTAGGTACCTCACCTTAAGTAAATTGTAAATAAGTAAATTCTTAGCTCCATTGTCATGTAGCCAGATTTTGACCCCAGAATACAAAGGTGTATAGACACTTAAGGGAAAGGGGGGTATAACGGGGACGTGAGGCATGACAGGGTCACTCACAGATACAAGTAACTACGCACAAAAGAGTTGTGTTGTTGGCGCTAAAAGGCAGCCATTTTGCATCAGTCTTTAGTCTGACAATGACTGGCAAATAGATCGCGCGAGACGTTTTTTACCTTAAAAAAAGATTTTAATCAGTATCTAATCTAATTTTGAATGAATACGAAAATACAAGTAAATGGTGAGTGCTTGGGCTACTAGTTTCGTTTTTTTATTGTATTTTTCTAACGATATTACTAATTGATACGTTTTAAACAAAATCACTCCAACGGCCGATTGGTTTTCTCTGTTTATAATTTTTAAAAGTGTTAGACGTGGGGGCATAACGGGGGCATGCCTCTGGGGCACTATGGGGTACCCCACTGTACCCCGTAACTGTTTTGATAGTATGCTAAAGAATTGATCTGTTCATTTGATAACAGTTTTTTTTTTGTTTTGGCGTACGAAGGTACTTGTACGAACGCACATAAAAAACATTTTAGTCTGCAACTACGCCAATTTTAAGTCAGAGTACACCTGCCTCAGAACTTCAACCTCGATCATCTACACAAAACGCAAGTAGCCAAATCCAATCTCCGGTTTGAAAGGCATGTCGCGACTTAACGACTTTCTTTGAAAATGCCTCTCCCAAGGATATTATCCCAATCCCAGCAGTCGAAAAAATCAAGAGAAGAAAAAATGTCGCATAGGGAAAATTGTCATTTTCACTTCTACCCCCTACAAAATGAGCTAACAGAACGGGAATAGTTTAAAAGAACGAAGAAAAGTTCAAATCAAAATGGCCAGAGGTTAAAGAAAAATTCCAAGAAACAGAAAACCCCAAAAATACGCTCTGATTTGGACAAGGATGAGTTGCCTGTATAGCGTTGAAGTGAACCACAGTTATTTTAAATCTTCGGAGCATTGGATAGCCTTCCAGCGATGTGAACGTTGGGCTCAAACATCCTGTGCAGGTGTTATATATTTGTTTTTATTGTGTGGTCTTTAGGTATGTTTCTTTCCCACGGCACAGTAAGTTCTATAAGTTCTATGCGCTTTAGATTTTTTGAGTATAGAAATATGTCTGGTCTGATAAAATAGCCTTTGGAAGGTACCATGGTCACTCGTAGAGTGACTCAAGAATCATCTTCTAAACGTATAATAAGCCAAACGGACTTGAAGGGTATGATTTTATATACCGAAGGCAGTTAGGTTACGCTACAGTAATATCAAAGGGAGCATTTTGAAGCGAAGGTAACAATGCGATCATGGAGCGAGTCATGCAGATGGTAAGATGCACCTCGCCTCGCTTTGTATAGTGAACTGGAGTGAGTCTGTGCAATCCGAAAAATTTTCCGACACATTTCCGAGCGGACTAACGAACGGAAACGCAGGGGACGCGGCCAATTGCCGGATAAATGCTCCGCAATGACTACATTGCGACAACATTTTTCCTCATAATGTACTTTTGGCTTCGGATAATAAAAATGTCTTTAATTCATTCAATACACCGAATATTCAATAGGTTATTTTTAGTGTTTGCGTAGCACTTATAATAATAATATTTATTGATCAAAAAACTTTACATCGATTGTAAAGACATATAACTTAGACTTATAAATAGATAGGTGGCAACTTACACTATTTTAGAAATTAACTTATAATTTAAAACAAGTTTCATATCTGTTTGTATCAATTAGATTTAGTAGTTTAAGTAGGTACATACAATTATCAGGTGGTGCTTACTATCTTAATCATCATGACATAATGTTTAATATTATGTACTGTGAAATTATAACCAGATATTTGTACGCCTAATAAGGCAAGGACATTGTTGTACTAACAAAATTTATTTATATCATACTGAATGCTTTTGTAATTGTATGTATACAATGTCTTACAAATAAGTTATTATATTCAAAATGTAAAAGTTGATGTAAGTGCCTACTAACGTGAACAAGCACTGACTTTATGAAGTGATATTGGAAAATAATCGATAGGTGTGTATTGATTTAATTTCATTCAATTTACTGTCATAACATACCTGGAGGATAATCAGCAAAATATATTAATGTTGCTTAAATGAAAAGGAACTTACAAAACGAGCATATCCAACTCCATTCCAGCAATAACTATTTCACTTCTAATACTGTCGTAGGTTCAAACATCAAAATTGTAGGTTGCACATGAAACATAACTTAGGTACAACAGTTACAATACACAATACCGTATTGTGGGAACATAATTATCAAAATACTTTTACATAGGCTAGTTCTGCTAATTGGTAATTTATATAACATAACTGTAAATTCATTATTCGTGTGTGACACCATCAATAAACTTATGTGCACTTTTTTATAATGGGGGTAGGGTGAAAAGAGAATATTAGTCCGAGATCTTGTAATTGTTAGACTAAGGGTCCGTTTCAGAACGTCCTAATAAAGTTTCGGGTTGCTATGCAACACATAAAATAACTGAATGATAAAAATGACAGTTAACATGCAGCGCGTTTCAAATTTTAACCGATGGATAGGCTAAATCGATGACTGTGAAACGCAAAGATAGTGTTTTATTTATTAAATATGTTCTGGGTAATAAAACCGGAACTTACTCGAACATTCTGAAACAGGCCCTAATTCTCTTATAATCTATGCCATAATTCAATTGTTCTACTATAAGACTACTTATATGATTTTATCCGAAATAGTAGGAATGGGATTGTATTTTTGCGACGAGTATCTGTCGGTGTTGTCTATGGTAGTAGACCCGATGACAGTTACATATTTAAGTGGTGGATACCGACACTGACATTGACAGATACTCGTCACTGTGACAGATGTTTATCGATGGTCATAACGGACGGGACGGACTCACTTGAAATCGAGCTGTAGAACGGAGCATTATATAAAACTGTAAAGAAGAAGTAAATCGAAGAATATCTCTGTAATCTTTGTTTCATTTCTGGGTTTGAAGTCCATCCTTTCATAATGGATGTGTGGTATTGTGGCTATTGAATTATGCTGTGTGAGTTGTGAAGGTAGGAGTTTATTGTAATGTTGTCGTCTCATTGCATGTGTGAATAAGACTTGTGAAACGAGTTTGTATTTATACTTTCCATCAATACAACCGTAGGCTATATATATTTTATATACCAATGGTTCAAACTTAGTGAAATTTTACAAGCATGTTTTTGTGAAATTTTACAGCCATATGTCTATGCTTCAACTACAGTTATTTTATTTTATACTAAACCTAATAAAATAAAAATTATAATAATAATATTTAATTAAACTAAAATAATAATAATTTGAACTAATGCCCAAAATATAAGGGTTTGACCGTTAATACCAAAAAAATAAGGTTGTGATTTTGTGAAATAAGGTTTCAATTAAGGATAAATCATTTTACCATCGGCAACTCCGGAAATTGCTTCCTGCATTATTTTGATGAAAAAAAAAATACATTTCTCGGTTTCGGTGAACCGGATCGACAAATTGCTTGACAGATTGGCCCTAAAATAAGCTAGATTTATTAGTTGAAATTATGTTGTCTTAGGTTTTCGCGATTGTTATACATAGGTAGTAATTAATCAACTTTGACTGTGATCGTGGTCACGGAGTCACCCCGTGACCACGATCACTGCAAAGTGTTTGAAACGTCGGGACAAAAATAATGATAAATATAGGCGATTGAAACCGTTTAAAGTTATTTAATTACTAAGTTTAAATTATGTTTGTATCAATATAACACGATTAAAATACAATGCAATCAAAAAACAAAATAAAATACAATAGCATAATGATGAAAACAATAAGTCGATGCGCTTTACTAAACTTGAGAAACCGGTAAATTTTTTTTTTTCAGTGACATGTAAGTTACTTACGCCACACGCCACGGAACGGCAATGGTTTCCGTGCAATATCTTCAACTGACATTATATATCCGAAATGGTCTAAAGGAGAATGTTCAAAGGCAGGTCCCCTATATGGCGGAGTGTCCTATTAAAATATTATGCTAAAATCGTTACATATTTTTTTGCTCTTTTCTCATTAACAGCGTATTTCTTTTCACCCTAGCATTAAAGGTTTTCTTAAAGAGTACTATTTTTATAAATTATTTATTTGCTGTTATTTCAACACTAGCACTTTTTTTTTATTTATTGGCAACTGGACACATAGTCCTTATGCCTCACTAAAATATTGCCAACTTAGAATTGCCAGTAATTTATAGTTCCCATTTTTCCAGAATCTTAGATCGATTCAAAATACATAGCTATGATTGAATTCATTGCTATTTATATAGTTTTTTTACACGTTGTTAGTTATGCCTTTAATTGAATATCTATCGACAGCGCAGAATATACTATCGGTATACTATTGGTAGTTTATGTATGTTTTTATTTTATTTTTATAGCCTTTGACCACTATCTCACCTGATGGTAAGTCATGATTTGGTCGAAGATGTTGTTCAGACTAACCTAGAATTACTGGCTATGAAGGCCAGCTGCTGGAACACATCGTTAAGTGCTTGGTGACAGATTTTCTACTTGAAGGTGGTAGCTAGCCAGTTGGGCATTCGCAAAATGCCCTACCACCATGCTGTAACGACTGCCATATGAAGACAACACCGGGACCGATGACTTAACGTGCCCTACGAAGCGCGAAGACTCTCAGTAGTAATGTCACTAGCGGTCAAACATCTAAATCATGATTTATGACGTTGCTTAACTTAGCTGATCGATTAAGAACGGCTAAGCAAACTCCGCTACGAGTGCTTCAAGATGTATATTTATACATCTGGTATTCAATACTATGGTTAAGTAAACAGATTGGTGACCTACTACAGTGGCTTGCTGTTAGTTGTGCCGCCGGACTAGTAGCAAGGTGAACGTTAGAATTCATCGAGTATAAAATATTATAAAATAACGAATTATAGCAGCCACAAATAAAGGCATCGGTGATGGTGTACTGTGGAAGCACGGCTGTCTTAACACACTCTTAAGTCAGGAAAAATCGATATGGTGTGTCTCGATTTAAAAATGTTAACTGGCAACACTACTGATGTTTACTGGCCACTGTCAAGAGTGTCAAGTCAATGACACTCAAGCTTAAGCTTCATCGTAACTGGAAGCGTACAGATTCTGGGGAGGCTTATAAACTTTTTTCTAACTTAAGGGTTGACCTAAAGACTCGAGTATCAAATGCTTATGATTTGCATATTGTCAGTATTGAAAAAAATATCGGAACAAATCCTCGTGACTTCTGGCGTCATATTTCAAGCTTGCGGACTAAGGGTGGCTTTGAACCTACAGTCAACTACAAGGGAAATACCTTTAGTGGTAAGCAGGCATCTGAGGCATTTGCTGACTTTTCTCAAGCGTATTCCAAACGGCCTTACCTATATTAGATGCAAAGAGCATCTCAAATGGGGACCTGGTATCTTCAAGTAACTACATTTACATACCTGAAATATTGCCTTGAGATGTAGATGCTGGGATTCAAAATTTGAAACTAGTAGTTCCATTGGGCCTGATAATATACCTCCAAGGTTTCTCAAGGAGGGAAAGGCATTGTTGATTTATCCGCTCTGTCACTTGTTTAACGTAGCGTTACAGAATGGAATCTACCCGCCCCAGCGAAAAACCTCACGTGTTACTCCTGTACCTAAAGGCTCCAACAAAATTTCAGTTGAAGAATATCGCCTCATTGCTGTACTGCCAACTGTAGCAAAAGTCTTTGAACGAATACTTCACAAAAAGATATACAAACAAATTGAGCCTTTTTTGTGCAATGAGCAGCACGCGTTTAGAAGTAAAAGATCTGTAAACACTAACTTCTTAACTACTGTCGATTATATTTCTACTAGTCTTGATCGTAAAGTGCAAGTGGATGTATTATACTTTGACTTCCGGAAGGCGTTTGATAGGGTCGATAACGACAGACTTCTGGTAAAACTGAGCGCTCTGGGTTTTGCTCCAAGCCTGCTCTGTTTCGTTGCAGATTACCTCCGTGATCGCCAGCAGTTAGTTCGGCTCGGTCTGTACGATTCTCGACCCTATCACACGCGTTCCGGTGTAAGTCAAGGATCAATACTTGGTCCCTTGCTCTTTACTCTCATGATAAATGACCTTCCAACAGCCGTCAAGCACGCGAAATGTCTCTTGTATGCGGATGACTTGACACTTTTTCTTGAGATTAAATCGATGGAAGATTGCTTGAAACTGAAATCAGATATTGATAACCCTATCAATATCTGATATCAATGGAGTGTGGAGAATAACATGGAGTTCAATTCCTCCAAATGTTTTCAGATGACTTTCGGCCGAATGCAACACCCAATTTAATTTAACTACAAGCTGGATCAAACCGTGATATCTCGAGTAACATCAAACAAAGATTTGGGTGTCTCATTCGACCGAGAGCTTACTTTTAATGATCATATTGTCACGGTTACAAAGCAGTCATTCCAGCGCCTTGGCTTTGTGCTTCGAAACTCCCGAGAATTTCAGAGCATTGAAGTCATTAAGTTGATCTTCAGTGCTTTGGTTCGAAGTAAACTGGAGGCCAGTGCCTGTGTGTGGTATCCACATGAGGATAAGTACACCCTGATGTCGGAAAAGGTTCAAAAAGCCTTCCTCAGATATTTGTACAAGCGCTTGTATGGGTACTACCCTTACATGTATCCCACAGAATTCCTACTCGGTTACCTGGGCTACAACTCACTAAAAGTCAGGAGAACCCATGATCAATTAGGAATGATGTGCAAGATTATGCACGGTAAAGTTGACGTACCAGATCTTGTTGGGCAGCTATGTCGCTTTTTCGTACCCAACAACTATCTTCGTAGCAGAAAACATAGACTGTTTGCTGTTCCCGAGCATAGAACAGTCACTCACAAGACATCCCCGATACCGCGATCCCTTGCTGCGCTCAATGGCCTCCTTGACGTTAAAGCCAAATTGTGATCTGCCTGCAGGTGAGTGGAAAAACATCATGGCAGAATGCTTGACCTATTGTGAGGCGATTTATCTACAGCCGAACAAGTAAACTTTGTTACTTTGGACCTTATTGGATATTTCATGCTTAAATGACATTTTTATATCTTTTTATTTTATCTTTACTGTACATCTAAACTAACATGACATTTTATATTACTTAATTGACTTTGTAGGTACTTAGTGTAGTCTGTGAATGATATAATAAGTAGATGACAATTATTTTAAATTTGTAGACATGTATTTTTATATTGTATTTGACATTTCGTATTAATATTTTAAATTTTGGTAATTTTCCATACCAATTGTTATAGATAGATACTTTACGTTTGTAGCATCATATGCACCCCAATTAGGACATTTATGAGTGAGATCCAATTATGATCATTAACAGTGACGTGCAAGATTAATAATTTGTTATGCATATGTACCAGAGTATATATTATGTATCAGTAAGTTTGTAAGTTTACGTTAGTATATGTGGTTGAATAAATAAATAATTATAAATGTATAAAGTGTACAGTACGATATGTTTATAAAATATATAGTGTGGGAAAAGACTAACGCCAACAACATCGTTTTTATTATTTGTCTATCTAAAGAAAAGGTAAAGGTATATATATATATATATATATATATATAATATCTTATTTATCTAATTCTTATGGATCGACAGATCAAATAAACATGTGTTGCTCTGTAAACAAAGTTTTTATTTAATTAGTTCTAACACATAAAACATTACAAATAGGTGTTGCACAATCAACCTAAAAACCTACCTGTAAACAAAGAAACGACATTTAAAGTTTATTCCTTAGTCGATTCCTTTTAACACTCTTTCACTTTTAAAGTTATAAATCACACAGTTCTTTGCGCATTCAACTCCATATTGTTTTTCATTCATAATATAATAAACTGCCTTGTTTTACCGACACAGTTTAAAGTGCACTTTACCGACCGCGTGTTTGTTTTTATCGACGATGGCGATGATGGCGCGATTGATTTACCGACGGCGCGAAGCGCGGCAAATTCAAAAGACAAATAAAGAAATAACGTATGTACGTTATTTTCTTTACTTTGTATAATTTGGTAGGTTCAGAGTATAACTTTATTTTATTTATTAATTTAATTATATGAAGGATTTGCTCATTTTCTTCATAGGTGAAAGATAGCAGCCATTGTTTTAAAGCTAGCTTGCATTTGTATTTTGTTTGTTGCAGTATGTTAAGTCGTCTATTTGCTT
Organism: Plagodis dolabraria; assembly: GCA_963854805.1. Classification (NCBI taxonomy): domain Eukaryota; kingdom Metazoa; phylum Arthropoda; class Insecta; order Lepidoptera; family Geometridae; genus Plagodis; species Plagodis dolabraria. The sequence continues at coordinate 15,676,937 of OY978443.1, forward strand.
TGGTATATAAGTAAGGTGCTACCCAAGCATATGATCGTCGGTAGAATTCTGTTTCACGAGAGACTTTCCACCTAATATGTCGGCGACAGATAATTGAGTATAGGTGTGCAACTTTGTCATATCTTAAAACTACAGATGAAATATACAGCTTCCTTATACTTAAATGCTTACATTCTTCATATAAGTCGTTTGTGGGATACCGAAAAGGTTTTCTATAGGCTACTTTTAGAACGGCACGTTGGGCACGTTCTAGTTTTAGAAGATATGTTTGAACAGCTCCACCCCATGCTACAATACAGTACTCTAAGATCGATTGGCATAGGGAGGAGTAGACCAGATTTATAATGTCGGCATCAGCTACCGCGCAAAGTCTTTTGAAAATATATATTAGTTGCCTTACTCTTCCAAAAAGGACGTTTATATGCGGGCCCCAGGACATATGTTCATCAATAACAACTCCAAGATATTTAATGGAGCCTACTGTTTCTAAAGCAGTGCAATCACACGATTTACTCATATTATTCTGGCAGATATGTACCTTGACAGACAGAGGTTTGGGTGGTGCCGTTCGCCTTGTAATATGAAAAGCAATAACTTTGGTTTTGGAAGCGTTTAACGTTAGAATATTTTTGTTTATCCAAGCAACCACGTTATTTAGTCCTAGCTGACAAATATCGTTTAGTGAGTTCCAGTTGTCACTATAAAAAATATCGCAGTGTCATCGGCAATAGTGAAAATTTGACCTTGCGTTAAGTTTAGGTTGCAAAGGTCATTTATATATGCTGTAAAGAGGGTAAGAGATAGCACACTTCCTTAGGGCACCCCAAATTTCACTTCTGCTAGATCACTGATTGTGTCGTTTAGGCAAATTCTTTGCATTCTATCTGTGAGATTTGAGGAAAACCACTGTAACGGGAGACTACGTATCCCCATAAGTTCTAATTTCCTTAATAGGATTGGCCGTGAGACCGTGTCAAAGGCCTTAGCAAGGTCGAGGAAGACCCCAGCACATCTAGAGCCTTTGTTGAGGTTGGTGGCTACAACATCAGTTAGCATGGTTACCGCATCTTCAGTGGATCGCTTAGCTCTGAATCCAAATTTCTGATTAGACAAAATGTTTGATTTTTCCTATACTTCAGTAATCGCGTATTGACAACTTTTTCTAATATTTTGGATATGCAGCTTAGCAGTGAGATAGGGTGGTAATTTGAAAAAACTAGAGGGTCACCGCTTTTAAAGATGGGCTTCAAGTTGGCTATCTTGAAGCTATCGGGTACAACTCCACTTAACATACTCAAATTACATAGAAAAGCGATAGGGCGAGAAAGTGTATTTTTGGCTTTGATTAAGATATTATGGTTTATTTTGTCATGTCCTGGAGCTGATCTTGGCTTAAGAGTTCCGATTATTTTGATGATTTCTGCTTCATCTGTTGGAGCAAAGAAGAATGAATCAAGCGATCGATTTGATAAAGGGACGCTTTTTAGGTCATGACCAAGTTCTGTTTCCGTTTTATTTATTCTTCTCATGATTTTGTTGGCAAGTTTAGTCCCTACTGATGTGAAAAAGTTGTTTACCGCATTAAGTGATTTTTTTGGGCTGCCTTTACTTACAAAGAGGTCAGAACTAGGTGTTCCTGTTTGTTTTATATTGCATATATTTTTTAAAATATCCCACGTCTTTTTACTGTTTCCCCTATTTTTAAGTAATTCATTTCTTTCGTAACTGTTTTTGACGTTTTGTATCAGATTGTTGCAGGTATTACGATAAAGTTTGTACTCTAAGAGTATTGCTGGATTATCCGGGTTTTTTTAACATTTAAATGCATTGCATCCCTTCTTTTTGTACACTTCAGCAGAGATGGGGTCATCCAAGGAAGTAAACAATCATTAGATTTTTGGTTTTTGTTAACAGGCGTTGTGTGCGATTGAATAAGCTTCTGTAAAATGCTAGTAAAGTCATTTGTTGCTGTATTGACATCCGTGTGAAGGTAAAATGAGGTCCAGTGCATATAGCATTTAATTTTTCTATTAATTCTTTATAATTTGTTTTTACTTTATAATTTTTACGTGACCTCGATTTTTTAAAAGTTGTGTCTATAGAAAACACAATAGTGCTATGATCAGTAATGTCAGCTGAACAGATTACAGCCCTACTATCACGGCGGGATCTTAGAAGGTAATGATCTAGGCAGTTCAGGCCTCTGGTTGGTCGTATGTAACCTGGTATGAAACCATAATGGGTGATAAGATTTAGATATTCGTCCGCGTTTTTGTCAGTGGATCCTTCTTTTATATCTATATTGATATCACCCGTAATTACACAGGTATCTCTTCTACACAGTTCAAAAACTTTATTGAGAGAATTTATAAAATTCGAGATGTTACTAAAAGATGGCGACCTGTATATACAAACAATAGTTAGAGCAGCTTCGTCTAGGTCTAAGAGTAAACAGTTACCATCCTCAAAATGTGGTTCGGTGACATTTAATTGCAAGCCAACCTTTGAGTATATTACTATGCCATCATTTTGGTTCATAAATTTCTTAGAATGATAACAGTTATATTTATATATATAACATTAAGCCAACATTCCACTAATACAATAATATCAGGTAAGAAGTTGATTCTGCTCAGAAATATTAGAAAATTATCCAATTTTTTTCGAATACTCCGTATATTTTGAGACACTATTGAGATTTGGCTATTTATATTTCCCAAATACTGTAAGCATAGCTCAGGGAGTTCTACTTCGTAATTAGGAACAACACATATGTTATCCAATTCATCATTTATGTCTTTTAAAGCCATGTTCGTTGTTTAATAGCACATATGAATCTGACAAGTGGAGTAGATTCCCAAAACATAGTGACAATTTTGTAGATTAAATTGCTTGTTATAAATTATTATCAATACCATACAGATAGTATATTTTCTTATTTTAATTTGAACCGGTATAATTATAATAGGTTTGACGGTCCCTCGCCAACGCGTATCTGATATCCGAACAACTGCAGCGCTTATCTCAATAATACAAGGGTTAAAGTGAACAACGTTTTTTTGTTGTGCCGGACTATTGTGTGTAAATTGGTATATGTTTATGAGAAATGCAGATAATATAAACTGTTGGTACATCTTTACTCAACATTTTAGTCGAATATTTACTAAGTTTATGCGAGTAGTAGCAATTGTTCATAAAAATTATGACATTGCAAAGAATGTATCCAATATTTATCATATTATGAAACGATCGCATTAAACAGTGGTGTCTTGCCGTAGCTATAACCCGCGAGGAAATTATTATTTGCTTCGTTAAAAATGACCCTTGATAACATTGTACCTGTAAACAATTGGTGGAATGTGGGTGGCATGATTTTTCGCTAATGTATGGCTGCCGTACCAAGTGAGTATTATATTGTGAGACAGGTAAGAATATTTGTTTTACTATTTTACATAAAATTATCACTATAATCAGCGTTCGTAACGTTGTCTCAAATTTTAGTTGATTTAATGCTAGGTGAAACATATTCAAAAGTCCAACGTCCTCATAAGACGGCAGCGTAGAATGTTTTATTTCTTTGTATGCTGAGCCTTTTCTATACTGTTTCAATTTTAACCTAAAGCAACATATTGATGCATTAAACATTATGTTTTTGTAGTAAATACAACGCCAATGAATTAGTTGAGTAACATAGATGCTATTCAATTTTTTGGTTGTAACACGAAGCTCTTTTCGAAATGATAGTTGTGGTAGTTGGAGTATAGCGGAGATAACAATTTTAGAATTAATTTTGTGTCTGTCATTGTGTCGTAGATTTTGTAATGATTGTATCATAAATATTGCAGTAATGTGGGTGATATCTTTAATTGACCTACAGTTTGAGCCCAAAAAAGCCAGGAGTGTCTGAACTAATAGGTATTGCCTGAGATTCGCTGTGTAGAACCTGTTTACGTTTAGTTATGTTTAACAGAATTACTTGATTAATAATTGTTATGTATTTACAATAATTATTATGTATATATATATATATATATATATATATATATATATATATATATATATATATATATATTTATTGTTATGTATATATATTTGTATTGTCGATTATGTTTTAGATGTTTGTTTGTGTCTCTGATTTGCAGATCAATATAATTTAGTATGACGGAGAATGTCAGCATTGCAAGTATGATATGAATTGCAGTAAAAATTATGATATACGTGTAGTTTGATAAAAATTGCTGGTATTGTATTGAAGCATGAGTATTATTGTAAGAATGTGATTGCAGAGTGTGATTTAGGTAACAAATATTTAATATTTTTTACAGTGGTATTCTTTCGAATCCAATCACTTAGCGGTCTTGAGTGACATAAGTTGAGCTTCAGTTTTGTTGTTAATATAGGACTGTCCTTCTTGTTTCCGGATGAAGACGCGGCCATTTGCAGTCCAACAGTAGGCATATCCCTCTGTTTTTATAAAGTCGCGCGAAATTGATTTTTACTATTGAAATCTAATAGACAGGAATACTTCAATAGAGCCTCAATGCATATAGTTAATTGTATAATAACTTGGAGCCTGTTATTGTGCCTGAATTTTTATGCCTGCATTACATCCAATAATACACGATAGGCCGGTTGCTTCCGATTTTTTGAATATCCCTCAGATGAGATTAAATACTGAATACTACTTATCAGAAGTTATTCAGAGGAGAAATATACATAGCAGACGTACGATTGTACAAAACATTGAAAGCACTGTTAAAAGTTATACATTAACCGGCAAAAAACTTACGTTGGCTCGACTTACTCGATACGTGAGTGTTTTGCCGATTAGTGTATAACTTTTAATAATGTGTGAAACTCACGATAATTTTATTTAAAAAATTAATAGCACTGCGCCACATCTGGATAAAATGTCAATGATTTAAGCAGATTCGCATTAGGATACCAACAGGCAAAATCTTACAACGGGGAGCATGTGCGAGAAAATAGTACCATATTTATTGTTATATTGTATGTGTAGAAAAAAGCGATGAATTAGAAGAGGATTTGGCATTAATATAAGATCTGAATAATTATTGAGGACCAGAATAAAATTGTTGATACTACCTCCTAAACTATCAGGTTGCAGATTTTGATACTTATGGTATCATTCGTATTGCCAAAAAAGTATAATAGTCTTAATATATAGATGAGTGATAATGTTTATAACTTCAAAATTAAATTACTCTTAAACCAGGGTAAAAATATTCAAAATGGCTATTGATCCTTAAATTAGACGTTTTTACTAACAAATTAAAGAAGAAATAATCAGGACACAAAACTTTTTCAGTGGATCTAAGTCTCCTAGTGAAATGGGCATTCTCCTTTTTCATTTTCGTATAGTTCTAAATTTGCGAATTAATTGTGCCATTATCGGTAGTCAGTGCCTTCCTGAATATCCGAATATCGAAGTGTTAGCCAATTGCGTTTAGTTATCAAATAACTTTTCAGATCAACATCCGCAATGGGGTTTAAAGCTGCCTCAAATTCAACAAACAGCGCTGGGTGAAGGTACCACCGACCAATTTTGTTGACGGAGTGACAAATACCATGGAAGTAATAAGTACTACGGTTGTACGTAGTACTTATTACTTCCATACCAATACCACATTGAATATGGCCAAGCACTAACGCATAAGATCAATGATTAGGATTGCTTGTCAGTAATAAAGAGTATTTTAAAAAAATATAGGTAAAAATTCCCTCAAACGGCTTTCATAAGAATCAATTTATAACAAGTCAGGGAATTAGTTACTCGGCAGTTATTTTTTTAATTCTATATTAAAATAAATTTAATATAAGCATAGGTTTAAAGACTTGTCACAGAAAGTATTTGAAGTCAAGATGTCGTATCATAAATACGCTAGTTTATTAGTACTTTTGTGTATGTTTAGGGTATATCTTTCTCTTTTTCTGTACAGTATTGCTGGTTGCTTATTATTAATAATATCTCAATATTTTTGTGTCCACTAACAGCACTGATAAAAAAAGAAAGAAAGTACTTGGTGTCTATATTGTTGATGCAGTAGGACCTGTTTCAGAATGTTCGAGTAAGTTCCGGTTTTAGTATCCAGAACATATTTATTAATCAAAACACTATCTTTGCGTTTCACAGTCATCGATTTAGCCTATGCGCTGCATGTTAACTGTTATTTTTATCATTCAGTTATTCTATGTGTTGCGTAGCAACCCGAAACTTTATTAGGACATTCTGAAACGGGCCCATAATATAATAGTATCTATTCCAGACAATAATTATAGAGGGATGCGCTAACCCACGTTTCTGGCCGCGATCATAGTTGCGTCAGTAAATGTTTACTTCCTGTCTCTAATTATTAAGTTCAACCATGCAGTGTTTGAAAGATTTTATGCGACCAATCCAGTTTTATTTATTTTTTAAATTAAATAAAAAAAATCACCAACTTTATTTATATAGTGCGTTGTTATTTTTCGCTCATTTACATGCGAAACGAGATCTATCCGTCGTAAGCATTCAGTCTAGACATTTTTTGAAAACTACTTCGTCTGCACTGTCGTAATGATGTTGCTACTATTATTATAATAAAAAGCACTATCGTATGCACGGCAAATGTTACATAAATACATTTTTAGAGCACAAAAAATCTCGTTGCTGGCAACCTTACAAATTAAAATTACCATGGAACCACGTGGACCACGAGGAGTACCCCTTATTTTTAGGGTTTCGCATGATTAATGAGAGGTTACTTTACGAAAAGCCTACGTTATCCATGCGTGTTTTAAAAAGAACCCTTTTTAACCAACTCTTTTTTTATGTAGGTTTATTATACCTAATAGGTAATTTAGCGTGAATATTACTTGAAATTTAGTAATGAACAGAAACGATCCCTTTTTATGTGAGGTTTATATACAAAGGGATTTATTACTAACTGACCACCCAAACCAACCACAACCATACTTGCAAGTTCCATGCTGAAATCGCATTTGAATTTTAGCAGGCAGGCTAAGTATTTATAAATGCATAAAAAACAGCCCATACAGGGAATATCCATAGAAGCTGTTTTTTGAAGCGACGATAAAAAATATGTTTTTTTTTTTAAACTTATTATATATTGAACTCACATAATCTACAGATCTTAACTTCAAATACAAGAATTTAAATAAATATTAATTCTTACATCCAATGATCGATTTACTTTTTATTAGAATAGTTTTTTAACAAATCAGAAGTACATTAAGTGCAATAATTTAAAAGTTACTAACATTTGCAACAATAAATAATATAAGTATGTAATTGTAAATTATGTAATGGATTAATGACAGTTAGTAACATACCTTATTCACCAATCACTAATTATTATTATATAAAACGTATATAAATAACCTTTTGTGCAGTTTTAAATGCCGGTTGAACTAAAAGTATTATTATAATTTTTTGCGTTCTAAGGACTACGGAATTAGTCTCTACTCGAATTCAGAAACCTAGTTTTTTTTTTGTAAACAAAGGTGTTACCATATCAAAAAAATGATTTCGATATGGAAGTGTATAGAAGATTACACCTTTTTATAAATACTTATGGTAGGGTATATTTTCTAATAAATATCTATGGAATAGAAAATAGCGATGGTTTTGTGCTATATACTATATTTTATTTAATCTTATTAACAAAAGTATTAAATGATGAAGTAATATTAGCAGACAATATTTTACGACGCTGGTATCATCGGAGTAAAATGGGAACAAATCACAGAAGTTCGGAACAATTTTCACTTTTTGTCATTACCTACACGCCATTTTATTTCGTGTTAACAATGAATTCATTCATTCGTTTCTCTCACATCGAAGTCGAATGTGTTCCTTTTTCGCTGCTCGTGTGCAATTATGCGTTGTTAAGTTTCTGTTTTGTTTTCGATTTTACAATATCGTTGTCTGTTACTGTTATCAGTTTCTGTTAAGTGAACCTTTTGTTGTTCTATTTTATCAAAAATGGAAGCGCAACCCGCCCACGGCACCAAATATACTGGGTCCATCAATATCGTCAACAAGTGACTATCTGTCGCCACAAAAAAGCGTCCGAAGAAAGCCATGAGTTCCATTTCCCAACTCTTGAACGTTTTAAAAAAAACATGCAAAGGTGAAGTTTGGTCACTTGGAGCTTGTGGAAAAAACCTACGTTTCAGTGTTCTGTTAAGTATGGTTAAGTTTGGTTAGGAAATATTTAGGCGGTCATTTATCGAGCAATCAAAACCGCGCGCCATTACTACTAATTAATGTATCACGGTAAACTAAAATCTACTTGTCACTTGTCTACTTGTCATTATGACAGTGACATTTCTTTGTTTACAAAAATTATCTAAGTTTCTGAATTAAGTACGGAATGCGGGGGCTCTGAACTGCAGGAAAAAATCTGAGAGTTCTATGATGTTAATATCAGCATGACACACTTTATGGAAAAATAACATATAAAATTTTGCATCTGTCATTGAAAGTCATTAAGGAATTTACATGATTCTTCATAGTAAATGTACGTATGGCCTGCTTGATAATTCATGTTTTATAAATTCACATTAAATGTTTTCTACGCTTTTCGTACCTATTCTTCTAATAAGTTTTGTATTATGGTGACAAAATATTTTTGAGTACTCAAGAATACTTGTGCCATATATATTTTATACATTTGGCATGCGAGAACGGTCTACCAGCTCTTAGCATATAATCTAGGTGGTTGTAAGTTTTTTGGTTTTAAATTAGTTTATTCCGGGCGCTATTACCCTGCCCACAAACCTATCTTTATATATTTGTAGGATACCATTACAATCAGCTCTTAGTCATAATAACCTTAATTAATTCACGGAAGTGATTTTCTTTTAGATAGAGATTTATTTTATTGCTGTTTGAAATTTATAATTATTTTCGTAGTGCTGCCACTTCCCTGGTACTAGAACCTAATTATCTTAAGCTACTTATTTCTTACTTAAAACTAACCTGATTTTATCCTATCTATCATGCATTTGTTGACGTTCTTTAATTTGACCTTAAAACTAATCTGGGGGCCAACTCCCAGCTTTTACGAAACCATCATAAAAAAGAAGTGTTTTGTTTCATGCTGAAAATAACCATTCCCAGACACGAACTATCACCGACCCATAATCGCGTCAAGCAATATTGGTTTAATCCTACTTAAAGAACGAATGAAATAAGTATCACGGGTGTGCAAGCGAGATACAAGATGTTTATAATATAGCGTTATCCCGCTCGCACTGTTCCGAACTACGACGTTATGGAACGGTTTTACCATTGTTTAACGAAATTTTTTGTATGCATCATAAAAACTGTCTGTAACTTTTTATACTTTCACTCATCAAATAATTTTGCTGCCATTAGTTTAAAGAATAATAGAAATAAAAACATTGTACATACATTAATTTAACCCATTATTATCGTAAAATAATCAAAATCAAGTTTAAATTCGCTGCTAGAAAGTAACTTTTTAGGATGGATTAAACATGACGGATTTTTCGTTGGAACAGTAATACTTTGTATTCATGTCACGTCAGAGTTCGCGAAAAGAGTGAACTATTTGTTGTGACGTCATTAAAGCGCCGAGCGATGCCTTTTCCGCTTGTAAGCCTGCTTAATTGACGTAGAGGTATAAAGTTAAGCAGTATAAGATCAAGTTATTATTACTAAAATAGTTGAGAATTGGCCCCCCAGGCCGTAAAAGCGACAACAAACTGCATCAGGAAGGACATAGCGCAATTTAATGCGAAGGATTTCAGATAAAATCACGCAGCAGGTCCATGGTTCATATCCTGCCGCGGGCGTGGGCTTCACCGTATGGTGGAACGGAACTTTGCGAATCTACGCCTAATTAATCGTAGCTACCATCAACCAATCAAGTAGAAAATCTGTCTTCAAGTATCTAAAGGTGAGTTTCGGAAGTAGCCCCTGAAGTGCAGGTAATTGAAGGTTAATAACATTTTTGACCACATCATCGCTTATCATCAGGCGAGATGGCTTTCAAAGGCTAGCCTATCAGCTAAAAATTAAAAGCATTGTTTTGTCTGCCGTATTAAATAAATTCAAATGTTTCCGTTGCCTTTTTTCAAAATTTACCCCCAACTCATCCACCACAGGACCATAGCTCGAGAGCAATCTGTTTTCATTTGAATCATTGTAGAGTACCTAAATTTAATTAAAGTAAAAAGACTCGACAATTTTTTATTCGTAAGGCTGGCCAATTAAATAGTTGGTGAGAGATCTATCTATAACCAGTAGAAAGTGCTTGTAATTATTCAACTCAATTTTAGGGCAACGTACTAACTAGGTATGCACACTATGCAGGTATATCAACGTACGTTAAATATGTGGAATATTCTTTCGCTCTAGAGCCATGTACTCGCACTGCTTGAGTAAGCCAACTAAATAGCTACTTGCTTGTTATTGACATGCTGATGAATTACGGTTTGATTTGAAAGTGACTGATTGCATTTTTTGTGTGCATTTCATATAGAAATAAAATTGTTATAGAATTTATTCTTTTTTATTTTTAGGTTTCTCGCAGCGTGCGAAAAGACAGTGCCATCTAGATGCTCAAGGAGTAAACTCTGGTATTAATAAAATGTCTATGACGCAAGACCAGCGCCGCCACCTTGGTAAAAGCTATAAGGCGCCACCTGTCAACTTTGTAAATAACGACATTAGACACTGAAGTCACCACAGATATTTACTTTATCTGAGTCTGTAAACTGTGCCGGTATAGTACGAGTATATAACACAATATACTTACTGAGCTCCATACATCTTCTTTGGTGCTAGAGTGCATTGGGGTTTCAACTGGTTGGCGATTGATCATGGCCAAGAGTGAAACTAATAACGAACAAATATTTGAAAGTAGTCTTTACTTACTATTTAATCTAATCTACCTCCATGAATGCTGTTTGGTAACCATAATGTTATAATTGGAATAAATATATTGGCATACGTCTATACTTCCAGTATACAGGTATATGGCTTAGCGTAAGGCCTGAGTGAAAAAGCTTCCAGCGGAGCGTTCAGCGTTGCGGGTAAGCAGTGAAACAGCGTTCGCCCAGTGGCCTTACTGCACGCTTAGCGTTCGTGATCACTTCGTACGACATGGCGCGCACGCGTTTGCCACCGCTGCAAAACTCAAACTGGTTTGAACTCGCACGTGACGCCACGCTCTGCGCTCTGTCCACCGCAAACAAGCACGCTCCCTCGCCGCCGAGCCACTCGGGACACTCGCGAGTGTTTGCATCTGTTTAACACGAACGCTGCAAGGCCCGCCCCGCGCCGGACGCTTAAGTAAGTCGAGTGTGCACTCAGTTCGTAGTTCGTACACTTATATTGGACTCTTCCACTTCCCTATCTTACAGTGTAAGGAGTCTTAATTTGTAGATTTCACTACGGATCCATTACGCGCGCTGTAGGTATTTCTATAATGCTGATATTTGAAAATATAAGCATTTTTACTTTCAGTACGGAATCTCTTTGATTATGATGGATTATGTGTATTTGTTTAATCTAAGCAAGTAAAAAACTTGCCCGTAATATTATTTTCTATAATTCAGTTTCAATATAAAATAAAATATTCACATGATTATAATAATGTTTCAATCCTGCAACTGTAAGCCAATCATATTAAAATGTAATCTTGATCAGCATAAAACGAGTAATGTTAGCCAGGCACCATTTTAAAGAAACTTGGCACAATTAGTACGTCTATAAGAGCAAATCTAGATTTAATTTATATTTGATACAAGTTCCAAATTAACCAATCCTAGAAATTGATGCGTAAAATGTATGGTATGATTTGCGATTAAGAATCGGCCAAATGTGAGTCGGACTCGCGCACGAAGGGTTCCGTACCATTAGCTATACAATATTAGACTTCATATTTTAACCTGTTTTTGTTTAAAGGTGCGCGAGTCCGAATCGCACTTGGCCAACTTTTTGTATTTGTTGTTATAGTGGCAACAGAAATACATCATCTGTGAAAATTTCAACAGTTTAGCTATCACCGTTCTTGAGATACAGCCTGGTGACAGACGGACGGATGGACAGTGAAGTCTCAGTAATAGGGTCCCGTTTTTACCCTTTGGGTACGGAACCCTAAAAAAAATATTTTTATTAAAATCACATTATTTTTCCTGGTTTGAAACATGGCACATCATACGAAAAGACTGCGGTTGACTCCTCACCGCCAACGAGAATAATCTTGAGGGAAATCAAGACTACCACAGCTCAGCAATCCGTTATTCCCTAGCGCCAATATAAAGAGATCTGTTTTGTCGTTGTCACCATTACAATCTAGGAGCTTAACGAGGGTCTTGCAAATGTGGCTGGAATATTGATGTACATTATAAATTACAGTCGCAAATCTAGATGCAGAATAAAGAGCTCAATCTTTTGAATAAAAAAAAATAGTAAAGCATAACATAAAAAATCGCGTGATATTCAACGAGTTATTTGTAGTCTTTTATTGCACCATATGTACTTTTATTGTAAAAAAGAACTGAAAAGCAATATTTGCACCGATAAAATTTGACCGATAAGGACAGACAGAAGAAATCCTGTGTATTATGCATACTACGAAGTATTTTGTACACTACGAAGTTTCAAATTTAATTTCTAATCAAGTGCTTTTTAATAGGTGCTTTTATTATGCACACGCTTCGCCTAGCTGCAAGACACCCATACAATATAATATCCCATAAAAGCACCTGACAGTGTGTTCCGGCAGCAGTCCTTGAGAGCAAGTATACTTACTTGCTCTCAAGGACTGCTGCATATATTACATGAGACTTAAAAACTGTGTCTTACGGTGACGGGTGCAGTGCAGATCATAATTTGTGACGAAATGCGTCTATTAAAAGCAGAGGTTTCTTACCATTTTATATCAAGAGGGCCTTGTGCGTGATTCCAATTCACAATCACAAAAAAGGTGCATAATTTATACATTCGTGCAATCATGGATGATGGTTATATATGAATATTTTATTTGCACACCCAATTGGCCGTCGCAAACATTTTATATTCACAGTGGATACGAAAGGTTTGTTTATTAATTGGATTGTCATAACACGTACCGAAAGGAGAAATTGCCCGAAATGAATTGCTCTTAATTTGAGTTTGGTACTGTATAACCGTGCATATTTGGAGGCCAGTGACACACTTTAATTTTGCATCAATATTTACGAATATATACGCTAAAACCTCCTGAAACAAAACAAAATATTATGTTATGTTTCAGGATCGTTTTGTATTTTTGTATGAATTGTTCAGGATTAGCTGAGACTATTTGTTTAGGATGTAGTTATATAAAGAAATAAACCAGACCCTAAGAGTGTTCTTAGGATGTAACGTATTTATCTATCTATCTTATATCTTCAGGAGACTTAAAGCTTCAGTTTTTTTTTATTTATTATGTCATTGTACGTCGCGAGTAACGAATTGCGCTGCCCCCGTCACACTGAGAGATACAGTTGTTGAGTCTAATGTGCCTGTAATTTTTCTGGCTCTCAGTGACTGCTGCTGGAACGCACCGTTAGGTGCTTGGTGACAGATTTTCTACTTGAGGGTGGTAGCTAGCCAGGCGAGCATTCGCAAAATGCACTTCCAACATGCAGTGAAGCTCAAGCCGGCGCGGTGGAGGGGACAGAACCATGGACCTGCGGCACGACAGTCCATAGTTATTACCGCTCAGCCATCATTCAAATCGGTTTTGAAGTGACTACCACGTTTTGCAGTTATTAAGATTTTTTTATATTTTTGCTTGACCCTAAACTTAGAACTCAGAACCCGATTGCGAACTTTATAATTATTTTATTCGTGCATACTTATAACATAGTAACTAAAGGAAACTACCCTGAAAATGTCAGTCACGTCTTTAAGGCTTCTTGTTTTTGATTGAGAGTCATTCAGTGACACGGTAGTTTTATTTAAAACATGTTATAGTAAGAAATATTAGCCACATTATTATATGAATTTTCTCTTTAACGTCAAGTCAACATTACCATTGATATTTTGCGTTTTGCTTTGTGAATATTTAAAGAGATATCATGTTACTCCATCTACTAATTCAATCAGTTACATATTATGACGTAAACACCCCGCGAACTCCATTGAATGAGGCCAGCGTTAAACCCCACAACTACGGATGTGGGGATCTTTGCAACTACTTGTTAATTAAACGTAGTCGGTAACACTCCGATATCCGGATATTCAGGTGGGTCCGGACTTCCGATAATGGCAGAATTAATCCACAAACTCGTAACCATGCGAAAGTTTATAGATCACTCTCGACTCTCATGAAGCCACAGAGTTCAATAATGTCAAAGGATTAACAATAGCTTGAAGTTTTTAATTATTAACAGCAACATCTGTTTAGCTGCTTACGAAACTGACACGATTTTAATAGTTGATTTATATGTTATAGGTGTATGTCTGCTAAAGACCGTCGAATACGAATTCGCACAGAATAACGATAGATTCAAATTGTTTTCATTAATTACCGATCTGTAGCGGTTGGCTGCATTACGAATAGGTACTCAAATGCTTGAGTTACTATTATTGTACATTTTATGAACGAAACATAAATTTTAAACCTTATTCAGAACAGGATTCCACCAGTTGATAGATGTTTGATATGTTAAATGATTTATAAGAAAATCTTTATAAAAAGAAAATTTGTTGATTTATTGTTCTTTTTATACAGATTGCTGGTTAAATGCGAAGTGGCCACTTTCCAAAATATCACTTTTTTCAGGAGAGCCAATCAAAGATTTCAACTATGTGTTTTAAATTTTTTTGGGAAAGTGTTATAATATAAATAAATAAATAAGATATCATTAGACGCGTAATTTTTGCCTTTATTGACCTGTATCTATAATTTTAATGTAACTTTTACAACGACGCGTATAATTACATATAAGGCCCCTTTGCATATAAAAAACAATCAAAATTTAAACTCAAGTTATCAATTAAAGGCCACAACTTATATGAAAAACACAGTTTTATTAAAATTATTTCAATACCTTTTATTTTGAAGACATTAAATTCAATGAAATTAAGAATTATACTTTGATAATACAAAATAAAAAAAAAACAAAAGAAGATTCTTTCAAAAGAACAAAAAATCTTCTAAAAACTAAGAAATTTAACAAATAAATGTTTGATTTAACTCAAATATTCTTCTTATCTCCCTTTATAAAAAGAATAACATTAAAACTATCAAATAGAATCAGTTTCTACTAGTACAAACTCTCACATTTAAAGGTTTTAATAATCACATTATATTATGTCAACATCAGCTGGTGCTCTTGAGGAAATCTGAAAATCGGGATCTTTGACGCTATCATCAGAAGAATAGTCAGTCACGCTGTCTGAGCTAGTAGAATTCTGAGACTCACTGTCTGTAGCAGTATCACTACTATCAGAATCATGTTTGGTCTCTTTAATAATTGTGTTATGTTCAGCTTAAGACTCAAAACTTTCATTGCTGTTTTCGAGTGTCGGAAAACAAAGGTTATGTTGACTGTCGTCTATAGGATTTGTGTCGACAGAACATATTGACTTTTTTTATGCCTTATAGGTTAGCCTTTGACCACTATCTCACCTGATGGTAAGTGATGTGTCGAAGATGTTGTTCAGGCTAACCTAGAATTACTGGCTCTCAAGGACAGCTGCCGGAACACACCGTTAGGTGTTTGGCGACGGGTTTTCTACATGAGGGTAGTAGCTAGCCAGGCGGGGATTCGCAAAATGCCCTACCTCCATGCAATACTTCTCGTCGTCTTCTTCAAGTTTCTTCTGGCTTTGTAGTATGATGGCTTCCTCACTGACTAGATGATTGTTTTTTTTTTTGCTCTCTTCGTTCTGATGATCTGAAACCATGTTCAAGATTCTTTGAGCTCTGCTATCCATTCTGTAAATAGAGAAAAAATACCTATTAACAAGTCTCGCATCGTTTTGTTAACGACCAGCAAAAAAAGATGACTGTTTCATCAATATTTACGCGTTTTGATAATATTTTTGCATTCTATGTATTGAAAACTATCAATATAATATCACAATAATTTTCTTTCATTTTAAAAAATACCAGATTTGTAAACCGTGTACAATTCGGCAACGTAACAATTATTAATGAATAAGCAGATGTATTTCGTAAAGTATTACGTACCTATGATTTACGCAACTTGCACAATATTCACTAAAATATTATTTTAAAAACAGATGCATCGCAAATAAGATACCTTAACACAAAAATAATTATAACATACTGCTGTTTATTTTATATGCCATATGGACATATTGAAAATAACATTTTTTTGCACAAAGTTTTAAATTACTTAAGAGTTAATTTTATGTTCAAAGTGGACGCATATCAAATGATGGCATCTTTGCATTATAAATAGTAGTGTACTCACCTGTTCCTTATAAGCAATACGGCCGCATCCCAAAATATGGCACTTTGTCTTATTACTTTTGAGTCTAAAATTTAATTTTATTCGTGATGTGACCCTATAGCATAAAAGTAACGTGAGCTCGCGCCGAAAACCAAGTCGTAACTGACAATATGGCTGCTTTGCTCGGAAGTTATCTCTCAAAGTGCTAAAATGCAAAATGGCTACTTTTGTATTTTACTTATTTTTAGTCCGATAACTGTGTATGTTTTTTTCTTATATAAAAGAATGACTACTTTAAATTGCAATTTTACAATAAAAACGAATTTCCAGTTTTTTGACTTGTGACCCTTTCGCATTTAACCAGATTTTCTTATAAAAACGTATGCAGAAGTGATAACTAATATACAAATGTATTTTCAGAACTGATAATCAAATAATTTACTAACTTCTGAAAGATTAACCACCCCCTGCCGTCCAGTAACTCAAACACTTACACTTAAAATATCAGTCTGCAGCTGAAAGTATATAAATTGTAGTCTGACAAAAATATACAAGAGCTATAGGAGCGCATTAGGTTCGGCCGTTGCTCCGATCTTGGCAGTGGAGGTTTGAGTCCTAGACATGCAGTGACAATACTCGTAACTGTGACTAATACTCATAGATGTGGTGCCTTTAAGAATGTCCACTTTAAGTACTAGGACGCCATAACAACCAGCTGGTTTCGTGCACGCATCGTTTACTTACAGGCTTGTTATATATTACTTTTGTTCTTTTTTAGTATCATATTTTGGCAAAAGCGTTTTTATGACGACGGACTACATCTTAAAGTTTAATGTACTCGTATTTTTATTTTACATTGAAATTTTATTTTATTTTTTGATGTAGGAGCATGTAGTTTAGGAAAGGTTAGCTAAATGAATCGCATGTGTTAATATTGAACACATTGATATTTTTTTATATATAGAAATATTTATCAAAATTTTGTTATTTTCATTGCAGTCGGGGGACGGTTCCTTGGAATAGTTTTTACAGGTCCCCCGACTTCTATGAAAGGATTAGTTATGAGTTTTCAATATTTGGGCGCACTGGTGTTTTAATTGCACAGTAAATATAATCTATATAGTACCTACCTTGTGGCCATTGAATATTAAAATCATATAACTTGTTGGAATTTTTAGTTCACTTTTCGGTGCGGCAGGCGTTTTTTATTTTTTTATATAATCTCATTCGGTAATATTCTAATTATGAAATGAAATACAGACTTTTATTGGCATATTTTATTTACATACTTCTTTAAGAAAATTAAAAAAAATAATAATAGCATTATTCTCCTAACAAAACAATGCTTTAAAACATTTTTTTAATTATTAAAGTACTATGTATCACGACCAAGGATGTTTGCTTGTTTAGGGAGGACATAGATAACAAGCCTCTCTCAAAATAACCAAACCAAATATCCTTTTACACTTCATCACTTCAAATCACATCGACAGCCGTTACAATTCCACTACTGAACAAAGGCCTCCTAAATGGCCGTACCTCAGATGGCAGTGCTGCTCGCCTTCTGATATTTTTTCTTAGTTTGCTACTTACGACTGCCACACAGGTGTATATGTAGAGGGTCAATTCTAACCCGGAACCCCATGGTTGACTCTTCATGTACGTCTTAAGGACATATACCCGCCAACCAAAGCGTGAACTTTTATATAAACTCAACTTGTTATTAAAAAAAAACTCGCATGTAATTATAGTGTATTATTAGACCTATCGTTTCTGGCTTAAATCCTTTTTCTTTTGGACTAATAATTAAAAAATTATTATATAGCGTTTAGTATATAGCACTCGTTTTTAGGAGTTTGAGCCAGTTATTCGTAGATACAGATTTATTTAAAAAGTATAGTACACATGTATAAATAACTTCCTATTATAGAAAGTTCATTATATTCCCCATGTTTGTGGTGCAATAGAAATATTAAAAACATGCTTATTTTTCTAGAAAGAGATGCTTAAAGTTGGGTCTTTCTTTTATCTAAAATTACGAGTTTTTGAGCTAGTGTAATTTCAAAACTGTATAATTTAATGAAAATCTGATGCACCACAAACCTAGATATTAGGGTAGTGATTACGTAGGTAAAAATTATTGAGTTTTATTCGCTATTATTAAAATGAGATTGGAGCTGCGTTTTGTATGGGGGCGTTCGTCTAAACTATACCCTTAATTGTTCGGACATTATTTTTATCATCATTGAAGTGAACCAGTTATACGAATAAAATATGGGTAGAATTTAATGACGGACATCCATCAGGCCAGGCGTATCGCCTTCGAAGGTTTCAAATTTATACACAATGAACCAATTCACTCTCGTCCTAAAAGCTTTATGTGTTTTATTTATATTCAAATATTCTTTGTTTCCTTTGAGGAAGGAAAATAAAACCACAATTACGCCCAATGTAGCTTTGAAAGGTTCACCAACAAATAAGTTGCAATAATCTGCGCGGCGCCGGCCACGGGCTCCTAACTCACTCGTTATTCTTTCGGCGCTCGCTCTAAGTAACGACATTGTCGCTCTCACTTCCTTCCTGCCAGGAAATCATTTCTGCTCTGAAAAAACTCAATAATTTGTTAAGGAAGCATTTTAATTTCGAGTCTCATTTGGAAGTAATGTCTATTTTTATTTTACAGAAAATATAATAGCACATTATGATACAATGCGCTGAATACGACGTTTTTCGACCCACTTGCGAGGAACAAATACAAAAATTGTTACTTTTTTTCTTTTTTTCTGAAAGTTTAGCCTTTGGCCACAATCTCACCTGATGGTAAGCGATGATGTTGTCGAAGGTATTAACAGGGCTAACCTAGATTTATTGTCTCTCAAGGGCTGCTGCCGAAACACACCGTAAGGTGCTTGGCGACAGATTTTGTACTTGAGGTGGGTCGCTAGCCAGGTGGCCATTCGCAAAATGCCCTTCCACTCAAGCTCGCGGCTTCGAACCATGGACCTGCTGCGTGGCACTCTATACATTGGCTATAGAGTGCCATTTAGCCATCACTGTTTCAAATTAAAATATATATATCTATATATATACATACAGGGTTATTGGAAAAATGCTAACAACCTCTTAGGGTTGACTTCTGCTAGTGCTAACAATCATAATGAGACATTTTTTTGTTTTGGATATAAAAAATAATAATAAAAAAAAAAAAAATTTTTTTATGTTTTCATGCCTAATCCTGGCTAAGAACACTCGCCGTTGCAACACTGGACCGCGCCGCGCTCCCTTTGAATAGAGTTTTGAATAAATAAAAAATATGAAATAATATATAACAGGCACAAGAGACTTTTAACATCAGTTGGTTCTCGTACTTATTCCGTCAAAAACACAAAAAAAATAAAAAAAAATCTAAAAATGTTTGTTAGGACTAGCAGAAGTCAACCCTAAGAGGTTGTTAGCATTTTTCCAATAACCCTGTATATTAAAAGTACAATAATTAAAGAGGTACTCAATCGGTTCTTGTTGTGTTCACAATTTGGTTTGTATTATTATAGATCCTTGCAATGTTTTGACTACCTTGAGCTGTCGTGAAAACATCATTGTCATATGAAGTAGAAGGATACGGTTCATGGCAACACTTTTTAGGCTGTGGCTCCGAATTGATTATCTGTGTTATCTTGGCTCTTATTTTTGCCTTGTTTTGTATCAAGCCTTCAACATATAATTATGCAACTGTGCTAGAACGCTATCCACCATAATGTTTTAAGGTCAATATATCGGCTCCAGAATCAAGTTTCTTTTAATTACGTTTGAGTACTTCTACAACTGTGCCGGGTGTAAGAGTCAGCAGCTGGTAATCCTAAAAACTTTAAGTTTTTTTGGCTTTTCATTAAATTTCATCACATCAATTAGCCCCTGCTGCAAATATGTGGTGCAGGCACCAGTAAGACCTAATCGTAAGTATGAATAAATAAATGGTAAATGATTAAACAATATGTCATTCTATGTAAAGTCCATAATTGTGCAGAATTTATTTAATATTATTTCAGTCCTTGAGAACCAGTAAAATTACAAGCATATGAAACTTTACAGGTACATGTGTCAGGGTGACCGGTGCATTGCAATTCCTCACATGTAATGAAATGCATCTGTTATAGGCAGAGGTTAGTCCGCCTAACATCAGGTGGGCCTCGTGCTTGTTTCGTCACAATCACATAAAATAAACGGTCGAATGCGTGTCGAGCAACGTATAATGTAGGGTTCCTTAGAAGTCCGTTATCATAATAAAGAACGATTCTGTAGTTCTTTATTCTCCTCCACTTTCTTCCTGCTAAATCTAAGAAATAATAAATAATACGATTGCAGCCAAGTTATTATTACAAATGTATTCAAAAATTAAACAAAATTCTTTAGGTAGATACTCGAATAAAAACGTAACGATAGCGTGATTCAGAATCCGTTGGTACATTGTAAGAATTTGAATGTCATTTAATTTATTTGCTGTAGCATAAATAATTATTGTATTATAAAATAGTTGATATTATATTTGAAAGAAAAATAAAAAGTATACACCGATATATGCAAGTTAGCTCATAAATGGGCTATTATACTATATAACTAGTCTGGCCATAAATACTGTGACCTGAAACCTTTTCAGCTTTAGAATTATTTAGAATTTGGAATGCGTTTATTACTTTAACATTTTCTTTCGATTTCGCGCCATTTCATATATTATTTCGTGATCATTATCAAATAACAATATGAAAGGAGGTGTTAAAGAAAATATGATAGCAGTGTTTGCCTTGTGCAAAGTAGGTATTGAGCCGACGCGTCGGTCAAATTCCAGACACTCCAAAAGCTTGGTATCAGCCGTAGGTATGTTCGTATATCGTAATATTAACAGATACAACAACACTTCCTCTGTCGAAGACCATAAAAAATCAGGGCAGCCGCGTGTCTTAGAACTACGAATTAATGCTGTTAAAGCCAGAATTGGTCGAAATCCCATTAGTAAGTAAAAATATTATGATAACTCAACAATAATCTTATTGCGAGAAATGAAGATTCCAGATAGGAAAATGTCGCGTATTGTAAACAAGACCTGAAGCTCGGTGCTTATCGTCGATATACAGTACATGCCTTATATCAATCTTTAAAAGTGTCATAGTGCCTTCCGTTGCGATACGCAAGTGTAGGGCACAGGAATATTCTCTTTACCGATGAAAAAAATTGCACTATTAAAGAGCACAACAAACAGCAAATTGATGATGTGTGAAATGAAGTGATCGATGACCTTGGTACGACAGGTACAGACAGCAAACACTTCCAGCGTACGGCGGAGATGAGGTCCAAAAAGTACCTATATAAGTCGAATCTTTGTACTGTCATATCTATATCTATACTAATGGAAATAGTTTGAGACCCGGGAAAGGACATAGGATAGTTTTTATCTAACTGCGCAAAAAGAGGTTAATGGTTTTGCGCGATAACCGCAATACGCGCGGGTGGAGCCGCGGCTCCACCCGCGCGTATTGTTCTACTGCGCGGCTGGAAACAGAATCGTTCTGTTTCCAGCCGCGCAGTTTTTACCCCTTATAAACAACCAACTACTTCATCTTAGTCACTTTAAAGGATTTATTCTACAGATTTTATATTTGGTACAAAATTATCCAACACCCAAGTTCAACGACTATTACTGCTAAACTAATAAAGTTATCTCAACTGCTATACTTTTCCTTTAAAGTTCATAAAACGCACTATTAGCTTGATTTTTTTCAGATTTTTCAAGCCAGCAGTTTAGCTTTTAGAGAGGGGGGAACGCCTTGCTGGAACAACAACAATTTGCACTTTAAAGTTAAATATTTCGTAAATGGAGCATTAAATCAATAAACAGTATTAGCAACCCCTAAGTAATTTTAGAATACCTATTCAACCATACCACACACGAAGAGATAGACGACGAAAAAAAATTTCTACACATCACATGTATGGGAGGTACATTAAAAAAAAATATTTTTCAAAATTTTATTTTACCACTTTGTCGACGTAATTGATTTACATATCCATACGAAATTACAGCTTCCTAGTACTAACGCTCTCTTAGCAAAACCTCGGACAGACGGACACACATACGGACATGACGAAACTATAAGGGTTCCTTGTCAGGACTACGGAACCCTAAAAACAGTTGTTTATTAAGCATTTATGAAAACATTTGTTTAAACATTATTATATCATATATGCTTTTAGGGAGCTGTGCTTACGACTCGCCCCAGACCTAGCGCAGGCTTCGCGACTTACTCGTATAGTATGCAAGTGTTGAGTTAACAATTGCCGAGCGACGAGAGCCCTCGCATCTTGAGCTGCCAGTTCTCCGCAAATGCACCTTGCTATTGTATTTCGAAGAGCTGAAACGACGCGAATATTCGAAATGTTATGTATGGAATAGAATGGGCGTATTGATGCCCTGTTCAATTGCCTGAAAATGTTTATGTTCAGTATTAACTCAATAAGTTAAAGATCATTACAAAATATATACAAATAAACGGTCAAATGCGTGTCGAGCCACGCACAATGTAGGGTTCCGTAGAAGGCCGATATAATTATATAGAACAATTCTGTAGATCTTTATTCTCCTCCACTTTCTTCCTGCTAAATCTAAGAATAAATAAGAGTAATAAGAGTACGATTGCCGCCAAGTTATTATTTCAATTGTAATTTCAAAATTAAATAAAATTTTATTGTGAATTCTATACGTAGATATTCGAATGGAAACGTAACGATAGCGCGATTCAGAATCCGTTGGCACATTGTAAGAATTTGAATGTTATTTAATTTATTTGCTGTAATATAAATAATTAATCTATTATAAAATAGTTGATACATATATGAAAGAAAATAAAAGGTATACACCGATATATGCCAGTAAGCTTATAAATGGGCTATTATACGATATAACTGATCTGGCCATAAATATTGTAACATAAAAACTTTTCAACTTTAGAATTATTTAGAATTTGGAACGCTTTATTACTTTAAAATTTTCTTTCGATTTCGCGCCATTTCATATATTATGTCGTATTCATTATCAAATAACAATATTAAATGAGGTGTTAAAGAAAATAGGTTAGCAGTATTCGCCTTGTACAAAGAAGCTATTGAGCCATCGCGTCGGTCATATTCCAGACACTTCAAAAGCTTGGTATCAGCCGTATGTTCATATATCGTAATATCAACAGCTACAACAACACTTCCGCTGTCGGAGACCATAGAAGATCAGGGCAGCCGCATGTCTTAGAACTAAAAATTAATGCTGTTAAAGTCAGAATTGTTTGAAATCCCATTAGGAAGTAAAAATATTATGATAACTCAACAATGAGAAATGGAGATTCCCGCTAGGAAAATGTCGCGTATTATAAAACAAGACCTGAAGCTCGGTGCTTATCGTCGATATACAGTACATGCCTTATATCAATCTTTAAAAGTGTCATAGTGCCTTCCGTTGCGATACGCAAGTGTAGGGCACAGGAATATTCTCTTTACCGATGAAAAAAATTGCACTATTAAAGAGCACAACAAACAGCAAATTGATGATGTGTGAAATGAAGTGATCGATGACCTTGGTACGACAGGTACAGACAGCAAACACTTCCAGCGTACGGCGGAGATGAGGTCCAAAAAGTACTTTATACCTATATAAGTCGAATCTTTGTACTGTCAGATATCTAACTAATATCATAAAGAGGAAAGATTTGTATTTTCGTATGCAACGAATAAACTTAAAATCTACTGGACCGTTTTTGATGAAATTTGGCTGGGAAATAGTTTGAGACCCGGGAAATAGTTTTGCGCGATAACCGCAATACGCGCGGGTGAAGCCGCGGCTGGAAAGCTAGTCTATTATGTATGACATAGCATAGTTATTGTTTTAAGATTTTTTATTTTAGATTAAGTTTTCAATGCCAGTATTTATACACTCGAGAGCAATGAATCCGGGTCACTTAAAGAATCCTAAAAATCTCGGAAACTAAAAATGCTAGGTTAATGCAATACATTGTATTTAATAGACAATGTAATACTCCTTAAATGAAGGTATTAAAACTTCTTAGTTATTGTAAAGTTATATCATAAAAAAAACAAATTTGAAAAAGGGCCACTTTCGAAGATGGAACTACGAAATTACAGCATTTGGTTTTGCTTTTGTTTGTAATCTGTCATTTATGTGGGTACATAAACCATGTTGATAGTGCTCTATATTCATTATTCAAGCTGAAATTATGTCGCTTACGCCTGAAGAATGCACCAGAATACTTACAATGCTGGAAACCGGCCGGAGTCAGCGCGATACAGCCAGGACTGTCGGTGTGTCGCTGTCAACAGTACAAAGAGTTCTCCGACGTTACGAAGAAACTGGTTCTAACCTACGCAGACCAGGAACGGGCAGAACCAGGTGTACCACAGCACGAGAAGACCGATACTTGGTGAACACCATGCTTCGAAATCGCTTTCTCACAGGAACTGAACTCACCAATCAGTTTCGACGCCTCGGAGGAAGTAACCCAAGTGCATGGACAGTAAGACGTCGGCTTGCTGAATCTAACTTAAAACCCCTTAGACCTGCAAACGGCCCTAAACTGGAGCGTGGGCATCGTATTTCGAGACTAAGATATGCCCAGAGCCACGTAAATTGGAGTATTGAAGATTGGTCAAAAGTTATGTTCTCCGACGAATCAAAATTTATGCTCTACAAGCACGATGGAAGACACAGAGTGTATCGAAGACCAGGGGAAAGATTCAAGCAAGCATGCATCGAAGAAAAAGTAGCCTACGGTGGTGGGTCTGTACTTGTGTGGGCCGGAATTTCTTCTGAAAGTCGCACAGAGCTGGTGATCATAGAAAACGGCTCTTTAACTAGCGTAAGATATGTGGAAGAAATCCTCAATGATCACGTTGGTCCATTTATGGTCAATTTAGGTGAGGATGCTATATTTATGCATGACAATGCCCGACCTCATACAGGTAGGATTGTGAATGACTACCTTCAAGAGATGAACATTACTCGTATGGAGTGGCCAGCGCGCAGCCCGGATATCAACCCGATCGAGCATGCTTGGGACGAGTTAGGCAGATGCGTAAAACAACGAAACCCTCCCCCAATCACGCTTCGTGAGCTCAAAATTGCTCTCACAGAGGAATGGGAGAATATTCCCCAAAATCGTATAAGGAACTTGGTGTACAGCATGCCAAACCGCGTAAACGCAGTAATGGAAGCACGAGGAGGCAATACGAAGTATTAAAATTCAAGAAAATCGTAATAAAGTTCAAAAATTTCATGTTTCCTATTTTTGTTTTAAGGAGAGATCAGCAGTTTTTTTCTTTATGTAATTTTGTGTTAATAAAATGTATGGTGACTCATATTTTTTTTACTTTCATTTAAGGAGTATTACATTGTCTATTAAATACAATTTATTGCATTAACCTATCATTTTTAGTTTCCGAGATTTTTAACATTCTTTAAGTGACCCGGATTCATTGCTCTCGAGTGTATGTTATAAACAACCAGCTACTTAATCTTCGTCACTTAAAAGTATTTATTCTATAGATTTTATGTTTGGTACAAAATTATCGAACACCCAAGTTCAACGACTACTACTGCTAAACTAATAAAGTTATCTCAACCGCTATACTTTTCCTTTAATGTTCATGAAACGCACTATCAGCTTGAATTTTTTCATATTTTTCAAGCCAGCAGTTTAGCTTTTAGAGGGGGGGGACGCCCTGCTGTAACAAAAATTTGCACTTTAAAGTTAAATATTTCGTAAATCGAGCATTTATTCAAAAAACAGTATTAACAACCCTGAAGTCATTTTAAAAGACCTATCCAAATATACCACACACGAAGAGATCGACGACGAAAAAAATTTTATCCCCACATCACATGTATGGGAGGTACCCAAAAAAATTTTTTTTCAAAATTTTATTTTACCACTTTGTCGGCATAATTGATTTACATATCCATACGAAATTACATCTTCCTAGTACTAACGGTCTCTTAGCAAAACCTCGGACAGACGGACAGACAGACGGACATGACGAAACTATAAGGGTTCCTTGTCAGGACTACGGAACCCTAAAAAGACGAAATTTCTGTCAATAGCTATCAAATATTGTAAATATTTTTTTATCCATATTTGAACTTCAATGTTTATTCTAAATAATGCTATTCGACCCGAAAAAAGTTCAGAGTTTGTCGCCCGATCGTATTTGTTACTTACGAGTATATGTTTACATAGTTTATTTTGTGTAAGTAGCGATTTAACCGATTTATGAATAAGCAAAGCAAGGACATTAATTTAAAATAACTAAACATTTCTGAAAAAGTTAAGTAAAACAACTTTGTTTGCTTGCTAGTTTATAACTGGTCGACGCTCTTCAAACGCCAAGTAAATGCGCTCATTATTTCTTATCAAAAACGTTTTAGTGATGGTGTAAATAGAAAAGATGGGTAGGATTATGGTTAAATAAGAAGATTAGCACAGCATCACATATCTGTATTATCGATTGCCTATACAGATATTTTCACATATATAATTGACCCTATGTACGTATATGCTGTGACATAACGTATGACGTGGTATCGAGCGAAGTTTGCTTAGCCGTTCTTATTAGATCAGCTAAGTTAAGCAACCTCCGCCGCGGTCATGAATTGGATGAGTGACCGCTAGTGACATACTTCTGAGCGCTGCTTGTCTTACGACGGCAGTCGTTACAGCACGGTGGTAGGGCATTTTGCGAATGCCCGCCTGGCTACCACCCCCAAGTAGAAAATCTGTCGCCAAGCACCTAACGGTGTGTTCCAGCAGCTGTCAGTATTCTAGGCTAGCCTGAACAACATCTTTGACCACATCATCACTTATCTTCAGGTGAGACAGTGGTCAATGGCTATATCTGCTATAAAAAAAAAGGTTGTCGCCTTCTATCACTGATGTACACTATTCATGGTCTTCACTGTCACATTAGCAATGCTAACTGTTACAAGTTTCACTCCTAAGTTAGGTGTTGCCTCCTCGGCCGCGGGTACAAGCCCCGGGTATAAAAATATACTCTGTGTACAAGACTGACGGGTCAACTGCAGTGATTGTCACATAATCTTCGAAGACACACTCACAATATCTTAAATGACTATAGACTAATAGCGAGCATAGACTTAAGTAACGTCGATAAATCATATTGCTGCTAGTCTCGTAGCAAACTAGCTCCAGCAACCCCCTTGACGTTTCTGAAAGTGAGTTGCTTCATGGCTGAACTCTGAGAAGATCTCGACTGCAGTTCATACTCACGCTGTCACATATTTATTTAAATTAGTGAAAAGCTGAACTTTGTGAGGGTTTTATTTTACAAGCTGATTCTAGTCACTAACTGCTAACTGCAATGAATTGGAGAATTGAGTTTAGTTGTGGTACAAATAAACCGATTTGAAGTTTTGATATACCTAGGCATTTTCACATTTTTAATATACACTCGAGAGCAATGAATCCGGGTCACTTAAAGAATCCTAAAAATCTCGGAAACTAAAAATGCTAGGTTAATGCAATAAATTGTATTTAATAGACAATGTAATACTCCTTAAATGAAGGTATTAAAACTTCTTAGTTATTGTAAAGTTATATCATAAAAAAATCAAATTTGAAAAAGGGCCACTTTCGAAGATGGAACTACGAAATTACAGCATTTGGTTTTGCTTTTGTTTGTAATCTGTCATTTATGTGTGTACATAAACCATGTTGATAGTGCTCTATATTCATTATTCAAGCTGAAATTATGTCGCTTACGCCTGAAGAATGCACCAGAATACTTACAATGCTGGAAACCGGCCGGAGTCAGCGCGATACAGCCAGGACTGTCGGTGTGTCGCTGTCAACAGTACAAAGAGTTCTCCGACGTTACGAAGAAACTGGTTCTAACCTACGCAGACCAAGAACGGGCAGAACCAGGTGTACCACAGCACGAGAAGACCGATACTTGGTGAACACCATGCTTCGAAATCGCTTTCTCACAGGAACTGAACTCACCAATCAGTTTCGACGCCTCGGAGGAAGTAACCCAAGTGCATGGACAGTAAGACGTCGGCTTGCTGAATCTAACTTAAAACCCCTTAGACCTGCAAACGGCCCTAAACTGGAGCGTGGGCATCGTATTTCGAGACTAAGATATGCCCAGAGCCACGTAAATTGGAGTATTGAAGATTGGTCAAAAGTTATGTTCTCCGACGAATCAAAATTTATGCTCTACAAGCACGATGGAAGACACAGAGTGTATCGAAGACCAGGGGAAAGATTCAAGCAAGCATGCATCGAAGAAAAAGTAGCCTACGGTGGTGGGTCTGTACTTGTGTGGGCCGGAATTTCTTCTGAAAGTCGCACAGAGCTGGTGATCATAGAAAACGGCTCTTTAACTAGCGTAAGATATGTGGAAGAAATCCTCAATGATCACGTTGGTCCATTTATGGTCAATTTATGTGAGGATGCTATATTTATGCATGACAATGCCCGACCTCATACAGGTAGGATTGTGAATGACTACCTTCAAGAGATGAACATTACTCGTATGGAGTGGCCAGCGCGCAGCCCGGATATCAACCCGATCGAGCATGCTTGGGACGAGCTAGGCAGATGCGTAAAACAACGAAACCCTCCCCCAATCACGCTTCGTGAGCTCAAAATTGCTCTCACAGAGGAATGGGAGAATATTCCCCAAAATCGTATAAGGAACTTGGTGTACAGCATGCCAAACCGCGTAAACGCAGTAATGGAAGCACGAGGAGGCAATACGAAGTATTAAAATTCAAGAAAATCGTAATAAAGTTCAAAAATTTCTTGTTTCCTATTTTTGTTTTAAGGAGAGATCAGCAGTTTTTTTCTTTATGTAATTTTGTGTTAGTAAAATGTATGGTGACTCATATTTTTTTTACTTTCATTTAAGGAGTATTACATTGTCTATTAAATACAATTTATTGCATTAACCTATCATTTTAGTTTCCGAGATTTTTAACATTCTTTAAGTGACCCGGATTCATTGCTCTCGAGTGTATAAATAAAGCTGTTAGGCAAGCTTTTCGGTACGACCACCTAATCCTGTCACCTGATGGTAATATTTTACTTTTTGTATACTTGTCGAGAACGTAGGTAAGTAGCTGGATAAACCTTACTTAGGTTTTTAGACACTACTTATCATATCACTATTGTAAAACATAATGTTGATAAAGAAATAAATGAATATGTGCTGTAGCGGTTCAAGATGTTATTCAGGTTAGGTGATTGGCGACAAATATTCTACCTTGAAAGTGGTAGCTCGCCAGGTAAGCATTCGCAAATTGCCCTACATCGTTAGTAAGTTAGTATCTTTGGCTATACTACAAAAATACCGCATCCCTCTACAATAACGGGAAATTATTCGTATACCCGATACCCCTATACCGATATTTAGAAGTCATTGTAAATGTCAGGAATCTACGTCATAACGATTCCACCCGCATGCAAGAACAAAGCTCCGCTAGAAAATTAACAAGAGCTAAGGTACATTATTTAAGCACAAGGAAAACGGTAGCTGCGAGTATACACAGACTGTGTACATTCGCAAGCTACCGTTTCCTCGTCTAGTACTTATATAATTCTAATTTAAATTTATATGCTATTTTAAATTTAAAAGCTTGAGTTGCTCTCAGGAATCTAGAACTGTGGTCAGTAGATAACAGGAGGCTCGCTCCTCTTGGAACTCATAACATTACAGGTCAAATATGGGTTTTTATGCACTAACTCCTTCAGGCATATATAGGAGTGATCAATAACATGACATTCTTTGATTAAACGTAATTAAGCGTGATGGTATAATTCGTAGGTAATCAGTTGGGTATTGGCCAGTAAATCATAAAAGTTGAACAGTAATTTAATACAGTCAACCTGTCTACTGCGATAAGAAAACATGAAAGATATTCTCATTGTTCTGATCTCTGTTCGATGATCTTTATCAAATTGAGGGAATTCGAATTTCCTAGTGACTGTTAACTACACTACATAAATTTAAATGTTTCGAATGAACTCTTTATGCCTTCGCTTTGCTAAGAATCTATACATCATGTCATGAATGAATCTCACACTGCGATCCCGAAGATGCCTGTCGAGCGTGAGGATTATGGCAATACCCCTCTAAATGGGAGGCTGTGTTCAACAGTGGACAATCCGGCTGATACAATAATTCAATATAGTAGACGTAGTGTGTACAGTAATATTCCTAAACTTCGTGGGTAAGAACATTCTTGTTTGGTAAATAACATAAAATCATAACATTAGTGTAATAAAATAAACCAAAATGTGCAAAAATTTTATAAAATACGATTTAAATCTCGAGCACAGACTATGTGTGCACATAGTCTGTAATATTACTATAGTCTACATCATAGTCATAATATTACTATAGTCTACCCAGAGTTATGGAGTTGGCTTCTTCGAGATGGGTTTATGCCTACCTAATTAAGAAAAGTCCTTAGCAAATACGAAGCACTTGTATCCTCTTATTATCCAAGTATCTAATTATAAATAAACGAGCCGTAGCCTCTTCTAGCAGAGGAGAGGACTCCAATCCGAGTCATGCAGTGGACATCAGCTAATGATATCCCTTGTTGGTCGTTAGGGTCGGTTCTTCGTTTTATTTTTTCCCTTGAGTGATTCCGTGTGCAAGTAACCATTTTCAGGGCAACGTTTTTACTGAGCCAGTGGAATATTCGTCAGTGGATAGGGACAAATGACTGGGCTAAATCAGCATGAATAAACCATGAGTACCTAATGTCGTAAGACTGTTAAAATATTTTAAGAGGCTCTGGGTGGGGAAATAGAATAAACACATTTATATTCGAGAAATTGTGGAATGTTTCAATACTGTAGACGTTCAGTATTCAATTTTAATTGTTCTTCTTAGTATTGATTATTAGATAAACAATAGTTTTTCCTTGTAGATACTGTGTTGCCCTTGATACATAGAGCAATCTAATTTATCAATTAAGCGTTACCTTCCGGAAATTCATGTGTTTTATAGTTGATAAGTTAGGTGAAGGTAAGGTAGAGGTAAAGTGTGATGATGCATTCTAAGGTTTTGTTCAAACTATGTAGGAATTATGAAACATACTGTTATGTGCTTGGCGGTAAATTTTCTACTTGAGGAATCGGTAGCTAGACGCTCCGCTACGAGCGCTTAAAAAGTTCAATATAATATCATATTTGATAAGTGAATAGTAAAATATTAAGTTTTTTTTTTAATGCTTTTTATAGGAAGCATTTTATATTTTTTATCGGTTTCTCAGTATTATTAATTTAAATGATTACCTATTATTTCGATGGCCCTACCTACTCGTAAACCTAAATGAGCAAAGGCTTACAAAAAAGGCCTTTTTATATTCACAAACTTGATATAATTGACTCGCTGATGGGAGTCCCGAAATTGAGCTCAGGGTTTTGGGCAGACGCGTAGAAAAATTAATACATTACGTTATGGCAATAATAAAAATATTTAAAAATATCTATAACGTGCCAGTATCCATATAGAAAAAAGTATAGATTATCTGTCCTACATATTTCTACCGATTTCAAATAATGTGTGATTTAAACTATTTTAGTTTATAAAAATATTTATTCCGTTAAAGAGGTTCACTTAATTTTTGGGATATTGGTTTGGTTGAACTTTAAATTTTTCAACAAAAGCTGCAAACAAAAGTATAACTGTACCTTTCTTATTTTATCTTATGCTCTTTCATATTATTCACAATCGTGCTCCCAAGTTCTTCTGTTATTTACTTATGCACTAACAAGGAAGTATTTTATTGGTTTTCTTCATCTATTCTAAAAGTAGAAGATGTAAATTATCCTCGATATACCGATTCTGAACATGAATAAATTAATATGTTTAATTAATATTTATTACCATATATATAAATAAATATTAATTAAACATATTAATTTATTTATGTTCAGAATCGGTATATCGAGGATAATTTACATCTCATACTTTTAGAGTAAATGAAGAAAACCTATAAAAAATACTTCCTTGTTTGTGGATGAGTAAATAACAGAAGAACTTGGGAGAGGAACTGTGAGTATTCACAGTTGACGAAAGTGAACTCAATTATAGACAAAATATAACTATATTTTGGAAAAGGTTCCTAGGTATTATTTTCTGTTATGTTATTTATCATATTTTGTTAAATAGAAGCACGATAGAGACGGACTTATCGAAAATAGTACCTATATAACTAGACAAAAAATAACAGTAATCGATAACTGTCCTAGCTCTTTACCTATCACAAGAGACAATACGTGCCAATAAGAGATTATAAGTTCATTATAATTGGCTGCCCGCATTATATATAATTGATATATGTGTACAGATTATAATTGCTTCCCAATCAATAGATGTAGTGAGGTGCTTAGGTAATCCAGAAGATGACCCAACGATACATATTATCTTAAATTAGTACAATTGTATTGCGCGTCGTTTAAATCTAATCTCTAATGAGCGGGGAGGTTAAAAGTAATTTCTGAAGCTGACAATCTTGCTGCATCGAAACTGGTCCTGCTAGTAACGAGCACATAGTTTACAGAACATGCGTGTTCTAAATTCAAGAAATTACCGAAATAAAATACATCTGATACCTCTTGTACACATTATAGAAGTCGCAAAAGCTTAACGACTTATTCGAGATGGATACAAAATAATCTACAGTTTTTTTTATGTCATTTTGACGGAGCTCGAGGCCCCCCTGATGCTAAGCGGTTACTTCTGCCTATTATAGATGCATTTCGTCACAAGTGACGAATTGCACTGCGCCCGTCACCTTGAGACATAGTTGTTAAGTATCATGTGTCACTGGCTCTCAAGGACTCCTGCCGGAACACACCGTTAGGTGCTTGGCGACAGATTTTCTACTTCAGGGTGGTCGCTAGCCAGGCGGGCATTCGCAAACAGCCCTTCCACCATGCGGTGAAGCTCAAGCCCGCGGCGGGATTCGAACCATGGACCTGCTGCGCGGCAGTACATAGCCAATCCCACTGAGCCACTAATTGCTTCAGAACTACAGTAAACAAATAAAGAAAAAAAAATATATTTAAATAGAAAAAACCTCCTACTTGTATTTTGAAAGTATGTGACGTTCTTCAAAACTACTGTACTCACGTCGCAAACGCTTACTAATGACTTCTAGCGGGCAGTACTCAGACTCCATGTAGTTATTATAGGCAGCTGAACTAGAGTCCTAGGTATAAAAAAGTTCAGTGTGTTAATAAATATGATAAGAATGATTACATTTCAACTAAAATATAAAACGTACTTTAATATACTTACTATACTTGTTTTAAGCTGTAATGTGTATATTTAAATAACTATATTCAAAATGTGTAAATACAAATACATAAGTTATACAAAATGTACAAAACACCCATAAATTAATCATATCAAGCCCTAATATCACTATATTTGTAAAGATTCCTTTATGTATTATACTCACTTGATAAACGAGGAAAACGAAAGGTAGAGAAACCACAGTCAAGCAAAGACTTCTACTAAAAAGCCGAAACGTGTGAGTCTCTAGGGAGCAATTTTCCTGTTTTTTGTTGGACTTTTCTCTATCACATAGAGGTATGTAACTTTTCTCTATAAAACTTAAAATTGATCACTATTAAGAACTCAATAATGTTGCTTAAACGTCATGGGATATATTAAATATTTAACTTGTGTAGGTATCCTACGGATAAATAATGATAATGAAAATAAATGTAATTCAAGCTCAAAAACAACAGAACGCAAACTGTACCGCGGCAGGCGTGGTAAAAAGTGTACTAGGCGGCGCTCTCACTTCGCCGCGTGGGCTCGAGTCATGCGGTGGTAACGCGGGAAATTTCAACTGAATTTGTCAATGTTCTTCTGGGTCAGATCTCGGCAGATAGCGGAAATGTATTGTGTCGTTGTGTCTCACACTCGGTTTTGTCGTGTACGCGACAAATTGCCATCTACTAATTGGCGGCGATACTGTAGCGATGCAAAGCCACCGAAATGGGTTACAATACAACATTACATTATTTTCATAGTGAAAAATTGCTGGCGCAACACATGGACGTCGCATTTATTGCGGCATATTTATTCCAAACCGAGTCGAGCGCTTTTAATATATATCTTTCTTTGTTTTAATTATTAAGAGAATAAAGCCATATTTTCAGCAAAATGTTAACATCTATAAGTATAATAATCTGTGATGGATGTTGCATAATTCAGAAGTAATTTATATACTGCACAGTGAATATAATTATGTAATCTAAACATGATATAAGCTGAGCTGAGTTCCAAGTTTTTCGAACATTTTATGTAGAATTGAGCACTATAAGCCATATGTTACAAATCCAGGACGTGAGTTGGATTTGTCAGTGAGCATTTTATGCTGCTATTCCGATGACGGCAGACCAAAAGCACAGCGACGAGGTTCACAGTCACCTTGACTAATTTATCTATCCTTTCCGTGCGATCTAAATCAAAGTTACACAAACGTGATAATAATAAAAAATGCCCAATAGTTACCCAGTTTTGGGGAATTGGTATTTATTCGAATGAACGAGATAAAATATTTATAAATTTTGATAAATAGTTTTTCTTCTTTGATTCTACGGAATAGGTAAAGCCAAAATGAATAGGTTACATACACATTATAATATAAGTAAAGGAAGATTCTTTTTCAAATTAGCATGTTATAAAAGTATTGATTCATCATCTAGTTCATCTGATAAAAATACCGTAGCAGTTCATACTAACAATGAAAATATTACCTAATTAATAAAGTGCCTTCCTTCTATTGCTTCACTAGCTTCCATCCGTGGCTTCTTTCGCGTGTAATTGTGTTCTTTGTTATTACAGTGTTAACCTAAACTACTTCTTTTAAAGAAATTTTCATCAAAATCATTCAATCATCCCTTTGGCCATTTTAAAAGTGAGTGGATAGAACCACCAATTAGTCTGAATCCAGCAATCACGAGTTGATGGTCACTGCGGCAATCAGCAACAGGGTGTGTTCTGTCATTGGCTGACGATCACCATCAAGATTTAATCGTTATGAAATCTATCTCATTTCTGTGTAGAAGTCCATTTGTATAATCTCCTTGCATGGTTTTAAAACCATTTATTCATAACAGTCAGCTGATTTTCGCCTCTGTAATACATAATATATGCCATTCAGTGGATCCCTAATAGTGCAGCCAAACTTAGGATTCCAGTCACCTTGCATGAAAGTTACACTTAGATGGCATGGCGCGTAACAAGGTATCAAGCTTGGCGTAGATTGGTCCGAATCTGTCACGTTTGGCTGAGAGATAGTTGCATACACCAGAATCATGTTTATTGGTACGGGTCTAGCATTAAGATATTATGTAGGTAACATGTATAAGAAATCTAAAATAACTGAGTAATGAAGTTCAAACATTGCATGCCGCGGAAAACCTTGGAAAATGCGGAAGCAGACCGTGGGAAACTTTAATTTGCACGTGACACATGAAAGTTTGATAGGTACGTTGTTTCATGAATTCATAAAATAAATTGTTGCTTCATCTATCGCGTAATCGATTAAATTTGGCTTATATTATATTCCAATCTAATGATTGTTTTGAGCTTTGGCTAAAAATATTAAATCGTTCTCCGTAGCTTACGAATTTTTTTGTTTATTGAGTACTTACCTACATATATTATTATTATCTCACTATCATAATCGGCGAAAAGATGTCCACTATTTAATGCTTCTAACCAATTGTTTTAATATAATTTGTTACTCAGCAGAACGTCCGTATAGAATATTAAGTAATGTAACATACATTTACATTTTGATGTGCCCTGCAAAGATTCAATTGTTTTATTACCTCATATTGATGCACTTAAAACTTTTCACTGAGGAATGTCAAACGCTAGTGAACCCTAATACTCCGTATCTCCGTCTGAAAGAGCGCACTTTATTTAATATTAATATCTAGATCTTAATATCAGATTTTTTTAAAATCGATTGCCGCTGATTTTTAATATAGTTGAAGGCATGCAATATGTTTATATGTACATAATGAAATCTAAGTTACTTTTCAACTACATTGAAATAAATCTAATTAGTTTGACCATTTAATGGATTGATTTTGCTATAACACTAAAACGATGATTAAAATATAGAGAGTCAGAGGTAATTATAGTGTTTAGATACATGTCATAATAATTAGAGGGTAGATACATGTCATAAGACTCCCATCTTATTACATGCTACTATAAGCAGTATACCTACTAGAAAACGAGAGTATTTACGAGTATGCACTTCTGCCCACCCCTTCATGGAATGAAAACCGTGTTGATAAGTTTAGTAACCACCAAGTTTACCTGAAAATTTTAGCATATCAATGTTATTATATCATTTACTCAAATAAACTATCTAAGAGTGTTAAATTAAATTGGTTGTTCTGACATACGATATTTTGTTAAAGTTAACTTCAATGAAATTGATGGTGTTTGCGGGCTTGAATGGAAACTGAATTCCAACAACATCTGGTTGAACACGCCGTTGACAGCTTAGAGACTACTTTTTTACTAGTGGAGCACTAAAAAAACGACTTCGATCCAAAACTAAATTGAGATTAAGGACAAAAATAATGGAGACGTCCAAGTCTACAAATAAAATTAAACTTCTTACGCAACCTACACAAGTTACTTTCTCTTTTTCTCTAAAAACAAACTACAGACAATAGACTTATCCAACCCACATTAGAAAAAGGATCAAAAGATTAATGCCATGATTGCACTAAGCCAAAAAACTAAGGCTAACTCAAGAATTACAAGAAATCCCAGTCTTTTATAAATGGTTTAAGAAATAAATGAATTTATTCTCAGAAAGTTTATTAAATTTTAAGCCGAAAACTAATCATATTAACTTCACCCTAAATTTTATTAATCCTCTCTTCGACTGATATGAGCAAAATTTACTAAATACCCTTGTTGTCAGCCCTAGAGAAGATTCAATTCAATTCAACCAATCGGTAATATAAAATTTAAGGCCTATTTGGCTCAACAAATAAGCATTGCAATTCAACGGGGCAATGCTGCCAGCATGCTGGGCACGCTGCCAACTGGTATTAGGCTGGAGAATTTAGACTGCCTGTGAGTGTGCTATGACTTATAGGTTGTCTAAATACTTTTATTGTAGTAGCTGTTGTGTTGTATATAGTTCGTTGTATATTATATTAAAGTTGAACACGTAAAAAAGTTGAATATTGAAGGGTGGTACTAGGCTCGAATCATAACTTGATAACCTCAGATGCATGCATGATAACCGAATTAGCTGAGCCTCATCTACTTACGAATCTGTCGTCTAGGAACTAACAGAGTATTCTAACAGCTGATTTTCCTGTCCAGTTCTCAGTTAAGGCTGCCAGCTTCGACCTCATAATCAGTGGCAGCAGTGACAGTAGCTAAATTCTAGCTATTTCAGTGTGAAAAAAAATATCAGAGGAATGTTTTTACTCTCTGGAGGGTTTCATATATTTTGGAAAATAATAATTTATTGAAAATAGGTATTAGACGGTTAAAATAGCAATTTAACTCGAGAAATAGGCAAGTACTGCGGACAGCTACTAGAGGTACTTGAACGGCTATCGGCCGAGTATGAAGTTGCTGGAGAAAGCGAGCATATCCATAGTACGTAACCCACAAGCTAACAATATAAATTTTGGCAGCTCAAAATCAGCATACTTACCTAAATAGTGAACCGTCCTCTAGTATTAACAAGTAATAAAATGGTATAAAATACCTAGCGCTGCAGTAAAAATGTAAGTTTGGTACAAAATACTTCCTCCTCCAGAATAGCATCGAAATTATTTCAGGCAGTGAGACAGATCGACGTAGTCACGGTAATATTTTTAGATAATATTACCGGTAATATTATCTAAAAATATTACCGTGACTACGTCGATCTGTCTCACTGCGTCACGGTAATATCTATATTACCGTGACGCAGTTACATTCATATCTAGATATGTATTGTCTAAAATATTTTTTTTTATTTTTCAATTTATTGCGTATGTAATAAAAATATTTTGTTACGAGACCATATAACTGTTGGGCTTTATCAGACAGTGGTGAGGTCAATATGCTATTACACGAACCAGTCTCATAAATCTGTGATGAACCAAATATGGTTCTTCTGAGATCTGCATTCCGGGAACATTCCATCAAAACATGTTGTACATCCTCTATTGAACCGCACACTTCACAATCGGGCGATGCCACTTTTCTCATCAGAAATGCAAACTTGTCCGTTGGAATGTGCCCAGAACGCAGTCTGAGGGCTGTCATCAATATTTGTCGGTTAAGGAAAAATTGGTCAATCCAAGGATAGGTTGTGATTTGAGGTTGTATTTACCCATAAATAAAAACCGTTGATTATATATTTTGTTTTGTAGGTAAATGAAAAACGGAAACGTTTTCTAACGCAACAAGTTATCCAATAACTTGTTGATGTCGGCACCATGCTGATCTAAATCACTCTGAGCTCAGAGTTAGAAGTCAATTTTTACTCACGCATAATACTGGTTACCACTTCTGAAAGTCAACAACCGCGTGATTCTCATTGCATTTCTACCTCGCACTCCCATTTTGAATCCTCAGCTGTCATTTGAAATATTTCTTACCCTTTACAATTTTGGATACCTTCAAGAAGAGAGCATATTCTCTTCGGCCGGCAATGCATCTTTGAGACTTCTGGTGTTTCAAAAGCTCGTGGGCGATATAGTAGTCACTTACCACCAGGTGAGCCGCACGATGGTTTGCCTTCCTATATCTACCATAAAAAACACATAAGAACATTTTAATCAGGCACCCCATGTTGCCACTTGACATACGTCTTGACTGTCATACTGAACTTCTATGATCGAAATCGCAATTTTACTTTTTACGATACGATACGAATACTCTTTATTGCATACCAACAAAAATAAAAGTAAAGTACATTTAAAAACACAATGAATAACTTATAAAAGTTATAAAACAAACAGAAGTAGTTAATTGAAAGTGTACATTTACAAATATATATAATTAAATATGTACAGTGGCAATACAATCGGCGATCTTATCGTTAAAGCAATCTCTTACAGACAACCTCTGGATGGATAGGACAACGGAAACTTGTGAACGGTAGTGTGCAACAAAGAAATCAAAAATTAATAAAAAAAAATGATTTCAAATAAATATGTATTGTATATATCAAATATAATAAACATAAAATACATATACATACATAAATACATTACATACATATTATAAAACATAAATATATATGTTACAATTAAACGTACATAACATATATTTACTAAAATAATACCTATTACATAAATAATTATTTTTACGTAGTTCAATCAATGTTGCTTCGAAAGTACGCTCCTGTGATGCACTAATTATAATATGTTCTCCATCATGCAACTTTGTTTTTACATTACTTTTCATAATAAAAGTGAATAAGTTGTACTTTGTAATTAATACCATTTTCCAACATCTCATCTATCAGTCCTGGCACATCGCTTTACCTGATGAATCATTCATTATCGTCCTAAAGGCTCATGTGTTTTATTTATATTCGAATATTCTTTGTTTCCTTTGAGGAAGGAAAAGAAAGCCACAATTACGACCAATGTAGCTTTGAAAGGTTCACCAACCAATAAGTTGCAATCATCTGCACGGTGCCGGCCATGGGCTCCTAACTCACTATTATTCTTTCGCTCTAAGTAACGACATTTTCGTTCACACTTCCTTTCTGCTAGGAAATAATTTTTACTCCAAAAAATTCAATAATTTTGTTTAGGAAACATTTTGATTTCGAGAACTTAACCCTTTTCACAATTACTTTGCTTATAATTATCTAAGGCCATGTTTGGCTATGCATTGAAAATTAGCAGTAATTAAAATATGTAAAATTTGCAATTATTTTAATATTGGTCTTAATGTGTCTTTGAAACTTTGTACTTGCTGCATTGTTTTAGATTAAGATATGGGTTAATAAGCTGATGAAAAATGTAAGTATTGCGAGTTTATAATTAATCTCTATCAATTTTTTGTGATATTATGTCACTGGCTTCTAGGAAAAAATACAAATCTAAAAATTATGTAAAAATAAATAAATGCGCGTTAATTATTGTTTATTTTTTAATCTCTCAACCCAGGGGTGGGTTCCGTCAGCTTTCCTTATGAACAAGTAATAATAGGTTAGTCTGAACAGCTTCTTTGCCATCGTCATCAATTATTACAATCAGTTGAGATAGTGGTCAAATGTCAACAGAAAAAAGGTTTACATGGCAGTTTTTACATAACTCGCACTTGGTCAACTTTTTGTATTTGTTGTTATAGCGTGCAACATAAATACGTCATCATCTGTGATGAAATTTCAACTGTCTAGCTATCACCCTTCTTGAGATACAGCCTGGTGACAGACGGACCGACAGACAGCGAAGTCTCAGTAATAGGGTCCCGTTTTTACCCTTTGGGTAAAGCAACCCTAAAAAACAACAAAAAGTTAATTATAAGCATAGTTTGGTTAAAGGTCGCCCAGGGACGCCCAGTATAATATGTTTGATTCTCCCTGCATCCCGAGGTACTCAAGGTTCAAAAGCAATCGCTAATGAAACGGTGACCTTAATATTGTACCCAAGTGTCGCTTTTTTTTTTATATATATCTAATTATATTCTGATTCCATTAATTGGAACATTCCTAATCTAAGCTAATAATACTAGATGAATTTAGTTCTTCAGATAAGTACACATAACTAGCTTGGTTTATATTGAAACATTATCCAGACAATAAATCAATATTACCACTAAAATCAATGAATGAAAGACTGAATAAATATGGCCAAGGTGTGATCGTCAAGCTTCTAGTGTTAGGACCGAATATTGTGAGCCGTTGTAACTCAAGTTCTTTTCAGGAAATACTGAGACAATCCTAACCTAATTATAAAAGAAATAAATTATTATAACGAAAAAATGAACCTAGTAAACTCATGAAGACAAATCTTATTCCTTCTGTAAGGACGAATTATAGTGATCCAATTCTATTATTGTTGATTAATTAAACCCCAATTCTGCTATACCATTTTGACCTCACTCCTGTCGTTACCTACTATTTTAGATTATATTCCGCCATAAGATTTCTATAAATTCGCAAAGCATAGATTGTGATAAAACTAAACTTCATGTAAACACAAAACAAATATTTAATTCTGAACATTTGTACCTAGAACATGGAATGACACGGGAAATTATTAAACACATTCTTAAAGTAATAAATTATAAATTAATAAGTGAATTGATGTTGATAACTAAATGTAAATATCCATAGTATTATTTGTTTGTTCTATGATAGTCAAAATTGTTCAGTAAAGGCAATTATTTTCAAGTTTTCTCCTAAAATTATATGAGAACCTATGAATATTAACATTGTAGGTAATCGGAGCATGGATAACCCGCAGTCTTGTGACTGCTAATCTGGATTACAGGCCTTTAACATACGTATAACACTCTCCATAGTTGTCCTAGCTCAAATTCCCCCTTTCCTAGGCAATTTGATCAAAAACCCTATACAAACGCTGTATAAGATTCGGAAACACAATGCTGCGATAAGAACATTTTATCATAGTTTTATTAAGCCATTATTAATTTGTTACTGGATAAATGATTTATTGCTCCTTTGTTTAATTTCTCCTCCTTATTTTATTTTCAGGGTATATTTTAAATTCTATAAAACAATCACAATAACTAGGCAGATAAATGTCTTCAACATAACATGATTAATTGGCAATTATTTATTGGACAATTAACTG
Source organism: Plagodis dolabraria (assembly GCA_963854805.1). Lineage (NCBI taxonomy): Eukaryota > Metazoa > Arthropoda > Insecta > Lepidoptera > Geometridae > Plagodis > Plagodis dolabraria. The sequence goes on from OY978443.1 coordinate 15,719,299, forward strand.
ATAATATTAACCAATGATTTGGACATCTCTAAACCGTATTTTAGTCTACGAGAAATCCAAAGAGCAAGTGTCTCTATTCAATGATCAATTTCATCAATCATAACTCCATTATTTTAGAAGAATATTTTATTACGTTTAACATTTATCTTGGAGACATTTCATCAAACTGGAAGAAGTCTAAAATCCCTAAATCTAGGACTTATATGAGTAAGCTCGTCCAACAGAGTTAATCCAATCTCCTCTGGCAAGTGGTATCTCACTAACACTAATCACTCCACTTTTCACTTTACATAGCACTAAGTTAATTTTTTTTTCACTTTTTCACTTTTCCCTTTAGCTTTATCACGAACAGCAACTTTGACTTCTTGACGGTAACTGATCTGGACGGTTTGTTTAGGGAGGACATAGATGCTGGCTACCGCCTGTGCGGTCGTCCAGCTCCACCGGGTTTTGGGCGAGGGCCTGGCCCTACAATAGCCCGGGAGGGAGAAGTGCCGAAGGCACTTCTCCCGAGACGGGCGTAGAAGGCGAAAAGCGCTTTCTACCTCCGTCTCCTGCGGACGCCGAAAACGTGCCGCTACTATAGGAGGGGTTGACAGCGAGCTCAAGGGCACCACTGTGGTTCGGACCTCGGCTTGTCTCGCTGTCGAGAGACATGGGGGGGATCGGAGCAAAATGCCTCTGTGCAACTGCAGTGTTGCACAATTGGGCCCTACTGAATAATACTCTTTGACTATTTGGAGAGCAATTTATCGTGACCTTGTTTTTGCCTCGAGCTCGCCGGCGGGCTCGGTGTTTGATTGTGTGACCTCTAATTACCTCACACCTGGGGATTTTACCTCGACGACTTGCGGATAACGCTAAAGCTGCCAATGTAATGGCTGCGATGGGGTCATCCGGGTCGTCTAATACCTGCCGTGGTCGGCGACGGGGGGGTTTGAAAAATGGGATAGAAGAGGCAGTCGAGTAGTTCGATGCCTGGACAACCAATGGGTTCGGGTGGTGGGGCGCTCGATCAAAGTATCGGCGGGCGCAGTCCTTATTGAACTGCGCTAAAGAGGGAAGGTTTAAGTCGCAATGCAACTCGGTGTTCCGGATATACCACGGGGCGCCGGTTGCATTACGAAGAAAACGGTTTTGGATGACTTGAAGTTTATGAAGGTGGGCCTCACTAGCATGACTAAACACTACTGATGCGTAAGTCATGATGGGGCGGATGCAGGCAGTGTAAAGTGTCTTCTTATTACTAAGAGACATTTTACTCTCTTTGCGAAGTAGGGGACCAAGGCGACCCATTATGAAGGCCGCTCTGTTACGGACGGTTGTTATGTGATCGTTAAAGGTGAGATGACGATCAAGGGTGACTCCGAGGTATTTTGTTCTAGGAACCCAGGGAATGGGTTCGTCGAACAAAATAAGCGGTTTCGGGTAAGGGGAGCGTGTCTTCTCAGTAAAGCACATAGCTGTGCTTTTAGCTGGGTTGACCGCGATGCGCCATTTTCGGAACCAGTCACCGATCTCGGTGATGGCCCGTTGCATGACGAAATAGGACTGTCTGTTGATATGCCACCCAGTGGTGTAAATGGCGGTATCATCCGCATATTGGGCTAGGAATACTTTGGGCTGAGAGCGTGGGATGTCACTGGTATACAGTGCAAAGAGAATAGGTGATAGCACGGAGCCCTGAGGGACTCCGGCTCTGACTGGGTGGGGGGAGGAGAGGGTGCCTTCCACGCGATAGCGAAAGCTTCTGGCTTTAAGGAAGTCTTGTAGGATGAGCACAAGACGTTCTGGCACGCCAAATTGGTATAGCTTGTAGATCAAGCCGTTGTGCCAGACTTTGTCAAAAGCTTTCGCCACGTCGAGGAAGACTGCTAGCGTAGTCTGGGGTTTGGGGTACTTATTGAAGCCCTCAATGATGTGCTCCGTGAGGCGGTGCACCTGTTGGACGCATGAGTGTCCGGGTCTGAAGCCAAACTGCTCATCTGGGATAAGGTGGTGTTCCTTAGCATGGGACTGGAGACGGTTTGCAAGTAACCGCTCGTAAAGTTTGCCTAAGGCACTGAGGAGGCTGATGGGGCGGTAACTGGTGGGGTCAGATGAGCTTTTGCCTGGTTTGTGAATGCCAATGACATTTGCACATTTCCAGGTGTCTGGGAATAAGCAGTGGCTCATAGCAGCATTGAAGATGCTGACTAAGAGATGGATGAGAGGAGGAGAGAGGGTTTTAAGAACCCTGTTGGAGATGCCATCGGCACCGGGGGATTTGCGCGGTCGGAGGGCCTTGATCAGTCTCTCCACCTCAGCGTAAGTCGCTAAGGTGATTGGTGGGAGTTCAGAGGTGACCACAGAGCTTTTACGTTCGACTTCAGCATCCACCGAATCGAGGTGAGCTTGGTCAACGTGATCTACGTTAGGGGAACACTGAGCCTCTAGGCTATCAGCTAGGCACTCAGCTTTGTCTTCGTCAAAGAACGCTGGGACTAGAGGGACTGGTCTGTATAAGGGAGGCATGTCGTTATGGTTACTTCCTTTCAAGCCTCGCGCCAAGTCCCAGTAAGCATGGTGGCTTGGCACGAGGTTTGAAAGTTTATCGCCCCATTGTTGATCACGCAACTCAGACATGCGACTTTGAACCATGCGTTCAAAGTGGCGTTTCTTAGTTTTGTTCTCTTTACTGGGGTAAGAGTCGTAATGTCGGGTCACTGCTTTACTCTCCGTCACCAATCGTCTCACATCCGCTGGAATGACAAGGCGCCGGTCGTCCGGCACTATGACCTCCTTTGCGGATGCACCTACTACGGTTGAGAGGTGATTGGTGAACGAATCGATCGCAAGGGTTACGTCATCTTTTGTCAGGGATCTTGTCAAGGTCCGGTGCACTGATAGCCTTTAGGGCATCGCCTACTTGCTTCCAGTTCACTATCGTCTTAGTGGGGCGGGGGAGGTCAGTCGTTGGGTCGGGACCTAGTCGCAGTATAATGGGTCGGTGGTCAGAGTGAAGCTCGTGAACCACTTCTATGGAGCGTACCCGGAGTGTTACGCCTCTGAGTAGTGCCATGTCAAGCAAGTCAGATCGATGGTCTTCCATATAAGGGTAGTGAGTGGGCTCAGTGGGCGCAATTATGTCAAAGTTAAGTTCTGCGATTAGGTTTTCAAGTGCAATACCTTTGGGATTGTTGACGTTACAATTCCATAGGATGTGCTTACTGTTGAAGTCGCCAATCAGAAGGACGGCGCTTCCTAATGAGAACAAGGCTTCTAAGTCAGCTCGGACGATCGGCTTGGAGCAAGCTTGGTAACAGGACGCTATGACTATAGGTTGATGACCAGTCATAGCTAGGAGGCAACAAGATGCTTCCATATTAACAAGAGTTGGGGTAGGTAGGGGAATGCAGTGCAGGGACCTTTTGTAAAAGATAAGAGTGCCTCCCCCACGGGAGTTCACTCTATCATTACGTACCGTTCTGTAATTGGCAAACCTAGGGTTCGCCTTCCCCGGTTTTAGAAAGGTTTCCTGCACGCATAAGATATCGATAAGGTGGGTACAACAAAAGTCGTGGACGAGGTCACGTTGTTTGAAGAGGCCGTCAGCGTTAAATGACGCTAACGAAACTGAGTACGGTTTCGTGCGTTCGGTTGTACTACCCATAGTGGTTGTACTGGGGAGGGGCCTGGGGGACGAAGCGCTTAAGGGCGCTTAGTAAGTTTGCGTGTTCCAATGTGTATTGGATCACGTCCGCTGGGGATTGAGCGTATTGCATCTTGTGGAATAGCTCTTGTACCTCATTGATGTCAACCGACATAGCCAGATCGCTGACTAGGTTGATTGCCTCTTGAAGAGGGGCAGCCATCAACGGCATAGGGGGAGCTTGTGGCCGGGAAGCGGCGCGGGGAGGGGCGCGAACGGTGTTGGCAGCGGGTGCCGGGAGCGCGGGGCAAGCCGGGGCCGGTGCGCGGGCAGGGGCCGCGGCGCGGGCGGGTGCGGGTGCGGGCGCGGGTGCGGGCGCGCGGGCCGGGGCGCGGGCGGTAGCGACGGTCTTAACCATACTGGGTGGTTTAGACCATGCGTTACGGGCTGGGAGCGGCGCGGGTATTACCTGTGAGGCAGGTACTACCGTGAGTTTAGGGCTTACCCGTTGGTAGCGGTCATAAGAGGGACGGGTCGGCCTATGCCTTGCCACCCTGTGGTTCACTCGTGGTGCTTTAGGGCAACCACGGTAATTCGCGGTATGCCCTTGAGCACCGCATAGAACGCAACTGGGTGGGTCCGGCGAGTCCCGGGTGCGAGTGCACGCTGCTGTCGCGTGATCGCCTAGGCACTTAACGCACCTAGCGCGAGCGAAGCAGAAACGGGAGGCGTGCCCGTATAGTTGGCAGTTATGGCACTGCGAGGGACTCCCATTCTTGTATGGGGCTTGGACATCGAGTCCTGAGAGGCCACAGACCTTTTTTAAGTTAAAAATGGCCTTGCCTTCAGGAGTACGATCTAGTACTACGAGTACTAGATCGTAGGGACTGCGGTCCTTCCCGCTGTACATGCGGTGAACTGCATGTACGGGGAAGTCTTGTGCCTTCAGGTCGGCACATACCGAATCGGTATGTACCTCCTTGGGCACACCGCGGATGACAACGCGGAGGACTTTCTCCTCTTCGAGCGCATAAGTGTGAAAACTTATGCTCTCTTTACGGAGGAGCTTTATTAGCGCTCTGTGGTCGCTAATGGTGGACACTTGGACTTTAATGCCCTGCTGCGTGGAGCGGGCATTAGTATAATGGATCCCACGATCCGAAACTAAACGGGACAGCATGTCCCATTTGGTTTTGTCCTGAATGAACAGGGGCGGGGGCGGTTTTTCGCGGCGCGCGCTCGCGTCCTGAGGGGACGCGGCAGTGGTGGCCGGAGCGGAGGGAGGAGACGCGGGGCGCGGGGCGGGGGTCGGCTTCTTGCCGGAGGCGGGGGCCTTAGCGGGTGCCTTGGCGGGAGGGGCGGAAGTTGCGCAACTAGCGGCTTTAGGAGCACGCTTGCGTTTCCTATCTACGACGGTATAGCCGTCGTTGTCTGAGTCCGAGTCGGTGCGTAAGGCGCGACTCGGATCTACCTCCATCTCCGCTTCGGAGTCCGAAGTGGGCTCGACAACGGCGATGGAGGGACGGGTGCTCGCTGGCCTCCCGATCGGTGAGCGCGAGCGAGACCTCTCACGGGGAGGGGCTGCCACCGTGCGTCTGTTGTCTGGGCCCGGAGCGGGCGAAGTCGGACTGTCCTCTGAGAAGGACCGGGTCAGAGGAGGGACGTTGGCCTCCGGGATTGAAGTCCCGGAGGGAGCAATAAGAGTGTCCGTGAGGCGGGCACTTGCTTCCTCTTCGAGGAGTTGCATATGAGCAACATACAGATCGGGGTGGCGGAGGGCGAAGGTCTGAAGGACCTCCACCTCACCGTTAGAGGGACGTTGCATCCTGAGGGGAATACTCAGGATGGCCTAACGGGTTCTGTCTCCCTCTCGCAACTCGTGAGCTCACTTGTGTGAGAGGGAGTGAGTACCTATGGTGTGCCCTAGTTGTGTACCCTCTCCGAGCTTTTTTCTCGGCGGAGAGGGGTGCTCCTAATGCTGCTCCGGGGTTGACTAGGGGCGACCCCAAGGCCAGTTGTCCCGGAGCCCAGCTTGCTTCGGCTGACCCGTGAAGCGGGAAAGGCCACGGTGCAAGGTTAAACCAAAACAACAACAGTGGCCGTTGTCACCGTAGGGTGTCACACTGCGACCGCAGCAAATGGCGGATTTGATCGTTCAGACGGGTTTGGCTGACGCTACCCCACGCCTGAACGACGTCGCTTAACAGCACAAAGTGTGTTGTTACGCGCACTGTTACAATGTTGTGTCGAGTAGTAAAGTTGTGAAATGCGCACCGAAAAGTGCAGTCAAAACAAGACCACCAGCCCGATATGATGTTGTTCCGAAACAAGGGACTTGGGTAGGTGGTAATGCCTGACGTCTTAGAGCGCCTCTGCGCGACGGCACGGCGAGCTCGTAGTTCACGTTGCACGGCGTTCAGCGGCTGCTCAGCTTCTGCACACAAAACAAAACTTCGTCAGGACTGCGTATTCCAAGGCACTGGTCTGCAACTAGCGTCGGAACGATGACCCGAGTGAGACGGCAATAGTGCGGGGACTATTGCGGTCTCACTGGGAGATACTGGCGGAGCTGTAGACAGGTGTGCACGGCGTGGCGGCACAGGTCGGAATGAGTGTGATCTGGACGGTTCGCTTGCCCTCCTTTTATACTACTTAAGTGTCTCTATCTGGTCTCCATCCTGTCTCCGACCTAACCAATGGATACCTCTCGGGTACACATTTCGACCAATAGAACCTTCGTTCCATTTACAAATATTGATGAGTCATTGTTACTTTTGCAATTTTAAATCTATTTGAATTTAGAATAATGTACGTGAGTTGTCCTTATCCTGTCTCCGACCTAACCAATCAAACTGCTTGAATACATTTTGAACGTTACTTTGTTTTATGAGTTTTGTCTAGATTTGGAAACTGTCCCCAAGTGTCCACATTCTATTTCCATCATTATTCAGATGCTGTGATTATGTTAGTTAGTATTGTTCGATCTGTTAGATTTAATTCATTCCCAAGTATTTGAAATCTATATTTAGAAAGGGAAGTATTAATTTGCTAATTGTAGGAATATTAAGAATTTTAGTTACTGCATAAAATCTCTTAGCAATCACTCAGCTATACTTTTGCATAAAATCCTGACTTATTAATTTCATTAACTGGAAATTCTATAACTCCATGATCTATGTCTGATTGTCTAGATTTAGTCTATTGAGAGATAACTTGTTAGATATTTAATATTTCAAAAGGTGTTATTTGCCTCCCTAGATTAGACTTTCACCATTTTGATGTATCTACATATTTGTGAACAACGCGAGCGAAACGCATTGCGGTCCGTTACAAACAGGGACCGACGACTAAACGTGCCCTCCAAAGCATGTTAGCATTTAGTAGTAATGTCAATGGTTGCTGTAAAAGATTTTTACAAAATATATTTAATTTACAAGCATAATTTAGGGTACAATTTAGCTATTTTAATTTACAGAGAGAGTTTAAGGAAAAGTGTTTCGAAATCAACATCGAACAGCAACGTGGCATAAATTTTCGTCAATTATATATAAATATATATTAGTACAAAAATATATATACAAACATTGTTGATGATCCCGGATTATTGTATATGTTATGATATGATTCTTGGTTAAAAAATAATAGAATTATTATAAACTATTTATAAGTTTTAACCCCCATGGCGCTCAGGGCTAGAAATTCACCCCTCCATCTTTTTCTTTGGGTGTCGTAAGAGGCAACTTAGGAAATAATACCGGATGGTTGGCAGCAGTGCCTTCTGAGGAGCTGATATTCTGCGAACCCTATATACGCTTCCCAGTATGGGAATTATTGCCAACCCCCTTTATGGAAGTTATAGTTATATAAGTTCTAGGAATGTCTTGTGACATCGGTTATTAGACATTGAACATTTTGTTAAAATTGATAACCTATGATTTTTTTTATCGGTGGTATGTCTTTACTAACAAAATACTATGCACTATATACAGCTAAAGCTGATGTATTAAAATGAATGCATTTAGATAACCCACATGATAAGATTCCAGGTTGCCTAGGCAGGGATGATAAAAGTAGCCTGCAGGTTGCGTTCCGAACACCACAAGTTATTGCAAACTCAAAAGCAGTCCAAATGCTCCAACCAGTTGGCAGCGTGTCCAGTATTCTGGCAGCATTGCATGTTATAGTTGATGGAAATTGACTACCAACAACAGCTGGGTAAACACGCCGTTGGGTGCTTAACGGCAGGTGTTTTTTTTTACTTGGGGGTAAGAGCATTCTTAAAAAACTTGTGGTACGACGCAAATATTAAGTGCTTTTAAAATAAATAGAATCCCATTCTAGAAATTGAATAAAACTTTTAAACTTTTTATACAAGATTTTTCTGCAAAAACAATAAAGCTTCAGATAAAATTCTAATCCAACCCACATTAGAGAAAGGATCAAAGGATTTATGATCACACCAAAAGTATGGCTTACTCACGAATTACAAGAAATCCCAGTCTTTTATGAAATTATTCTCTGAAAGTTTATTATACTTGAAACCGAAAATTTATCGGATTACCTCTACCCTATATTTTATCATAATGATAGGCTAATCTTCTCTAAGACTGACATGACGGTTGAAGCTTGTTCATGTTTGGAATATGACTTTTAAACCCCACGCTTACAAAGTCAATTTTGCTATGTATTTTACAAAAATTTGATAGAAAATTTTCCGTCAAATGAAAGAAATTCAGTTTGTTCAGTTTCAGAAATGATAGACAATTTTTATGACGGGATGATTAATTCAACGTACTTATTCCATGATTTAATATGTCCCCAAAATATACCCCTATACTCACAGAATAAGACAATTAAAGTTATAACAGAGAACGACATAACGGTTTTACATAGCCGCCCATTGTGTCCAAAATCGACTGAGTAGTAGGACCTTGCACGCCAAATCCGTGTAAATAAATTTGTGAAAATCACTTTGACCTGAATTGCCTATTACTTACACATAAAATGTGTTAATGCTGTGTTTTGTCATCCAGAATTTTCAATGTAAATGTAAGGTTATATAGGATTATTTTATTAACCATAGCTATTTTTCAAGATAAAAGAGTATGTACATCATAATAGTAATACTCGCCTTGGATCTAGTACAGGGCATAGGGCATGCATATTTGACCGAGCGAGCGCGAAGCACGAGCAAAGCGTTTCAACTTGGGCAAAAAGCTTTCGTATGTCTGCCTGGCGGACGTCCGGTTGTTCTCCTATGCAGGTCACATTTCTCAACTGATTCCCGTGAAAATTTTTGAGCAGGTAGGATAAGAATTTGGAATAAATTTTCTAATTTGGTTTGAAGTTTTTTAAAACAGTGGTGATTTTGGGTTTGAAAACATATTAAACATATTACGTTCGCGAGAAAATAAACCTCTAAAAAAAACAAACATCAAGCCTTTGGATTCAAATCATATTAGTTTACTCCTAATACGTTAGTTTTATCATATATTTAATTACAGTCTAATCAGTAAATATAATAAAAACAGTAATGCATACAAAAATAGAACACATATGTTGCACATGTCACATGTGCCTCTCGAGCGCATCAACTCGTCATAACAGAAAAACTTTTGTACAGAAACAAGTGTTACTGCATATTCACGGTACAGTAAACCGACAACTGAGTTGGTTGAGAACGATTCACAAATACGCGTGTCAATAAATGTTACAGGACTAGGTTTTATTGATTTTTTTATTACATATTTATTTGATCGCAGTCTCACCTGAAGTGACGACGCGGTCGACGGTGAAACATGCTTGCCTAATAGATAATTGTTTACTCTGTACTGGAAAGCTTCCAGATTATATCTATCGGGAAATAGAGACGAAGGCTTCCATACTTCAACCTTATGCATTGTAAAGTTGGATTTAAGACGCTTTATGCATATATTCGGAATATCGACCAAGTATGTAAAACGACGCTTTTGTTTGCTAGTTTATTACTGGTCAATGCTCTTCGCATCCCATGTAAATGCGTGCGTTCATGAAATAAGTTAAATGTATACCTCATTCCTCCTGAATTAAAAACGTTTTTGTGATAGTGTTTCCAAAGAAAACGGAATTATAGATGGGAGAATTAATGTAATATCCTTGTTTCTTTAAAGGTACAGCCGCTCGATAAGCTAGCCACACTTCCATAAGATATTGTTAAAACCAGTTTGAAAAATGAGAAGACGACGACACATTGCCATAACTTAGATATATCGAGATTCTTACCAGTTCTTTAGACATATAATATATAGTTGACCCTGGAACGTATGTAAGCTAAATTGTGATAAATTATACTTTGACTCAAATTGAACTACCTCATTTTGAGTGCGGTTTGCCGCCTACTTTCGTAAAATATAATTGAATAAAACTAAAATATGTTTCACAAACAGAGGATATATTAAAAAAAAAATTTAAATGAAAATACTTTCATAGGGTCAGAACGAAGTACTCACATTTACTCCTTATTTACATAGGTCCATTTGTAGACTTATTTTTTATTTAATGTTATCTCTCCATATTCACTTAGGTATAACTTAATATTTTTATTATATATTCAAATAAACGTAGTTAAGTTATACAAAGACTAAAATTTAAAATAATATTAAGAAAAAACAGATGGAGGTACACTGTTTTTATTAAAAGGTAAACGGCAATAGTGGTCTTGGTTCGGCCTCGTTAGCAGGCTACTTCAAGCCATTCGCAAAGGGCTCACTACCATTGAAATTTATTCAACCGACCTTTTTCTTTATCTCTTACCTCTATTCGCAGTTGTACGTATATAGTAGTTATTAAAGTGTGCGGTTGAAAATTGTTTGCATGACTTTTTGACCACTTCTAAAGTTAGTAGCAGTAGTATTATTTATAGTAAATTATTTAATTTACATTCATAAGAGCGTCATAGACACTAAAATTGAATGAATGATTTAGACTGACTTTTGAACTTGTGTCCACATCCGGGCTATAAATAAACCAATCTGACTTTTTATATACTAAGGGTACTCAAAACACCCACAGGTTTTTTAGCTGTTATTTTGTAAGTGATTAGGCGTGGATAAAGATGTTGTTCAGGCTAGCCTCCAATTACTAGCTCTTAAGAACAGCTGCTGTCGGAAAACACCATGTGATGCTTTCCGACAGATTTTACCTCACAAACCACAGCAACCAAGCAGTGCGAATATTCACTGATGGAAGTAAAATTTAAGGCAAAGTTGGGGCGGCATTGTCTTTGTGGAAAGGTGACGCCGAGACGAAAGCCCTCAAGTTGAACCTATCATCGCACAGCACGGTCTATCAGGCAGAACTCCTGGCCATATGTGAAGCCACCAAACAGATTCTGAAACGCACCGAAGAGCTTCGGAATATATAGTGACTCACGATCCGCATTGGAAACAGTCTCCAATCAAAGTTGCCTCCATCCCTTAGCAGTGGAAGTCCGTCATAATATTAAGGAAATATTTATGCAAAACAAAGTTGTCACCTTGTTTTGGATAAAAGCCCACGCAGGATTGGATGGCAACGAAAGAGCAGATCATTTGGCAAAAGAAGCTGCGCTTAAACTAAAGACAAAGCCAAACTATAATAGATGTCCAGTTTCATACATGAAGTTACAGATTCGACAGAAGACACTTGATGAATGGAACCGGAGGTACAAAATGGAAGCAACAGCACTACAAAAACCGCTTCTTTTCCGACGCATTAGAAGCCTACATAATACAGGAATAATAGTTTATGCTTTTATTACATGATTTTTGAGTCGCCAAGTACACAAGAATAAACATGTTAAAACATACAGACGTTTGTGAAGATTTCTGATTGTTTTCAAATTTGGGTAATGTCTTCTTACACGTTTCTTCGTGTAGATATGTATACACATTTTATTAGTAATGTTTTATACCACAAAACGGAAGTTTTAATATACATAGGTTATTAAAATCAAGTATTGCATTGTCTCTTACTATAATTATTTTTTTCTAACAATTGTGTTAAAGATTCAAACATTAATATTCTTTGCATATTAGTTTAAGTTTATATCTAGTAACGGTAAATAAACAAATGTTTACGCAATAAATTCTATTGCAATCGTACGTAACATAGAAAAGGGTGCGGGGGGGTAAGATGCGAGTGAAATTAGGTGACTAGCTCGCAAGGTCAGTCTTGTTATGATTCTATGCGCGCTATTACGTAATTTGGTTTCGGGAAATTATATTCGATTATAATTGTTATTATAGTCAAATTGTTGTTTTGTTATTAAGTATAACAATGAGAAGGTATCGGGATGCTTCTAGTCGCTGCAAAAGAATATTAGAATTAGCGAACTGTGAACAAAATAAAGGTAAGAACCAAACTTTAATATGTATTAGGTAAGTATAAATATTATCAAATATTTTAGCTAAGACCGATGTAAAAAGTTCCCGTTGCTAATTTACAGCTTATGTGATATAGTTTAGTTTGTATAGTTTGTTTGTGTATATTATGTGAATTAAATGCAGTTTCTAATGACTTATTAAAATAAGGTTTTGGTTGGTTCTATTTACATTGGTGAAATCTCAGGATATACACAGCGGTACTCTTGAATGGATAACTAGAAATCACTCGTTAATGCTATGATAGCATGTCTAGGTATGTGTTTTTTGTAGGTACCAATAAAAATAATATTATGGTGACCAATAAATACAATAATTTGTTAATGAATAAAGCATTTAATGTGCCTAACTGCCAAATTTGGTACTCGCAGAAAGCCTATACAGGCTTTTTAATTCGGTTTCGATGAGTAGATTAACAAGGTAGTCGCTTGTTTTACAGAGTTTTCAAATTTATTTATTTTCAGATAATAATAATGAGGGTGATAATAGTATTGTATTAGAAGTACAACGAAATGAAAAACGATTTGGAGAACAGATTACTTCTTTACCATGAGGTAAAAATTAAGCATATCATATTATATCATAATTATTTTATTAATCACTAGCTGTCCCCCGTGGTTTCACCCGCGTTAAGTTAGGTCTTTGGTTACTGCTATGTTCCCGTGGGCCATAGCGTAATGTTATGTAGCCTATGTGTTAATCTAATGTATAAGCTACATTACTGTAAAGTTTCAGCTAAATCCGTTCAGTAGTTTTTGCATGAAAGAGTAACAAACATACATCCACACATCCATACATTCTTACAAACATTCGCATTTATAATATTAGTAAGGATACTAAGGATTTACGTCTCGTCGATGCCTACTTCTTTTTAAAGTTTCGTACCTACCTACTAAAACAGTCACGAGATTCTATTATTCAGGAAAAATATAATCCAAAACTACTTACGACTACAAATGCCGACAACACTACTACTACACACGCACACACACACACACACACACACACACACTACACACTTCTTAGTTGGTACGGTAAGGAGAGGATCAGTTTGCTACACCTTGTTCATACATTATAGGGATTCGATTGTTGAAAAGTATTGCAGTAATTAAATAAGTAAGCAAGAGACTCCAAAGTCTCGAGCATCGCCGCAAAGTCGCTTGCTTATCGGTTTTTTATCGGATACATTTCGGCGTGTGCCACAGAACTTCATGATTTGATTCCGCCATCCCCATTCTTTAACCGGACATCCGGGGATACTCAGAAGCACCACCGCTATATGGTAGATATATTTCATTTACCCGAACAAAGCGATTTGCTTCTTCGTTTATTATACGAACCGCCAGGGAATGGAATACCCTGCCTGAGTCTGTGTTTCCGGTTAAGTACAATATGGAGGTCTTTAAAACCCGAGTGAACAGGTATCTTCTGGGTAAGCGCGCTCCATCATTGACCGCATCATCACTTAACATCAGGTGAAATAGTGGTCAAGAGCTACCCAGTACAGTATAAAAAAAAATAAAAATAGTAATCTCTTTAATTTGATTCAGAAAGTTTCACATGTCTATCACGAAGTTCTTTTCCTATTATTGATGGTATATTTGAGTTCAATGGAGTCAACTCTGATGATTCTATTTCTGAGACCCAACTGGTAACTAGTGTATCACTTCAAGAAACTAATAATATGTTACCACCAAATGTTCCAGCAATTGAACTTTTAGATATTTCTCATAATCATGTTATTGAACCATTGATACCGGCGATAGAATGTCCTACATCGCAAACTTTGAATCATAATTAGGATTATTATTGATTATTGATAATTCAATGTAAATGACGCCGTCAAATCAGCAGAAAATTAATTTTATAGCTTCACCCAGTGTTTTATACGTAAATGAGGATTATGATTTGAGAAGTATTTCTGATTTAGAGGGTATTTTAAGTAATATTGAAACCCAGAACAGTTATTTTACCCACAGAGCTGGAAAAAAGAATCATGACTCCTACCGAAATACTTACAAGAAAAAGAAAAATAAATCGTGATTTATGGAAAGATCGCAAAAACAAAGCACTAAAAAATTCTGGTCAGAGCTATGAAAGTATCAGAACTAACAAAAAAAATCCAGAAAAATCTATTGGACCACCTTGTAGCTGCAAATGAAATGTTATGAAAAGATAAATGAAGATATGAGGAAGCACATCTTTAAGAAATTTTGGGATATCGGCGACCATGAATTTTGGGAAATCGGCACAATGGGATTTCATTAATTGTTACGTTAAGAAGGAACACGTTAAAAAATTACAGTAGAACGTAAAAACAATCGTACTCAAACATTAATATACCAACTTCCTGATGATACTAATTTGAATATTAAAATTTGAAAAACCATGTTTTTGAATACTTTGTCTATTACGCAGAAAGTAGTTTATACAGCTATTGAGAAATTAGGGGGTGATAATAATATGAAAGATAATAGAGGAATTCATAAAAATAGGCCAAGAAAGATGTCAGAGGAGACTGAGACAAGCATAATCGACCATATAAACCTCTTCGAAAGAGTTGAAGCACATTAAGTTCGGAAAGATAGCCAGAAAGAATACCTTTGTGAAACATTAAATATATCAAAAATGCATCGACTGTACTTAGAATGGATGGACACAAACATGCAGTATAATATACATGCAAAGCAACTAAACGCCATGCCAGTACGAAATCATATTTAACACCAAATTTAATATTTCCTTCCATAAACCTAAAAAAGATTTATGTGAAGTATGTTCGATTTACAAAACGTCTGATAGTACAAGAAAATAACAGTTAAAAGCTGATTCTGAAAAGCATTTAAGAGAAAAGGAATTGGTAAGGCAGTTAAAGGAACAAGAAAAAGAAAAATTTGATAGAAAGGACAGTGTTGTAGCATGTTTCGATCTCGTAAAAGTGTTAAGTATCCCCCAAAGTGAAGTAGGAATATTTCATTATAAACGTAAGTATCCTGTATATAATTTTACAGTTTAAAATATTTTAGAGAAAAAGGGATACTGTTACGTTTGGCATTGTCAGATTGCCAAGAGGGGAGCCATAGAAATAGCGAGTTGCCTGTGGTTATTCACCCAAGTTCACGTTGAGTTAGGAATTAAAAATATATCTTTTTACTCCGATTCATGTACTGGGCAAAATCGTAACCGATTTGCCATGTTCTCTTTAGCGTCAAAAAAATAAATCATCGATTTTTAGAGAAGGGTCATAGCCAATCGGAGTGTGACTCTATGCATGCGGCTATCGAGCGTTCAAAGAAAAGACATACAATATACACTCCCGATCAAATGTATTACTTGATAGAAAATGCTAAAGTTACTGGGCACAAGTACCAAGTAAAACAAATGACACAAAATGATTTTGTGGATTTTAAAGAGTTAATAAAGGGGAAGAATTGGTTAAAGGACACAAACGGCGATACAATTTACTGGAGCAAAATAAAGGAAGTTAACTTCTCTCATGATCATCCTCAAACAATTTACTTCAAGTATAGTTTGGAAGACGAATTACGAGAGGTGCAAATCATGATAAGAACTAACTCAAGAAGGCGGCGTGGAGAACCTACAGAAGATGCTGAAAGCTTAAAACTAGCGTACACTGGAATGTTACCTATACCACTTCCGTTATTTAAGGACTTGATAAGTCTGTGTGATTCAGGAGCAATACCAAACCATTATCAAAGCTTTTATAAAAATCTACTGCCACTGGAAAACTCCATCTCGGTCTCCAATGACAGTAAGGAGGAGGATTAGTGTTGGTAATATTGCAATTTTATATTTTTTTTAATCAAAAAGACTAGTATTTTGTGTTCAGGTAGATAAATACATAATTATATTTTTTGATTCTATATACATCTGTATTTTATTTCGTCCTTTTACAAAATTATATATATTATTATACCATGCATTAACAAAGATGTATTACATAAATGAAAACTGATCTTATAAACACTAATATAAATGCATACGATCTTTCCAATCATATAATAGCAGAACAATGTACTGTAACAAGCGTGTAAAAAGTTATAGCTGGGTTCCAAAATAAACTTGATTTACGGGGTATAATAGTGTAACATTACAATGCATTTTATTCGTTGTGTATCGTTACACGAATAAACGTGTAATGATATATTACTGTGACCTAGGCATGCAAATTACACAAGAATAAAAAAATTAAATAGTTTTTCATGAATTTCTTGAAACTCGTTGATGTTTAAAAAAAAAGTAAATTGCTCCCTTTGAATATTTACGTCGAGCAAAGTAATGAAAAATATGAAATAATACATTACAGGCACAAGAGACTTTTAACATTAGATGGGCCTCGTACTCATTACGCCAAAAACAGGCCAAAAACAAAAAAAAGAAAAATTTAAAAGTAAAAAATTGTCAAAACGAAAAAAAATATCTCAGAATGTTTGTTAGGACTAGCAGATGTCAACCCTCAGAGGTTTGTCAGCATATTACAAATAACCCTGTATATATAGTTAAAGAAGACAGCTATTACCAATTCTTATTATAATATATACGCTTAGGTATTAAATGCAAAATTGTAAGGGTTTTTTAATTAATTTAGTTAACCATTTACGTAGTCAGAATGCTTGTTTTAATTTGTTGCGAAAAGACACCCTTAATATTGTGATTATTTTAACCGACTTCAAAAGATGAAGTTTCTCAATTCTGTATTTTTTATGATGCTGAACCGATTTTTTGTTTCTTTTTTATTTGTAAGTTGATGCTTGTCTTGACTTGTGGCTAATTGAGGCTACGTCTATGACTTACGGTCAAGCCGTTTTTATGTTGCACTCCGATTACTGTTTTTTTTTCCTATCTGGATGATATAGCTATTACCAAACTATGACAATTGGTCCCGGAAGTAGTGGACACTAAAATGGGCGAAAAAAAATTTATTGTCTAAAAACGGAACCGACTTCAACACTCATAAGTGTGAAATAACTTGTCTAAGTCGGTACCATGCACACAATATTGTCATAGGTACTTATGAACTATCATGGTATCGACTTCAACAAGTGTTGCACACTTTTAAGTGTTAAAGTCGGTTCCAGTTTTAGGTATTTTTTTTATATAAGAAGGAGTGAACCACGATCAACAAGTACGTTAATAGCCTTTGACCACTATCTCACCTGATGGTAAGTGATGATGTGGTCGAGGATGTTGTTCAGGCTAATCTTGAATTACTGGTTCAGGCTTATCAGAACACACCGTTAGGTAGGTACTTGGCGACAGATTTTCTACTTGACCGCTACCACCCGGTAGCGGTCACTCATCCAACTCATGACCGCGGTGGACGTTGCCTAACTTTGCTGATCGTTTAAGAACAGCTAAGTCAAAGCAAGCAAACTTCGCTGCGAACGCTTTTTTTTGTTTTTTTTTTTTAATGTCTGATAGGTTAGCCTTTGACCACTATCTCACCTGATGGTAAGTGATGATGTGGTCGAGGATGTTGTTCAGGCTAACCTAGAGTTACTGGCTCTCAAAGACAGCTGCCATAACGCACCGTTAGGTGCTTGGCGACAGATTTTCAACTTGAGGGTGGTAGCTAGCCAGGCGGAAAAAAGAACGCTTTAAAAAAACTCTACTTAGTACAGTTTCATAAACTTATTTGTAATAATTATAAACAAACGTGTAATTTATGAAAACAAACCTAGAGGCGAGCAATATTTGCACTTGAAATTTGAACTAATTTAAAATAAAAAAGCTGCACCGCTGAACTGAATACTGAAGTTCGCTCATTAAAAGTTCCAAAGCAAAACCCTTTTTATGAATATTCAACGCTTAAGTTGTAATAATTACTATTTAAACTAGGTACTTACAAGAAGCAGTAAGATATATCTTAGTTTAATAAAACAATACGATTGATGCTTTTGAATGCTAAGCAAAATAAAACAGTTTTTACATGAGATGTGTTAATAAGGGCAATTAGAGTCTTTGTGATCTTTTTAATCAATGTGACCCCAATTACAAATCTACAATATTTAAAATTTTATGATAGTGAGAAGTAGAGAAAGAAAGAAAAAAAGAAAGAAAAAACATTTATTTGGCACACAAAAACTTCAACTTATACATTTTAAATATTTAAAACCAAATAGGTCATATAAACAGTTCAGGTGCTGCCAAAAAGGAAATATCTCAGCAAAATGCCGAACGTCTGAGACATCCGGCGCTGGTTTTCAGATACACCCTTGCAGGTTTGGCTACCAAATAATATATATATATATATATATATATATATATATATATATAGCAAAATAAAAATAAAAATATCTAAGTACCTAAATATCTGTATATAAATCTTTTCAACAAAAAAATGTACATTGTGCCTCTAAGTCAAAACATTTCCACCCGCATACAAGAACAAAGCTTTACTAGAAATTTGAACACGAGCTGAGTTAATTATTTAAAGACAAGGAAAATGAACGCGCGCGAATATAAATAGACCCTGTAAAAAAGAAAGGACGTGTCAAACAGAGTAAATTATAATTATAAATATTATTACTAAGAAGCGACTTAAGGTAAAATACTGGAAGGTGGACAGCAGCGCCTTCTGAGGAACTGACATCTTAATCTGCGATCCTCAAAACGGCTACCAAGCGTGGGGATTATGCTAAACCCTCCCTTAAGGGGAAGGCTGTGTTCATCCATGGACAATCCGGCTGATACAGTATGTTTATTATAAGGGGTCGACTATGACGTTGGTCAAGGAATGTTGGCCTCCTGGATATAAATATCAGGTTGAATAGAACTATTGAATTTTACTAACATATTAATATTTGAAGTACAATTTAGAGTCTAGAACTGTGGTCATTTGCTGCCGAGCAGCTCGCTCCTGTTACATGGGACTCAAAGCATAACAGGAGGACAATTGTCTTGTTGGAAACGTTAAACATTACGAAATGACAATGAAGATGACGTTTTCCTTTAAAGCGAAGCCATTGTGGAGTTCAATTGTCAAATAAAGTTCATTTGTAATCATTAATCATAGTCTAATATTTTTATAACAGAACTATTTCATTACTGAAGATTTTATAGTCACATAGTTATATCAATATATTTTACATTGTTAATTAATGTTGTTATCCCAGATTGTTTGATCCTAGGTTAGTACTTTGTTCTCTGTGTTAACAAACATAAAAGTAGTAGTTTTTTCTCTAATAAATTGTGTTAATACTATATTGTATATGGCAATAATTTAGGTAGAATTTTATAATCTGTGTGTGTAATCGCTCTTCTCTTCGCCATCTCAAAAATGTAACGCTTGACTTCTTACAATAAATTCGTTTAATTCATAAAAGTCAAGGATTTTCATTTCACCTTGACACAAATTAACATTTTGGTGCCGAAAATCGTTTTCCCAGTAAAGGATTATAAGTTCAGTGCAAAATACGCGATTCTACGACATTAGCAAATGTGCCGGTCGCGTGCGCAACGTGTTGTGCGTTGAGTTTCACCCCGCGCAACCACGACTATTTCGTGCAGTGAAGACCAGAACAATACAAAGGGCGAAGCAGCAAATACATTTCGTGCCATCAAGAGGCCGAAGATTCATATTCAAGGTGCAAAATTATTTATTTACCCTAATAAAAGAAGGAAGCCATTTTGCAAGACTATTCAGCGTCGAGAGATAATATTTTTTTTTATTTTTTTTTACTCCAAACTGGGTAGCACTTGACCACTATCTCACCTGATGTTAAGTGATGATGCGATCGATGATGGAGCGCGCTTACCCAGGAGATACCTATTCACTCGCTTCTTGAAGACCCCCATATTGTACTTAACCGGAAACACAGCCTCAGGCAGAGTATTCCATACCCTGGCGGTTCGCATGATAAAAGAAGTTGCAAATCGCTTCGTTCGGGTAAATGGAATATCCACCATATAGCGGTGGCGCTTCTGAGTATCCCTGGATGTCCGGTTATAGAATGGGGATGGCGGAATCAGATCATGTAGTTCTGTGGCACACTCCCCGAAATGTATCCGATGAAAAACCGATAAGCAAGCGACTTTGCGGCGATGCTCGAGACTTTGGAGTCTCGTGCTTACAAGTTGGTCGTCGTTTATGAGTCTCTTGGCTCTCCTCTCAATAGCTTCCAGTGTCTCCAGCTGGTATTTGGCAGAACCATCCCAAAGGTGAGAACAGTACTCCATACACGACCGGACTTGCGCTTGATAAAGATTGAGCAGCTGTCCCGGTGTGAAGTATTGTCTCACCTTCGCCAAAACACCAAGCTTTTTTGAGGCTAGCTGGGCTTTAGACTCAATATAGGCGCCGAAATTGAGAGTCGGTGTTAATGAGATGCCAAGAAGCTCGAGATGGTTACTTATCGGCACGGACACATCCCTGAAAGTAGGAGCCAGCTGAAAAGGGCTCCGTTTGGCGGAGAAAAGACACGCCTGGGTTTTAGCAGCATTGAACTTAACCAGGTTGGCATCGCCCCAATCGGAGACTGCCTTCAGAGAAAAGTTCAAGCGCTGGACCATCGCTTCCCTATGAGACTGGATTTGTAATGCACTGGTTCGTGCGTTAGATGTATAACTCTCCACAACGGTGCTGTCGTCTGCGTACCCAAAAATACCGGGCTTAAGCAGATCATTAATATGCAGCAGAAAAAGCGTTGCGGAGAGTACTGATCCTTGAGGGACTCCGGCGTTAACAGCCAATTGGTCAGAAGAACAGCCATCGATGACTACTCGAATCCACCGATCCCTCAAGAAATCTGAAATCCAAACACATAAACCAGTGGGAAGGCCGTATGAAGGAAGCTTGCTAATAAGGCTATCGTGCCAAACCCTGTCAAAAGCCTTCGAGATATCAAGAGAAACAGCAAGCGCCTCTCCGTGGTTCTCGATGGCTTCGCTCCAGATGTGAGTGGCATAGACAAGAAGATCCCTATTAGACCGGTTAAGGCGAAACCCGTATTGTCGGTCACTGAGGAGATCATTAACTTCTAGGTATGCCAGGAGCCTGTGGTTCAGTACACGTTCCATCGTTTTACACAGTATGGAAGTGACTGAAATAGGCCTGTAATTGGCAGGGTCTGCGCGACTACCCTTTTTGGGTAAAAATGGAAAAAAGACTGGAGCATGTTAACAAGCATAAGCATTGCCTCATATGCTTGGGCTTACATAATAATAAGTGTCGTTATCAATTTAAGTGCACAGTTTGTAAATCAAAGGAACACAATACATTGCTGCATGCAGATGGCAAGGAGATATCAATTTCAAATGAAGCGGTGAGTGTGCATTCTTACAGAACTCCTCAGACTAGTGTTTTGTTGCCAACAGTTAAGTTGCTAGTGCCCAAGGCAGATGGTAACAAAATTCTTGTGCGGGCATTGCTTGATTCAGGAAGTCAAACATCATTTTGCACAAGTTAATTGGCAAATAAATTAGCTATACAGCCATTCACTCAGGAAAAACATGTGCTTACATTGGGTGATAAGATAAATAAATTAAATAGGGCTATAAATATCTCTGCACATTCTCTTACACAAGACCACAAAATAAATGTAACATGTTCAATTGTAGACAAAATTACAGCTCCACTACCACAAAGGAGTTTTAACATATCAATGCTTATGATACCTAAAAACATAGCACTAGCTGATACTGAATTTAACATTTCAGGCCCAATAAATTTGCTGTTGGGAGCAGACGTCTTCTTCCGGGTAATTCAAGATGGGAAAATTCAAGGTGGTCCATCGGATCCAATCATGCTCAACACACGGTTTGGATACATCATCTCAGGTGATAACTTTCCTTGTTGTAACGTAGCAACTAGTTTGCATGCAGTAGAGATCACTGATTTGGATCACATTGTGAAAAAGTTTTGGGAAACAGAAAAAGTACCAGAGGTTTACCTTGAGTCATTACCTGAGCACGCTCACAGTGAGAGGGTGTTTCAAGAGTCTGTCACTTTACATAATAACCGTTTTGAGGTAGCGCTACCCCTCAAATTGAGTCAAGGTGACATTAACACATCAAATTCTTTTGCGATTGCCTTACAGCGATTTTACAATTTAGAGAAACGATTTTCTAAAGATCCATTATACAATAAATTATACATCGACTTTATACATGAATACTTGAAGTTGAACCATGCAAAAATAATAAATGTAGATGAAATTTCCCCTGATAAGCAACCTATATATTTCTTGCCCCACCATGCAGTTATACGTCATGATAAAATTTCAAATAATTTGCAAGTAGTTTTTGATGGTAGTGCAAAGAGTGGCCACAACCCTAGCTTAAATGAAATACAAAGCAATGGTCCAGTAGTACAAAATCAATTATTTCATATATTGATCCAGTTTCGTACACATAAGTTTGTGTTGATGTGTGACATAAGACATATGTACCGTCAAATAAAAGTATGCCCACAGCACCGGGTGCTTCAAAACATTCTGTGGAGGGACAGTCCGGGACACCCTCTCCAATGCTTAGAGCTACAGACCCTTACTTATGGACTTAAGAGTTCTGCCTTTTTGGCAACAAAATGCTTGATCGAGTTGGCAAAAAGGTATGAGCAGACATATCCCCTTGCAAGCAAAGCTATTATATCATCAAGTTATATTAATGACATAGTATGTGGAGCAGCAACATATGGGCAAGCCAAGCAATTAAAAAATGAGCTAGTGCAGTTGATGGCTCAAGGTAGCTTCGAGTTACACAAGTGGTGCTCTAATGACACTAAACTGCTGTCAGATATTCCCGAAACCAAGCTAGGATTTTCTCAGTGTGATCTAGATCAGGACAAACTCATAGTAAAAACCTTAGGGCTCTCATATGATGCAAGGGATGATGTATTCAAAATGAGTGGTGGTATGGTAACTTCCCCTGAAATACCCACGAAGAGGACTGTCTTGAGCTCAGTTAGCAAATTTTTTGATCCATTAGGATTTGCAGGTCCTATTACCGTTAGGGCAAAAATAATACTTCAGCAGATATGGCAACAGAATCTAGATTGGGATAATCCTTTGCCAGTTGCATTATGCAAGGTATGGTCAAAATTCCAAAATGAAATTTCAAACATGAATGATATTGTGGTTCCACGTTACTTGCAACTGTCTGAAGCGGATGAATTGACCTTGTTTGCATATTGTGATGCTTCAGCTGATGCCATGGGTTGTAATATTTATGTCAAGGTTAAAATATCTGGTAAATACCAAGCATACCTATTATGCTCTAAATCAAAAATTGCCCCTTTGAATTCCCAACTAACAATACCAAGGCTTGAATTGAATGGTGCTTTGCTTTTGGCTAAACTTATATTCAAAGATGTAAAGGTATGTAGCAGCACAGAAGCACACAAGAACTTTAGCGCGATTACCTTCACATACCACAGTACAACCATACGTTACCAATTACCATATGACCAGTACCAGTACATACCAGGGATATTAAATAAAACGCACACACAATATATATTCTGTCATGTTGTCGTGTAACAGAAACAATAGATAAAGCCGCTCTGAAAAGAGCAACGTACTGTCATAGTTTAGAAACAAGGAGGATGTCGTTCTGACAAGAACGGTTTGAGCTGAAGAAACATGAAGCAGCATCACCGTTCTTCACCAGGCAGCACAGCACAAATCTTCACCACTCGTCGTCGTCCATCACGCACACGCACTGTCTCGATGGCAAAGATGCACACGCACGCTCCGTGAGAGCGCCGCGAACGGTATGAGCGGGCCGCCGTCTCAAATCAAACAGATCCCGCGAGCGCCGGAGCGGGACAACGAGACGCGCGGAAAGGAGATAGAGCGACATCACGCGACATCACATCACGCCACTTCGACCTATTTCTTATTAATAATAATTATCCTAGCTTTTGTATATATATTGGTGCGCTTCTAAATAAAATTATCATCGTTCCATATCGATTACCATACACAACACTTACGAGTTTTATTAAGAGCTTCCCACGATCATCAAATATTATTATTAGGGATAAGAGCCCTTATTCCCTAAAGTCAACACTAAGGCTCATGTGGACAAACCATCTACCAGCTCACGTTCGTTCCGTCCTCGCTGTCAGCGAAACATTCAAGACTCAAACCGCACTCGATGAGCTATCACTTCTTGCAGACAAAATGATCGAAAATTCAAGCTCTAACTCACAAATCGCAGCAATATCTACAGGTACAACTACACTGCGCAATCAACAAGCAGAAACTCAATTACTGATTGAAGAAATCCGAAGACTGTCATTGGAAGTTTCCGCACTCAAGTCAGCACACCAATATAGTCAGTCGCAACACAATCAACAGCAAAATCAACCATATTTCCGTCGAAACCGATCTATGGACCGCAACAACGACGCCTACAGAAATTCACGCAGCAAATCTCCATCGCCATATTGCTATTACCACCGTCGATTCGGCAAAGACGCAAGACGCTGTACGACGCCATGTTCATACAAGACTGAAAATTCGGAAAACTAGAGAATACGTTGGCTGCGGCGGATTCCAGCGTAACAGAAAATTCATACCGCCTATTTGTCACGGACAAAAACACAGGACTAACATTTCTCATCGATACTGGCGCAAACATTTCGTGCATTCCAAACAAGAAAGGCGTTATCACCAAGCCACTAAATTTTCAACTCTACGCTGCAAATAACACCATAATACCAACATATGGCGAGAAAACGTTGGAAATAGATTTCAACCTTCGCCGTCCGTTCAAATGGACTTTCATAGTAGCAGAAGTCAGTAAACCTATAATCGGAGCTGATTTCCTGCAATACCACCAACTAATCGTGGATGTCAAGAACAGAAGACTAATCGACGGGAAAACAAGCTTATCTACAAAATCATTCGTCCGAGCTACAAACATTCCGACAATACGAAGCATCGACGTACATCAAACGTACCACGATATTCTCGCGGAATTCCCTGGCATCACAAGATTGACTTCAACGAAGCTAACTCCACAACATCAAGTTGAGCATTACATAGAAACCACCGGACCGCCGATACACAGTCGTGCCCGACCAATCGCACCTCATCGTTACAAACAAGTCAAAGAAGAACTCGAGAAAATGATAGAACAAGGTATTTGCCGTCCAAGCAAAAGCCCTTGGTCATCACCTCTGCACATAGTACCCAAGAAAAATGGTGATCTACGCATCGTTGGAGACTACAGACGACTCAATGCTGTCACCATACCCGACCGCTACCCGATACCCAGAATAAAAGACTTCACGTTCCAGTTGTCTGGCAAGAAGATATTTAGCGTCATCGACCTCAACCGCGCTTACCATCATCTGAAAATCCGCGAAGAAGACATAGAGAAATCTGCTCTCGTTTCACCGCTGGGATTACATGAGTTTCCAAAAATGATCCCAGGTTTAAGGAATGCTGGTCAGACTTTCCAGCGATTCATACATCAAGTCCTACGTGGCCTAGACTTCGTTCATTCGTTCATAGATGACCTACTTTTAGCGAGTTCTGACGAATCTAGCCACAGGGAGCACATCCGAACTGTACTACGAAGACTAGAAGACAATGGCGTGACAATCAACCCATCTAAATGCATATTTGGCCAAACAGAAGTCAAATTTCTCGGATTCACCGTGAACAAAGATGGAATCAAACCGCCTGCCGAAAAAGTCACAGCAATCTGTGAATACGCAAGACCGAAAACAATTGAAGAACTGAGACGTTTTCTGGGCATGATTAATTTCTACAGAGAACATATTCCGAAAGCCGCGTCTATACAAGAACCACTGCACAGTTACTTACACAATGTGAAGAAAAGAGACAAAACTATAATAGAATGGAACGAAAAATCTTCACAAGCTTTTGAAGATTGCAAAAATGCGCTCAAAAATGCAGCATTACTCGCTCACCCAGTACCTAAAGCTGCATTGGCGATATTTTCGGACGCGTCAGACCAAGCTGCAGGAGCTGTACTGCAACAACACATAAACGGAATATGGCAACCACTAGGCTACTTCTCGAAGAAATTCTCAGACGCACAACGTAACTACAGTACATTCGACCGAGAACTTCTCGCAATCTACATGGCAGTGAAGCACTTTAGAAAAATGTTTGAAGGACGCAGTCTAATTATATTCACTGATCACAAGCCACTGACATATGTCCTACAAAAGCCACCATCGGCAACCGAAACACCGCGCCGTGCAAGACAACTTATGTTCATCAGCGAGTTCACTACCGACATAAGATTCATCTCTGGAGCCGAAAATTTTGTAGCAGACTGTCTGAGCAGAATGCCAGTAGACAGTATACTGTGCCCTACTACAATCGACTACGAGAAGATCGCCGAAGCTCAAGAGCGAGAGAAAGACATAATAAAGCAACTTGAGGGGCAAAGCAACCTATCATTCAAGCAAGTCGCTATGCCAAACTCAACAACTGCAATATATTGTGAAACCTCTACGTCATTCATTCGACCATACCTACCAGAAGAATTTCGAAAAGAAGCATTCAACGCTGTACACAACATCAGTCACCCAGGCGTACGAACTACGCGAAAACTAATGACGCAAAAATACTTCTGGCCATCAATGAACAGCGACGTAGGTAACTGGGCAAAACAATGCACACGTTGTCAACAATGCAAGATACAGCGACACACGACGAGCAGCATTGCAACGTTTCCACCCACTGAAAGGTTCTCACATCTGCACGTCGACATCGTAGGACCACTAAACACCTCACCTCAAGGTCACAGATACCTAGTTACGATGATTGACCGAGTAACCAGATGGCCTGAAGCTATACCTACGGAAGACATCACCGCGGAAACAGTAGCGAAGTTAGTATATGAGCACTGGATCACGCGTTTTGGATGTCCGTCAACTCTAACCAGCGACCAGGGAAGACAATTCGAAAGTCAGCTGTTTACCAAGTTAATGCACATGATGGGAATCAAAAAGACACGAACCACACCATACCATCCCCAATCAAACGGAATGATTGAACGTTTCCACCGTAGTCTCAAAGCATCTCTAAAGACTCGTCTATCAGAACATACAACGTGGATTGACGAGCTGCCTACTGTACTCATGGGATTACGCGCCGCTACACGTACAGACACAGGAATAAGCGCCGCAGAGCTTACCTACGGACACAACCTACGTCTACCTAGCGACTTTTTCACATCCTCATCAAACCAAACCGACATGGATTACGACTACGTAAACCAACTACGTGCTACTATCAACTCAGTCAAGCCTAGCCAACCGACCATACCACATGGAAACAATCGTTCTATCTTCATTCACAAAGATTTACAAACCTGCGAGCATGTTTTTGTTCGCAACGATGCAGTCAAGAAACCGCTACAAACACCCTACGATGGACCCTACAAAGTATTAGAAAGAAACGGCAAGATATTTAAACTACAGTTACCAGAAAGAAGGTCGGCTACCATATCAATCGACAGACTCAAGCCAGCTTTCACACTCAACGAGTCAACAGATTATGCTAATACTAGTCAACCTACACAGCAAATTACGGTTAACTTACCTCAAGATCAAGTACAAGATAAAGTTACCTTACCGAAGCCAATATTAAAAACCACACAAAGTGGACGCACTATCAAACTTCCGGTACGCTTCCGCTAAGGGGTGAGTACTGTAGCAGCACAGAAGCACACAAGAACTTTAGCGCGATTACCTTCACATACCACAGTACAACCATACGTTACCAATTACCATATGACCAGTACCAGTACATACCAGGGATATTAAATAAAACGCACACACAATATATATTCTGTCATGTTGTCGTGTAACAGAAACAATAGATAAAGCCGCTCTGAAAAGAGCAACGTACTGTCATAGTTTAGAAACAAGGAGGATGTCGTTCTGACAAGAACGGTTTGAGCTGAAGAAACATGAAGCAGCATCACCGTTCTTCACCAGGCAGCACAGCACAAATCTTCACCACTCGTCGTCGTCCATCACGCACACGCACTGTCTCGATGGCAAAGATGCACACGCACGCTCCGTGAGAGCGCCGCGAACGGTATGAGCGGGCCGCCGTCTCAAATCAAACAGATCCCGCGAGCGCCGGAGCGGGACAACGAGACGCGCGGAAAGGAGATAGAGCGACATCACGCGACATCACATCACGCCACTTCGACCTATTTCTTATTAATAATAATTATCCTAGCTTTTGTATATATATTGGTGCGCTTCTAAATAAAATTATCATCGTTCCATATCGATTACCATACACAACACTTACGAGTTTTATTAAGAGCTTCCCACGATCATCAAATATTATTATTAGGGATAAGAGCCCTTATTCCCTAAAGGTATTACCTAACATCAACCTATTTACGGATTCTAAAATAGTTTTAGGATGGTTGAGTTCCAATTTAAATAATTTACCACCATATATTGCCAATAGAGTTAAAGAAATTAATAATAAAACTATAGGTATGACATGGTATCACACACCAGGTATTTTAAACCCAGCTGATATATTGTCAAGAGGCTGTAGCCCTCAAGAATTAAATCAAAATAAGCTATGGAGCCAAGGCCCCGACTATTTATATTGTGAAAGTAGTTGTAACTTTTACACTTCAACTATTGAATTACCAATTCAACAAATACATAAAGATTTTGTCAATGTCAATCACTCAGTTGATGGTCTATGTACTGAGCAGCAAGTGTTTTTTTTACTTTTCACAAAATTTTCAAATATTCATAAAATGCAAAGAATAATCTCCTATGTTCTAAGATTCCTTAACAAATGTAGGCATACTGTAACTGTGTCTGGCAATTTTTCTGCAAAGGAATTGAAGCATGCCTTGAATATAGCTATAAAAGGTGTTCAAAGTATACATTTTAGTGAAGAAATAAAATTATTACAACTCAACAAACAAATAACAACAAATTTAAAATCTCTACATCCATTCATTGACACAGATGGTTTACTCCGCGTAGCAGGTAGGCTTCAAAATTCAAGCCTTTCCTTTGCAAGAAAATTCCCAGTCATTTTGCCAAGCAAATGCCATCTAACTAGAATTATTATACAAAATAAGCATATATCATATATGCATGCTGGATTTAAAATTTTATTTAGCAATTTATCACAAAAATACCATATTGTAAATGGTATTAGAGAAATAAAAGGTGTAATACATAAATGTATTGTCTGTGCTAGGCAAAAGGCTGAAGGTGCTCAGCAACTAATGGGCTCTCTCCCACGAGAGCGAGTAACACCAACCAAACTTGTTTTTAATGAAGTCGGGTTAGACTATTGCGGGCCTTTTGATATAAAGCAAACTACAATAAGACGTTGTGTAGTCTCGAAGGGATATGTTTTAGTATTTGTTTCTTTCAACACGAAGGCTTCACATCTGGAATATGTATCAGACATGACAACGGAAACATTTTTATCTGCACTAAAAAGGTTTATTGCTCGTAGGGGCTTGCCTTCTGTTGTGCATTGTGATAATGCATCCACCCTGAAGGGTGCAAATAACAAATTGCGTGAACTCTACCAATTACATAATAACACAGATTTTCAAAGACAGGTGCAAGGCTTTGCTGCCGTTAAGGGCATACAATTTAAATTCATTCCTGCATACAGTCCGCATCACGGAGGCCTGTGGGAATCAGCTGTTAAATCAGCAAAGTATTTTCTAAAGAGAGTCACCGGCAATAAAGTATTCACATATGAACAATTTAATACAATTTTGTGTCAAATAGAGGCTATTCTAAATTCTAGACCATTGGTGCCTTTGTCTCAGGATACAACAGATCACTCATACTTGACCCCAGGCCACTTTCTTATTGGCTGTGCGCCAATTTCTTACCCAGAAGAAAATTTAACAGACATTCCTACTAACAGATTGAGGCTTTAGAGGTGTTGTGAACAGGTGCGACAGCATTTCTGGAGAGCATGGTCGAATGAATACTAGTCAATAATAAATAAGCGTACCAAGTGGTTCAAAGAACATCCAAATTTAAAAGAAGGTATGTTGGTGTTACTCCGTAATCAAAACACACCACCTATGCAGTGGCCTGTTGGTAGAATATCTACAGTATTTACTGGATTAGACGGTAGAGTTAGAATTGTAGAGATCAGAACAACTGATGGCAAATTACATTCAAGAGCAATAACAAAGCTGGTTGTTTTGCCCACTGAGGATTAAAAATACATCTAATTTGCTGTCAACTGGTCTCATTTAGTTAAGCTTATTAGTTTTGTAAACAATTTATATATAGACACTAGCTATAGTATATAAGTTCTAGCTATAATAGATAAATGCTAGCTATAGTGGATAAGTTAGGATGTGAGGCCAGCAAGGATATAATTTCAAGTACTTAACTAAACAATTATAATAAAATTTGTATTGTAAAATTCTTTATTAAATAAAACATCAATAGTAGACATCTCATAGTAAACATTCTGAATGTAAGAGTTACAAATAAAGTTTCAAGGCATTTTGGCCGGCCAACTTATGTTAACAAACATAAAAGTAGTAGTTTTTTCTCTAATAAATTGTGTTAACACTATATTGTAAATGGCAATAATTTAGGTAGAATTTTATAATCTGTGTAATCGCTCTTCTCTTCGCCATCTCAAAAATGTAACGCTGGTTTTCTTACAATAAATTCGTTTAATTCATAAAAGTCAAGGATTTTCATTTCACCTTGACACAAATTAACACTCTGTAACACATTTATTGCATCTACTGTATAGCTTAATTATGTTAGTTTTATTGTTAAACTTTGATATTAATATATTGAAGAGACTGCCTTTTGCAACACAGTTTTTACTAAAGCAAAAGGCAGAGTTGCAACAACTTCTGTGCAATGAAAGTTTTTCAATATTGATATTATTACTATAGTAGTCTACTGTGACTTCTAGGTTCAACAGACATTGAGTACAAGGAGGATACAAAGCAAAACCGTAGGGATTAATTCCTACGGTTTTGCTTTGTATCCTCCTTGTACTCAATGTCTGTTGAACCTAGAAGTCAACAATTGTGCAAAATTACTTAGCCCGTCAATCACTTCCAATAGACAGACTAAAGCTTATAAGACATATAAGCAATGATGGCCGAGCGGTAATAGCTATGGACTGCCGTGCCGCAGGTCCATGGTTCGATCCCCACTGCCAGCTTAAGCTTTTCACCGTATGGTGGAAGAATATCGTGGAACTTGCTAGCTACCACCCTGAAGTAGAAAATCTGTTGCCAAGCACCTAACGATATATTCTGACTGCAGTTCTTGAAAGCCAATAAAATTACAAGCACATAAACCTTAACAACTGTATGTCTCAGGGTGATGAGCGCAGTGCAGTTCGTTCTTGAGACGAAAGGCCTCTATTACAGGCAAAAGCTACAGCTAAACATAAGGTGGCCTTCACAAAATCATTAAATAACTCCGTGGGCAGAAGAAAGCATATTATAAAATGTTACATTATTTTTTTTTCCATGGTGGTAGGCCATTTGGCAAATGCTCGCCAAGCATCTAACGATGTGTTTCGGCAATTGTCCTTGAGAGCCAGTTATTCTAGATTAGCCTGAAAAACATCTACAACCACATCATTACTTACCATCAGGTGAGATAGTGGTCAAAGGGTAACCTATCAGGAATAAAAAAAAAAAATTCTAGCGATACAACATTTTTTTTCTGGATACTCAACGACCTTCAAATCACGTAAAAAACAAAAACTAATCTTTACTTGTTTTGTTTGGTAGGATAAACTGTACTGCATTATCGATTTGACACCATAAAATATATTGGTAATACAGTAAACAAATCAGTGCATCCACCGTCTTTTTAGGGATTTTTTTTTGTAAGTACGTAGTTACGTACTTACAAAAAAATAATATAGTATACGGATCCTCTAGGTGTGGAACTCCGACTTACACTAAGCTGGTTTAATTTTCTACAAAATACTTATTTACATAATATCTATTAAACACTTCACATTTATGCAAATAAAATACTTAGTCAAATTAACTACCACTACTTGTTTATTATTTTGACAGGGAAATTGGAAATTAACCTGAAATTATAAAATAATTAAAATATTATAAAATGTACTAGGATATAGTCAGTCAGTACTAATATTATAAATGCGAAAGTAACTCTGTCTGTCTGTCTGTCTGTCTGTCTGTCTGTCTGTCTGTCTGTCTGTCTGTCTGTCTGTTACGCTTTCACGCCAAAACTACTGGACCGATTTGAATGAAATTTGGTATGGAGATAGATTGAGACCCGGGAAAAAACATAGGATAGTTTTTATGTGACTGCGCAAAAAGAGGTTCATGTTTTCGCGCGATAACCGACATACGCGCGGGCGGAGCCGCGCCCGGAAAGCTAGTATAAACATAAACCTTAAACCTCGAGCACAGAGTGCACAAAACAGCCTACATCACCCTCAGTTATGGAGTTGGCTTCAACGAGATGGGTCTATCCCTGCCTAATCAGGAAAAGTCCTTAACTAATTCGAAGCACTTGTCCCCTTGTAATCCAAGTATCTAATTAAAAATATACGAGCCGTAACCTCTCCTAGCAGAGAAGAGTACTCCAATTCGAGTCATGCAGTGGACATCAGTTAATGATGTCCCTTGAATGTCGTTAGGGTCGGTTCTTCTTTTTATTTTTTACCTTGAGTAAGTCCGCATGCAAGTCCCTTTTTTCATAGCAACGTTTTTACCGAGTCAGTAGAAAAGGGACAGATGACTGGACTTAATTAGCATGAATAATCCGTGAGTACCTAATGTTGTAAGACTGTTATGCATTGTAATTTGTATGGACAGGCAAATAGAAAAAACATTAATATATTTTTTTTTTTATGCTTGATAGGTTAGCCTTTGTCCGCTATCTCACCTGATGGTAAGTGATGATATGGTCGAAGATGTTGTTTAGGCTAAACTAGAATTACTGGCTCTCAAGTAAAGCTGCCGGAACACACCATTAGGTGCTTGGCGACAGATTTTCTACTTGAGGGTGGTAGCTAGCCAGGCGGGCATTCGCAAAATGCCCTAACACCATGCTATAACGACTGCCATCCCAAGACAACAACCGGGACCGATGGCTTAACGTGCCCTCCGAAGCACGAAAGCGCTCAGTAGTAATGTCACCAGCGGTCACCCATCCAACTCATGACCGAGGCGGACGTTGCTTTACTTTGCTGATCGGTTCAGAATGGCTAAGCAAACTTCGCTACGAGCCCTTCAATTATATTCGTGAAAATGTGAACTTTTTATTTAGGTAATCTACTCATATTGCGGTGGTTATTTGAGAAAATTATAAAATATAATATATTGCTTTTTGGTATGACTTCTGTGCTGCCCTGGATATTGATAGCTAATACATTTCACCACATACAGTGTTACATTAATGAATTTAACTTGTTTTTATAGCTGTTGTTGATGTGTTCGAAACCACTCTCTGACAATTATATCTGATTCTGAGTATAAAGTATGCTACCCTGCTTGACATACTTTCGACTTTTACAAAATTGTTAACAAGGGACTTCCGGACGAGAAACCCAACACCACCCTGAGATCTTTGGTGACCTTCCCGGTAGAATAAGATATGACTGGTGTCAAGGATAACGGTGTCTTGTCCTGTCTTCGGACTGCCTATAGGCCCATGACATCCTAGCGAAACTTGTTCAATACTTCCTCCAGCTCGACAATCTTGTGGTTCTTCACTAAGAGGTTGTTGGCACTTTGAGTTCCGTAATATTTGTCTAAATAAGCTTACTATTCAGAATTCAAACAAAATCATGTGAATATGTCTTCAAAATTGTTAATACGGAACTTTTCATATCGGGTCTTGGAACCTCCCTACTACTTACTTCACAATCTTATATAATTTTTTTCATTAAGTTTTGTTGTGGCTTTTGAAACTTCACGGACCATAACATTCTTGTAAAATCTTGTGGGATGCCAGTACAAGTATATAATTAATAGGTTTTGCCTTTTTACTTGCGACGTTTAATGGAATTTCGAACGGTCGCACGAAACCATCTAAAAAATCTTTTTTTTTTGCTCAAAATATTATGGATTTATTTAAGACGAGATTGGCATATGGCGTAAATGTATTGCGGCTCATGGCGATATTGTCTTGCCCCATACTCGGTTTTGTCGAGTCACGCGACAAATTGCCAGCTACTAATTGGCGGCGATAATATTGCCATGCAAAGCCTCCGAATCGAGTTATAAATTACATTACTTTTATAGTGAAAATCACTGGCGCATAAACATATGCACGTCGCGTTTATTGTAGCATGTTTATTTCAAACCGAGTCTACAATTTCCCCTTTTGGTTTTAATTGTCGAGAGAAGTCATATTTTCAGCGAAATGTTTTTAGTTTTCAGTAGAATATTAACATGCAACTATTACAACAATGTGTGATGGATGTTGCAACATTTAGATGTAATTTATATACTGAACACTGAATATTACACGTATTCAACAAAACGAAATCACATATAAAATAAGGCAAGTATCTAAGCCGCGAGTATTTCGAACATACTATGCACAGAAGTGAGTGCTATAAGCCTACTCTGTTACAAATCCGGGACTTGGGTTGGATTTGTCGGTGTCCGTTATGTGCTTGTTATTCCATCGGGGGCAGACCAAGAGCACAGAGCACAGCTTAAGTATGTCTCAGATAAGGCTCACACTTGCAGGTGAATAGTGTAAATATATCACAAAAAAGGTGCAATATTGTGTCAAAGTGCTACAAAATAGTTGTTTTATTTTCAATCGATAAGTTCTATTATTTAAATAATATAGATCTGAAGCAGTAAGGGCCTTGTGACAATGGCTATGGACTTTAAAATCGTGTGGGCAGTGTCATGCAGTGCACCGCGGGAATTTTCAACTGAATTTATCAATGTTGTTCTACTTCGTTTAATTCTTCAAAAAAACCAGTGTGCTGTAAATTGGTGAAGAAACCATACAAAAAATATACGGATATGAAAAATTCGGAAATAGGTTCCTTAAACGAGTATTTATAACAAATAACATAATTTTTGAAACCTATATGTACTTGACTATATTTTTAATTGTTTTATTATGTTATATTATTTAAATAATATAGATCTGAAGCAGTATTAGCCCTGTGACAATGGCTATGGACTTATTAATATATACTTATTTATTCGTAGCGAGTATAATAATTAATGTGGATATGAAACTTATTGCAAAATTAGTCTTATTTGTTTGTAAATGTAAGGTTTTACGAAATGTTTATCTGGTGTCGTGGCGCACGTCACCTATGAAGGTTTATGTGTGCGCCCTAGTTTCTTCTATATGCGTGTTCTTGTCTGTCTACTGGGATGAGTAAATCAAAGTACTACATTTCGGTGATCATCGCTGATTATTGTTTGCCAGAATTACTACTTTAGTTACATGGAAGGTTGTACTAATAAGGTGGGCTGAAGTACGGACGCTCGGTACAAACGTGAGGGGGCAACTGAGCGCATGAGGCTACTTTTGCAATATCATCAAATTGCGCTCACGTTGCATGTGTCCCTACAGTAAATAATTAAATTTTCGTACTTACTTTATCGCGGTGTTATCGCGTTCATATGGTTAGATTGGCAAAGCATGTACTCTTTTTTATGGCAAGAACACCTGCTGAAACTCACCGCTAGGTCCTTGGCAACAAATTTGTTAGTTGAGGGTGGTAGCTAGCCAGGTGGGTATTCGCAAAATAACCTACAAGCAAAATTAACAAACATAGAATTCATGTACCACTGCCAAAAAAAGTATTAAACAAAATTAAAATTTTGTGAAATCTGGTGCTTTGATCATAATAGCCATCACTTTTTATAAACCTAATTATCATCAGTCTGTATATCTTATTGGTAATTTTTTTAAGTAACATACACGTTATTATTATATGTATTTTTTAAATAAAAAAAAACATGAATTTTAATAAAACACCTTTGGAGCTCCTTTTCTTGTCTTGTAAACAAAGAGGTTCTTCAAAATAGGTTGAGAAGCATGCTTGTTCGCTCTTGTCAGTGAGTTACCTATCTAAACAGTAGTTAGTATTTTTATGGGAATGTGGTGAAATAAGCACAAAGCGCACTTAATGCTAAGCGGCATAACCTCTGCCGTTCTGCCATAGATGCATATTGACACAATTGACTTGCACTGCGCCCGTCAAAATGAACTTACAGTTGTTAAGTCTCAAAACCTGAACCTGACATTTAACTGGCTCTCAAATAATGATAGTAGAACACACTGATAGGTGCTTGTCGACAGATTTTCTAGTTGAGAGTGGTAGCTAGCCAGCCGAGAATTCACTAAATGCTCTTCCACCATGCTGAAAGATGAAGCAGTGCGGATCGAACCATGGAGCTGAGGCATGGCAGTCCACATATATTACCGCTCGGCCACCATTATTTTAAAATCGTGTATCAAATAGATTCTTTGAAAGATAGATGCTGTGTAAGAGTTATAAAAACATAGTTTTATGTTGTTATAACTCTTACACGTGGCTATTAAAATATGTTATTTTTAACCGATTTCCAAAGAAACGAGGCTTGCAACAGTATGTTTTTTTGTATGTTTGTTACGCGAGTACTCCGGCAATTAAGAATTTTTGTTAAGGATATATGTGAAATACAACAAGTGGTTTGATACCTTTCAGTTTAGGAAGCCTGTTTCCTTTTTTTTATTCATGACTATAGTCTATGGAACGGCGACTAAAAGACAACGCAATGCTGTACCAGATGAGAGTCGTGCCCGGTAACCATCCGAAACGCGGGATTAACTTCATGTTGCGTAAGACGAAGCATTTGTGGAATTGCCCTCTACGTTTTCCCGCATTTGGAGGTGCGTTAAGAGGCTAATAACATGACCGTTACATTTTGGTTTCATGTTCCGTAACCGCATTGTTTCTGGTTTGTGGATACATTGTAATTATGTGCGTATACAAGTATATGTGGTTGTGGTAGAAACTGACTTGACGGGAAATTCAAATTTTTATCAGTTTTATTGCACTTGTACCTGGTTTTAGTAAATATACTGTATGGCCAAGGGCAGCCTATACTTGGGTGCAAGCCCTGTGAGGTTGCAATAACAGAAAGACGTAAAATCTTCGTTCGTTATTTAACATACTTCTAATAGTAGGAGGAAGGTTCCCAATACGATTTTTTTTTTAAAAAACAATCGCCTACGCATTTATTGTTCCACAATAAGGCCGAAATTAAGTATATATATATGAAGTACTTATAAGCTTAGACTACTTAGTAAAAGATACGTTAGTGCCGGTTTTTAGATTATTGAGATATAGAGAAGGGCCGTTATTGAGCTAGGGCTTGGGTGCAAGCTTTGCCTTCTTACCATCAACCTGATCTCAAACAAATTTCACCGTCCTTTGTCACGTACATTTGCAGTTACACCAAGTATGACATATGCATATAAAATATACACATATTTAATATGCATATGTCAGATAATTGAAACAGTTGCTTATGGTGACCGTAATACCCAGCATTTACGAATAAATATCTAAAGAATTATAACTCTCATACATATTTGATTTCGGACTTATTAAGTTCACAAACACCAAAACTCGCATAGTTCTCGCTTCGAAATTCGATTGGATGATTAATTTAGGGCTTAGAAATGATCGCATCCGATTGAACGCGTCAAGGTAACACTGCATTGCACGGCACATTTTTTTAACTACGCTCGTCCGCGCCGTGGTATTGTTTGTGTGCTGCTGTTTTCGAGTTTGCTTAACTTGTCTTTACTTAATTATTCATAGCCTAGTAGGCACACTGAAACGAGTAAGGGTGAGTATGTAGTGAGTAAGAGTGTGAAAATAATGGTACCATTTTTATTCGAATACGCTGTACTTACACTTACATGATCCAACTTCCTCAAGTAGTTTCAAAAATTTAATGGCTGTTTAAGCAACACCGATCTGTCTCAAGACATAGATACTTATAAACGTACCTGTGTTGTTTATCGTTGGCCGAAATCTTGCTGAAGCACAAGTCCAGGGTTCCATAACGCGGAAGTTATAGTTGCCTGTGAACATCGAGAAACAAACCCTGTAAGTTTAACGAGCCGCCGCCGCGCCGTTCAACAGAACCCGTGTTTATGACCACTGCGAGGCCGCGACAATTTAATTTTACAATGATATCACAAATGCTGAGAGTTGTTAACGTAGTACTGATTTTTTTTCGAAACTTAATGACAACTAAAGTCCGCTGCTAGTAGATATTTAGATACGAGTTCTGGATATTGTTTATTGGATGAAAAATCGAGAATAAAAAAATTATATTATAATTTTCAAGTAATAGGTGGTTTATTATTTCTAAATGCATAGGTTAAGCTTGTGCAATGAGGATGTATTAAAATTATAGGCGTAGAACAAAGCCACAGATTGTATATATCCATTCTATGCTCTAGGTGTCAAACGCAGACGCATAACAAAAGTATTAAAAAAATAATTTATTCAATATAAACAAAGGAGTATTTTATTACATTCAAATACGGCTTAACTCCAATTAGGCATGGAATACTTTATATGAAAATAATAATGATAAATATAGTGTGAATAGGGTAATAGAAGAGTGTGTATTGAATTAATTTTGAGCTTAGGTACCTTTGATACTTTAAGACGATTTATCGTTGCTTTTGATGACCTTTAGAAAGTTTGTGATGTTAACACTTTTTTAACATCAGGCATAATTCTGATATTTACATTATAATACTGTGTTAAAAATTGCTAAGTATATAAATATTTTCACAATACTCTCAGATATGATAGTAATGTATGGTTGAAGCTTCGCAATTATTATTTAGAAACAGCTGGTATCGACATCTTTCGATGGTACTTTGTTTAAAATTAATTTTGCTACTAGTCCTCAATAGAGGGTAGTTATGAATCATATTGCCTCTCACTGGTTCGCCTGCCAGTCTCAACCGGACCTTATACACGAAGCAAACGTTAATGCATTGTGTGTGTAAGCTACTCTCAAACCCCAAGTTCATAACTCCTGCATCCTACCCAGTGAAAAACAAGTCTTTTGCCAAAGTGCTCACACATCTGTGATTATTTAGGGAGATAGCACAGTGCTGTGCTATAGAATGGCCAGAGCTGAGCTGAGCATGGTGAGTTGGCTTATGTAATTTATATCTTTCGCATTGAGCTATCGAAGGTTGTATTCAATAATTTGTTAGAATTGCAGTCCTGTGGCTAACCCTCAGGAAATCGCTCCCTGGATTGGCTGGGGAGTATACATGTGTGTTACAATAATATAAAGTTTTTTTTCTTTTGTTTAATTTAACAACTTGGGACACAGCTTTGAGTATAATCTTCATTTTTGAACCTGGCATATGCCAAGACGGGACTCGTTCCTAGCATCACGCAACCGAAGTATGGTTCAATTGCTGTATAATTATTTTATTACATTAAATGGTGCTTCAGTAGAAGCTATTGAAGTGTTGTATAGTGCTGGAATAAACTTCATTTCATTTAATTTCAAGATACTTATGAATTTTAATAATTCCGTTAGTGCACGGAATTAAAGTTGAAACTGTAGGCACTCCTAGCGTAGCTCACCTAATAGTTTTGACCGATCAACTAAGTTAAGCAACGTGGCAACGTCCACTGCGGTCATCACTTGGATGGGTGAACGTAGCAGCGTTACTAATGCTTATAACTGCTTCGAAGGGTATCTTAAACTGTCGGACCCAGTTGTAGTCTTGGGATGTCTTTGGTTGTACCATGATGGTATAGAATTTTGAAAATTTCCGCCTGGCTAGCTCCCATTTTTATTGTACATAGTACAAAATATGTCACCAATCACCTGACGTTGTTTCCAAACTTCTAAACACCAGTAATTCTAGTCATACGACTGAATCACTTACCATCAGATGAGATAGTGTTAAAAGGCTAGCCTATCAGGTACCAATTATTTAAAAAGAAACTGCAAGCCTTCCGGAAATAATGTAAAAAATATATACCTATTAAGAAATTAAGAGATAAATTTAGATTTTCCCCGACGACAAAAGATGGGTTTTGAGCTTGAAGCTTTGATGGACATACGAACTGAAATGTTTGTTACGCTAAGTCAATGCTGGGTATCAGTTTTTATATCGAGTTTATATAAAAATGTTACTAGTTTGACTACTTTTTAATTGACTAAATATAGATAAATAACGCATAAACTGAACATTGTTTATACAAACTAATAAAGTTTTTTAAAGCAGTTTGTAATAGTCATGTAGTTCCCATATAACATGGTTCCTGATATAGTTCTATAGAGGCGATTCTATTGCCATCTAACATGCTCAATATCAGGCCCCGTACAGCTGTTATCCTTGTTGAAAACCTCTACAGTGTTTAAACCAAGCCTAGGATCGAACCCCAAAATCTGGATATTCCAAAGCAATTACAAAGTGGCCATATGCCACTCGACCCGTGATGTCATGTTTTGTTTGCTTATATTATATTCTTCGCGATCGTGCCATATGTCATTATAAATAAATTAAATTATAAATTAACATTCTGTATGATACTCACTTTATTACAATGGTATGCA
This sequence comes from Plagodis dolabraria, assembly GCA_963854805.1. NCBI lineage: Eukaryota > Metazoa > Arthropoda > Insecta > Lepidoptera > Geometridae > Plagodis > Plagodis dolabraria. Next base: position 15,759,904 of record OY978443.1, read on the forward strand.
TGCATTTACAATTGCGCCATAATAAAAGTCAATTTATTCGTTTATCGTTATCGTTCAAAGTAAAAGCACTGTAACTGAGCTGAAAAATAATCTGCTTACTTTTAGTTTTAATTCTGTAACAAGGTAACTTTCGCGCGTGGATTACTGATCTCAAATATTTAAGCAAAAAATAAACACCTGCATGCTTTTAAGAGCGTTTAATTTTTTTTTGATCGAATATATAACCTAATAAGGTTAGGTAAATATATTCAATAATTTAACTATCAAATTTTGTAAATATAAGAATATTTGCTTGCTAGTGGGCGGTAATATTTGCTTCTGTGATAATAAATATTCAGTGATAATGTTTCAACTGCAAGAGGAAAGTCATTTCGATAAGATAACTCTACAAGTATAGTATCTGTTTATGTTAACTAAATGACTGTTAGTTACATTGACCTACTTTGAATATTGAGGATTGCAGTAATTCAGTATAACAATATTATAATCATGCAGCGCCGATGAGTTAAGAAGTCATTGTCGTATGGAGCTTACTTAGGAAGTCATTTTTCGTTAATCAATCGACTTGATTTATTGTGTGTAAACCAGTCTAAGTAACATGATTTATTTGAAAACTACAAAAATAGTTTGTACTCTTCTTGAATAAATTTGTTGAGAAGCACTGAATAAAATGGTAGAAGGCACAGGTAGGCATCCTACATTCTAAATTTTATACAGATATATTTTTCGTATACTTTCTCTTACTTATTGTGCCTACCCCGAAAATAATTTCATCAAATTTCTAATCCTTTTTTGTTTGATCATTTTTGATTCTGCGTGAGCATTCCAAACAAAATATCTTAATTGCATGATTGTCTCTCACTCTGTTTCTGTGTAAAAGACCCGCTACATGAGATCAGACAGACTATTCCGTTCCAAATAATTTGTTCTATGGTTTCAGCAAGCCAATCCTTGTCGAAGGAGTCAAGCAAATAATACTATAAGTATAAATACTATAATGGAGGTAGCCATTAATGAAAATTATTTTTTGCGTTACCAATAAAACTAAAATACATTGAAGTGTCAACTTTAGTGGAATCATCGTACATAGTCGAAAAACAATACAAAATAATAATTAGCCAAGTTTGAATCGAAGAAAATGTTTTTGGCAAAGAGCTCCTGAGACCAACTCACACTTAGCTGGTTTTGCAACTATACGATCGACCTAAAGCAGATCCTCTAAAATTAGCATTATTTACACCTTTATAGCAAACCATTACATTGGGTCAAGTTTTATCTGCTCCCTAAATATTAGTATCGAACCGTTCAGTAAACATCTCCAAAATATGCATCATTTATCAGAATATTTTACTTTTACTGCACAACATATATTTTCCTTTATATCAAGTTCTACTTCTCTGTATAAAAGGTGAGCGGTAAGAAGGAAGTTTAACGTTTTATGCATCAAAATAAGTTATTATGTAGTCTACATATTAGGTATGCTTTTAGTTTTATAATGGTAGATGAGAAACAATATAGAGTGATTCTTGTAACAAATGGTGCAGTAATTATCAAAGTGCTGTTGGCCTTGTGTGTTCATATTCAAACAGTGAGCGTAGTAGTCCACAATGAATATCAGTTTACAAATGTAACTGTGTAATAAAATGAAAAAAAAAAGAAACATGGAGAGTTTTTTTTCGGCGGAGGGTAGACTAAACAACAAGAAGTTCTTTTGATATCTCTGTATTTAATATACATTTAAAAATCATAATAAGTGTTTATAAACATTAATAAATGGTTAAAATCAAGGAATAACATACCCTGCCTGCCATTCTGTGTTATTTTCCATCAAATCACTAAAAACACATAAATTTTTGACACAATCATTTTTTCACTAAGAAAAATGGATGCCACACACTTAAGTGACTCACTACAGGATCTAATGGCTGTTTTCTATAAACGCATGGATAGCTTTGAGAGCAAGCTCCAGGGGACACCTCTGTCTTCTAGCACTGAAACAATAGCAGCTGAGTATGCTACATTCAAAAATTTTGTAGTAATGTCACTCCGGGCTCTGCAAGAGCAAATTCACTGTTTGGCCAAGGACATGGATCGACTGGAGATGAGAAGTAGGCGAAAAATCTTGCTGATACATGGTCTTGCTGAAGATTCACAGGAGGAAGCAGGCATTGTTGTTGCGAAAATGATTAATGATCAGCTGCAGCAGTCAACATTTTCTGTAGATGACATTGGTCGGTGTCATAGGATGGGTCGGGCAGGCAACTCCAGCAAACCTAGGCCTATTCTGTGCAAGTTCCGAGATGTGGCGGTCCGTGACAAGGTATGGTCAGCGAAATCCACCCTTAAGGGAACAGGCATTACCATCTCAGAGTTCTTGACGAAGAGCCGACATAATCTTTTTATGTCGGCGCGTCAGCGTTATGGCATCTCAAAGTGCTGGACAAGGGAGGGCAATGTATTTATTCTCAGCCCCGACGGGACTCGTCATCGTGTAAGTTGCCAGGAAGATCTCGATGCAATCACAAAAGTGGTGTCGAAGACTGCAGCAGTGAAGGAGGCCACCTCAGCAAAGGTAGCTAGTAGCCAGGCGAAAGAGGCTTCTGCCCCAGCAAAGCACAAACGGGCTGCCAGTAGGGCCAGGAAGTAAATTAGATGACTTAGTTTATATATATTTGCATTCGTCACTTATAAGGTAGACTGATCAATTGTTTTGTTCTTCTATGCGAATATTGCTTTATTTCTACTTTCGTATTACACCACCCTCATTTTATTTAATATTTTCACTAAACGTAATAGTTTGTACAATGAATGTAAATATAACCATAAACATAAGTCAAGTCAACTGTCAAATATAAAGATAATTTTGGTGTCACTGTCAAGTCAGCCATTTGTCAAATATAACTGCTGTCATTGTCATATTATGTAGACGAGATTTGTGCAAAATATCAGTAATAGGTCTATGCAGACGAGTAAGTTGTAATGACATGACACGCACAAGATAGCATTTTTGTTTGTTTTTTACTCATTTTCGTTTATTTTAATTTTCTGTTTTTAATTTTGTGTTTAATTATGTTTCTTCTTTTTAAAACACACAGCTGGCGGGTGGATACAGATAGCTATTGATTTGGTTTGTATTATTGTAGGTTTAATATTTGGTATTTATTACTTTATTATTATTATATATTTATTTACATTATTATGTCATTATCAAGCAGTGATGACGAAACTGATATTTTTTTCTCCGCATGCCCCTCAGACAGCAGTTTTTGCAGTATTCCGAGCTTGTCTGACATCATAGGTTCTATGGTGGATGACGAAGCAAAGAATTTCAATGTTTTTCACATAAACGCTCAGAGCATTCCGAAGCATTTCCCTGATATGTTGGCATCTTTTGATCATGCGAATATCCATGCCATTTTAGTTTCTGAAACCTGGCTAAAACCATGTCTTCCTACTACTCTGTACTCTTTACCAGGTTTTAGACTTATTCGTAACGATCGCACAAGTAGCAAGGGTGGTGGGGTTGCCATATATCTTAGGTCCCACATACCTTTCTCCATATTGAGTATGTCAACACAGCCACCTCCCACCAACGCAGGGGAACATCTATTTCTGGAGCTGAATATCTCGCACACTAAGATGCTACTTGGTGTCTATTATTGCCCATCCAGTCATATAAATTTTTTCTCTTCATTTGAAAAACTTCTTGAAGATTGCGTCCCCTTATACGACCATAACATTATTATGGGTGATTTTAACACCTGCCTGCTAAAGCTGGATTCCCGAACCCTTGCCTTTGAATCGCTTATTAGGGCGAGTAACCTGACCATTCTTCCGTTAAATGCTACGCATAACTTCCCAAACTGTACCCCCTCTCTTCTTGACCTTATGCTGGTATCATCTCTATCTCACGTTAAAAAACATGGTCAGTGTGCAGCGGACGCCTTTTCTTACCATGACTTAGTTTATCTTACATACAAAATGCGTCCGCAGAAAGCTAAGTCTAAAATTCTGCTGCAGCGTAATTTTGGTGGAATTGACATTGAATGTTTGAAAAATGATGCTCGTAATTTGGACTGGTCTGATGTTGTAAATGGATCAACTATGGACCAAAAAGTGCACCATTTTAACTTGATCTTAACTAATCTTTATGATAAACATGCCCCATTAAGACCCGTCAAAATAAAGCACCAACCCGCACCTTGGCTTACATCTGAAATTAGAGTTATCATGAATAAGAAGATAACAGCCAAGTTCAAATATAAATGTAAACCCACTGATGACAACAAATTGAGGTATACGGAGCGTAGAAATCGCTGTAATCAGGTGTGTAGAAACGCACAACGCCGACATATTCACAATTCATTAGAAAATGATAATCCGTCTAAAGTATGGAAATTTCTTAAGACATTGGGAGTTGGAAAATCACACCATAACAATACCCCTAGCAATTTTGATATTGATGCTCTGAATCAGCATTTCTCCTCTTCTGTCCAATTTGATGGGGCCACAAAAGCAGCGACATTACGAAATCTATCTTGCATTCCAACTCCTAACTATTCTTCTTTCGTCTTTAAGCAATTCACCGATTGTGATATTAAGATGAGCATAAAATCTATTACATCGAATGCAGTTGGTAGTGATCTGACCACCCGTAAAATGATCATGTTAGTACTGGATGAGATATTGCCTGTGATCCAGTTCCTTCTTAATAGCTCTATCTCTAGCAGTACGTTCCCTTCCTATTGGAAAGAAGCTCAGATTACTCCTATACCTAAAAAGAACAACGCGACCTCGTTTTCTGATTATCGCCCTATCTCAATTCTGCCTTTCCTTTCAAAACTTCTCGAACGTCTTGTCCACCAACAACTTACTTCTTTCCTCATCAGAAACAACCTTTTAAACTCTTTCCAATCAGGATTTCGCCCGGGACACAGCACTGTTTCAGCTTTAGTCAAGATCACAGATGATGTAAGATGTGGCATGGAGAATGGAAAACTGTCGGTTTTAGCATTACTTGACTTTAGCAACGCTTTTAACAACGTAGATTTTGACATTTTATTGGGTGTTTTGTGCTCTCTTAATATATCTCCAACGGTGATTGCTTGGTTTCGTAGTTACCTGTTTGGGCGTCGGCAGCGTGTGCGCATTGATGAAAATTACTCATCTTGGTGTACTACAACTGCGGGCGTGCCTCAGGGCGGCGTTTTATCACCTCTCCTCTTTTCAATTTTTATTAATTCCATATCTCATCAACTCTCTTCACTCTACCACCTTTATGCAGATGATTTGCAGATCTACACTCAAGCTCCACTCAATGAGTAGCCAATTGCAATTGACATCATCAACACTGACTTACAACGTATCACCGATTGGAGTAACTCATACGGCCTACAAGTGAATCCGGCGAAAACCCAAGTTATTATCATCGGCAGTTCGCGAATGATCTCTCTAATTGACTGGTTTCGCCTTCCACAAGTAATTTTCGACGGAACGGCTATAACAATTAGCAATACTGTGAAAAATCTTGGAGTGATATTTGATAGCAGATTCTCATGGGTGCCTCAAATTGCACAAACTAGCCGCAAAATATTTGCTTCTGCTTCTTCTCTAAGGAGGTTACAGAATTTCCTACCAATTACCACTAAAATTGCGCTTGCACAGTCTCTTTTGCTGCCCATACTTGATTATGCCGACATATCATATCTCGATTTAACCCAAGATCAGCTAGATAAGCTTGAACGCTTACAAAACTTTTGTATAAGGTTCATATTTGGCCTACGAAAATATGACCATATCTCCGACTTTCGAAAAAGGCTGAAGTGGTTGCCAATTCGTCTGCGACGGAATGCTCATATCCTATCTTTGCTTTACAATATTCTCTTCATTCCAAGTACTCCTCCCTATCTCAAAGAGCGTTTTGAATTCTTACATCACTCACACTCCCTATCCTTAAGATCTTCTGAGACCCTCCAACTGAAAATGCCTCCCCATACTTCACAGTTCTTGGATAAGTCCTTCACAGTCCAAGCTGTACGATTGTGGAATGCACTGCCTGTGCATATAAGGCTTGCCAAGTCGCTTTCAACATTTAAGACTTCAGTAAAGGATTATTATTTATCAATTTCTGCTTGATATTTGTTTATATTTATATATTCGTGTTTAATTTATATATTATATGTATGTATATATATATTTATATTTATATATATATATGTGTGTGTATTTGTTGATTAGTATTTTGTATATGTATAGTAACAGTGTATTTTTATTGATATTTATGTATTAGAATGTATATTAAAGTACCTACTAGTAAACGTCTTATATATAATTTTAAGTTGCACCAACCGCCTATTCCCTTTTTTTGTTTCTGTCCATCCAAAGGTTGTCTGGAAGAAATTGCTTTTATAGCGATAAGACCGCCCATTGTAATACCATTATGTAAGGGTTTTTATTGTTATTATTTAATATATGTAAAATTTGTAAATTGGTTTGCAATAAAGAGTTATTGTATTGTATTGTAGTTCTTAAATTTTATAAAAATCCGACTGCGGTGCTCGCCATTTACAGTTCATAAATCTACCATATTGTTTTTTCAAAGGATTTTATCTACCCAGTGTCACTGGCGCATTCCAACACCACTTTTCCGAGAAATTTTAGCACGGCCGGTATATGAGGCATCTCCGGTTCTGTCATTCGCATAGCAATGAATATCGTAAAGCGCAACATATAATTCATGTGCAAAAGAAATAAGTCGGAGATAGTACGCAACCTTGGGGTACACCAGCATTGACCTATTTTAATACGAAACATGCACCGTCGACAACGACCTAGACGCTCCGATCAGCCACATAAAATTTCTCGGAAAGTTTAAAGGAAGGAAGCTTGAAACGAAGCGCTTTATGCCACCCCAAATCAAAGGCGTTTGCTACGTACAAACTAGCCACCGACACCTCACATTTGGACTCCACCACCTTCGCGTCGTAAACGATAGAATATTTGTTATTTATTACTTTAAAATTGTATTATAATATCTAATGCAATTTTAAAGTAACTATTTATATTCTATATTAGACTTCATTATTCTCAGACATATATATCAGACAGTGATAAATTTAGCTAACATATGAAAGTTAATTAAACCTACATTTCCTTCCATGAGCTTAGGCTACCTCTGTGACGTATGAAATTGGTTGCAATTTAGGTAAAAAAATTACAATCCAACAGAAAAACTTAAGATTGCAATTAACGTTATCAGCGATGTTGGTATTAACGTAACTGGTAATGTTATGGTACAAAAAGCAACTTCTACAAAAACTTATCCTAAATCTCATTGTCAAAAAGTTTGAATCTCCTGTCCCTATTTTAGTATTTTGTAGGCATTGTTACATCGCGGAAGCTATAAATAAGGGCCGTACACAGTAACGTCGAAACTTATAGCCCATTCCCTTTGTTAAAACTTTTAGGTCCCATTGTAATTGAGCGAAACGGAACCGACTCAGCTTGCCTTGGTGTTATCAGGTGACGGAGGGCCTACTTGCATTGCAAAACTCGTATGTATTCAAACCTTAAAGCTTTGCTCTAATGCCCATGTTAAAAGAAAACGATATTTATTTATATAACTAGGAACGCTGCATTAAAACGGCTGTGTAGTATAGATAACTAAGAAAAAGCTTCGGTGGTTCGAATTAGACCCTGGGGAGATTATAAGCACGTCAAATATTATCTGTTCACACATCGTCTTCCACCCGATACTCGAATCAAACAAACAGTACTTTCCGATTATGAAAAATGAAAAAGAACTTTCTCTCGAGTGCTATATATACTACACATACTAGGAAAATGAAATCATTATATATGTTCTCGTATTTGTCTCCTAATTTTTTTACGACTACTTGAGCTGTATTTTTTTATTTGTGGTGGCTTAATGGGTATAAAATTGACACTTCCACTATCAGATGAAATTAGTTAGAATAATTATAAGCATAATGATAAATTATCGATTTAATTAAAACAATATTTCAGAATGTGATAATAAGGTTTCGGGTTGCTAACCAACACATAAAATAACTGAATGATATAAGTATACTTGAAATAAACATGCCGCGCGTTTCAAGCTTTAACCGATGGATAGGCTAAATCGATGACTGTGAAACGCTAAGATAGTGTTTATTTAATAAATAATTTCTGGGTAGTACAACCGAAACTTAATCGAACATTCTGAAACAGGCCCTTAAAAAAACAAAATAAAATGCCGCGGTGCTTTTTTCGTTGAGCAGATAAGGATTGCCAACCTCAGATCATCGAAAATCAAGCACAAAAAAAACACCTCTTTTATCTAATTATATGTTATAAAACCTTTTTGAGATTTGACGTTTGTAATTGTTTTTTATATTAGTAGCTAAAAACAAAAGATCGATAGTAGGCATGTATGGATTTTCATACAACTTTTCCTGCCGCATATTTCTAAGCGAGAAATAACGAACTTAATAATCCGTTTTTGAACGAGCAATGAGACATTTTCTAAGTGGGTGTGGTATAAAAGATTTTGTGAATGTGAGTTTGACACTCTTATAATATATATACAGCTTAATATCCATACAATCGTTAAACGAAGTTAGGGCAATAATGCGGGGTGTGAGGGACGAAGCGCGGGGGCACCGTCCCAAACTTCACACACCACACATTACATATGAGACTAGTTATCGGTTCACACAACAAAATAACTGGGATTACACCAGTTTGCATACACAGAAATTTAAATATGATTGTTTAATGATAACAACATTTTGTTATTTGATGCCAAATTGCCTACATAAACAAAATGGCAGATTCGCAGTGGCGAGTTCATGTAGCATACTTTACAGAGTACTTTATTTGTTTGTTATGTGGATTGTGGATAGCTTTGGTTTGCTTCTATGTCAGCTGTTGATGAAGTTGGAGCTGTTATAAGGTTGTCTAGATAAATAATTTATAATATTTGTTGAGGTGGTGAGTACAAGAGTGAAGATATGAAGTTTACATTTCTAATTGGCAGAATTTATTATCAATAACAAGGTATTTTAGGATGCTGGTCACTAAAAAAGCATTAAATTTAGAATTGCAAAATGGTGGAATTCGAGATTTTTTGGGTGCTGACAAAAATTATATTGTTTTAATCCAAGATGGGAGACTAATTTGATTTTATATTAACTGCATAATTTATTTCAATTGTTTTATTTTTTGGTCTTTAACTTTATTATAGACGAACTTAAGGGACAGAATTCTAAAACCAGATGTTAGATTTTGTCCCCACTTCTCCTCGCGTGTTTACTTCGCGGTGTACATGGCGCCACGTCCGTAAGTCAACGGTAATATTTTATTTGATTAAAAATTTAGAGCGCTCTCTAGTAGAACTAGTAGAAACTATCTTGTCACACACGAATGTGATGTGTGCTGAAGCGCCATCTAGTACGCATACATGATACCAACCATTAGTTGATTGTATGCTGTAAATATCATAGTGTGACAGAGTTAATAAATTTACCATACCTACAGTAGAACAAGTTTAGTCTTGATTATTACCAACTTGTTTGATTTTTGCAGTTTTTGTGTATGTTCATTTTTAATGAACATGAACTATGGTTTTGATGAACATGAACTATGTATCTACTTTGATGCAAGGCGTAAGCTGTTACACAAAAGATGGTTTATTTATTACAAAAACAAGTATATTGTGTAAAATTTACACAGAAAATCATAAAAAATTTTTTTTACCCCTGATCAAAATACAAATAGCGGGTTATACTATTGGGTATTTTTAACTGACTTCAAAAAAAGGAGGAGTATCTTAATTCGTGTGTTTTTTCTTATATGTTTGTTACCTCAGAACATTTGACTGGGTGAATCGATTTAAAAAAATCTTTTATTGTTTGAAAGCTGATACTTGTTGTTTGGTTCCAGTTAAATTTCATCAAAATCGGTCAAGCCGTTTTTGACATACACTCCAATAACTGAAAAATATTTACTTATCTTGATGATATAGTCGTTGACAATGAATGAAAATCGATCCCGTAAGTAGCAAGGGTCATAAAAGAAGTGTTTTTTTTTTAAATAAAAATGGAAATGACTTTATCACCAAAAAGTGTGAATTAACTTGTCCAAGTCCAACACTAGTACCACGTGCACAATATTGTGATAATAGGTACTTTTGAACTATCCTGGTACCGACTTGAACAAGTTATTTTACACTTTTGGGTGTTGGAGTCGGTTCCAATTTTTGTTTTTTTTTATCAAGTAGCGTAGTTCATTCAGATCCTGGCTTTGTTTCCGCTAACAATCAAGGGTACCTGCTCGTGTCATTACTACAAGTCATATTAAGATTTCACTAACAAAAAATCACATGGAGAATGTAGTAGGTAGGTACAGTTATTGTTTCAATTTGTTAATAATAATAAATACATCTCGTGGATGCTATTGTGTAGATGGGTGGAACAACAAAACTTCTAACAAAATAATACCATTATTGAAATCACCCAAGGAGAAAGATAAGTATTTTGTTTGAAAATTTATTACTTTGTATTACTATTCATACGTAATACCACAATATTACATATCGATTATAAAACCGTGGTATTACTGTTATTAACTGTATTAGTCAAAGATTACGAAAGATACGTTTATGTTTGTAAACGACACCCGTGCCGTCACTTGATGTATGTACTTGTATAGGTAGATTATGTTGCGAAGATGCACCGGAGTGCGACATAAAATCGGACATTCTATGAGAGTAGGGCTGCCATCCGTCCGGGTTTCCTTGGATTTAGCATTTTACCAATAACCCTGCATATTAATCAAAAAAATAATCGAAAGGTGAATGTTTCGAGATTTTCTTAATAGACTCTTTGTGTAATAGTGTATATCAACAATGCGTCGTTCTTCTCCTCCATTTTCTATACTAGAAAAATAACAAACTTTTATTGATTTTCAAATAATATTTTTGGTGTCCGATATTAATCGCCGGTTTTCGGTACGCGTATCAAAATTCAATTCATCTGACAAGCCATCACAATTAACAATCCGCTAACTTTCAACGGGTTTCTGGAACGCATATTAATGAAAAATTACAGAACACCTGATTAAAATGCTTGTTTATCTATGATAACATGAAATTTGAAAATGTCGTTCAAATTCATTCATTCTCTAGTGTTCTGTCTTTTTTTAACACATAGCGTTGTCTCTTCTGTTTTGACATGAAATTAATCCCAAATCATTTTTGGCATCACCACCGTTACTATGGTTACCAATTAAATATGGCGGATGATCGTAAGCGTAAAACAACAAGAGAGAGGAGTTCGAAGCGTTCCTATTTGTCAAAATACAAGCCCATTTGGGCATTCACATCCAACAATACTATTTGCGCTCGGATTTCTAATTGACAGAGTCCAGTCGTGCGAGTGTACGCTCTAATCCCTAAAATGTCAACATTGATGGGTTATCGCTAGTGGAATTATCAAATTTCATTAATTTTTATGAATCCAGCAGTGATAGCTCAGTGGCTTTGGCTATGGACTGCCGCGCAGCAGGTCCATGGTTCGAATCCCGCCGCGGGCTTGAGCTTCACCGCATGGTGGAAGGGCATTTTGTGAATGCCCGCCTGGCTAGCGACCACCCTCAAGTAGAAAATCTGTCGCCAAGCACCTAACGGTGTGTTCCGGCAGCTGTCCTTGATAGCCAGAGTAATTCTAGGTTAAGCCTGTTAACACCTTCGACCACATCATCACTTACCATCACGTGAGATTGTGGTCAAAGGCTTACCTATCAGCTACAAAAAAAAAAAAAACCCTTTATCCTCAATACCATCACGATGATTATAATACTCTTTAATTTTATAGTTATTATGTCAGTAATAGTTTATTGATAGTGAAAGTCACTAGCGTACGTGAAAATGTGCGTGTTTGTCTCCCCTTACTTGTTGCTTTATATCGTAAAAATCGATTAAAATAAAAAAATGATGAGTGGCATTTTTTATTGCTGCTAGGCTACGCTTTGACTATAATCTCACCTGATGGTAAGTGATTGACGTCTGATGATGATGAAGTCAGTAGAGAAGAATAGGCAAGAACAGCCGTCGTAACATACCATTAGATGCTTGGTAATATATTTTCTACTTGAAGGCCAACAACTATCAAGCCTATCAATGATTCTCAAAACTCCCGCCCTCGCATCATGCGGTGAAGTGAAAGACCGCGGTGAGATTCTAACTATGGACCTCCTGCGCATCAATACAAAATAATACCACTTCTAACATCAACGTGAATATGTTGTAGCCGCACATCAGAGCTTTAAACCATATCTTAATGCCCTTAGCCGAAAGGTGTTTTCTCAAAGAGGGTTGGGGTTTGGAAGGTCCATAACCTACTTATCTTGGAAATGCTTTTGTTGGTATTACAATCTACCCAGCTGCGGTTTGTTTAATGGCTGCTATGGTTATTTTATAGCACCCTATTGAGTAACAAATGAGCAGCAACACTATAATCACGTAGTCTTTAGTAATATATTTACGTAGTTCTATAATCGGACTCTTGTTCTAAAGTCAAAGTCAAAGTCAAAATCATTTATTCAATTTAGGCGTCTACGACGCTCTTATGAAGGTCAATTACAAATTTTAATATTGAAATATACTACATTGTACTGCCACGTTCAGCCAACAAAAATTATAGAGCCACTGCTAGAAGAATGGGCAAGAAACTTGGGGCCATTCTTTTAAACGTTTTTTAACAATGTGTTAAGTACATACTATATAGTAAAATTATTACAATACTTTATTTACATTACGTAGGTGACAGGCGCTAACTTGGCAGAGGCGAACCAGTCCAAGCATTTTTGTCGTTTAAGTAATCACAAACTGTGTAGTAAGATTTCTTTATCAAAATATTCTTCACATGCAACTTGAATTTTCTTTCTATGAGCATTGTAATATGTTTGGGCAATTTATTATAAAACCGCTATTTTATCTTTATTCCTAGTGTTATAATCGTGATTGTCACTGTTTGATTTAAATTTGCTCAGATTTTTACGAACATACATAATATTTTCAAATATATACAGACTTGGTAAATTAAAATATCAATTTCTTTAAAAAGATCTCTCAGGGATTCCCTAGGATCCATTTCATATATGGCTCGAATTGCACGCTTTTGTAAGATAAAGATTGTCTCTATCTCAGCAGCAGCTCCCCACAGCAATACACCATAAGACATAATACTGTGGAAGTATGCGAAATAAACGAGCCTAGCAGTAGCTACGTCTGTTAGCTGTCTTATCTTACGAACTGCATATGCAGTCCGTCTTCCGGATAGATCATGTATATGTGGATTCCACTGTAAAGTTGAATCCATTTTAATTCCCAGAAAGACTGTCGCATTGTCAAAAGAGAGTTTTTCTAGGCCAAGCTTAATGTTTGGTTCAACATAAGTAACATTTGGTAAAGAAAACTTTAAACATTTGGTCTTTTTTGAATTTAAGAGAAGATTATTAGCCGCGAACCACTTAGAGATCATAGATAACACATTATTGACTTGAATAAGTTCACTATCCCTCCTATCTACTTTAAAAATCAGGGAGGTATCATCTGCGAATAAAACTATATCGCAGAAATTTTTAACCATGCAAGGCAGATCATTTATATATGTTAGAAACAGAAAAGGTCCTAAAATTGATCCTTGCGGTACTCCTATTCTTATCAAAGACCCGGAAGAAGTATTGCCATTTATTCTAACCTCTATACTCGCTCATCATACACACCGCTAGGGAATGGAACACTCTGCCTGAGTCTGTGTTTCTGGTTAATTACGTGAATAGGTATCTTCAGGGTAAGCGAGCTGCATCATCGATGGCATCGTCACTTAACATCAGGTGAGATAGTGGTGAAGTGCTACCCAGTACCTTCGGTATGAAAAATAGCAATATGTGTTTTTAGAGTAATCATACTTGATATAATTCTGTTCTTGTTCTATCTTATCAGTTATTAGAGTAAACGTTGTAGGTAGGAATGCTTAAAACTATTTTTATATATTTTTACGATATCAAGACGTTAATCTTAGAATAATTGGTCGATTTTGGGCAATTAGAATTAGTCAGTTTGACAAACCGTTAACGTACCGAAAAGCTTTTCAGAAACCCAAAATTGAAATAATTGTCGATTAATTGGAGATTTGACATTAGTGTTGACAAACAGTCACATTAAGTTTTTAGCAACCCAATCTGCGTATGACAATGGATTAACAAGCATTTAAAATAATTTGTCGCTGATTTGCGTTTCAGAAACCGGGGGTAAGAATTTTATTGGTAAGTAAGTTATGGGATAGTATCAATAACCAAGAAGCATCCTCCTATCCTACAATATATGGGGTTCTTTATATGGCTACCATATGTTGTTTATACAACACAGAAGATGTAACATTTAAAAACATAATGGCTATAATGTGTATAATTTTAACTTTTGTTGAATTACCGGCCGCCCCTTAACACCAAAACGTCCTGGGGAATACTGGTAGTATATCCGCTACACTTTGGTTATTAAGGGCGTTATAGTTAAGTCCCCTATAATGCACCTTACTCGATGTTCTTACGTAAGTATTGGTATGGTGCTAATTATTTCATTTTCTTTTAGTCAGTTCTTAATTATTATGCTATTCAAGAAAACCATGGAAAGTCATTCTAAAGCAGAAGCTTAGGCTTCTTCTTTTTGTATTAAGTTTTCATTTCAGAATTTCATTATCTCTATCGCATCAAACGTTTACGGCCATCTTTTTACTACTAATTTATATGTACTAATATATTACGTACTCGATAATACCATGAATATTTCAATAACTTTCCATGTATGAAAGTTTGTGTTTTCTATAGTAGTGGGCAGAAGGACGGTGTTTACTCAACATAGCTTTGTTACTATGTAGTAAATTGATAATGTTGTTCTACTGTAACTATTACGCTGTGGCAACTCGTGTCCATCCAAGACATACTTTTTCGAGATCTATGAAAAAAACGTGTTCAGGTAGCTAGATTAGGTAGTACCTATTTAATGTTCACGTTCATTAGATATACTAAACTCTCTAATTATATGAAAACATGGAAACTCGAGATACCTAATAAATTTGCAAGCATTGTAATCGTAAATTGAATACGCGTCAGAAAACTTAATTATACGTAAATATAATACGTATCAAATAAAAAGTAATACAAATAAAAAAGTCACCAAAAAGAATCTAGGTATGTGAGATTCGATCCACGGTACTCGATCTTCTGATTCGACTTCTGAAGTTACACACTATACAATCATTGACCAAGGTGTCGAAAATTACACACATATCGTTTATGCCTTACTGTCAGACACATTATATTGGTCCACGTACATACGTAAAATTATTATTGTATTATTAAGAATTATGTCGTAAAATTAAAATTTGACCAAAAAGAATCTCTTTACGCTGGATTCGATCCACGTGCCTCTCAATTGCGAAGCGATGTCACTTACTATGCGCTATTTGAACGACGATTGATTGGTCGAAAGTTATGTACATAACCTTTGTGCCTTATTGTCAGAAACTGTATAAATTAATCATGATCCATCTAAAATAATTCATTTTTCATTCATTACGAAAAATTCTGTATATTGCTTATAATAATTATTTTAGGTAGCTAAAGTTGTACCTACGTCTTGTAAAATGTTTGAAGTGTTTATTTTATTGCGTTAGGGTTCACAATCATATGATAATTTCATTAATATAAGAGATATATACATAGGTACATGGAGAAAGGAAGCCATAGATGCATACCTTATTATGTCCATCATGCGTTTTTGACGATTTTTATACATCTTTTTTGCACTCCCAAAGCGTTTATTTATAATTTTACCCATGTTTTATTTTAATTGAGATCGCCGAGAAAAGTGACGCAGGTCCGACGCACGACGCGGCTGACCGCGATATGAGCGAGGATGATAGCAATATACGTAGATCGCTGGAGTAAATAGTGCGACATGATGTTAACGCTTCTCGGAATGAAAGGGCGTATGTGACATTTTGTAAACAGGCTCAGTACGCATTAACTGTGCTTTTTTTGGATTAAAATAATCAATGAAATTTATTGTACTTAAAAAATCAATATTTTAGAAAAAAAAAACAAATTTTAAAACACTAAAATCTGGCGGAAAAAGTAGGAATCCTCTATTTTCAGAGGTGTTTTTGAGATTTTTTTCTATCGAGCCAATTATTAGGAAACATGTTTTGAAATCGATGAAAGTATTACTTATATCCTTGAGTATCGTGTATTTAAATTGCAGTACCATCCGGTACCTGGTTTATGAGATTTCCCATATCATGTTGGCCCTATTTCGTAATTTCCGAGCCTTAAGTCGTTTCACCACTGTATGAATCTTACACTATGCTTACATTTTCTCTGTAACGGCTAAATATTTTCTTTTTGGTATTTACATATATTGGAGATTCGTATTTTGATTCTATGAGTAGCTTTTTTTCGAAGCAGTGATGGCTCAGTGGTATTGGTACTGCCGCGCAGCAGGTCCAAGGTTCGAATTCCGCCGCGGACTTGAGCTTCACCGCATGGTGGGAGGGCATTTTGTGAATGCCCGCCTGGCTAGCGACCACCTAGAAGTAGAAAATCTGTCACCAAGCACCTAACGGTGTGTTTCGGCAGCAGTCCTTGAGAGCCAGTGAAATTACAGGCACATGAGACTTAACACTGTCTCAAGGTGACGGGCGCAGTGCAATACGTGACTTGTGACGAAATGCATCTGTTATAGGCAGAGGTTAGTACACTTAACATCAGCTTGTTCCGTCACAATAACATTAAAAAAAGCTTCCAATCTAGGCCAACCAAATAGGAAAACCTGGTAAAATATAATAGACAATCTAGTAAGGAGCATTGATTACCATATTGAGAAACACATACACATTATTTCTATCGTACAGTACTCGTACCTACTCTGTATGTATCTGGTAAGAAAACCTATTTGACGTCAGCTTAAGTACTCTAAGCATCGAATTAAGAGACTAGGTGACGTTATTTTAATGAGGTTTTGCCTCGGCTTACCATAGCCTATGTAAGAGAGCCGGGTATAGTGGGGCCGGTGACTGGTGGAAAGTCCTTGATTGAACGCTAAGCCTGCGCCGAGATGGCGATAGAGCAGGCGCCCCTCGGCGCGCCCTCACTACCTTGTCGCATTTCAGGACTAGCGCTACTCCGTAAAAACTAATCAACTTTACACGTACTCGCATAATATAATATTTGTATCATAATACTTGCAGCTTATCAAGAAAAAGTTCCCCTGAGCGAGCACATTATCAGTCCAGCGGCGAAGTTTTGGCACAATATAATTTCCGTTTGAATTACTCGAGCTAGGTTGGTAAAAAAATTAGAGCGTTTAGCTCAAAATTTTTTACCAACTTTTATTCTTTAAAAATATCTCCTGATGATATGTTCAAAACTATATAGGTCCACCATGTTTTGTTAACTTTACAAGTTGTTAAGTTACAATAATAGAATAGAATAGAATAATTATTTATTGCCAAAAAAAATAAAACAAATCACATACAGTTTCTTACAAACAATATACAACTTATAGCAAAAGGAATACACTCAGTTTGAGTTACGGCCACACCTGTTAAGTTGCAACCGTAACACTGATTTTCAGTTAATTCCTGAACTCGGACTAAGATGTTCCCCGAGAAAAATAGAGTAGAAAAAAAATAAATGAGTTCAAGAACTACCAATCTACAAAATACATATATATATAGGCACAGACAAAACAGCATTCTATGAATAGGAATTTTGCAAATACGATAGATTTAATAACATCATAAATAATAATACATTCTTTGAAAATAATAATAATAATACGATCTATATAATGAATAATTTTGGTTGAATAGTTAAATATATAAACTTGTGCAAGTAACAACAATGTGGGCGCCGATGCCAGTTTGAAAATGTGTAAGTAGATGTGTGGTAAGGAACTTTTGTATGTTTATTTTAGTATATTATGTGTGTTATAGTGTACAATATATCGAAGCTAATATAGTGGCTGAACGAATACAACCCAAGACCGTTGTTTTTTGTTACTTGAACCCCTTTTTACGAGCTTCGATACAGGCCCTAACTCCCACATAATTAATACAGCGTATCAAGTTTCTGTATAAATCTGTCTTTTGTTATGAATATAATTGGTTACACTTAGGGGACGGAAGCGTTATACTATGTTTCTTTTATATTTTGCATTTTATATAGGAAATTTGCAGTTGATATGATTATTAACAAACTGACGTCAATATTTAAATATGATAACTCGTTAAGTAAATTTATTAGATAATAATAAATATATATAGACGATTTTCCTCAAATCTTGTTATAAACTCTCGGTTTGAAACAGTTAAGTGCAATGCTGCAGAAAATATTTACTTCGTATGTACTTCTTTCTTTTTTCTGAAATATATATGTTAACATATAACAAAAACTAATTAACATCCAATGCTTAGCATTTTAAAACTAGCATTTTTGAAACCATGATTCTGAAACTGAAATAACTAACATTATAATAAATTTTAGCGTATACATTGAAAGTTACCGATGTTTAAATAACCATTACAAACACTGTGATATTTTATTTTCTTTGAACTTAGTATATAAAATAAAACAAACAACAAACACATATATTTAATAAAGCAATAAAGTTAGTCCAATAGCCCGCCCCTTACATTTTGTCGCGCAAAGACCTATGCAAGGATGCCAATAGCCCTGGCAGCGGATAGCAACCGCCTACCTTTGCACCAAGAACTAATCAGAGCGGGAAGACCTCTTTTCACGTAGTCGTCACCCTACTTCGTGTATATCAAGCTTTAGCTTCACAGCTCAAACAGACAATGGTCTCAAATTCTATTGGAACGAAATAATATATCGGGCTCAAAAGTCGCATACTTGACCCTTTTTTGCAAGCTGCGTCTTTCGCAGCCATCTGCGTGTGGTCAGTGCGACTCAGTTGGTTGTAAGTAAGAGTACTGGGGCACCTGTCGTTTTTCCAGGTTACCAGAGTCAACCCGCTTGTTCTTTTGCCGTCAGAACAGTCACGACTTTGTGGCTCTAGCATACAAGGGATGTTTGCAGATACAAAAAAATCTAAAAAGTATTTGCTTAAATGCGACACCTCGATGGAATGGTAATTGTAAGTAATGTCGATGGCATTGTATATTGTGGATATTTGAAAATCGATTTTGTAAGTGGTATGTAGTATCACTAAAAGAAAAGATTGTTTCTATTTTTTGATGATTTTGACTTTATGTAACTGTTACAAAGCGATGTTGTTACTAAAAAATTATGTTCCTAAAATTCTTTGTATTGAACTATTCGTCTAGACTTCCCAGCATTTTCTGCGTTAAAGTAGGATTTAAAAGAGTTATCCATACTTGTGAGTTGGTAGCCCCCCCACTAGGTGGACTGATGACATCGTTAAAGTCGCGGGTAGCCAATAGTAACAAGCGGCTATAAGCCATTCTTTGTGGCGTTCTATGAGGGAGGCTTTTCATGATCAACAGTGGACGTCATCTGGCTGAAGATGATCCATACTTGTCCCGAGTTAAAATTGCACAGCCCCATATCTTCCTGTGGGTATCGTAAGAGGGGACGAACGGAAGAATTACAGGGCAGCAGCGCCTTCAGAAGAACTCTTATATCTTAGACTATGATCCCCAAGACGCTTGCCAATCGTGAGGATTATGGCAAACCAATTGGGAAGACTTTGTAGATGTTGTTCAGGCTAACCTAGAATTTCAATGTATTAGATGATGATCCAAATCAGCATGTACCTGCCATCTAACTTAATGATCTGTGTTAAAATTCGAGTGTCTAGTGATCTCAAAGGCCTCAAGGATAAGGAAACTGCTTAAAACTTAGGTCGAAAATATGAACTAATTTACCTGGGTATAGTTATCAATTTAAGTTATATTAAAATATATTTCTAATATGAAACAACTATCGACAAATAAGCCTTTGGTTATTTCCTTTCAATGTCATGTACAATACTTGTCTTATAGTTTAATGAGAGTAGGTACATATTGTTTCAATATCCTGTAATTGTAGATACCAAATTTTATCAAAGTGAAATCTGAAAATCCCCATTAAAGGAGTTGCGCCCGAAATCATAATGTATATGTATTGAGTGCAGGCCTATCATCAAGCTATGTAATTCCGGCTCAAGCTATCAAGGACAGCTCCCGGAACACACCGTTAGGTGCTTGGCGACAGATTTTCTACTTGAAGGTGGTAGCTAGCCAGGTGCGCATTTGCTAAATGCCCTACCACCAAGCTGTGACGACTGCCATCGTAAGACAGCAACCGGGACCAGCGGAAGCATACGCAAAATACCCTACTATATCAGCCTGATTGTCCACTACTGAACACAGCTTCCCCCGTAAAGGGGCGATTTGTTTTAATCCCCACGCTTGGCAAGCGTCTTGGGGATCGCAGTTTAAGATATCAGTTCGATAGAAAGCACCTTTGCCTTGATGCCTTCCGGTAAAAACCGTAAAAATGATAATAAAAAGATAACAAATAAATATAGTCGCCTCTAGCACATGAATAAATAAATTCATGTGCCTCTAGCGATACCCACAGGTAGCAATGGGAGGAGGGGGGGGAGGTGATATTCTATCCCGGCACTACTCGGAGATGCAAATTACCCTACCACTGCATATTTTTACCGCTACGTTCAAAATAGTGCTAAGACGCAATTAACGCAACCTACATGAGGTTGCGTATTTATTTCCTTTTCAAAGATTTTCAGTTATCAAGTCGTGAATGTGAAGTGCGTGAATGCAAATTACCCTACCACTGCATATTTTTACCGCTACGTTCAAAATAGTGCTAAGACGCAATTAACGCAACCTACATGAGGTTGCGTATTTATTTCCTTTTCAAAGATTTTCAGTTATCAAGTCGTGAATGTGAAGTGCGTGAATGTAGTTCATAGTAAATTCACTGCATGCACCAATGTGCAATCACACACATTTAAAATATCATGTTTATAGGAGGAATGGGCAATTTAAGACCTACCTGCTTTTGTGAGTAATATTATGTAGTATGCTGCTCATTCAGCGTCTCTATATATATCATAAAAAAAAAAAAAAAAATCTCTTTTATTTTGTTTAATAAAAGCATACCGTCTATATCATAAAAAACTTTACATCACAGCACACTGTCATTAAATTTTACCTGGTTCGTCTAATAGGGTTTTTACCCGTTCACGAAAAAGCCAAAATAAAGGGTTATGTTTTTATCAATGTATTTTCTATAGTATGTAGACAGAAAATGCAGGAATACCCCAATATTCGTAAATAATTATAATAACGTGAACAAGCGCTCGACCTTTCTATAATGAATTCAGAATGGAAATGTTACGTTATTGTTGGCTGATTCCCAGAAACTGAAGTTGATTGTGTCAATGTTATTGGGAGAATTTAAAAGTAAAAAGCTTTAACACTGTAGGCATTTGAAGCTCAATATATGTACTGTGACTATGATGAGGAGAATCGATAGAGAATTATTTACATTTAAGTAAGTAGGTACTTAATTACTTCCCTGAATGAATATGCTGCTCTGGTACATTATTATAATGCATATGTGGTCACATACGCATCGCACATCGCAGCCCGAAATAATTGTGTCATTCTTAAAGTTCTGGGCTTTTAACAGGGCCAGCTCATCCGTATCCCTAATGGTGTGCCGCGAATCAAATAATCATTGAGACAATAATGTCATATATCTATGTATTGTGAACGTACCTTCTACACCTATTACTACACATTCAAATAAAACATGCGAGCACACCCCTCATATAAGTAGATTATTTGCACATTGTTTTCTTAGACTGGGATTAAGAGTTACCAAGACCTATAAGAAGGATTTTACAACAAGATTATTATATTTTGAAGCGCTCGTAGTGAAGTTGGCTTAGCCTTTCTTAATCGATAAG
The DNA here is from genome assembly GCA_963854805.1 of Plagodis dolabraria. NCBI lineage: Eukaryota > Metazoa > Arthropoda > Insecta > Lepidoptera > Geometridae > Plagodis > Plagodis dolabraria. Next base: position 15,781,928 of record OY978443.1, read on the forward strand.
CTAAGTTAAGCAACGCGCGCCGCGGTCAGGAGTTGGACGGTTGACCAGTAGTGAAATTACTACTGAGCGCTTCTGTGCTTCGGAGGGCACGTTAAGCCGTCGGTCCCAGTTGTTGTCTTACGATGGCAGTCGTTACAGCATGGTGGTAGGGTATTTTGCGAATGCCCGCCTGGCTAGCTACCACCCTCAAGTAGAAAATCGGTCACCAAGCACCTAAAGGTGTGCTCCGGCAGCTGTTCTTGAGAGCCAGTAATTCTAGGCTAGCCTGAACAACATCTTCGATCACATCATCACTTACCATCAGGTGCAATAGTGGTCAAAGGATAGCCTATCAGCTAAAAAAAATAAAAAATAAGAAAATGACCTCTGACTTAAAGCGACGTGCGATAAGAAAATTATTTACATAATAACGCACCTTCCACATCCTTTTCTTTTTTTGTCTTTAATACATGTGAACCTAATTCATATTATTTAATTTAGTATAACATTTTTATTATCTTGTCATGAATGGCTTGTTTCTTTTTTTTCGTTTCGTGAACTTAGCACTAGCAACCCAAGATTTTCCAAATTATTTTATGTAATCATATATACCCTATTTATTTTGTAGTTTGAATATATTGAAATTGGTATAATCTGTCATTTCATCATCTAAATTTATCGATTGATCATTCCAATTAGGTCGTGACTAAAACATTCAGCGCGCTGATAAATTTAAGGTTAGGTTTAAATCCCATTGCGGATGTTAGGATCTTCCCAAGTACCTGTTAATTAAACGCAGTTGGCTAACACTCCAATAGCCGTATATTCAGGTGAGGCCAGACTGCCGATAATGGTAGATTTAATCTAGAAATTTGGGCCCATGCGAAAGTTTATAGACCACTCACGACTTACTAAACCAAAGAGTTCAATAATGTCGACGGGTCAGATAGCGACGGCTCAAAGTTTTAATTAAACAGCAACATCTGTTGAGCACATTACGTTAGGTACTGACACAATAATTATTGTTGTGAGTAAATGAAAAAACTTAATGGTGCGTTCCGGCAGCCGTCCTTGAGAGCCAGTAATTCTAGGTTAGCATGAACAACATCTTCGACCACATCATCACTTATCATCAGGTGAGATAGTGGTCAAAGGCCTATCAGGCATAAAAAAACACATTTGAAAGTTTACTACGGATACATAAATGAAGCGGCGCGGCTGACCGGAAAATATTTGCCCTCGTTGTAATAAATAATCGTTGCATAACTTTATCAATCATCATCTTGTACAGCACAAAGTAAATTTATAGTTCGCCATAAATGGTAGCGTTGTAAAAAGTTACACAAAAATTATCAAGACGCGTTGATCATCTCGGCAAATATTAAGGTTAGTGTATTCGTAGCTCTAGCCATACAATAGTAGTTTTGTCATATTTTCAACACCAAGTGTTCGTTGAAATGTTGAATGCATTTCTTGGGACTTGGTTTCAGCGCTAAAACATGGCTGGTTTATATGTTTGTAACTTTAAAGTTATTTAAAAAACTGGAATAAATAAAACGTACAACTCTAGTCAATGATGTGTTAGTTACACAAAGAAAAATACATCGTAATCGGTCAATATTAAAGGGTTAAAACGAGGTTTTACTTTTTGTATGGATAAGTACGCGGTATATAATCCTATTAAAAGGTTTTTCTATTTTTTTTTTAATTTACGCTCATAAACAGAATTAGGGAATTAAACTTTCTTTCACATATTTAGTACGATTGCTTACGGCACAAAGTCTGTGATTGTTGATTTTTATGAACTCCCGATATTACGATGCTACAAAGACCTACTAGTATCTACTCGTATGTCGTGGCTGTACGTACGTACTGTGTATACTAACAATTGCTGTGCGATGTTATTGCCTAGAGGTACGGGGCCTGCGCCGAATATTATCATCGGCTACTCGCAATCGCGCAATGTCAAAGGCATATATATATCCCGTTCTTAAATGTGAGAAATTCTTTATATTTTGTTACAAAATTTTACACCCATCGGAATATGTACTCATATTCTGTTATCCGTATGTTGATGTTGATATGATATCGTTAGATACACTAACTTGAGGAAGTCTGTTATAAACTAGTTCTTTTAGCCTTTACATAAACACAAACGTAGTATTTATAATTTTTTTCAACACCCTTGCTCGTGAATGTGAGCTTTATTATATCGTTCTTATGGCCCTAAACCGAACTATAACACCCTCGTGCATAATAATATTATACATAGTGTGTCATAGAATTATCCCTACAAAGTTAAGTTAGTACCTAACTGCAAATTATATGTGAGTGAACAGGGGGCCGACTCCCATGTCCTAATTCTGTCTTATTTTAACCTTATATTTACAATTTATATTCGCACTACCACATATCACTATAGTAAACTTACATTAGAACTGCAACGTGAGAGCGAGCTGCATGCATTGAATCAAGTCATCTGTGCGATAGAGATAGCGCTATATGAACATTATTGTTTAGTGATGGCCACGGTACGTATGTCAATATCAATATTTTAAGCTTAAAATAATGACGTTGGTTTTCTATAATAGTTTTTAAAAGTGGGAGTTGGGGCCGACTCCCATGTCTTAATTATGTCTTATTTTAACCTTATATTTACAATTTTTATTCGCACTACCACATATCACTATAGTAAACTTACATTAGAACTTCAACGTGAGAGCGAGCTGCATGCATTGAATCAAGTCATCTGTGCGATAGAGATAGCGCTATATGAACATTATTGTTTAGTGATGGCCACGGTACGTATGTCAATATCAATATTTTAAGCTTAAAATAATGACGTTGGTTTTCTATAATAGTTTTTAAAAGGTTCCCACCTTTTAAAAACCTTTTAAAAACTATTATAGAAAACCAACGTCATTATTTTAAGCTTAAAATATTGATATTGACATACGTACCGTGGCCATCACTAAACAATAATGTTCATATAACCCCAGAGTCGTGTTGGGCCCCAGAGCATTTTCAATTTAACCGGGTAATTTAACCCTACAAACGTTAAGTTAGTACCTAACTGCAAATTATATGCGAGTAAACAGAGCATTTTCAATTTAAACGGGTAATACAGACTTTGGAAGAAAAAAAAATTAAATTCAAATAAAAAAAAAAAAACAGAAAGGAGGTTTAAGGTTAAGTTTATGTGATCAATCAACATACATTTGCCGCGCGCCAAAAAAAAACTTGTGCGCTATTTTCCATAATTTTCGTATGTTGCTTGTATCATATTTGTGCAATGTATTTTTTTCCTCGCAAGGGTGTTGAAAAAGTGCGTATGAAATTCGTGAGCAACTTGCTCATTATACACTTAGCTGGTTTACGCCCTCGCCTACGGCTCGGGTTGCAACCCACAGCCTCGAGTATGATGAGCAACTTAGCTCACTTGTATCATAATATACTATTATAATATGGTAGAGTATTTTAGGAAATATATATATTTTGTTTACAACAATGGTTGCCATGGTTACAAGATATTCTGGCCCTAGAGAAGGAAGCATTTACTATGAGTTTTTCCTGCCCTTAGGTGGGAAGCAGCGTCTTCCACGCACTACTCGGGCCAAACAAACACTAGTTTCCGAGTATGAGAAATAAAAAATATATTACATAAAATAAACTATATTAAATTGTATTTTGAAACGAAACTTACGAGGTCTGGGTTCGGCGTAGCCGGTTTTTTTTACAATATTTCACTATATGATTGACCTAGAGCAGAAACTCTAAAGTTACCTCTATTTAGATCTTTATAGTTAGCCATTACATTTATGTCATGTTTATCTGCTCTCCGAATGTATCCACCTACCTTTCTGGGAGCATCACCTAAATATGCATAAATTTTATCAGAATTCCCTGCTTTTACTGCCACACATATTTAAGTACTTATCTTCACATCATTTCAGCGATAAAAGTGAAGGTTGTTAACATTTTATGCATAAACAGAAGGTATTACATAATCTGTGTCCTTGGTTTGATTGCGAAAATAGAATGGAAGAAACAAAGACTGCTTAATAATAGTTATTACTCGTCGGGTAAGTACGTACATATATCACATCATAACATCAATAACCAGCAGGTGCCCGCCTTTAAACTACTGCCTTCTCTATTAGGTATTTGTCATAATCGCCACGCATAGCAGGTATCTTGGGGATCGCAGCGTAAGATGGTAGTTCTTCAGAAGGTGCTGGTGCCCACCTTCTAATATTTTGTGACCTCTTCCGACTTTCAGAGGAAGATACGGGGGAAAGGGGTGTAACTGTAGCCCAGCCAAGACATGCAATGATAGCGGAGCGTTAATAGCTATGGGCTGCCGTGCCGCAGGTCCATTGTTCAATCCCCAACGCCGGCTTGAGCTGCACCACTTGATGGAAGGATATTTTGCGAATGCTCACCTGACTATCTACCAGCCTCAAGTAGAACATCTGTCACTAAGCACTTAACAGCAGCAGTCCTTGAGAGCCATTAAAATTACAGGCACATGAGACTTAGCAACTATAAGTATCAGTGTGACGGGCGCAGTGCAATTCGTCACTTGTAATTGAATGCGGCTGTTATGGGCAGAAGTTAGTCCACTTAACATCAGGTGGCCCTCGCGCTTGTTTCGTCAATATTGAATAAAAATAGTAAGACGTAAGTTTTTTTGTAAAGATATACATGTCTCAACGTACCGTTGACATTTGTTTTATAAAAATAAGTCCATTGACATCGACGCATTTTGGACATTCGACATCTGACTGTAATTAAACATTTGGCTAAAACAAATACCTGAGAGTGCAACTTTAGCGAAATCTTTTAACTAAAATATAAATCTTACTGTCAAAAACTTTGAATGTAAGAGAAGTAAGAGAAGTATATATAGTGAGATCTATCAATACTTCTCTTCGTATTTTGATATTTTGTAAGCATTGTTATCCCGCGGAAGTGATAAATAAGGGTTGTACACAGGAATGTCGAAACTTATAGCCCATTCCCTTTGTTACAAATTTTACGTTCCGTTATAATTGAGCGGAACGGAACCGACTCGGCTTGCGTTTGCGTTATCTGGTGACGGAGGGCTTCCTTGCATTGCGAAACTCGTATGTATCCAACCCTTACTTCCTTGCTCTAATGACCATGTTAAAGGAAAACGATGGCTGTTTATTTGTATGCTTGAACAGGTTTGAAAATAGGATAACGGCGTGAAGGCGGAGTCGGAGGACATAAATTGAAGATAAAGCTCGGGAAAGAGATCATTACAACCAAAAAAACACTCAGCGCAAATCACTGGCAGAAAACCTAGTAAAATATAACTGACAACTTGTAATTAACATTGCTTATCATGTTGAGAAACAAGTATAAACATATAGAACTAGCGGCCCGTCCCGGCTTTGCACGGGTAATAACGCCTATAAATTGAGATCTTAGCTATCATATCTTTCAATTTGGATCAAATTGCACACGGTGTACAAATCAAGTTTAAAATTAGTTCAGTAGTTTTAGTCCATCGCGGATAAAAAACGTGACACGGAATTTATATATACATATAAAGATTAGGTATCCAGAGCGGTCCTGCTCACAGAAAGGTGTTGTCTATCGTCGGTTTTGTGTGTCGGATCGTCATCTTCCCTCAAAAATAGGAAAATAGGAAGGCGATGACTGGCACATGCGTCAACTCGTTAACAGGTGCTGCTAGAGGATACCGGTCTTCTCTTGAAATATACTAATATTAACGAAATGTAGACTTAAGAAAAAACCCTGTTAAGTTAAATGGTCATAGACCCTGGAGCCTGTGGTGTCTAGATATATGAAATAAATGAAAAAAACAATATTTATTGTACATTATAATAACGGCGTACCTACCTATATATCTAGTAAGACACCTCAATCGACGTCAGCTGAAGCAGGTTCATAAATCCATCCAAACAAGTCACAAGCTGTCGTTAATTAACGTGCTAGGCTTACGTAATTGTAATAGAGCCGGGTGTAGTGGGGCCAGTGACTGGTGAAGAGGACGTGAAGGTACTGTAAGGCTGCGCCAATATGTCGATAGAGCAGGCGCCACTCGACGTAAGCATACTGCTCGCCTGCCCGGCGATTAACGCAACTCTGGGCTAGTTCTGTCTCGAATAAGCAAAAATTACCACTTCAAACATACCCGGTGTATTTGTATCTCGTGTTCGATAATTACACCTTTTTATAATTATTACCGCTTACTATAAAATAGGTACACTGAGCATATATTACTATATAGTATATTAGTACATATATTAGTACTTATATATGCTTACCGAAGTCTTTGCTTATTCTGTAATATCCGTTACCTCTATATATCCGGATGTCATAAAGAGCTTTAACTTGTTCTACTGATATTTAGTCTATGCAAATTTATACAAAAGGTACACAATAATGACGTTTATTTATAGCTCATAGACTATAGCCTCCAATCACTATCTCACCTGATGACATGTGTTCGAAGATGTTTTTAAGGCTAACCTAAAATTACTGGCTCTCAAGTACAGGAACAGTTAGGTGCTTGATGACAGATTGTCTTCTTGAGGATGGTAGACTGCCAGGTGGACATTTGCACAATGCCCTACCACCGTACTATAACGGCTGTCATCTTAAGACAACAAGTGGGACCGATGGCATAACGTGCCCTTGGAAGCATGGAAGCGTTCAGTAGTAACATTACCATAACGACCGCCGTGAACGTTGCTTAACATAGGTGATAGGTTAAGAACGACTTAAATACGCTACGAGCCAAAACCGTGACGTCTTCCATTTGTAATGTTTATACAAAAATTACAACCGACGACGGCGCTGACGGCAGAAAATAATAAAAGGGTAGATTTATATAACGTGTATATTAATTCATCAACAATACTGCGGGGGGTGGTGTAGAATCGATAACTGAATGTGATCCACTCATAATTAATTTTCACATAAACAAAATTAAAACTCACTATTGCCTAAGCTGTGGCGCGTTGACTTTGAGAATGATAGCGACGACAACACTCGCGGCCGCCGTGGACTAGACTCACACATACACACACGTTCTAGGTATTCTAATGAACTCGGTAGGTATACCTACGCATTGCGAAGGCAATGAACTCGGTATAATACCTATGAAAATTAATTATGAGTGGATCACATTCAGTTATCGATTCTACACCATCCCCCGCAGTATTGTTGATGAATTAATATACACGTTATATATAGTTTGTTGGTGGGTAGACTAATATTTTATGCAACCGTTTGAGCTGTGCACGTAAATCTCTATCGCATAATCTAGCTATTGAGGTTGTTACTCAGAATTTCTTTGGAACTTCATTTCAAGAGGTTTTTTATTTTAAAGTCTTTTGCGATCTTAAAAGCTCCCTATTCAATATGAAAAATGGGTAGTCTGTCCTTTATATTTGAAGAATTAAAAAAAACTTACACAGCAGTTTTGCTTATATTGTGAATAAAAGTTACAAAATGAATAGAATACTAAGTTAATAGAATGGCTAAAATATGAAGGGGCGATACGAGTATAAAGAGACTAAAAATGTTTTGTTGAAAACTCTATGGGTGAAATAGAAGCACTCTTTTAAAATTGGATCCGTGCTTTTGTTTGAACTCGTAAGGTAAGTTTATATGTAAATCTCTGTTCAATTCAATATTATGTTTATAAATATATAAGATGCAATGCATCGTAACAAATAAGTATAAGCGTAATCAATACTGGATACTGTGACGATGTAATTACATGTAATGTTTCTATTTCATTTATATATTAATAAATAAATTAAATTATTAATATTTAAATATTAAAAATAATTCATTTTAAAAAGTTTTATTAGCCCTTTTGTAATTTTTAGGGTTCCGTACCCAAGGGGTAAAAACGGGACCCTATTACTGAGACTTTGCTGTCCGTCCGTCCGTTCGTCTGTCACCAGGCTGTATCTCAAGAACGGTGATAGCTAGACAGTTAAAATTTTCACAGATGATGTATTTTTATTGCCGCTATAACAAAAAATACAAAAAGTTGGCCAAGTGCGAGTCGGACTCGCGCACGTTAAACCAAAAAGAAGGTTATCACCTAATGTTGTATAGCTAATGGTACGGAACCCTTCGTGCTCGAGTCCGACTCCCACTTGGCCGTTTTTTTTACATTATATCTATTAACTTTATTGGATTAATTAGTTTGGTAACTATATGTATTTATATTCATGTTACTAATTTGTATACAGTTATCTAGTATAAGCAATTGTATACAAATTACTCATTAAGGAAACACAATTTTTTTATTTTTTAGTTAAATAGCATGTACTAAATATAAGTCAAATAATAATCTGCTGTAACTATTCGGTGGGGGCAAAGCTGAAAACAAACGCCTACCTACACCAGGCAGTGTTTCTGAACTATGTAATTTTTTAAATAAATATTAACTATGGATATATTTTTTCATTCAATATTATCTTAATATTTCACTATTGCAATTTGGCTAGAAGTTTACCATTAACTATATAGCGATGCATGGGATTGTCACTATTATTACTTTTGTACGATTTACGATTTTGTAATATCAACTTTTTGATCTAAACGATTTGCATGTAATTCTCAACATTACATCTTTTTAAAAGTAATCTCGAAAGACTTATAAAAAAATTGCTAACAATTACAGAAAGTGAAAATCTCGCAAGTAACACGATTTTGTGTCCCGACTTAACATTTCCTCTCAAACTTCATACAACTCCCTGAATTCATCTTCTTTACACGCTCCAGTTCAAAAAGGTCCCCCCTCTCTCCTCCTACTTTTTTATTTTTCTCGATAAATAGATAGAACTCTTTGTTGAAACACCGTTGAGGTTTTAAGTTGAGACAAGGATTAAATCAGCTGCAAAATTCTGGAACTGGAAAACGTAGCGGTAGTTCTTAGCTTCAGAATTTATGTCAAGCTCAAGTTCGGTTTAGCATATTATACTGCCAGTCATCTTTATGATGGCTCCGTTAAGTATCAACTAAAGACCTAATACTCCATAAATAAGTGTGACGATGTGAGCTAGACTACAGTACATTATCTACGTAATATTGTTGGTTGGGATATTAAATTTAATATTAAGATTTGATGAGATGGATAAGTCACCTGCCTGATGGTAAGCGTTACGCTTGTCCATTACCGTTGCAGTGTCTTTTAATATGCTTGACACTGCACTGCGCTCGTCGCTCTGAGACGTTAGTATGTCTCGTTCACCCAGTAATTTCATTTGCTATAGTGGGCAATATTCACGCTTTATCACTGTAATGTTTGAACATTACTACTTTGAGGTACAATATAGGAAACTGCAGTGTTACTCATTAAGACGGACTCTTGCTAAAGAGACCTAACACCTTATAAATTTTAATCCACTTTTTTTATGTTTTTGTGACGGAACAAGCTCGAGGCCCACCTGGTGTTAAGCTTACCTCTTCCTATAGCAGATGCATTTCGTCATCGTTAAGTCACGAATTGCACTGCGCACGTCACATAGAGACGTAGTTGTTAAGTCTCATGCGTCTGAAACTTCACTGGCTCTCAGCTACAGCCGGAATACACCGTTAGGTGCTAGGCGACAGATTTTCTACTTGAGGGTGGCCGCTATCCAGGCGGGCTTTCGCAAAATGCCCTACCACCATGCAAAACTTCCACTTGCACCCCACGGTTACACCCACGTTGACAATCCGTGCTTCGTAGGGCACGTTAAGCCGTCGGTCCCGGTTGTTGTCTTAAGATGGCAGTCGTTACAGCATGGTGGTAGGGCACTTTGCGAATGCCCGCCTGGCTAGCTACCACCCTCGAGTTGAAAATCTGTCGCCAAGCACCTAACGGTGTGTTCCGGCAGCTGTCCTTGAGAGCCAGTAATTCTAGGTTAGCCTGTACAACATCTTCGACCACATCATCACTTACCATCAGGTGAGATAGAGGTCAAAGGCTAACCTATCAGGCATTAAAATAAAAAAAAAAAAAAAACATAAAAGTAATACCGATAGTCAAAAATATTGTATGTGATAAACTGGACCCTAAGTTATCTATATTGAAGGTAACATCTAAATCGGATTAGTCATTTTAGCGTGAAGACAAACATACACGCTCACATCCTCAAATCTTAACTCATAAACTTTCACATTCACAATATAAATCCACACTTATCAACTATCTAATCCGTCAGGCCAAATGTATCGCATTCGCGTATATATGCGTGAGAATCAATGCTGGAGTATATTTTATAACTCCTTTTCATCTAGGTCGTTAAAAGACTCGAAACAGATTTTGGAGATACAAAAGTAAACTTCGCATAATACCTATTAGACCTTGTCTTCAAGACGTGTAGTTAACTGGTCCGATTGAGTTCTGCTAAGTAGAAAATTAATACATATACAAAATGTTTATTTCTTTAGTTAATACATAAAGCTTACTTACTAAAGTTGAAGCCCTGCCTGCTGCTCTTGTATAATTACTGTGTTGCAACACAAAATTAAAAAAAACAACATGAAAATTGTTACACGTAGTACAAAAATAAAGTCTTTTTTGGAGTCAGTCAGGCTGTCACGGACAGAAGCTTCTTTTATATAATTTAGTGTTTCTACACAAGTTTCTATTATTTCCAAGGCTATGATTTTCAGAGATTTGCTTTACTCACATATAGTTTCGTAGTACGTAGCAGAGTGCATTAACTGAAATAAACATTTCATCAAAAGAGTATTCTTGTAGTTTCACTCAAATTAACTGAATAAAAGAGTTTGCCAATAATACTTCTTTGATAATTTAATGGTGACTAGAACTCTTATCAGTACATAATATCATCATCAGACGGAAGACATCCACTCTGTCCGGAAGTTTGTTAAAATACCTTCTCGTTAAAGTTCTATGCCAAGTTTCCATTTTTACTATCTTTCGATATCACATAAGTATATTCAGTTTTGGGTAAATCTTTCTTTATGGTTAGTAAATACAGTCTTTACAACAGAAACGAGTTGATAATGAAACGTGACCTTGTCTCTTGCTCTAAACTGGTTACATCCAGTTTCAAAATCATTCAGGACATACACGTGTTGAATCTATAAAATGTTTATCGAAATTAAATATATGATCAGCTCTTATGGCATCAACATCAGAGCCTACTTAATATTCGGTTAAGGTCCCGTATGAAACAGTCAAGATTTTGGACTTTTCCTTCTATTGTATTTCGTTAAAAGCTTTTAAGAAATGGAAATTTCTTTAACGTAATGAAATGAGAAAACTTAAAACCAAATTAGTTCAAAGGTTTATTTCACATTTGTACAAAATTTTGGCGTTACCTCTCAGCTAACTTGACAACTATTATACAAATTAGGAAATTCTTCAATCGGTTGCAGCGAATGTGAACGAGTTGCTATCAAACAACTAAACATACTGTGCACGTAATATGTTCCTTTTAATTAGTAGTACATGCTATACGAGTAAAACAACTTTGTCGTTAAATTTTATTATAAAAAAAACTAACGTAGATTTCACTCATATTAGTAAATAATACGGGATAAATCACGTGACCAAGCGGTTAGCTCCGAGTATTATTTTTCAAAGAGAGCTTGGGACATCCACGTTGAGATCTCGCTTCGCACTGGTCGTAAAATTGCTATAACAAGAGCCACCTGACTTATTCTCGTGAGTTATCCCGAGTTAATTACAAAACTTTACAACCTTTACAAACTTTACAATATAATACAAATCTAAAATATTGACTGCAATATAAACATATAGTACAAAAAGTTTTAATTATTCTTTCTTTACTTCTCACCTGTTCATAACATTTCATAGGCATAATGATCTCGCGGAAGCGACAGGTAAATACTAGCCGTACACAAGGAAACTAATTTGCCCATAGCCATTGCTTAAACTTTTAACATCCAATATGAGTGGAACGGAAAGGCCTTGGCTTTGCGTTAATTCTCGACAGAGGCCCTTATTGCATTTCAGAACACGAATGTACCAATATTGAGATATAAGTAATACATACTAGAAAACCTCTTCCAAACAAAAAACATTTGGCAACTTGATGAAAGCGAGGACCTGTGCGGAGCGAGTACGCAGTGGAATGACAGGTATTTTGCTGCGGTACTCAATGACACAAGACTCTAAGAGTATAGAAGCAAAGATCATATATGTACTGCATATTTATACCTACTCTCAGTCGCGCTGATGTATATATAAGTATGTCTACTCCGCCTTATGCATTTTTTTTATACCTAAATAAAACGGAACCCAATTCTAATACTGAAGAGTATAAAATAACTTGCTGAAGTCGGTCAGTACCATGCTGATTTAACATACTGATCTTATTTTATCATGGTTCGAATTCTACAATAAGTTATTTCATACTTTTTGTGTCGGAAGTACGTTCCTGTTATTCAATTTTTTTTTTATTTTTAGTGATGCATACTGCTAACCAAATCTTTCACTCGAAATATAATAAGGCTGCCGCTTCGTACGCACCCACACTGTAGTAATGTCGAAGCTACACTAAAGTGAGATAATTAGATATTAGTACAGTTCAGTCCAGCAAAGTGAGCTTTTAGATCTTAATTCATCAAAGTTTTGTCTAGTACGTAGTACATATAAATAGATGGCATCTAATGTTTATTTTTTTGCTATAACATCAGTGTTGATGGTAAACGATATTAATTCATATGTTTGTTTGTCAGGTTTGAAACTAGAAAAACTACATTGCGGAGTGAGGAGCATACAAAACGAACACAAAACGTCCGCGTGTCGAATTTAAGCCTGAATGGTTTAAATTTTACTCACGTGGTCACAAAACTTTCAATATTTTCGCGGTATAACACAAGTAATTACCTCAACTCTTCGATAATTTACTTATGAACTAAATTATCAAAGCCTCATTCTTATAAAGTGAATCTTAGCTAAGTAAGGTAAAGTATGCAATCAATACTATAAATACTAAAGTTTTAATGGGTAATTACGTAAACGCCTGTATACCCATATGATTAGGTGTTGTGAGTCTGACATAGCGTGTTATAAGCAAATACCATGCTGACACAAGCCACATATAGAAAATCTAGTTAAATGTAATTGAGACCTTGTTCTGAAAAATGCTTCACCATGGTATTGATCAAAATCATATGGGTATACAGGCGTTTACGTAATTAAGCCACTAGTTGACGTAAACTCAAAAGAAATATTTTTTGCAAGTCCTCCTGGTGTAGTAAGGATGGTAACTGACAAAGTGGACGTGAGGCGATACAGCAGGCGCCACTCAACGCACCCTCTCTATCTAACAGCTCCAACGACTATCTATCTCTGCATCTTAACTCAGCAAAAGCTAACAATATTCACACATACTTTCATACTCACTCTATTTTTTACTGAATTTCACATTAAAAACAGAAATATTTGCATAATAGTGCTCGCCGCGTATGATGAAAAAGTTACCCCAGGCGAGCCCATATCAGTGCAGTTTTTGCTCGTTCTAAAATATCCTTTGCATTTGAATGGCTCCAGCTACGTAAGCGCTTTAACTTTTTTAGGTAGCTTTTATTAAATGTGAACTCATACAAAAGCGAGACAATGATATTGTCTTCCATTTGTTAAATGACGAGAATTACAACCGGCGCTGCCGCTGACAACAGAAAAGAATGAAAGGTTTTCTTAAGTAGCCGAAGGTATTCATTTTATGCAACCACTTGAGCAGTGGACCTATATTTCTATCGAATAATCACGCTATTGGTTACTCGTACACTTGTTACTCAGTATTTCTTTGGAATTTACATTTTGATTGGTGATTTAAAGTCTTTTTCGATATTATAAGAAAGTACATGAATAATATGAGTACGGTGATTTACAACAAGTTCATATTGTTATGGCCAAAGCGTCGTACAAGATAGAAGTGAACACTTTTAGTAAGAGGCTCGATCAATCACATAATTATCAATCAAGGGATCAAGTTGCTCTATAAATCTATTTGGTTATAAAAACAGTTAATATTTTTTCATAGATGAAAGCTTGCTTTCATCACTATCGTACCTGATGGTACGTGATGATTCTGTCGAATAAGTAGTAATAATAAATAAAGTGCTTAGAATATCCTATATTTTTTGTAGAGACTGAGCGCAGTAAGTTATTAAATTGCATTTGCTTTAAAGTTTCGAGTCTTTACATTCATTATTGAATGTTTGCAATTTAGGTGAACACGTGTTTGGTGATGTCTAAATTTTAACCCTATTTGCTTTTTATGAGATCCTGTAATTTTTTAATTTTATAAACCCGCAGAGCATGCGTAATTGCAAAAAAAAAAAATTTTAATAATTTTGTTGCTGGCGTGTAATCATAGTTTACTATATTTTAGTTGCTTCTGGACGTAACTTTACAAGTGTGTTTTTTAGTATCTAATCGCATTATATTATGAAGAAGATCATTATAATGCCGTGAATTCTATGATCATGTTTGTCATAGTTGGCAAATCTAGCTACAGAAACGAAATTTTTTATTTGAAAATAAAACTGTTCTGGCTGCGCCGAAACAATATGATAATTTAATGATACAACTTGGTACTGATTAAACTGGTGTATAATTAAGAGATAAAACTAGATTAAATACGTAATTAAAATTAATGATTGAGAACGCGTGGCGCTCTTGATGGCCAATTGCGAACTGATTTGATAGAATGAATTATGATTTAATGGTAATTTAGGTCGAAGTTAAAAATTATGACTTTACAAAAATGTATGTAGCTTGCTCATACAAAAACATTTGTTGATTCATAAAGCTCACCGTTAATAACAGGATACAAGCTTAGTACAATACCGCAAATTATTAAAATTAATATTATACATATCTCTAATTACGGTATCGTAACTTCGATGTCTTATACGATGCTTAAATCGAAACGGTGACATTGGTTTAGGCGTGACAAATTCTGTTTCGGGAGATACCTGTGTAACGTCGCACGAAGGGAGCCGTCCCCGGCCTGCCACCACCGCGGCGATCCCTGATCGCGGTTGTGGGGTCCGACCTCTCCTTGCCGGCCATTATCTTAAAGATGGTCGGTGACGAGAGGTCGTGGGAGGCGGTGGCCTCGTTTTGCGAGACAATTGTCTCACAAAGGGAGGCGGAGGAGCGGGAAAGGGAGAGGGATCCTCTCTCTGTTCCGCTCCGCAGAACGCGAACACGGAGGCGAGCCGATCGTGCTCGCACTCCGTCTCCGCTTGGAGGACCTGGGGTGCTGGCCGTGGGGACAGCCGGCACCCCCCATCAGGGCTAGGTCCTCATGAGGTGTGGATGCCCTTGTGTTCCGGGGCATCCCACGAAGTGGCGATGGGGGGGGAGAAAATCCCAGAGGCTGGGCTCGTCTGGGCGGGCGGCGACGTTGATGGGGGCTGCGGATGAGAGCGTGAGTGACCCCGCGACCCCTGTCAATAGTCGATGACGACGGAACACCATGAGGTTTTTAGTCGGTAGTGGGGTCCTTATTGACCTTGAGTCCGACATAACCACCTGCTCCCCGGCGGGTGTGTATGCGTAATGCGTAAAGGCATTTTCCTCATGACAATAAAAAAAAAAAAAAAAAAAAGGCGTGACAAATTAAAGTTAAAATAACATATATAGTGTTTAGCAACAACATAGAAGTCAAAAATTTGGCACACAAGCCGAATTAAACACATTTAAATTTGCTTTGCTAATTTCAAACTCGTCGAATTCCTTAAATTCAACTTTATTTTCACGCTCCACCGAACCAAGAGTACTTACTCAAATTCTGCATAGCCCCATGGTAAGTTCTCCTAACAGGTTTTATTCCAAATATTTGATGAAGTTTGTAGAAATCGATGAAGATGTTGTCTGATTAGCTTTTGTGCGTAACAATAAGTACAAGTAATTTTGAGGCAATGATAGCCGAGCGTTCATAGTTATGGACTGCGGTGCCGCATGTCCGGTTCGATCCCCATCGCTGGCTTGAATATCATTGCATGATGAAAGGGCATTTTACAAATGCTGGCCTGGCTATCTACCACCGTCAAGTTAATCTTTGTCCCCAAGCACCTTTTTTTCCATTGTATTGAGGGTACAACAGAGTTATGTGAGGTTTGACTCACTAAAACCCCCCCGGTCGCCGTCCTCGATGCAAATACAAATGGCACCGGGATCTCCTGTGGAACGTATCACCGATGCCTTTTCGCATATCGCCTTAGCACTCCCCAGAAAAAGTACTCGCACGACATCACTCGCTACACATTGTTGTCGCGCTCCCTGGGTCTGATTTTAAACAGTCAGGGCCCTCAAGTCAAGTCCCCAAGCACCTAACAGTGTGTTCCGGCAATATAGTCCTCTAAACTCAACAACTGTAATTTCTAGAAAAAATACAAGCAAATCAGACTCAACAACACGTGTTCAAGTAGAAAATTGTCACCAAGCAAAAGTGTGTTCCGGCAGCAGTCCTTGAGAGTCAATAAAATTACTGGCACATTAGACTTTACTGTATGTCTCAGTGTGACGGGCGCAATGCAAATCCTCACGTGTGATGAAATAGGCAGAGGTTAGTCCTCTTAACATCAGGTGGGCCAGTCAGCAGTTCTAGTTATGTAATAAGCACATAAAAAAAAATATGGTATACTACGTTTGAAAAATATTCTCCTCACATAATTAGTGCTATGTTAGACCGACGTTACTTACTGACTCTTTATTTTCTGAGGTACAATGAATTGGTTTAACTTAATATTACTTTAAGTCTATTGACTTAAGTTAAACTAAAAATAGACGGAGGTATTCCGTTTTTATTAAAACTATTTAGGCAATAGTGGATTTTGTTCAACCTCGTTAGCGGGTCACTTCAAAGCCATTCACAAAGGGCACTACCATTCAAAGGTACGTTCACCCTACACATGAGTACTTACCGACCTTTTACTTTTTTTTATCGCTTAACCCTACTTCACAATTGAACGTATTGTAGTAGTTATTAAAGTTGGCGGTGAGAGAAGGATTGTTTGTTTGATCTAACTTTCATGTTTAGAAGACGTTTTTGGGTCAACAAAGTAATAAACCAAAGTCAGATAATGGAATATATTTTATAAAACACTCGTAAAACGTCATTATAAACTCAGCTGAAACCTTGTTACTTAATAAAGTAGTTCATCTTTTTTTGTACGCAAGGAAAAAGCGCTTTTATGCATTCTCGTCTACCAAGAGTGACCGGGATATACCCATCTCGGCATCAACTGCTCCCACAGCAGCAGTGTCTCCTCTGACCGACTAAAAACACACGATGTCACACCGTTTCTGCTTTTGGCGGGAAAGCTATTGAACTGATCAGATCTCCGCTGAAAATGCCTATCACGTTAAATTTTTGTCTATATGTGTACATATCACCAATCGTTTGGAAAAATATGCGATTTATTAATCAAGAAGTTTAACGACCACATTAATTCTGTACTCAAAGAACGTCTTCATCATTCACTATCAATATTTTCAGTGCTATTTAAAGTCTTTGAAAGCTGCTCCTGAACTTAAATATCAGGGATATAACCGCATCTAATCTAGTTTCAGCTGGTTTCCACAAAACAGACAGCCTCAGCGAACCAGGAAAATAAGGAGTTAGGAATGAACGGGATGGCTACATATAAACTGAATAAGCCTGAGTGTAAGGTCCAAACTCGGTAATCCCAACTATGCCAGACTTAGGAAATGAAAGCCAACCGAACCCAAATTCATTAATGTTATCGTGTTTGCCACCCTGACTCGGGCAATGGCACAAGAAATGTAGATAACTCAAATGTTTTACTTTCGGGCAAACACTCTTTGAACGAAACTTAATTTATCATGTGGTAGGTAAACACCTTTTTTAATTCATATAATTTATCGCAGTTCGTATCTGCTCGTCATCTGTGTGACTATATCGCTCTTAACAAATATATATTATTGTAATTAATAGATTCAGGCGTTACTTTGCGGAAATCCATATTTAATAATAACAAATATTTTTATAATATTTTAAGAAAACATCAAATTAATATTTTAATAAAACACTTAAAAAATACAAAAATATATCTAGTGACAATTCCGCCTAATTTTCCTGGTAAGCCGACGTGACGTCACAAACTGGAAGAATTTTTCGACGCGTTTCGCTTCTACACGAAGCATCCTCAGGGAGGTCTTGACTCTACGAGTGCACGATCTTTTCTCGATCGTATTGTCTCTTGCGGAATTGTCACTACATATATTTTTGTATTTTTTAATATTAAAATATTAATTTGATGTTTCTTAAAACATTTTAAAATATTTGTTGTTATTATTATATATTATTGTTTCGATCCTTATCCGGCCATAGAATACTTAAGTGTTATATATGTTTGTCAGTGTTGATTTATTTTGTAAATCATTTCTCAAAATATTGTTTTTGTTCTTTAATTGTGGTGTCATTATTATATTTTTTTATTTTAGAATCGTTTATATTTTAGGTATAGTCATTTAGGTCCCATTTATACCGTTAGTCGAGTATAGTAAATCGTTACATTGGAATCTCAATGTCATGGCTTGGGTTTGCTTCTGATACGGGAAATGTTGGATTTTTGTCTTCCGTTTCGTGGATCCCCATGCATGATACTTACAATTCTGTAGTGAGGCAGCATTACGTTTCATCATTTTTGTATTAATAAGTTATTTTTAATGTTACGTCACGAAATTCATGACAATAGGCTGTTTTTGTCTTGCCTACGATGTCCGCCAATCAGTCTTAGATTTTCAAAGAATACCTTGACACATTTATCAAACATACTTTTAAAAACAAATTAATCCATCAAGTTACATAAACATATTATAATTTAGCGGTTTGGTTGAAAGAGAGAAACACACATCCTTAGCCCATATCTCTGGTGGATTTCGAACTAGCACACGAGCTCTATAACTATCTTCATAATAGCTGGTTAGAGGAAATAGTCAATGGTATTCGCTGCATAAATTTGGTCTCCAGTAGGTCTACAAGCCGCTATAGAGCTCCTGCACCCGCCGAAAGTGGCCCAATTGTACAGAAGGCTCTTCAATTGCTTTATAGTAGCTCTTCAATGGCTGAAATGATATTTTTATAGTGATTACAGTTCCTTCACCATATATCATCGCGATTGTATCTTAGACAAAAGTTGTGGGCTTTTTAACATGTCTTAATAAGTGTTATTTTAGTGAAAGTAATAATAAAATCTTTTGAAATAATAATGTGATTTTACAAGGAAAAAATAAAGTGAATAAATAGGCAAGTATAAGTTAAGAGGTTAATTTTCCGTGCAAGGAATGTGTACGTAAAACGTCGGTGCGATTATCATTTTATTATAAAAACGTAAACAAAAATAAGCTAATATTTCCCAAACCTTCAATAGTTTCAGTTTTTAGTAAATAAATTGCTTATAAAATATTATTGAGAAAGCCTTTGAGTTTTCTAAAAACAAATATTAATGGGTTTTAGAAGGTTGATCATAATAACACATTAAAAATAGTAAAATCGTACTAACTATATACTATACTACTAACTTGAGCTAGTATTCGTTGTTTACGAGAGGGCGTTGTTTTAAATACTTAGGATCAACAATATCGGGAATTAGGGTACTCTTTTACTCATATGGCGGCATGATATTCGTTTAAGACTCCACGGATGGTATTTGGTAAACAAACATATATATTATAATATTTTCTTTTTACTTGCCTTTTCTTATTTTCCACAATTTTTTGGTGTCTATCATCGTGTTTCATGGGATTTGTTTAAATCATACTTTAATTCACACAATGACATGTACAATTAATGAAAAACTAAATGTACCGGTTCTTGTGAGGTTTTGAGCGTAATAGTGGCATAAAGGTGTTTCTTAATTCTTGTAGTGTCAAATGCAAGTATGCCGGATGGGCGCTAAAATGCTTCATTTATGTTCTAAAGGCCTATTGAATTCAACATAAGTTATTTAATACTCTATACCTCTTGAGAGATAATGTTACTTAGTAACAAGGACTTACCGTTCAGTTTAATGTAGGTTTTAGGCTTGAAGGGCATTGTAGCAAGTGAATTACTGTGTGAACGAGACATAAGAACCAAAGCCATGGAGTGACGAACGCAGTGCAGGATGCAACTGTAATTGACATTCGTGACTCTTAATGTCAGGCGAGCGACTTGCCTAGAGCTTTGTAGAATGTTTACAAGAGAATTCTGCTTGAGAAATATTGTCTTTACATGCTTTGGCATTCCACTTATTTAGTTGAAGACGTTTTAAAACTTTAACATGGCATAAATCTGAACGGTTAATGCTCATTACTAAATGACAATAGCTTCAGGAGGTATAGAGTATTTTTATTTAGCCCAAATAACTTAAATTGCATCCAATGGGTAGTGTGTGTATTTTTTAAAAATTTTATATATAATCAAGATATAAAAATTAAAAAAAATAAGTAATAGATTTCTGATATTCAAATTGAGGTACAAAAGTGTACTAGTCTGAAATCAAAGCAATTATGATGACATAATTGTAATACATAAACCCACTTTGAATTTTTAAGTTAACCTACCTAAGAATAATCTTATATAGCGTTTGTTGATGCGTATGTGCAGATAAATAAGTGCACAATATATATATTATTATAGATTAATATAGTAAATCTTCAAAATGTAACTTACCTAAATCATTCCCCTTTGCTGACCTATCGCAAATAGAGAAATTATTACTTGAAAGGGGCTTGTAGCGTTCAACGGTAAATAATAATATTACTCAGAACTTGCCTACAACGTTGAATGTAAATTAAACTTAGTCTGAACTCTACAGTAACATTCTTTTGTGAACGTACTGTAGAGCTCTTGATTAAACCACTTCTTTGAACTCCCAAGAGCTTCGAGAAAACGGTTCCAATATTTTACCAATACTTTGCTAAACCACTGAGACGCTTACATCACGACGTGGAAATGATGTTAAATCGTCGCGCTAGGAAATAAGATTCTTCGAAAAGTCTCAATTTCAACATCGTTGATTAATATTATCTAACTGATTGTTGCATTTTCACCAAAGCTACACAAGTGACGCCTATTGTCGCTTTTTCAATGTCTGTAAGTGCTTGAAAATGGATTACAAATATTAAACCATAAAGAAGCAAAGATTGACAGACAAACGAAGCTTGTTAAATAAAAGTTTTTGGTGTGCCTACCTGTAGTACTTACTAGAAAAAATAAAACCCGACGAGTGTATAAACCTGCTACAAACTCCAACAAAGATCTTTTAAATTGCGCCAAAAACCGAATCCCGAGGGGAGAACAACTAACAACGGGCAAACCGTATACATACTTAAATTCGCGCGCTTTCTTCTATTCTTAGCCAATAGGTAATTAACTGATTACTGAAACAAGTGGCTATGACTGATACGAGTATTTAAGATAAATGTAATTTGTAACAACAGATTCTAACTACTACGAGCTGCGTTGATGGATAATATACAAGGTTATTGGAAAAATGCTAACAACCTTTTAGATATGACTTCGGTTAGTCCTAACAAACATTTTTTGTGTCTTTTTTTATGTGTTTGTGACGGATTAAGTACAAGGATCACCTGACGTCGAAAGATTCTTGTGCCTGTATGTAATTTATTATTTCATATTTTTTATTACTTTGCTCAATGTAAATATTTAATACTCTATTCAAACGGAGCGCGGTGAGACCAGTGTTGTCGCGGCGAGCGCTCTCAGCTTGGAGTAGTCAATGTGTTTTACTACGAGACACAAAACAGTTCTAGAAAAACTTATTGTTTTAGGACTCGTAGTAAAAGATAAACAATACCTACTCCGAGCTAAGAAAAAAAATATGAAATAATAAATTACAGGCAAAAGAGACTTTTAAAATCAGGTGGTCCTCGTTCTTATTCCGTCACAACCACAAAAAAAAACATTCTACTAAAAATGTTTGTTAGGACTAACAGACGTCAAATCTAAGAGGTTGTTAGCATTTTTCCAATAACCCTGTATATCGATACAAATACTTGTAAGTAAAGATTTAAAAGAAAGTAATGAAATCCCTATTTTATAGCTGATAGGCTAGCGTTTGATCACTATCTCACCTGATTGGAAGTGATGATGTGTTAGGTTGTGACAGATTTTCTACTTGAGGGTGATAGCCAGCCAGGCAGGCGTTTGTGCAGTGCCCTACCAACATGCGGTAACGGCTGTCATCCTAAGACAACAACCGGGACCGATGGCTTAACGTGTCCTCCAAAGCACGGAACTTTCAGTAGTAATGTCACTAACGATCAACCATCCTAGTCATGACCGCGGCCGACGTTGCTTAGCTTAGCCGATCGGTTAAAAACGTCTAAGCAAACTTCTTAAATTCGCAATGGTTTCGGGATGGCTGAGTAATGATATGCAAAAACCGTTTTCACTTACACGGTAATTCACATGAATGACTTCACTTATATTGAGTTCCTTATATGATTGATATATGTTAGAACACGGTAAAAAAGGATTCCTTGATTCAAGACAATATGCATTTATATATGCACTATGCAGTAAATTGTCTTAAGTTAAGAATATATAATTAGTTGAATTTCAAATAAATATTAATATACAACAACATAATCTGCATTCATTCAAAATAACACTCGCCATTGATTGAATATATCAAAATCTTCAATTAAGAAAATTAATGTATTGGTTAGAATGAACGATTTAAGAATATTACGGCTTAAAACAATCATTTCTTACAATCAACGTATGAAATACCTTGTTCTAAGTTGTCGCGTATTTAAACTAAAGAACAAAATATTTTAGATCTGAATTAATGCTGTTAAAAATTTTGACTTGAGAGGTTAACGTTTTGGGTCATATTAATACATTATCACAGTTACTGTTTTTAAGCAATCGCTTCTTACTATCAAGATTACTGATATCTTGTGACAAGTAGCAGGTGAATAAATTAAGATATTTTTTCTTTCTAGAAAAAAATTGTTATTTTAACTGAATATAATATTTTACTCTAGCAAAAAAAATATTTATTGCCGTGACCTTTGATATGATTCCTTTAATAACTTAAATAATTATGCAGAAAGCAATAATGGTATTCATATGAGATTTAACGTTTTTAAAACAAAGAAATCATAATATTGATTGAATAAAAAATGTTATCGTCACAATATACATGTATGTTAACCTAAAGTATTATTATAATCTAACGTATTAATACAAAGCAATATCTAGTTATTAAAAGAGTTCAACCTTTCAGACAAATATAATAGAGATATCGGGTTGAAATGTAGGTATTTAGTTTAACATTGCCTTTAAATTGCTTCAATTTAATATTCATGTATTTTGAAGATGTATTTAATTAGCTCAATAATAATAAGATTTGCAAGGAAACTGACTTAAGCTTCACTGAAGTAGCGAATTTATCAGGGCAAAACACCAGGAAGCCCGGGGGGCTACCACAACCTGTTAAGGTTGCGCATTGGGGGCACTTCTCTCTTGCTCACGCATTTCATATTAAAAAGAACGCGTAATCGCGTGAGCGAGAGAGAAGTGCGCTCAATGCGCAACCTTAAAAGTTTGTGGTAACCCCCCGGGCTTCCTGGTGTTTTGTCCTGATAAATTCGCTACTTCAGTGAAGCTTATGTCAGTTTCCTTGCAAATCTTATTATTAAATATATCTTCGAAATAAATTATTTGAGGCAACTAAAGCACAATATTAAACCAAATACCTACGTTTTAACCCGATATCTCTATATATTTGGCTGAAAGGTTGAACTCTTTTAAGAACTCTAGATATTGCTTTGTAATAAATAGGTTAGATAATAATAATCAGTGTACTTACATAATATTGATTTGTGGTAAAATAGAGGAGTGGAAAAAGAAAGCCATGAATCAATTATAATACTTTATGAATATATTGTTTATCTTAAATCACACGCATTTTGAATTAATTATCTTGTAATTCTTATACAAAAATAAATAATAATAATAGATTTACACTAATAAAAACAGACAACAGAGCATTATAAGTAAGTACTCAAAGCAACAACGTTATCCTTTGTTACTATAATTATCTTAATACCTTAAATCCCACGCATTTTCAATTAATCATCTTCTGGTTGAATCCAAAAATTCATTAATTATTTTTTCTTAACTTATTTCCTTGTCGTATTTGGACATATTTCTTTATGATCTGGAGTAAGATGTTCTGAAAGATCTTTTGTAAGGCCTTTACCTGAAAATAATGTGCATACTTATAAGTAGTAATAAACGTCTCAATAATAGTACATTGTTCACAAAGGGGAGAAAGTGACCTATTCTCACGAGGATGTTAGTACACTGAAGTGGGAATCGGTCAGTTGTTCCTGAGTGAAGAATAGCATTATAAATTGGAAGTATAGTACTTAGTATCTAACAAAAGATTTTTGTGGTGACGTGACGTGACACTGGCTAAATGCACAAAACTTTGGAGCTAATAACGAAAAAGTAAGCGGGGAGTTTAATTTTGCCATTTTTTATAAAAATATGATGAAGCGCACTGTGCATTTTTAAGCACACTTTAGCATTGTAATAACTGGCTTTAGGTACGTAGATAATTTTAACTCGCTGTCAAACAAGATAAGAGGTTCTTTCCGAGCAAGTGTAGTACCTTAATTGTCTTCAATGAGTCTTCAATTTGATTGTTACACATGACTTAGGTACCGACGCTATGTCACCATGCTTAAGACGAGGCTGCGGAAAAAATACTCTCATTCGACGAGTTTTTTTAAGCAACTTAAATATGCAATCGACACGATAACTTAAATATTTGATTTTTCAAACCTTTTTCTATCCGTTGGTGAGACAGAAACACATTTGAAAGAAATTTACTCGATAGTTTTAATTTTTTTAAATGAAGCCTTTTCTTTAAATTATTTGATTTTTCTTGGAAACTACGTCAGTTATATATCAATAATAAATACACATAGAAAGGAAATGTAGTTTATTATCCACTGTGAAAGTAAAATTTACCTAGAGTTATTAGTATTCTCATTATAAATTAAATTGTGTTTTAGACTTACGACCTTTAGTTCTATGCAGGATTACGGTCAATCAGAAGATTCGATATTCAACCTTATTGGCTTACGATTACGAAATAAATTCAATGCGTAAGAGCTGTCCTGTGTCAGTGCCGCGCTGTGCGCCGTTGGACGTGGACCTATCGCTCGCGCGCTATCACCTGTGCAGCATAAATACGTATCTTGGTAGGTATATCAATCAATATGGGAAATAAAGATAACCAAAAAAATAAAAAAAGGTGCAGAAGAGTCGATACAAAGACTTTGCAAGAATTATGAGAGAGGCAAAAGCGTATAATATTTCAGTTTTTTTACCTATTGCACCTATGCAAATTTAATATTCGTTTGTGTTCTGGTGTTTATTTTATTCATGAAACATACTATCTCTACCGAACTACGAGATTCTATACCAACTAGGATCCTATAGTACTGTAATGGAGCTATAAAATAACTAGATATATGTCGTACTAATCTAAGTATGATTAGTAGGGTACTATAATAATATCTGGTATATGTATAATTATGGTCTCACCTGATGGTAAGTGATGTGGTTGAAGGTGCCAAACAGGTGTAATACATGTGTATATATTCAAGAGATTATCTACAAAGTCACCTACATAGGTACTTTTAAATATACATTTTATCACTTAGACATGTACATATAAGTATCGATTTATACAAAAATAATAGAGTTGAATAAATAGATTGTGTATATATATTATTATAAATAGACTGTGCTCATAAAATGCACCTTCTTTCTCAGGAAAAAAATAATAAATCAGTCGAAGTCTGAGATCACTCGGAACAGGGAGAACTGTCGGAGTCGCCATCTCATATAATAAGTTTAGACTGTGTTTTTCCACTACATGAAAATAAGTGAGTAATTCTGTGAATAAAGTATTACTAAATTTGCACATTTTATTCACAGGAAATTCCGTAAAGGAAATATTTTATATACTACCTATATTAGGCTAAAAATTATTTTGACTCATCCATAGCAGAGCAGCAGGTAAATAAAAAAATGTATACATATATTTAAATTTTCTTTTTTACACTGAAAAAAAAAACTTTACATTATTATCGCCCTGCACTTGTCACACCTCTGTAGGGTCCGTATAAACAATTTTTTTTTTCTGAGTACCTACAAAAAAGACAACGCATTCACATAATTGTGCGGGGTAAGGCTTAAATGTTATGGCCGGCCTCCTATCTAAAGCAATACCCCTTAGCGAATGCCATCGTTGATATGTATTATACTCACCTTCGCCCCCTTTTCGGTTATTAGGATAGATAGATGGTAAAGAGCGTTGTTGTACTCTTGACGTGCAAAAAATCTGACGTGCAAATTATCTGAATTTATGTATCTAAATTCATTTATTCATATTCCCAACACCCCCTTTCTAAAGGCCGAGCTTCAGCAGGGACGGACTGATTTTTAAAGTAGATAGGAAAGATAGTGAACTTATTCATGTAAATAATGTGTCACCTATGATCTCTAAGTGGTTCGCGGCTAATAATCTTATCTTGAATTCAAAATAGACCAAATGTTTAAAGTTTTCTTTACCAAATGTTATGTCGAACCAAACATTAAGCTTGGCCTAGATAAACTCTCTTTTGACAATGCGACAGTCTTCCTGGGAATCAAAATGGATTCAACTTTACAGTACCTATCCGGAAGAATTAGTTCTGCTGCATATGCAGTCCGTAAGATAAGACAGCTAACAGACGTAGCTACTGCTAGGCTCGTTTATTTCCCGTACTTCTACAGTATTATGTCATATGGTGTATTGCTTTGGGGAGCTGCTATGAAGATAGAGACAATCTTTATCTCACAAAAGCGTGCAATTCGAGCCATATATAAAATGGATGCTAGGGAATCTCTGAGAGATCTTTTTAAAGAAATTGATATTTTAACTTTACCAAGTATATATTTAAAAATATTATGTATGATCGTAAAAATTTCAGCAATTTTAAATCAATCAGTGACAATCACGATTATAACACAAGGAATAAAGATATAATAGCGGTGCCAGGTTTTAGATTAACAAAGACAAATAAACGGTCCTTCTTAGACAATTTTGTGCGGTTTTATAATAAATTTCCCAAACATATTACAACGCTCACAGAAAAAAAATTCAAGTTGCACGTAAAGAACATTTTGATAAAGAAATCTTACTACATAGTTTGTGATTACTTAAACTGGTTCGCCTCTGCCAAGCTAGCGCCTGTCACCTACGTAATGTTATTAAATATTGTTATAATTGTATTATATTGTATATAACACATTGTAAAAAGACGTTTAAAAGAATGGCCCCGAGTTTCTTGCCCTTTCTTCTCGCAGTGGCTCTATAAATTTTGTTTGCTGAATGAGGCAGTACAATGTAGTATATTTCAATATTAAAATTTTAAATTGACCTTCATAAGAGCGTCGTAGACGCCTAAATTGAATAAATGATTTTGACTTTGTCTTTGACTTTGGCAGTTTGTATGGTGGCCGTCTTGAAATCGCCATTTTGGATTTTTGACAGGTGTCATTCGACTGCTCTCCCGACATTTATCCTTACTTCTACCTTTTAACAAATTCTATCTACACATTCTAACAAATTGTGCGAATTTGATTGTCGGACAAACAGAAATGTACAGTTGCTTTTCTGAAGGCTTCAGGTAACTGATTGTCTGTAAAATGTATTTTGCAGGTAGATCAAAAATCTGATTGATATTATCAAACTGAAGACTAAATGCACATTTGTAATATAACTTAAAGCTTATTTGCCGTGTATTATGGAAACAACAAATTAAAAATAGAAATTCTACAAATAGGTGAAGAATTTTGGAGGAAAAAAATGGAGACAAAACTAGTCACATTCTCTATGGACTGCCTTCTGCCCGAGCTGGTCGATCCCCGAAACCCAAAGAAAAGAATGATCCGGGATCAAGAATATGTGGATACTTCTAGGAAAATAAAAAATCAAGAGGAGGCTGTCGAGGGTGACTTGCAACATCAAAGTGCAAATGCTTCAGTACCTCCTCCCACCATAAAAAGAAGACGTGACTTACTGTTGTCTTAGGTTTTCGCGATTGTTACACAACGTAATTAAACAACATTTAACGGTTTAAATCGCGTATATTTATCATTATTTTTGTCCTGACTTTTCAAACACTTTGCAGTGATTGTGGTCACGGGATGACGATCGGGAGGGACTGCAAACTTGAAAAAAAACTTGACTTTCCGTTCCGATACTCGTGATTTCTCACGTACACTTTTGTTTATCATTAAAACTGTATAAATTGAAAACAATATATTTTTTATTTCATAAATGATTTTTGTTAATTTATATACATCTTAACTTAATTTGTCTATAACCTCTGTAGACTATACCACTTACTAACAATCTAAGAATCCACTGTTTTTATTTTAATGTCTAATTTAGTCAACTGTTCCAGTGCCACTCACTCTCTCACTTGTCTGCCATGTTGCATTAAAAGAAGCTTGTATAACTTTTTCTTTACAATGTTGTGTGTTTTTTTTTAAATATCCCAAAGTTTAAGGCCATTACAATTGCGTATATAGACTCTTCTGCAAGTTTGGTAAAAAAATATTATCCTGCTGTTTAGAAGTGGCTAGATCTATTTCTGGTTGGTCAAATTTTTACCATAGTTGGTATCTAAAAGCAGAGTGGTAGTAAAATAACACCTTTCTGTTTACCACTGTAACTGAAAATAAAACGTAATAGGATGTATACGAACATATTTTCAATATTAGTAATTAATACCGTAGCACAGTTATGAAAAACTATAATTCATATTTGTATGACGAGTTATAGTAAAATATATTGCCCACAACTAACATTCAATCAAATCAAATCCATTCATATTTCAGGTCAATTGAATTTGTACCCATATTCACCGAATATAATATTATGCTCATTCAATTTGATGGTATTTTACTTTATTCTAATGATGTTTAATCTGATTAATCGCATTCCAAGATACTGAGAACAATGTTGATTCATTCATAAATTATTGTCCATGCGGATTCCAAGGAGTAATGACATTTTGGTAGTAAGTTTAATCAGTAGAAATCACATTCGTTACTACAGAGAATTTAAAAACACCCCCCTTTTTATCAATATATATCGTGCCGTTTGGGCTTTTATGTACCATCATCATATTCCGACCCTTGTCTCACTTTATGTTGGTTTGGTGCAATATGTTTTCTTTATAAACACAGAGACTGCGACACAACAACATAGCAAAGAAAAAAAAGACTTGAAAATATTTTTTTAAATTAAAAAGTTTGAAATAACTGGTTGATACCGGTGCAATATGATCTCAATTTTGTGCTCATGTAACTGACTTTGACAGGTTATTTGATATACTGATGACTACAGACTTACTAGAGATATTATTATTCATATATTATTTATAGATTTTATCACTATTTAACAACCGATTCGACCGATGTTGATGAAATTAAAATGAAATCAATTAAGAGTTAAACTGTACTAGCAAATAAATCATCTTCAAGATTGTAAGGTTCAGTAAAAACGTTATGTGTGGTCAAACATAAAATAAATAATAGACAAGTCAATTTAAGAACCCTCTTTCTTTTGGGAAATTAGTTAAATATGTATAATATATATACCAATACATACATCAGTACTAATATTATAAATGCGATATTGTATTGTATTGTATATACCAATGAAGTCTAGCAGACACGATCATATTGTAAAAATTAAAACTTTTGGATTTAGTTTTATGATCTACTGTCGACCGTGAAAATAATTTTGGAAAGTAAATCTAAAAATATGAAATCAAATAATCAATTTCTTACTTATAAATATTAGTAATGTTGATAAAAATAAAAACGTGACATCAATTGCAGTATAAACCTACAAAGTTACTTTATGTATCGAAATTCGTCACGTGAATAAGATTATAAAAAAAATTGAAATCGTCTCAATGGTATCTGTGTTCGCGAATCTAATATCAAGTACACAAATATGTTTATAAGCGATACGCGTGCGCCGCTGCACATCGCGTCGTTCGGTGCAGCGGGGATCGTTGCGCCGCATGGGCGGAGCTAGCGTGGGAATTATTTTTGACTGCCTGGACGCGAAACTCTAGTGCCCCACATAATTATGAACCTACCTATTGAAAAACTGGCTATCTTAGCTCAGGTGAAATATGCTAAATATGCCTACATACAACGACCTTCGTTAGATTTGACGGTCCAAGTCGTCTGCGCCGGGTGTTCTATACATAAGTATGTACTTTTTTTTTTATGCCTGATATGTTAGCCTTTGACCTCTATCTCACCTGATTGTAAGTGATGATGTGGTCGAAGGTATTGTTCAGGCTAAGCTAGAATTACTGGCTCTCAAGGACAGCTGCCAGAACACACCGTTAGGTGCTTGGTAACAGATTTCCTTCTTGAGTTTGGTAGCTAGCCAGGCGGACATTCACAAAATGATATAACGACTGCAATCCTAAGACAACAACCGAGACCGATGGCTTAACGTGCCCTCTGAATCACGGAAGCGCTCAGTAGTAATGTCACTAGCGGTCACCCATCCAAGTAATGACCGCGGCGGGAATTGCGTAACTTTGCTGATCGGTTAATAAACTTCGCTACGAGCGCTTCAAAAATAGTAGCGATATGAAACCTACTGTTAAGAAAGGACCTACTAAGTACTTACTGCAAAATGCTTGAATGATTTCTTGAGGCATCTGCAAAGATATCAAGACTCCTTAAATCATCCGGATCAGCAGCATCCATGGTATATGTATTACACTATTAATTTTGCAACCAAGACAATAATCAACTTCAATTCATGTAAATATTTTTTCGCCTTGTGCGGAGGAGTGGGAACTTGATAGACCACCAAATTTGAAGTCCTTACTGACACAAAAGTGAAAAGAGTCAATTCAATAAACAAATTTACTATAAGAAGAGTACTTCACGTTCACTTCAGTCGGACGCGGAGCAAACAACCAGTCAGTGTGGTCATTACATAAATCCAAAAACGCCAATACCATACTTTTTTGAGTGATGTATTTTTGGCACTTATAGCCGTTTTATCATTAATTGTAAAATATAAGCTATTCGAGTTGAACTCATGCATTAAACGTTTTTAATAACCACAAATTGTTTATTAATGTGAATATGCATCGGAAACTTTCTGACGACTCAAGTACAAGTACAAATGCTTCCAAATAGCTCAATAGAAGTTCAATGACGCTGCTTACGAATACCAACGGTCGTACCAAATGTACTTCACGTCGATCATAAATTTGAAATTAATAAGGGTTTTTTATAAACCCAAAATTTTGAAGCGCTCGTAGCCAAGTTTGCTTAGCCATTCTGAATCGATCAGCAAAGTTAAGCAACGTCCGCCGCGGTCATGACTTGGATGGGTGACCGCTGGTTGGGCATTACTACTGAGCGCTTCCGTGCTTCGGAGGGCACGTTAAGCCGTCGGTCCCGGTTGTTGTCTTAGGATAGCAGTCGTTACAGCATGGTGGTAGGGCACTTTGCAAATGCCCGCCTGGCTAGCTACCACCCTCAAGTTGAAAATCTGTCGCCAAGCACCTAACGGTGTGTTCCGGCAGCTGTCCTTGAGAGCCAGTAACTCTAGGTTAGTCTGAACACCATCCTCGACCACATCATCACTTACCATCAGGTGAGATAGTGGTCAAAGGCTAACCTATCAGGCATAAAAAAAAAAAAAAAACAATTTTTTTGTACTTAAATTACTATGTAAAAAAATGGCAGTCACGTGAGTTTTACCGTCGCCCCGGACTATTTCCAGAGATTGTTGTAAATTCGCTTCGTCACATAATATACTGTATTTTTCATATATTAACAGTGAAAATAATATGTAACAATAATGTGTGAATTTGCCACGTAAATATTGATAGTGACATAAAGTAACGTTAGCAAACTTGGTTAAATACTACGTGTTGAAGCTTCCCGCGTAATCGCGCCAGCTTGTGATTGGGCCTCGATGACGTGATGAGCTGCCAACCAATAATAAGCGGACCCCCACCCGTTGAAAGGACGCTATGAATAGGAATCTATCTTGTCTACGTACTTGCGCACCATTTTTTGTTACCTTTTGCTGTATTATTTTCAAATTATAACCATTGAAGCAAATTTTCACGTTTTAATACCAACTACCACCTAGCTTAAGAAGCAGCTGCCTCAACATTGGACCTTCTACGCCAAATATAAAAGAAACTGCGACCTTTGGAAACGTATTTGACGCTGCACTTAGCCGGTGGTGAAATTGGCCTCAAGGATACGAATTACTGGATACAACAAAAGAAGACGCATTTCTACAGGATTAGCCCATCAATAACTTGTTGAAAACATCCACTGAACGAAGAAACGTACACCTGGACTTGGACTCTGGACGGAGCCATACCTACTTACAAAGCGCAAATTGGTACGGCCAGCAAACCATCCTAATCCTCGACTATTCCGCTTCGTTTGTGTTGATACTGTGCTTCAATTAATTTCAGTGATCTGGTGTATGCGAGTTACCCGTTTGCCTATTGTGATCAGCTGTACCAAGTGCCGTTGCAAGCACCTGTGTCAGCCTACGCGTTAGCACTGGAAACGTGAGTACTTCCACCTTTCATTGGTTACCAAAATGGGCTTGTCTGATAATTTACAACCGACCGGGTCATCCCGGGATAGATCGCCTTGCAAAGCTAGCGATGACCCTAAGATTCGCGACTTAGTGAAAAAACGTGGTATTATTAAGGGCAGGCTAACAAAGTTTGCAAATTATGTAAATTCATTAAATGTTGATACTTTAGATGACCAACAACAGCGCATAGATCTTAAATTACGCATTCAAGGTGCCACGAACCTTTATAGTGAGTTTAACAACATTCAGACTGACCTAGAGGAATCTGTTCTAGATAAAGATCTAGATGAACAGCTCACGCAAAGAGAATTATTTGAAGACAGCTACTATAGTGTGTTATCTAAGGCTGAATGCATGTACAAAACAAACGACACTGCTTCAGATGATTCTCACAAATGCAATAGTTTTAAATCAGTGAAATTACCAACCATTTCTTTGCAAAGTTTCGAAGGTTCGCATGAAAATTGGATTCAATTTCGTGATTCATACTTATCGTTAGTTCATAACTGCAAAGAAATTAGTAATATTCAAAAATTTCATTATTTAAAGTCTTCACTTAAAGGAAGTGCTGCATTAGTAATAGATTCAGTTGAATTTTCTAGTAATAATTATGATATCGCGTGGGAGTTATTGCTTACTAGATATAATAATAGCAGGTTATTAATACATAACCATGTTAAGTCTTTGTTCACTATGCATGTTCTGAACAAAGAGTCACCGGGTTTGATTAGAAATCTAATTGACACAGTATTAAAGAATTTACGCGCGCTAAAAGTCTTAGGCGAACCGACAGACTACTGGGATACTTTAATTATTTACATTGTTGTATCTAAATTAGATCAAACCACCGAACGTGAGTGGGAAGAGCATAAAAGTAAACTTTTTTCTGATAATAGCGATTCCAAGCCAGCGCTAAAGATTGATGACTTGCTTAACTTCCTTAGGGGTAGGGCTGACATGCTGGAAGCACTGTTAGTGTCCCATAATAAACAATATAATACTAAGCACAACACGCAAATAAACACAAAGGTTCACTGCAATGTGTCTAGCACTAAACCACAGCCGCGCGATAATCGTGTTAAAAATACCTGTCTTGCTTGTAAACAAAATCATCCGCTATATTCATGTCAGAGGTTTCTAGATTTTAACTTGGAAACTAAACGTTCATTCGTGAAAAATAATAAACTATGCGTTAACTGCTTGCGCTCAGGACATTCTTTAGACAACTGTAGATTCGGACCGTGTCGGTTATGTAATAAAAAACATAACTCGCTGATTCATAGTGATGGCCCTGTCAATCACACCGATGCAACTCAGTCGCCGCATGCTAATGAGTCATCACAGGCATCAGGAGTACGGCAGTCGCGGCCTCCCCCCGCGACTCCTCCGCTCGTCTCTGATACCTGCGTTATCAGTGAACCTACGCATTCAATTCAGGTACACAAGGCACACATAGATAATATTAACTTAGCGCATTCATGTGTGCAACCTGTACTGTTATCGACAGCCTTAGTGCAAATAGCTGATTCAAGTAATAATTATCACTCGGTACGAGCTCTGCTCGATAGCGGCAGTCAAAGGTGCTTTATTACCAAATCATTATGCGATTTACTTAACATATCTTTATTACAGTCCACTCAGGAAATACGTGGTGTTGGCAATTCGGTTACCCAGACCACGCAGGTCTGCGAAGTCGAAATTAAGTCGCGCATCAACACTAATTATTCCACCCGCTTACAATGTTTCGTTTTGCCAAGCATAACGTCTACGCTGCCAGCTGTTCCTAAACAAAGCGTGCGGGTTATTATACCTGACGAGATTCAGCTAGCCGATCCACAGTTTTATGAAGCTCACGGCATTGATATTTTAATTGGCGCGGATAAGTTTTGGGAACTATTAAAAACAGGCAAAGTTAGGTTACAAAACGGACCTTACTTACATGATACCTACCTAGGTTGGATTATTTCGGGTCCAATCAATGTCAATATGCGAAATAATAGTTACATACATTGTAATTTTTCTGAGTCAATCGAGACTCAACTTCGACAGTTTTGGGAACTGGAGGAGTTGCCTAAATCCGGATTCGACACGCGCACTGATGAAGAGCGTGCATGTGAAGACCACTTCGTCAACACCACTACGCGTGACGGTGTTGGAAGGTTTTCTGTGCGTATCCCTTTTAAATCATCACCTGCTACATTAGGTGAATCTTTCTCCAGAGCTGAACGTCGCTTTATAGCGCTTGAAAAACGTTTAGAACGTGACCCTAGTTATAAAAAACTATATAGCGATTTTATGAACGAATACATGGCTTTAGGTCACATGACTCGTATTCACGACTATAGTAATCCTCATTATTTTATGCCACATCATGGCGTATATCGCGAGCATAGTGCTACTACTAAATTACGTGTGGTATTCGATGCTAGTGCTCCTTCAAGCACTGACATTTCACTGAATGACCTGCAAATGGTTGGTCCACCTATTCAAGGCGATTTAGTATCCATTTTATTGCGATTTCGGCAGCATCGATACACGGCTTGCGCAGACGTCGAGAAAATGTATCGACAGTGCTTGGTTCACGAAGATCAACGTCATTTGCAGCTCATTTTGTGGCGAGATGATCCTGCTAAGCCAATAGGTATTTACCAATTAAATTGTGTCACCTACGGAACCGCGTCTGCTGCGTTCCTTAGTTGTAGGTGTCTAAAGCAGCTCGCATCTGATTGTGACGATCCTGAAGTCGCACGTATTATAAATGAGGATTTCTATGTTGATGATTTGATTACGGGAAATGATGACCAAAAATTATTATTAATAAATTGCGCAAAGGCCTCTGCGGTTTTACAATCTGGTTGTTTCCCTTTACGCAAGTGGTTATACAACTTTGATAGCATCAACACAGACGTTTCAGATTTGGAAGCATCTAGGTCTTCCAAGGCATTAACACTAGGCAATAATGTCAATGCAAAAACTTTAGGTTTAGGTTGGTATAATTTGAGCGATGAGTTTTATTTTAATTCACAATTTAAACTTACATCACAGAAAATTAGTAAGCGCTACATCTTGTCCATTATGTCACAAATCTTTGATCCATTAGGATTACTCGGGCCAGTTATCATTATCGCCAAGATCATGCTTCAAGGGCTTTGGTTATTGAAACAAGGCTGGGACGACGAGGTACCTAGTGACGTCAAAACAGCTTGGTATCAATTCGCCAATGCGCTGCCTATCCTCAATACAGTCCGCATACCTCGGCATGTTATAGGTACAGACCCTATGTATATAGAATTGCATATTTTTACGGATGCTTCAGAGACCGCTTATGGAACTTGTTGTTATGTGCGTACTATCAATACTGACAATACAGTCTCATGTAAACTGTTAGTTTCCAAAAGTAAAGTAGCGCCGTTGAAACCTATTAGCGTCCCGAAACTTGAATTATCTGCAGCTTTGCTAGGTGCGCGACTGTACGAAAAGGTGCGTAAGTCACTTCGTCGCACATTTCGTAATGTAGTTTTTTGGTGTGACTCTACGATAGTGTTAGGCTGGCTGAGCATGGCTCCTAATATATTGAAAACCTTCGTTCAGAACAGGGTTGCAGAAATTCATGAACTGACAAAAGATCTTCCGTGGTGTCACGTAAGCGGTAAAGATAATCCCGCTGATTTAGTTTCGCGAGGAGTACGGCTACAGGATCTATCCTCATCCACTCATTGGTGGGAAGGACCTACGTTCCTTCGTGACATCAGCTTTGACAGCAGTGCACTAGGTCCAAATCAATGCTTTGAAACGCCAGCCGAAACCTTAGCAGAAGTAAGACCTAAAGAGGCGCATTCTTTAGTAGCTGAGATAGAGTTTTCACAATCATTATTTCCCTTTCACCGATTTTCACAATTAAATCGCATGAGGCGCGCAGCTGCGTACGTACTACGGTTTGTACATAATGCGCGTAGTAAGGGTAATCGTAAAGGTGGGGCTCTGTCTGTAGACGAATTAAAGAGTGCAGACGTTATGTTAGTAAGATTTTCGCAAATGGAGTCCTACGCGGAAGAATACAAAATGATTAAGAAAAATATAGGACTCAAAGGCAAACATAACTTAACTAACTTAAATCTATTTATTGATAATGACAACATTTTACGCATAGGTGGTCGTTTAAGTAATTCGTCTGAATTTACGTACGATAAAAAACATCCGATGTTAATTTCTTCTACTCATTGGTTTTCAGTGTTACTATTTCGTCATGAGCACAAGCAGTTGAAGCACGCAGGGCCGCAAGCGCTGCTATACCACGTCCGCGATTCGTACTGGCCTATCGGCGGTAGAAATCTTGCTAGGCAAGTGGTGCACAATTGCGTAACTTGTAGGCGATTTCGAGGTAATACCTTAAGCCCTATCATGGGTAACTTACCCAAAGAAAGGATCACGCCATCCTTTCCGTTCCAAGTTTGCGGCGTAGATTACGCCGGTCCCGTTATGGTCTTGAGTCGCAAAGGTAGAGGCTCAAAATTATCTAAAGGCTATATATCTTTATTTATTTGTTTTCTGACGAGATCTGTCCATCTGGAGCTCGTGAGTGACCTATCGACAGACGCGTATTTGTTGGCTCTGAAAAGGTTCATGTCACGTCGCGGCAAACCTTCGGAAATATTTTCAGATAATGGTCGAAACTTTGTTGGTCTCATGAACGATTTTACTAAGTTTTTAGCTAATTGTTCTGCCGAGATTATTGAATACGCCACTAGTCAAACCATTAAATTTAATTTTATTCCTCCATATGCAAGTCATTTTGGTGGCCTATGGGAGGCGGGAGTAAAATCGTGTAAGCACCATCTCTTACGATCACTGGGTAACGCGCATTTGACTTTTGAAGAGATGAGTACAGCATTAACGCAAATAGAAGCAATCCTTAACTCCCGTCCTCTTAGTCCTATGTCCGCAGATCCGCAAGATTACCTGCCGCTGAGTCCTGCGCATTTTTTGATTGGCCGTCCGCTAACATCACCTGTCTGCACCGACTTTACTGAAGTGCCTACGCTGCGGCTCAACCGGTACCAAAGGATAGAGCAAATTCGTCAACACTTTTGGATAAGGTGGGCTAAAGAATATGTTTCAGAAATGCAGACAAGAAGGAAATGGAAGGAGAACAAAGCCGATTTAAAGCCAAATACTCTTGTTGTCATCAAGGAAGATAACTCTATACCTCTAAAATGGAGTCTAGGTCGCATTATCACCACTGTTCCTGGCAAAGATGGCGTCAGTAGAGTGGCAGATATCCAGACAGCGTCAGGAGTTGTGCGACGCGCATTTTCTAAAATCTGTCCCCTTTTTGACTCTGATGAAGTTTCTTTGGAAGACGGTGCTTCCAAGGCCGGGGGCATGTTGAAGCTTCCCGCGTAATCGCGCCAGCTTGTGATTGGGCCTCGATGACGTGATGAGCTGCCAACCAATAATAAGCGGACCCCCACCCGTTGAAAGGACGCTATGAATAGGAATCTATCTTGTCTACGTACTTGCGCACCATTTTTTGTTACCTTTTGCTGTATTATTTTCAAATTATAACCATTGAAGCAAATTTTCACGTTTTAATACCAACTACCACCTAGCTTAAGAAGCAGCTGCCTCAACACTACGAATTAAAAATCTAATAGCAACTCAGCACGTACTCCTATTCATTATGTAGGTTTTAGTGTATTACAGGTGCCTAAACCGATCCTCATGTAATTCGGTAGGAAAAATATACAATATAAATATCCGCACATACATGCATAATATATACACGAGAATTGCTCATTTTAGAGTATAAGATTATG
This sequence comes from Plagodis dolabraria, assembly GCA_963854805.1. NCBI lineage: Eukaryota > Metazoa > Arthropoda > Insecta > Lepidoptera > Geometridae > Plagodis > Plagodis dolabraria. Next base: position 15,820,456 of record OY978443.1, read on the forward strand.
GAAATATTATTATTGGAATTATGTAGGTAATTACATATTCTATTTTAATGTAGTACTTGGTTTATGTTAGTGGATAAGTTTTTGAAAGTGTGCCTCGTAATTTCATTCTTCACATACTCATTCCGATTTCTAACGAACAGTGATATGTGAAGAACCAACGATAAATAGAAAAATAATCAACATAATATAGAAACAGCCAACATTTAGCCAAGTTCAAACCGGAAAAGCTATTCTGGCAACACTTTAAGTAACTTTTTTTTTTTTTATGCCTGATAGATTAGCCTTTGACCACTATCTCACCTGATGGTAAGTGATGATGCGGTCGAAGATGTTGTACAGGCTAACCTAGAATTACTGGCTCTCAAGGACAGCTGCCGGAACACACCGTTAGGTGCTTGGCGACAGATTTTCAACTTGAGGGTGGTAGCTAGCCAGGCGGGCATTCGCAAAGTGCCCTACCACCATGCTGTAACGACTGCCATCCTAAGACAACAACCGGGACCGACGGCTTAACGTGCCCTCCGAAGCACGGAAGCGCTCAGTAGTAATGTCACCAGCGGTCACCCATCCAACTCCTGACCGCGGCGGACGTTGCTTAACTTTGCTGATCGATTCAGAATGGCCAAGCAAACTTCGCTACGAGCGCTTCGTAACTACAAACAGAAAGAAGACTAGGGTGTTTTCAAGCCAAGACAACGATTTTCTCGATCACCCCCGCGGAGTTGGTTGAAGCACTTTCCAAAACCGGCGGTTGTGATCCGCTGGCGGTTAAAGCGAGCGAGATCAAGAAAGGTGCTGGTGGTATGGGAACCGTCTTTGTGCGGTGCCCTATGACGGCTGCCATCAAAATTAGGGATAGTGGAGGTCGTATCCTGGTAGGCTGGGTGGCAGCTCAGGTCCGGATCCTAGAAGCTCGACCCCGCCGCTGCTACCGCTGCCTTGCTTTGGGCCATATTGGGGCTCAATGCAAGTCGGAAGTTGACCGTAGTGATGAGTGTTATCGCTGCGGTCAAAAAGGCCACAAGGCCAATGAGTGCTCCGCCGCTCCCCACTGCACCCTCTGTGCTGCAGCGGGGAAGGTGGCGGACCACCTATCTGGGGGCAAGGCTTGTACCAAGCCCCCAGTAAAACAAAGGGCAAAGCGTAAGGCTGCTGCGTCTGAGGCTAAGGCCAAGATGCAGCCGCCCGACCCTGAAAAAAGGCAAGCGGAGCGCATGGAGGTAAGTTAGTGATGGCCCTAACATTCCTCCAGGCGAATATCAATCACTGCACCGGTGCTCAGGATCTTCTCCTGCAGTATATGGCGGAGAGATTGATAAAGGTGGCAGTGATCGCCGAGCTGTACAGGGTCCCGCCCAGGTCTGACTGGGCGGGGGACCTGGACGGCTTGGCAGCAATCACTACCCAATCGCCGGCCCACTCCCACCCCCTCGAAGGTGTGACGAGAGGTAGGGGATACGTGGCAGCATCAGTGGGTCACGTTATCGTCGTAGGGGTCTATCACTCCCCTAACAGACCTTTGCACGAGTTTGAGGCCCTCCTCAGCGAGGTGGGAACCTTAATTGGTCAGACCCGCCCCCGCCCTCTGGTTTTCCTTGGGGATTTCAATGCGAAATCTCCAGCATGGGGTTGCCCGACGACAAACCCGAGGGGCGTTACCCTGTTAGAGTGGTTAGCTGAGGTTGGCCTCTGCGTGATAAATCGCGGGACTGAAAACACTTGTGTTCGTCAATGGGGTGGCTCGATTGTCGATTTGACGTTTGCCACCCCAAACCTCGCCTGCCGTATTCGCGACTGGCAGGTGTTGGTCAACGAGGAGACGCTCTCCGACCACCGGTATATCCGGTTCAGCGTCTTCTCCTTCCAGACGGATGCAATGCGAGGAGGATCGCGTGAGGTCGGTCCACGATGGGCCCTGAAGCGCCTTAATGCTGAAGTGATGCAGGAGGCGGCTCTCGTCCAGGCGTGGAGTAGATCTTCTCCTGACCTAGTCCTAGTGGACGTTGACATGGAGGCGAATGGGCTGTGTGAGGCAATGTCGCACGTCTGTGACGCAGCGATGCCACGCGCACGGGCCCCACGGCCCAGACGCCAAGTCTACTGGTGGTCAGAGGAGATCGCTGAACTCCGGCGAGCCTGTGTGACGAGACGCCGCCGATACCAGCGATATCGGAGGCGGAGGCGGCGAGAGACAGAGATGTTGGAGTCCCTGTACGCCGCCTACAGAGAAGCTTCAAGGGCCTTACGTGTGGCTATTAAGGAGGCCAAGCAGCGGGCCTGGGATCAGCTGCTGGAGGGGCTTGAGCGCGATCCGTGGGGCCGCCCGTATATGTGGGCGAGGCAAAAGCTTCGCCCCTGGGCCCCCCCCCACGACTGCCTCGCTTCTCCCGGCGGTACTCCAAAGGGTGGTTGATGGCTTGTTCCCCGGTGCTCCGGGGACCGATTTTACGCCTCCCACCGCGCAGTTGGTTTCTACAATAAATCTTAATGCGATCAAAGACGAGCCTGCCCCTATCTCCGACGGAGAGATAGGTGCCGCATTGCTCAGGATGAGGGCCAATTATGAGAGAATAATTGATGAGGCGGGCAAGTTGTTGGAACGTGTCGTCGCTGCCCGCCTTGTCAAGCACCCGGAGACGACAGGACCCGATCTAGCGCCCACTCAGTTCGGGTTCCGGAGAGGTCACTCGACGCTGGATGCCATCTCCTGCGTCCGCGACCTCTCCGAGGAGGCGTGCTCCAGTGGCGACGTGTTGCTTGCCGTGTCGTTGGACATAACCAACGCCTTCAACACCTTGCCCTGGAGCACGATACTCGGGGGACTGCAGTACAACAGGGTGCCCCAGTACCTTCGAAGACTCGTCGGGGACTATCTCTCCAATAGAGAGGTAGTCTTCCCGACAACGAATGGGGAGGGACGAAGTCCCATGACACGCGGCGTTCCGCAGGGGTCAGTTCTAGGCCCCCTCTTGTGGAACGTCGGATATGATTGGGTCCTTCGTGGCGCTAACCTCTGTGGCGTCAGAGTCGTTTGTTACGCTGACGATACACTGGTTACCGCTCGGGGAGGTGATTATAGGGAGGCGGCGATCCTGGCCACGGCTGGTGTCGCGACAGTCGTGGCCAGAATTCGGATGCTGGGCCTGGAGGTGGCGCTCCATAAGTCTGAGGCCATTTATTTTTATGGCCGACGACGGGCACCACCTGCAGGTTCCACCATCGTGGTGGGTGGAACCTCCATTCCAGTCGGATCGACGCTGAAATATCTCGGCGTCGTCCTCGACAGTAAATGGAGGTTCGAGGCACACATGCGGAAGCTGTCCCCCAAACTCCTGGGGACAGCTGGCGCATTAAGTTGCCTCCTCCCGAATACCAGGGGAGGAGGAGGGAGCTGCCGCCGCCTCTTTACAGCGGTGGTCAGCTGCATGGCCCTTTACGGTGCGCCAATATGGGCGGGCTCCCTTCGCCGTGAGGGAACCTCTGCACTACTCGCAGCGCAACGGGTCATGGCAGTGAGAGTGTGTCGGGGATACCGCACACTCTCCTGTGAGGTGGCATGCGTCCTCGCCAGACTGCTCCCGTGGGACCTTGAGGCCGAAGTCCTAGCCTCGGTCTACCAACGCAGAGCGCAGGCTCGGGAGCGGGACGAGCGACCGGCGCCGCGGGAGGTGGCGCACTGGCGTGATGACGCCAGGGCATCAGCTCTCGCCACGTGGGGTGAGAGGCTCCTAGCAGGACCCACACAGAAGGGGGCCGGCGCTCGACGGCTCCTCGATGCGATCCGACCCATACTCAGAGAGTGGGTCCAAAGAAGGCATGGGAGGCTCTCTTTCAGATTGACACAGGTTCTCACCGGACATGGCTGTTTCGGGAGATACCTGTGTAACGTCGCACGAAGGGAGCCTTTCCCAGTCTGCCACCAGTGTGGCTTTTCGGAAGACACCGCCCAGCACGCATTGGAGACATGCCCAGGAGGAGCGGGACCGCCGCAATCCCTGATCGCGGTTGTGGGGTCCGACCTCTCCTTGCCGGCTATCATCGTAAAGATGGTCGGTGATGAGAGGTCGTGGGAGGCGGTGGCCTCGTTTTGCGAGACTATTGTCTCGCAGAGGGAGGCGGAGGAGCGGGAAAGGGAGAGAGATCCTCTCTCTCTTCCGCTCCGCAGAGCGCGGACACGAAGGCGAGTCGATCGTGCTCGCACTCCGTCTCCGCTCAGAGGACCTGAGGTGTCGGCAGTGGGGACAGCCGGCACCCCCCATCAGGGTTAGGTCCTCATGAGGTGTGGATGCCCTCGTGTTCCAGGGCATCCCACGAAGCGGCATGGGGAATTATTCCCAGAGTCTGGGCCCGTTTAAGCGGGCAGCGACGGCGACGGGGGCTGCGGATGAGAGCGCGAGTGACCCCGCGGCCCCCGCCTCTAGTCGATGACGACGGAACACCATGAGGTTTTTAGTCGGTAGTGGGGTCCCTATTGACCCTGAGTCCGACATAACCACCTGCTCCCCGGCGGGTGTGTATGCGTAAATGCATTTTCCTAAAAAGGGTGTTTTCAAGCAAAGACAACGATTTTCTTGGAAGAACAAAATATGTTATGTTAAACTAAGTATAAATTAATTTATTTCGAAACAATTATAATTGAATAATTTGATCTGATACCCTTTTAAACTAATATTAATTTATTGAAACAACTAACTTATAAAACCGTCTGTTAAATAAATTACCTACTTATGTATGTAATTTATTTTTATAATAAACTTAAATTTATATAATATAAAGATAAAATAATAAAATTACTATTTATATTAGTATATGAAATAGTATTATCTGAAAATATATTACTTCGCTTTAATAATATAAACTTCTAAACGAAAATAGAGAGAAACTCAGCTCAATGATCGTCGTGTATTAGAACAAGAACAAAGTTGTGTCAATCTAAGAAAGTATTGTATGAAAATAACATTTAATTTCCTTAATCTAATTGAAGTAGGGACTTTGACTGTACATTAAAAACAAATTTGGTCAGAAGTCATAATTCAGTTTTAACAATGAAAGTAGTGTATTAGAACAAATTAATCATAATATTTTGGAATGAACTACATTCATTGGTTTGAAGCAAAAACACTCTGTAGTTAAAATAAAACGCGTTTTATGATGATGACACCGTACGTTTGAATTAAGACTGAGGATATCTTAATATAAAATAAACAATATTTCAATATATATTTTGAAATTTTCTTTTAACATTCGTGCTTAGTTTCATATAAGATTGTCAGATATTCAATTAGAAGACATATTCGCTTCACGCAAAGACATGCAACGATTGAAACAAATACTGAGTTTTCTTTCTTGTAAGCAAATATTTTGTTTTGAAGCAAGAAAACTTTCTTCAAGCTTCACTAAATTATTAATTTATAATAAGAAAATGTATAATTTAGTTTAATATGCTATCATTGTATCGGAAACTAAACTATTTCATCTCAAAAAAATATGTTTAAGACAACAAAATGTCTTAACCGAAGAAATTCTCCTTACTCTTTTTTTTCCGTGAAGAGATTATTTACGTGTATTCAAACTTTTTATCAAAGGGGCCTTTGTATTATTTAATGTATCCATTTTTTTTAAGCTGATGACTAGAATAAATATTATTATTTCAAAGGCAGTGTTGTACTAACTATATGTAGTCGTTTGGCATTTGTTGGTTGAGTAATTTTAGTACCTAGTTGAATAGTTTTGCAATTGTTAAATTTGAAATAATATCTAAGTACTTACTTCGACTAGAATGTTTTTAAATACACTTTAACGCACAACATATTCCAAAACAAGAAGTATAGAAAACCTCTTTGATGACAAAGTCTCTGATCTTCTGATCAAACGGATTAGTATCAAACCACATCACCGAAGTAACACGGTGAAGCAAATTTTGCCAAACACGTCTATGTACACAACCATTAGGTGCCGAATAAGGTTAAAGTTACGGCGCTAATTTTATTTCCACAAATTGGCGGATTTTTGAAAGTGTTAAATACATTTAAACAACTGGTTATGTAGCAGGAAATTGTAGACGCATGCCGTCAAATCGAAATTTTTTGCACACCGTGTTTGAAAGTTTGAGATAAGAAAATATTAAAAAAAATATCCTGTCAGTGTAGGCCAAGCGTTGAAACGCTCATAGCGTAGCTTGTCTAGTCATTCTTAACCAATAAACTAAATGAGGCATCGTCAGCTTGTTCATGATTTAGATGGGTGAACGCCACTGGCATTGCTTCCACAGTACATATGCTACTGAGCGCTTTTGTGTTCGGAGGGCGCGGTTATTGTCTTAGAATGATAGTTATGGTGTAAAGGCAGTTTAGAAGAGCCTCATCATTGTTAAAACTTACGTAAGTATTCGACATATTAATTTACTATATACGGTTTGCACTTACGGTTATTATTATAGTCGAGAACGCGACGACTAGTGACCATAGCAGCGAGGTGCGTACGGTTCCGACATTGTCTAGCAGGGCTGAGCGGGCCGCCGCCCGCGCCAGGCGCGCCGATGCCGCGGCCGCCGCCAGCAGTGCTCGAGCGGACGTTGTCGAACCCGCCCGTGTCGCTCCTTGATGAAGTGGGTCCGAATCCCACGAAACTAGTCGGGCGTCGTCGCGTTCTCGACTATAATAATAACCGTAAGTGCAAACCGTATATAGTAAATTAATAGAAGAGCCTCTCTGGCTTGTTACGATCCTAAATTATAAATCTGGCGCCAAGTACCTAACGGTGAGTTCTAGCATCTGTTATTGATCGCTGACAGTAACTCTAGGTAAGGCTGAAAAACAATTTCGACTGCATCATAACTAACCATCAGCTGGGATAGTTGTTAAAGGCTATTTCACAGCTAGCAGAATTGCAGTTTAAATCTGGTCATTCAGGGCGTATAGCTTTTGCCGTTGTTGGGTCAACTGGTTTCATTCGCTCTTACTCGGCAATGTTCACATCGGGTTGTGAGAATCTATTTATCAATACATAATCATCGAATGCCGGCTTCATATACTGGCGTCAATGATCAAAAACGTTTATATAAAAACGACCATCCGTACACGAAAGCATATTATTTAAGGTCCTGTTTTTTCATAGTACTGTCTACCTAGTCCATAGACTAGCCTTTGACCACTATCTGACCTGACGGCAAGTGGTGATGTGGCCGTAGAAGTTCTTCAGGCTAACCTAGAACTTCTGGCTCTCAAGGACGGCTGCTAGAATATACCGTTAGGTGCTTAGCGACATTCTACTATAGGGTGGTTTAATCGTTACTGGCCTTCGCAAAATATCCTGCAATCCTAAAACGACGGCAGTAATGTCACTAGCGATCACATTATCTTTACTCAAAAATTGCTTTATGTTTTCGCCAGTGAATATTTTGTATATTTTGCTTTTGAATCCGGTCGATTATCGTTCAAGAAAAATATTTAAATTTCCATAATTTTTCAAGTTAATGCCGTTTTTAACATGAACTGTACTTTTCAGCACGGAATAAATTGCCCATAACGTAGATGGCTTTTTAGTTTTAGCGATCTAATTAAAATACTTGTAGTAACACTGTTTCGGAAAGAATGTTCACTTTTTCTCGTTCTTCCAAATCAAAAAAATTATATAGGTCCTTTCATGTATTTTCCTTTTGACTTCGCTGGTTTGGCTTGGATCTTAAATCTGGTGAAGTAAAATCAATCTCCATTTCACTTTCTGAACCGTTGAAACTCATTTTAACTATTAAATATTAAGTATGTTAATAACAAATTAAGACGAATTTTCAGCTTTGCCACCAATATTCTATTTATCGTCTATGCCGAAAGGCAAACGCATTTATGGCTATACAGCCACGTGAACGCAATTTTTATAAATCAAAGACAACTTTGGCATAACCAAGTCTATGCCAAAGATGATAAAAGCGATCCAATCAAATAGTATTTAATAACCCAGCACACCGCCGTTTCATACAGCATTACTGGCGTGTTGTAATGGTCCAAATTCAAAAAAGGCTTCTGAAATGGATTTGATTTTCTTTTTCCTAAAATTCGATACTTCACTTGTTCTTTTTCCGAAAATAATGACGATATTTCTATGCATGTTTTAAAAAAACCTTTTTAGTAGTAGTTAGTAACTCACGTCTGTGGGCGTATGATACCTGTTTTGGATCCCGCTAATGTTTAAAAATGTTCCTTGCATTAAAATTTTGCATACCTACTCCTACTCGCATGGCGTGTGATAATACAAAAAAATATTATGTTATTATTGTTCCGACACACAGTAGAAAGAAAGAAAGGAGAAAGAAAAGAAGTTTATTCCATCATCACACAACATTACAAAATTTCGCACAATTCAATTTAATTTAACAATTAAACAACAATGAATTGCAATGTTGCGTGATGCTAGGAAAGAGTCCCGTCTCAGCATGTACCAGGTTCAAGAATGACCCTAAGCGCTGGTTTTCAGACGGCACTCCCGACCAACATCACGAACGTGCATGACATAAAATAACAAAAAACAATAAATAGCAACAAAACTATGAATGAAAATACATATATACGTATATAAACACATAAAACATATACTGACTTTTACTAACAATTATCATTGTGAACTTACATTTGTGATTTATACAGTTTTGCCTGTAGTTAAATTCACTTTGATTATAGATGTTGCACCCTAAAGGCGGTTAACAACAAAAATGGACAAGGATAAATAAAATACGAAAATTTCACCTTCACCTAACCTAACCTTGAAGGAAGTATGCTCGCGAGTTCGAACCTGGGCCGCTACTACAATTCAACAAAGTTTCGTGTTTCGAACAGCAATTTAGACAACGAAAATTGAATTTACGGTTCGAAGTTCGTTGTTTTTTATATAGTCTATGGTTGGACCGCATTGTTCATCACTTTCATCTATCATAACAAGTGTAAATTAATGTATCTGGCAACAACAAATTATTCATTGCATTTTTTTGCATATCAATTCACACACATTGTTTATAGGCAATTATTATTAATGCAAGTAATTTTCGTCATGATCCAAGAAAGCATACCTTAACCATGCTTTTCGTGGTCTCACCTAAAATCCCTATCAAGGTTTTGTAATGCAGATATAGCCAAAATATCACTAAATAATGACTTTGACACATTCTAATCTTTATTTAATTTCTGCATTTTTACAACTCGTGTTTCACTACCATATGCCAATGATAAAATATTGTTTCGTATATGGGAAATGTACAAACCATACGAATCCAATATAAACATGTTATTCAGAATCTATACAGGCAAATGCTTGCTAGTCTATGTTACGAATGAAGTTCAACAAGAATTAGCCAAAAATTGTTTTGCGGATATCTTTCTTTCGAACCCGAAGCTCCAAAACATAGAAGAATTAAAGTAGGCCCTGCTCGCGAGTAAAATTCAATTTTGCGGTAATTTTTGTAAGCTTATTTGTTACGCGTTTATCAGAAACCTACAATGTTAGAAGTTAAATCTAATCAATATTTTAAAGACTCGCGTTAAAACAAACTATTCCACTATGTTTATATGCATAATAAACCTATATATATAAAGGGTAAATGCTATATAAGGTTCACCTCCTAATTGAAAAATACTATAGAAGCAAAACTATTTACCAGTTTTCACAATTGGATAAAAACAACCTAACAAAGCTGGGTAACATTAGTGTGTTTTTCTAATATATCATGTTTGTACAACTTTGATTTAGTGGCAGAAGAGTTTGGTGTTTGGGCGAGTGTGAGCCTTATGCGAGCCAAACACTAAAGCTGTGCTCTCGGTCTGTTACCGTTGGAATAACAAGCGCAAAACGGACACCAGCAAATCCAACCCAAGTCTCGGATTTGTAACAAAGTACGGCTTAGTCCGCTTACGTGTATATAATATAGACGAAACACTCTGAGCGCAGATGCTTGCTGCTGATTTTCAATGTACTTTATGTTTTTTGATCACGCATTATTCTTCAAAGTCTACAGACTAAGATAAAACTTAAAATTATTTTTTTACACATTCAACACATGTTGTGCTATACTCAATTATACAAATATGTATAAATTATACGACAAGTTTGAAGGCTGTGAACTTTGAAATACTGAGTAAACTACAACTTTCATTGACAAGCGTGTATTTTAATCACCAAACAAACAGCTTACCAATATAATAATAGTATTTAATAAGTGTTATCATAAGGGAATCTCAGGCATCCGGTTTGAAAGAACCAATCGATAGAAAATATCGTATGTTCCCTGTCGTGACCCTATTTATAGATGTAATCGCAGCATTGTACATGTATTCGTGAGAGGGATATCCTCCCGCCTCAATATCCGCTTCGTGTCGGTTTTGTTTTGATGCGACCTTTCTTAACCTCAGAAATAATAAGACAATGTACACGATGATTGAAGAAACTCGTCGATAGTTTTTTTCATAGATGATAGGATAGCTTTTGACCACTTCATCTGATGGTAAATGATGAATTGGTCGAAGATGTTGTTCAGGCTAACTTAGAATTACTGGCTCTCAAGGACCGCTGCTAGAACACATCATTATGTGCTTGGTGACAGATTTTCTGCTTGAGGGTGGTAGGCAGTTAGGCGGGCATTCGTAAAATGCCCTACTACTTTGCAAGGTAAGTGGTAAAATATTTTTGTTATATGTAATTGGCTGGTCTTTGGCCACAATATCACCTGATGATAAGTATGGATGATACAGTCAAAGGTGTAAAGCCTAAGAATTGCTGGGGATGAAAAACGCAGCTGTAGGGTGCTTGGTGACTGATTTTCTACTTGAAGGTGGTAGCCTGTCTAGTGGATTGAATGCTCAAAATGCCGAACTAACATGCTACAACGACTACCATCCTTATACAACAACCAGTACCGATGGCTTAACTTTTTTTTTTGTTTTTACGCCTGATGGGTTAGCCTTTGACCACTATCTCACCTGATGGTAAGTGATGATGCGGTCGAAGATGTTGTTCAGGCTAACCTAGAATTACTGGCTCTCAAGGACAGCTGTCGGAACACACTGTTAGGTGCTTGGTGGCAGATTTTCTACTTGAGGGCAGTAACCAGGCGCGCATTCGCAAAATCCGTGCTATAACGACTGCCATCCTAAGACAACAACGACGGCTTAACGTTCCACGGAAGCGCGGAAGCGCTCAGTAAGAAATGTCACCAGCGGTCACCCATCCAACTTCTGACGGAGGCCGACGTTGCTTAACTTTGCTGATCGTTTCAGAATGGCTAAGCAAACTTCGCTACAAGCGCTTCAAAAACGTGTCCTCCGAAGCACGGAAGCGTTCTAATGTAATGCCATTAGCATTATCTAGTTTTGACTAGGTGAGATCCTAAACGCTATTTCATACAAGAACATGTTTTTTTTCGAGCTTTTTTCAACTCGTGACATACTGTTCTCAGTAGTCTATATTATAATTAAAACGCTTCGCTTGTTATTCAATTCTATTTCGCTGGCTCAAATTTTAAGTCGCAACTAGCACCAAAAAATAACTACATTTGTTTCTAACTTGTAAATGTGTTTTATGCTTCGTTTTATTTTAATTCTGATCTTGAAAAATTTGAAATAATTCGGAGTAGCAGAGTTTATCAGAGTTTATTAGCTTAACGGGCGAAGATTCAAGTAAAAGTCAACTTTTGAAGCAGTGATGGCTCAGTGGCATTGGCTGTAGACTGCCGCGCAGCAGGTCCATGGTTCGAATCCCGCCGCGGGCTTGAGCTTCACCGCATGGTGGGAGGGCATTTTTGCGAATGCCCGGCTGGCTAGCGACCACCCTCAAGTTGAAAATCTGACGCCAAGCACCTAACGGTGTGTTCCGGCAGCTGTCCTTGAGAGCCAGTCATTCTAGGTTAAGCCTGTTAACACCTTCGATTGTGGTCAAAGGCTTACCTATCAGCATTAAAAAAAAATCCTTTATGTTTGTCTAATATGAAAATTTCAGGACTAATTACATCAACACAATAATTGACAAATTCTGATGAACTTTAAAATTCAACCAAAGCAGAATTATTTTCATATCTCATGATCGGAAAGTAGAGGTCTGGAACCAACTTATCACTCATACGTCATATTATGTCATGTTGACTTAGCGGCTAGAAAATACCCCAGCTACTGGGGTGAATGGCGTGGGTTCAAATCCCGCACATGAATATAATTTTTGCTCGTTGTAAATATGTAAAAATGTATCGAATCTCTACAACTTTGCAAGATTCCATAATTTAAAAAATATTCATGTATATTCTATTTTCCGGTCCAGAGTCTACAAACATTTTAACAGTATTACGGCATTAGATACTCTTGGTTTATTCATACTGATTTACTCCCGTTATTTATCCAGTAACGAATTTTTGAATGGCTTAGTAAAAAATATCTAATAATTAATAGGAAAAAATAAAGCGAAGAACCTCCCCTAACGACTATCAAGGGATATCATAAACTGATGTCCACTGCTGACTCGGGGAGTCCTCTTCTCTGCAACGAGAGGCTACGGTTCGTTTATTTATAATTAGATGCTTGAAAATGTAAGAGCTTCTTATCAGGGAAGGATTTTTTCCAATTAGCTTGCAATTAGCTAAGGTAAGAAAATGATTGAATTCCTTTAACTCGCTTAGAAGACTTTTCACAGCGATTTCCTTACAGACAACTAGAAGTTGTAAAAAAATGTCGCCCTTTAATTGTTTCGCTTCGTTGATATCATTTTTACTATTGACGACGAACTTCGGCAAATTCAAATTCAAAATCATTTATTCAATTTAGGCGTCTACGACTCTCTTACGAAAGTCAATTACATATTTGAATATTGAAATATTCTACAATGAACTGCCACGTTCAGCAAAAAAAAAATTATAGAGCCACTGTGAGAAGAACGGGCAAGAAACTCGGGGCCATTCTTTTAAACGTCTTTTACAATGTGTTATATACAATACAATACAAAATACAATAGCAACCCGAATTTTGATTAGGATATTCTGAAACGGGCCCTATGAGTAATATTGGTGTAATCAGTTCTTCCCAGAATTTTCTCATTTCCTATTCTATCACGCAAAAAACTTCAACTATTGTTCTAACCACGACTTGTTGTGTAACTATGAGCGAATTCAAAAGAACCCATAGTCTCAAAGTAGAAGATTTTATTGTCCGAAATTACGGTCGAGGTAACGCCTTTTATTTTACCACTGCCTGCCAATGTAATGTATTGGAGAACCTCTTTATCAAACTTAATTCAGAATATGTATTATTATATAATATATAATAACAATGCTGCCAGCATGCTGGGCACGCTGCCAACTGGGAGTGGGCTGGTGCATTTGGACTGCCTATGAGTCTGCTATGACTTATAGGTGTCTAAATGCTTTTATTGTAGTAGCTGTAGTGTTGTATATAGTTCATAGTATTTTGTTTAATAAAGGCATACCTACAGTAAAAAAAAGAGGATCAAAAAATTCAGAATATTGGACATTATATCCAATATCGAAATAATTGTAAATATCTTCGAGTGTATCGTTTCTACCGACTACCAGTATGGGCGCACAACATGATCATCTTATTTCCATTTTGGTTTATTTTTAGATCCATCTACTAGAAGAGTTCACAGATTACTCCTCAAATTACTTTTCCTGTCATAACGTCATAGGAAAAACGAAGGTGAATTGTAACCTACTTCTTTGTTGGTATTAATTCCAGATCTAAAGCAACAAAACCTCCTCTAATGTACATAAATAATTTCAGTTTCATCTCTCTGTCTATCGATTTCCAGTCTAGATTTCATTTCAACAAAAAGCAAAGGTACCTACGTCAAACTCCTTTGGGAAACTGATTTTAAGAAGGCTTTTTAAGTCTAAGAACCTAAAGGAAATACTTATTTCACACATTATTTGTTAAGAAAACCACTACTGTGTCGGGCGTAAAACTTTGAAACTAAATAACTTTTACAGGATCGAGTTTTCCACCCCTTCACGTTCAGTCATCACCGCATTTTTGTTTATAAGGTGAAAAAATTAACAATTTGATCAAAGATTCGGCTGGAAATAAAAGATCTGAAATGTATTATTTTGATGTGCAGCCTATAAGTCTAAATTGTTAAGCTATATAGGCAAAAGACTTAGCAATGAATTTCACCTATTTTTCACGAGATATAGAAAGTAAGGTCAGAAATTATTTAGTGTGTAAGTAACAGCCCGGAATAGGTTTTTTTTTTAATTCGTGCTCCATTGTTATTAGTGTTCTAGATGTCATGAAATATAATATTTTGTTTATTTCGTGTATAACAAGTAAAATTAATTTAATGCTGTTTTATATTACCTACGTGGCTTTTATTTTTTGATAATTGCGCCGGGAACTTAATAAACATGAAAATACTCAGTTATTGAAATGCACCCAAAAGGTAAAGGACATTAACACACTATTACATTAATTTCTTCGCTCAATCGAGTTGCGATCTGAGGTGTACTCAAGTCCCACCTCAGACCTAATTTGTCTCTAAACAACGTCGCATGCAATTGTGAGTTTGGATAATTTAAGTGGAGACTGCGCAGTTTTCTTGAGTGCCATTCCCTACTTCAGTGTCCTGCACCTCTAGCAGGCCCTCTCCGCCTCTTACCTGCAATCTCGACTTCAAAACTACGCCACTTAAAAATACGTGCTTTCCTGTCGAGTATTGCAACCAGCTGCAGAATCATCGAAAGATTTTACTATAATGAGTACTTATTTACACCTATTTCATTAATGATTTTGTATGTAAATGCCATTTAATAAGTATCTTATGGTTATCGCTTGGTTTTGCTTGTCAGTAAAATTAAATTCTATTACAGCCCGAACTAAATTCAAACTGCACACATTTAGGAAATAAAAACGATCACTACAAGTTCTTGCCTTTCTCCCTATCTGATATCTATATATGTGACCGGCTATCAGGTGAAAATACAGATAAAATAATTGAGAATATTTGTATAACTATTGACATACATTACATTTTACCTTTAACTTAAACAAAATATAGTCCTTATAGCATTTTTTTTTATTATACTAAATGGTTAAGTTAATTTAAAACTTTAACGTTTCCAGGCAATGAAAAATGCAGCACATCCAAAGACAACAGCAAGGTGCTGAGCTTTTGCGGAGAGTTAGCAGCGCGCTTGCGAGCAAGTTGCGAGGGCACTTGTCGCTTGGCAGTTGTTATCTCAAATACTTGCAAACTGTGCGCCCGCGAGGCATGCCCCAGGCTGAGGGCGTTGGGCGAGCGTGTTTCGAAAATAACAGGAAACATTAATTATCATAAAAAGTTGGTTATAAATTGAGATGGATGGACGCTTGAAATAGCTAACCATTTTCGTTGAGAATTATATATTTGATGTATTATTATTTTGGCAATGCACTAGATGCGTAACATTTTCAAATGAAGATTTGCATGCCAATTTTGAGCCTTTTCTCATATTAGTTAGTATATCAAGCCTTTAAACACCTATTACCAGATGGTAAGTCTCTAAATTGTCCAGGTGGTCCAGAATTGCCCGCGGGGTGCCGGGCTAGGATGTCACCCCTCATCTCTACCCGTGGGTGTCTAATATCTCACACTGCGATCCCCAGACACCTGCCAAGCGTGGAGATTATGTCAAACCACCCCCCGTGTTCAGCATTGGACAATACGGCTGATACAGTACAGTACAGGTATCTAGAAGCCGTCTTGGTGAGTACCGCCACAGTGTCAGATGTTCTACCTCAAAGCATTAGTGTACAAACACTACTGTGTTTAGATGTGTAGGCAGCGTAGCAACGTCTCGAAATAAAAAACGCATTGCAGTTTCAAGCAGAACGAGGATAGTGACACTAAGTCTTTATGGACAGCCAAAGCCACTTACCATGTCAACATTAAAGAAATATTGAAGGTCATATTACCGCATTAGCTTGTGAGTTAAACTCAACTGGATCTGCTCGCTGTCACCTGCCTCACCTTCCTCGCCGGCGAACTATCTCTAGTAGCTGTCCGTAGTAGGTGCTTGTCTATTCCTCGAGTTTCAATAACTATTAAGCACCAGTTTCGAACAGTCTCCAAGTTTCTATCTATCTATAACAATATTATCATTTGAAAATACTAAACTAAGTCGAAACTTTCTATTACACCGAATATACTGCTGTCCTAGCCTAGACATAAATCCATAATAAACCTATTTGCACGCTGTCAGCATTATATTTGCCGATGTAAAAGGCGATTTAAGCTATTTTTCTTTTTAAATAAATTAGTTTTGTGATAAATGTTTGGTTAAAAACAACTGAATAGGTCCGCACAACATTTTGATGTCAGAATTAAATGGGATCTAAACTCATAGCCGCCCTACCCCACGAGGTCGTCTTAAGCGAGTAGGATTTCTATTATACATACATTTTTATGATGGTGTGGTATATCTATTCAATACGGTGAAATTATTAAGGTGAAAACTCTTGTCTGCGACGAGACATGATAAATTTTAACAGTTTTATTCTGCTTGTGTTGTTCGTTGTAGCTGTTTGTTATCCGTTCCATATGATTAAGGTATTCGCTAGTTTAAAATATAAAACTAGCATTATCTTGACATGTGATTGAACACTAATACACGTGATTCCATAAATTAGCCCTAAAACCAACAAAACCAATATATTAGCCCTAAAAACATAAAAATAACTAATATTTTAAACATATTTCTTCTTATCAAATATAGATTTCTGGAAAGTAGCGTCTGAATATATTCATTATCAATAAAAACATTTAAAATTACGATCACTCGTACTAACAAATGTAATCAATTCAATTCGTAAAAACACATACTTGATAGTAACAAATACCTATACCCAGAATCTCGCATATTACGTTACGATATAAAGGTATAAAAAAAAATATTAGCCCTTTTGTAATTTTTAGGGTTCCGTACCCAAAGGGTAAAAACGGGACCCTATTACTGAGACTTTGCTGTCTGTCCATCTGTCACCAGGCTGTATCTCAAGATCGGTGATAGCTAGACATTTGAAGTTTTCAAGGTCATGTATTTCTGTTGCCGCTATAACAACAAATACAAAATGTTGGCCAAGTGCGAGTCAGACTCACGCACGCTATAACAAAAAAAGGTTAAAATATGAAGTTTTTTTTTTTTTTTTTTATGCTTGATAGGTTAGCCTTTGACCACTATCTCACCTGATGGTAAGTGATGATGTGGTCGAAGATGTTGTTCAGGCTAACCTAGAATTACTGGCTCTCAAGGACAGCTGCTGGAACACACCGTTAGGTGCTTGGCGACAGATTTTCAACTTGAGGGTGGTAGCTAGCCAGGCGGGCATTCGCAAAGTGCCCTACCACCATGCTGTAACGACTGCTGTCCTAAGACAACAACCGGGACCGACGGCTTAACGTGCCCTCCGAAGCACGGAAGCGCTCAGTAGTAATGTCACCAGCGGTCACCCATCCAACTCATGACCGCGGCGGACGTTGCTTAACTTTGCTGATCGATTCAGAATGGTTAAGCAAACTTCGCTACGAGCACGTCTAATGTTGTATAGCTAATGGTACGGAACCTTCGTGCGCGAGTCCGACTCGCACTTTTTTTTACTGTATATTAAATACACATTTATACTACTTAAATATTTTAAATTCATGTGACTTTTTAAATAATTAATTAAAAATATAATAATTTTAATATTTTGACACTTAATACAGTTAAGTAAAATTTACAGTCATCGCGTTTGCACTTGTCCAAAGAACTACGAGCGTTTAAGTTTGTACAAACTATGTTTGAAGGTGGTCAAGATTATTTCTGTAATATAATATACACCAGTATTTTCGAATAACGACCTTGATACGTAATATAATAGCATCCGCTTTATGCCAACGTTTTAATATATATTACGCAAAATAATTCAAAAAGAGGTTCCTCCCGTGCGTGAAGATGTGAAAATACTATAGTAAGTTCCTATTTTGTACAAGAGTATCTGAGACCAATTTATTTAAATTCACCGTATTGGCGATCATCTGTTTGCCGCCGCCTTACTCTACACAAGGACTGAGTGCATCTTGCTGTATTGGCCATAGTACTACTAACGAAGGAGTAGATATATATACAAGTATACCTATGACTGTTAATGTTTCTAAGATTATTTTAAGACGTAAGCGTAAGTTCTAAAGGATTTAAAACTCAGATCAAGAGCGAGAGTAATGTTAATTCCACATGTCAGTCTTAGAGAAGAGTGAATTATTAATTATAAAGTTTCAAGTAATGTTATTCCGCTTAGGTTTTGGTTTTTGATTAACAAGCTTTTTAAGATGGAGGGTTAATCTTAGAGCGGTCATGTAATAAATCCATTGATCTTATCAATGTGGGTTGGATTAGTGTACCGTATGCTGCTGTATTGTTTTTTGGAGGCAGTACTTGTGTAGTTTTACGTATAGAAAAGACCACCTCTATTACTTTTAGCCGACTTCCAACAAAAAGCAGGAAGTTATCAAGTCGACCAGTTTTTTTTATGCATAGCCTATCTTTTTTACTGGTTCATTCGATCTTATTGATTACATCTTTGCTGTGAACAGTACTTTAGTGATCTTTTAATTGGTGTCATTTGAATTTCATCAACTTCCGTCAAGTTGTGATTTAGTAATACTCAATATACTGAAAATAATATTAATATTGACCAAATTGCCTAAACCTTGATGCATTTGATGATAATTAAAAATTTTGCCCATCATGATCATTATTGTAGTCAAAGGAAAAGTTCAGTCATTCCTGTACGCAGCATGCATCACTCGATTGTTAAACATTTTCACAACAAACCATTAACACTAAAACATGCATATAATACGTTATATTAAGAAGCCTTTTACATTTTGCCGTCCTCTCTCACGCACATTTAAAGATAATTAAAATAGCTACAATATGGTAATAATTATTTAAAATGTAGTCTGACATTGTTTCGCTGCATGCGACTATAGATGTTCTCGACAAATTTTTATGTTGATATCTGCAATGGGGTATCCAAAACGCGTAATTTATTTATTTAAAACTTTGGGCCTCTAATTTTAATTGGACTCAACATGTTACAAAATAAAAATATGTTGAGAACATCTATAGTCGTAAGAAGCAAAATAATGTCAGACCACATTTGAAAAAATCATAACCAATTTTTTTCTATTTGAAATTATCTTTAAATGTGCGCGTAAGAGGGCTGCAATATGTAAAAGGGTTCTAATTTTGTGAGATTCAGGATCATGAATGTGTGACAGAGTGTTTGAATCAAAATGCTACTAAACTTTCACTTGTTTTCATATTTTACAGTGTAAAATTCGGTTTCTGTTTTCTTCTTCTTTATGTTACTTGGTAATTCCATGTAATATTGCAGTGGTAGTGCATTATTATGACCCCTTAGGTCGCTAAACACGTAATGATGTATTCAAGCGGCTATCTTTCTGAATGCATTTCCATTGTAGCCTATTAACACTTTCAAGCAGGTCATCGTTTATTAATTATTTACATATGATATAAAGTTAATGTATATAGATTGTAGAGTGTAGAGTATTATTATTATTATTAATCTTATTATTCAATTAAAGATAGATAACACTTTATTGACACAATTCAAATTTACAATCTTAAAAACATAAAAAGTAAGAGTACTGTAACAGCTGGATCGTCCACTGCTGGACACCCTCCCCTATTAAGGTGTTATTTGCCATAATCCCCATGCTTGGCAGGCGTCTTGGGGATGTAAGTGGGCAGGTCTTTAGAAGGCGCTGCTACCTTCCAGTAGCTTTCCCTTAGTCGCCTCTTACGACACCCACGGGATTATATGGGGAGGTGCGATTCTGACTCGGCACCCCACGGGGTAAAGTAAGAGTAGGTGTGACAAAATATGTATTTAGCTATGCCAAAAAATTTTACCAAAAAAATGGATCCGACTTCAACACTCAAGGGTAAAATAACTTGTTGAAGTACCAACTTCAACAAGTTATTTTAACTTCAACTTCAACATGATAGTTCAGAAGTACCTATTATCATAATATTGTGCGCATGGTACCGACTTTGACAAGTTATTTCACACTTTTGAGTATTGAAGTCGGTTCCATTCTTTGGTAAAAAAAAAATTCACTCTTTTTAGTGACTTGCTATTTACGGGCTCGATTGTCATTCACTGTCAACGACTATGTCATCAAGATAGAATATTATAAGAGAAAATATTTTTCAGTTATTGGAGTGTAACTCAAAAACAGCTTGACCGATTTTGATGAAATTTCAATGGGACCAAACGACAAGCATCAGATTCCAAATAAAAAAGAAGTATTAAAAACTGTTCAGATCAAAAGATCTGAGGTAACAAATAAAAAGAACCGGTGAATTGAGAATATTCTCCTATCTTTTGAACTCTGTTAAAAAACAACATAAAATAAGAAACTTATAACCTCTCACAGCTCTGTATCCCCCAAGGGGTGGTAGAGGTGTGTATAAATAGAGACGTTTCTCCGGCTATTGTGTCTTGTTATAGAGAGAGCCTATTGCTATCAAACGGGTACATTGCACTGCTAATAAAAAAATATTTGTCAATGACCCTGACTTGCGCATTGAACGCAGTACCTACCCCAAGATATGCAAAGCATCATATTTAGAATCTAAAAAAACTAAACAATTTAGTAGTATAAAGTAACTAGAGTAGGTACCAAAAAGCAGTTGAACTCATATATCGACACAGATTTGTCACTTGGGCGGTTTTTTATTTGTTGTGGTACGTTAGCCATTAGACTATAATCATACCAAATTTGACTCTTGTATGTAAAAAATAAGTAAAAAAAATACGTTTTTATACATTTAATGCCATTGTAATATTTTTACAATAACGCATGCTCCGTGGATAATATTACAAAATTACAAAGTTACGAGAGATCATCATTAAAATCATGTGCGGGATTCGAACCCTCGACCATCCACCCTTTTAGCTGGGGTATGTACTGAGCGGCTGATAAATCTAATATATCGTTTCGTTCTCAACGTTTAATGTTAAGCAATCTGCCATACTTATACATTCTGTGAAACTTTAAACGAGCTACATGTTACCATTATAAAAATACAGCCCTTTAACAGTAGGACGGACGGACGGACCGTTGATGCTTAGTAATAGTGTCCCGTTTTCTAGTACGGCACTTTGAAATCTAAACCTACGTAGTAAAAAAGACTCGACTTCAAAATAAATAATAGCAATTTATTTTTGTGATGGCAAGATAGAAAAATGTTGTATTAATAGCAATGATTTCCAGGCAGGACAGAAATGAGAGCGACAATGACGTTAGAGCGAGCATGGGCAGAATAATGAGAGATGCGCAGATTGTTGCGAATTATGTCTATAAATATAAGACTACAAAGCTACATTAGACGTAATTGTGGCTTTTATTTTCCTTCCTCAAAGGAAACAAAGAAAAAAGGAATTTTAAATTCGGGTATAAATACAAAACAGCAGTCAATAAGAAGCGAGTGAATTGGTTCGTCGTGCGTACATTTGATATCTTCGAAGGCTATAATATGCCCTCGAAGCCACAATGGACTACATTGTGGCTAAGAGCGGATTGTCGTTATAAGATTGCACTCAGTGTTACGTCTTAAATTATTGTAAAAGTGATTCACTTTTGTAATGAATAATAAAATTATCGTAGCCATTCATGTTGTAGGTATAAGATGTAATTTGTTTTCCTACTTCAAGAAATATATTCAACTTGCATTTTTTTTTCTTTCTGATAGGTTAGCCTTTGACCACTATCTCACCTGATGATAAGTGATGATGTGGTCGAAGATGTTGTACAAGCTAACCTAGAATTACTGGCTCTCAAGGACAGGTGCCGGAACACAGCGTTAGCTGCTCGGCGACATATTTTCAACCTGAGGGTGGTAGCTGGCCAGGCGGGCATTTGCAAAGTGCCCTACCACCATGCTGTAACGACTGCCATCCTAAGACAACAACCGGGACCGACGGCTTAACGTTCCCTCCGAAGCACGGAAGCGCTCAGTAGTAATGTCACCAGCTGTCACCCACCCAACTCCTGACCGCGGCAGACGTTACGAGCTACGAGGGCTTCAAAATTCTTCTGTCATTCTGTATTCTAAAATTGTTTTTATGTCGATTAGGTGCTAACCGTACACAAGTGCGTGAATTCCATACTTAGAAATATTTATACCTCAATATTTTGAAACGATATGTTATCAAGTCCTGTCAAATGGTTCGATACTTGCCGCTCTGGTTTGCGCTTCACCGCGTGGTGAAAGGGCCTTTTGCGGATGCTCGCCTGGCTAGCTACCAGCCTACAGTAGAAATCTGTCGCCAAGCACCTAACAGTGTGTACCGGCAGCAATCCTTGAGACCCAGTAAAATAACAGTCACATGAGACTCAAAAACTGTTTGTCTCAGTGTGACGTGCGCAATGCAATTCGTCACTTGTGATGAAATGCATCTGTTATAGTTAGAGGTTAGTCCACTTAACATCATTGTACAATATTTTTACAATAACAATATAAACTTACTATACTAGTATATATTTAATATATAAATCTATATATACTGAAAATATATATAATTTTATATTTGGTCAATATAAAAAACTGAAAACTAAATATACCGCATCTTAAGGGAGCATTGCTCATGACCGAATTCTTTTCGTTAATTCGGTCATGTTGTTCGATATATTCCAGAATACGTGTATTAAGGTCATGTCACGTGATACTCGTATAACATAATATTTTTTTTAGTAAAGGTATGTTAGGTATGTCTTGACGTATTATCAGCGTTTGTTTTATAAGAATTGGACTTAAAATAGCAAATTTTTTTTTAGAAAATACCTTTAAAATCTACACACAGTGCCGACATCAGACGGCTATAATATTGAGTCCGCAACTCGTTTTGAGATGCCGACACTTGAGAATTCAATAAAGTAGAACATTATAAAACTTCTTGCGTGGTCCACCAGGGGGCCAACTTGCTCCTCCTATAGTAATAATAACTTAATCTTTCTGATAAATTTTATACCTTCACGTCAATTAAGCAAGCTTACACACAGCAACGGAATCGCTCGTTATTTTGATGGCTCGCGAACTCTGACGTAACATTTAATACGATTATATTATTTATTTTATTATTTATTCCAACGACAAATCCGTCATTTTCATCCATCTCAAAAAAGTTACTTTCTAGCGCGGATTTACACTAATAAACTACTATATTGTCTTAGTATAAATTATATTACTATTTTACGATAAAAAAAGGTTTATTAATGTGTGAATTACGGACAATGTTTTTGTTTCTAATATTATTTAAAATAATTGCAGCAAAATTATTTGATGAGTGAAACTATAAAAAGGTGCAGACAGCTTTTGGGCAGCATGCAATAAAATGTCGTAAAACTATGGTAAAACCGTTCCATAACATCGTAGTTCGGAACAGTGTAAGCGGGGTAACGCTATATAAGACACATCTTGTATTTCGCTTGCACATCCGTGATAGATATTTCATTCGTTCTTTATGTAGGATCAAACTAATATTGCTTGACGCGATTGTGTGTCGGTGATAGTTCGTGTCTGCGAATGATTATTTTAAGCATGAAACGAAACGCTCCTTTTTTATGATGGTTTCTTAAAAGGTGGTAGTTAGCCCCCAGATATTCGAAAAATCCTTGATGTCATTTTTTCTAACTTATTTAAGTTAGAAAAAATGACATCATAACAGTTTTGTAAATAACGAACTATACAGTATCACTAATTATATGTTCGCATAGCCTTGCAACGCGTAATATAGTACCTACATATTAAGTATACTCTGTTTTTTCTTACCTGTCTTATTATGTAAACAAACATGGCGGTTGGTCATCCAAAGACAAGATTAGTGATGGGGACCCATCGAATGAACGACGAGCCGTACTGAACCATACTATGAAACTGTATGATATATACCATGAGTAAAATAAAACGAAAGATTTTTGTAATAGAATTGTTTATATAGTTAGGTATATTTGATATTCGAGATTTATATTTTTGTCATACACTTGTTTATATAGTTTTATTCGATATTGATGCGACGACGATCGAAGTGAGGAGGCGAAGCGTTAGGCTCCGGTAAAGAACACTTTTTGTATACTTTTTAGAGATGTTATGGCAACATTACATACCATTATTGAGAAAAATTAATTATCTTAAAAGACATTGGTAAAAAATCAGTTTAGCAGACTGTTCACAATAAAGCACTAAGTCTGAAAATTTGAGTACTTGGACACTGTAGTTACGCACAAAATAATATTGGAGCCATTTTTATGTTATTTCTATTTAAATTTTCGTTTTAATACAAAACGTGGAACCTTTAATGTATTAATTATTTAACATCGACCTGATAAAAAAGTCAGTAATGGAAGACAGGGCCATTGACATGTTTATTTATTTAGTTTAGTTCTGGTTATTAATAAAACCAGTCAAGTGCGGGTTGGACTTCCACACCGAAGGGACCGTATCGACACATAATGGATCATATATTATATGATATTGGACTAAAATCATACCAAGTTTAACGCTTGTACGTATTACCGTTTTTACTATAGAGCAAAAATAAAATTCGTTAAACAAAACAGGTTTTTGTATGAAAACCCCTTTATTTTAAACTTATTGTTATTTTCATTATTTGTTAGGCAATACACTATTTTAAACCATATTCTGTGAATATGTCGAAGAATATGAGATGAACGAAATATGTTCAGTTGTTCACATTAACTATTCATTATTTTGATACCCATCTTCCCATCACTAAAATTCATAGACAAGATAGAGTACTTAGTGTCAAAACACTGTCATTACTGTATACAGATTTTGTGATCATTACGATAATTGATTTATATTTTGGAAAATACTATACATTTCAATGATATTTGTATGTTTATCGAAGCGTGATGTTTCTTTTATTAGGTCTAGTCAGTTGTGAATGGCCAAATAATTGGCCCCTTCCAACTGGACCTCGAAAGCGAGTAGACGCATATCAAATTAGTGTCATTTTATTTTATTTTCGAATTAATTGAATTTTCATCCATTAAAATCAATATTCAAAAATAGGAGTGCATAAAAGTGAAGGAGTATTTTGTACCAGATAGCTTCCATAACTGCATAGCGGCCATCTTACAAACGGTGTAGCCCCGCCCATATGCGATCACAACACATCCCGCCATCTTGGAAAGAATAGGAATACGCCCATCAGCAGTCTGCGCACACTCTGATTCGTGGTAAGACAACCAATCACAAACAAGCATTTACCCCCACATGGAGAGATAAATATTGGTCTGCAACAACAACCAACTAAGAATTTATGAGAGCCTGGTACTTTGTAAACTTTACATGTGAATAATTTACACAGAGATATAACGAGAAGCCATCATTTCCTGACTAAGGTACTTGGGAACCCTTGCGTATTTCTGTTTTCCTTGTACTTTGTGCTGTAAACATGCAACGTACTTCGCCCAAGCAATCACCAACACAGTGCTCGACTGTAGTGACGCCTGCGCCCCGTACCAAGCGTCAACGGCCAAATAACTCGCCGTTCTCACCAGAAGTTAGTAATCAAGATAAACAGGGGGAAATGATGGCCATGTTAACTAGAGTTTTAGCGGAAGTAACAGAAGTCCGGAAATCTAATACCGAAATTCAAAAAACCAACACAGAAATGCAAAAATCTCTGGAATTCTACTTCAAAAGCTACGAAGAGATGAACACTAGAGTCACTACACTGGAGGCTGAAAAAATTACCAGCGAGATGCATGTTCTTAAGTTGGAAAACAGAATTGAGGAGCTAGAACGCCATGCCAGAAGTACCTGCCTTGAACTCAGAGGTATACCATCTATGCCTAAAGAAACCAAACAAGATTTAATAAACATCGCGGAAAGATTGCACTCCAGGATTAGAATTGAAGTGAAAACCAATGTAATTCAAGATATTTACCGAACCAAAAGCAGACAGAATGGTGAGCGGCCAATAATCGTACAGTATAACACCAATTTACAAAAGTTTGCTACACTTCAAGCAGTCCGAAAATATAACGTGTCTAATACCACCGATAGACTTAACACCGCATCGCTAGGCGTACAAGGAAATAAGACTCCAGTATTTGTCTCGGAATTGTTGACACCGAAGGCTAAAAGATTGTATTTTTTAGCTCGGGATCTAGCAAAGACGTGTAAGTACGATTTTTGTTGGTCAGCCAATGGAAGAATTTTCCTCAGGAAAACTGAAGGCTCTTCTCCACTTATAATCACTAGTGAACAACAACTAGAAGATATAAAGCAAAAAAACTGATGTGTTGTCTAAGTGCCTCTTATCTGTACAAAATTTTCACACCAGGTAGTTTATTGTTAGATAGCATTATTAAAAGCTGTCTACTACCACTCTCACACTCCATAGAATACACAGTTATACACTCAATCATTCACTTAAATTCATTCCTCATCTACAAACACAACCTCACATATGATAAAACTAATACTATTTGTCAAACTAAGCCAAAAAATACTACGCTGCCTTTTCTTATATTAGAGCATTTAATGATTCATCATACAACCAATTTCACTGGTAATGGATAGGAGTCAACAAGCTGAAATGTGCAATTTCATAGATGATCTTTCGATATCAAATGCTCAGTTGTGCTTACCAGAATCATGTAGATCTTTAATTTCTATTAACAATCAGTCCATTAGCATACTCCATATGAATATCAGAAGTATAAATATGAACTTTAATGAGTTGGAACTGCTTTTGCTCAGACTTGGTTTCGAATGTGATCTTATAGTTCTTACTGAATGTTGGATTGAAAACAACAAAAGCTTTCCAACTCTGAAGAACTATAACTCTGCATGCACTCAATATTGCATTAATCAAAATGGTGGTATTGTTGTTTACTCAAAGGTTAACATAGAATTAAAGATTGAAGAACCAACATTCCAAGAAAGTAACTGTCTAATAATAACAATGGGACGTGATACAGCAATTATTGCATTATATAGATCTCCTTCCTTCACTAATATCGAACCATTTCTGAATTCTCTTGATAATATTTTGATCTCTTGCAAAAAGTATCAAACGGTTGCTGTTATGGGTGACATAAACTTTGATATACACCCTAGTAATATTAATAATCAAGCTGCTGATTATATAGAACTATTGGGTAGTTATGGTCTCTTGGCAACCCATAATATGGTAACAAGGGGCCAACGATGTCTAGACCACATAATGCTAAGAAGCAAATATCAATGTAAAACTCTTGTATTAAATACTTTTGTAACGGACCACTGCCCAGCGCTTTTAAACATTAAGAAAAAGTTATCAAATAATCTACAACCAAAAACCACAAAAACGATAATAGATTTCAAAAAAGTTGCCAAACAAATAAATCATTTCGATTTTACAGAAGTTTTGCAATCCTTAGACGCTAACATAGCCACGGAATTTTTTATGTCAAAATTATTTAATATAATTAAAGCGAATACTAAATTATTTAAAGTGCCACACAGTCAAAGGATAATCAAGCCATGGATAACCCCAGGTATCCTTCGTTGCATCCGTACTCGTGATTTAATGCATCATCGTTTAAAAGAAACACCAAGTAATGAAGTTCTAAAACTGACATATACAAGGTATAGAAATTTTTGTACTAATCTCTTAAAAAAGTTAAAAATTAATTACTACAAATCTGAGCTGAATAAAAATAAAAACAATATTAAAAAGACGTGGCAAACTGTGAGAAGTATAACATATACAGAAAAGAAACAAAGCAGTAATGGCATTTTATTAAAAACGAAATCAAATCCTTTCGATGCTGTCAATAGTATAAACAACTATTATGCCAATGTAGTTAAGAATCTGGCATCCAACATTAAAAGTAACAAACTAAGTTGTACCTCAGATAACAGTGTACTACAATCATCTGCGCTCCAGAACTCTATTGGTATAATAGAAACAGATGAATACGAAGTTAACAGTATAGTAAAAGGACTGAAAAATGATAGTGCGGTGGATTTTGATGGCATTTCGGCAAGAGTCATTAAGGAATCTGCCTCTTTGTTAGTGCCCATCATCACATATATCTGCAACTTGAGTCTATCTTCTGGTATATTTCCGCAAAATTCAAAACCGCAATTGTCACGCCTATCTACAAAACTGGCAATAGAGACAGTGTCGAAAATTATAGACCTATTTCCATCTTACCAACAATGTCAAAAATTTTGGAAAAAATATTAAATACTCGACTGAAAACTTTTTTAGAGAAATATAAAATTTTATCACCACATCAATATGGATTCCGAACCGGAAGATCTACTGAAAATGCCGTGTCAGATCTGACGAACTATATTGTTGCTGAACTAGACAACCATAAGAAAGTTGTAGGAATATTCCTCGACCTTGCAAAGGCCTTCGACACTGTCTCTGTTCCCACACTCATAAAAAAGTTAGAGATTGTTGGAATACGAGGTAATACTCTGAGCTTAATGGAAGATTATTTGAAAGGGAGAATTCAGAGAACTAAGGTGGGTGGTGTAATAAGTGAAGAGGCTTTTATAACTTATGGTGTCCCACAGGGAAGTGTATTGGGCCCGACTCTGTTTTTGGCATACGTTAACGAACTGTGTAATTTAAAATTAGATAATGGACATATATTTTCATACGCTGATGACACTGCGTTAATTTTCGTTGGTACTAATTGGAAAGAGGCACAGGCTCGTGCTGAAAAAGGTCTAAACATAGTAACTCAATGGCTACGAGACAACATGCTTTCTCTGAATACAGAAAAGACAAAGTTTGTCCAATTCACTAATGCACGCAGATTACCACCACCCATTCAAATAAAAGTTCACTTGGACTGTACGCCACAAAACTGTTATTGCCAAGAGCTACAATGTGTTTCAAATATCACGTATCTTGGAGTAAATATAGATCGAAAAATGACCTGGAGAACTCACATTGTTAACCTCAGCAAGAGAGATCGAAAGTTAATCTTTATTTTTAAATATTTACGTGATGTTGCGGACCAAGCCTTATTATTTAGAGTATACAATGCACTCTGCAGGTCAATTCTAACTTACTGCATTACTTCGTGGGGTGGAACATTCTCTTCTCATATGCTTGTGTTAGAACGTGCACAAAGAGCGATACTCAAAGTGGCAATGTTCAAACCATTTAGATATCCAACTACAGAATTATACAAAGACTGCGAAATGCTAAATGTTCGACAACTATACATACTTAATCTTCTATTAGGTATACAAAAACAAACAACTCTAAAAGACAGACTTATATCAAGTAAAAAACGTAGAAAAGATTTAGTGTTTATTAGACAGAAATTCAATACTAAACTACCAAACCGACATCAGAGTTTTCTTGGCCAATATTTATATAACAAAACCAGTAAAGTCATTACTAATCTGAGAACACACACGACTAGGCAAGCTAAAATCGAAATAAACAAGTGGTTGAAAACTCTCAACCACGATGAAACTGAAGATTTGCTCAAAGTTATCGTATGATTTATTTAAGAATCAAGTTAGCTTTACAGTATATATTCATAAAAAAAAAAAAAAAAACTTTCTGTCATTTAACGCCATGCATACACACAAACACACCCCCTCACACACCACATCACACACACCCTCACACACAATAATAATATATATACTCATACTTATACGAAATTTTATACAGTCATACCTATCATTTAATAACTAAACCTCAATCTTAATGTATGATAGAAGGAAGTAGACTCCCACGACACAAGATTTTTTTCTTAGTGTGGGATCTGCATGTCATTATGTTAGAAAAATCATTACAATTTATTGTTTCAATTGAAATTAAGTTAAGAATAACAACTTGTAACTGTATATTGTGAAATAAATTATTATTATTATTATTATTATTAATATAGGCGATTATGACGAAAACTTGTGATTTTGTAACTGAGGTATGTTTGTTTACATTTTAAGACAGGTAAGAAAAAACAGACTTTAGGTGTATTACGTACAATTTGACTCGTAGCTAGGCTATGCGTTTAATATATTTTTCTTTGTAATGTTATGCCTATCATATTATTTCAATTGACCCATCGTTATTCAATCCCATATTAGTGCACCGTTCGGCTTCATAAGAGCCGTGAGTGGAAGCTTTGGATGGGTCCAAATCCGGGAATACATTCTGTCTTTATCAGTGTTAGCAAACTGCGTTTAATTAAGCTAACTATAATTCTACAGAGCTAACTGTTTGAGTCACGATTTACGCCCGGTTTGGAATGAACCATTATTTCCATTATTATTTTTTTTTTAAAGAAAGGATTGCACTAGTCCTACTCCTATTGTTGACGCTTGTTTACGCTTCGTTCTAGTCCCTGACATTCCACTAATTCAACAAATTAAAAGATTCAATCGTGATAAGAGGAATGTGCGACGTGTGAATCTAAAATTGCATAATGTAAGAACTCAAACAATTGCTGTGTCTGGTAACACTGGACGCGGAAAAATTCTGAACTCAGAAATAGAATTTGGTAGACTTTGTGAGCCTGGTGCTTAATTGATTGATCCAAAATCAGCATGAGAAATTTATGCGGGGAATTCATTAAGTACTTACTAAATTATGCTGTGTTGGTTTTCCCCGATAAAGTTTTGTAATTTTGAATTCTCATAACAACATTAAACAAAACGAACTTCAGATTCTAGGAATCAGACAACAATAACGTATATTTCCATTGTCTACTTAAATAAATTAAAAGGGTCAATCTTGGTGTTGGCGAGAGTTTGCTTACTAAAATGTGAAATGTATAAGGATATTTACGTCACAGTACATTATATTGAGCTAAATATATACTGAGCTATACTGATAATAAAACAATCTGATTTTTGCAACAGGTAAAACCGGGACAGTTGCTTCATCTTTACCAAACGCAGGTCCAGACGTAGATGGAGTGCTTTCCTCACCTTTGAGATGGTTGTGCCAAATACAGGAAGCCTTTGAGAGGAGAGCCAAGAGAGTCATTCATTACGAGCAACTAGTAAGCAAGGTACTCCAGAGTCTCAAGCATTGCCGCTCCATCATCGATCGCATCATCACTTAATATTAGGTTAGATAGAGGTCCAGAGCTACCTAGTTAAGTAAAACAAAATTTTTGGATTATGTGATGTTGTTTTAATATAAATAACATCAAAATCACCATTCAAACTCATAATACAGTTACGAAATTTTGTCAGTGTGTACGTTTGATACTCTTTCATGTTAAAACGGCTAAATTGATATACTTGAAACTTGTTATACAGCTGATAATTTAGCAAGGATCTAAATTCTCAGCTGTATAACAAGTTTGTTATACAGCTAATGTATCCTATGTTATAAGTTAATGTTATAACATAGGATACATTTTATCACATCACACATTTCCAACATTGTTTCCGCGGTTGGAACCGGGGCGCAGAGGTTAACATCTCATATAATAAATACCATTACAAAAAACACATTCAACCTTTATTGCTGTGAAGCAGTTATCAATGGTAAAAATATTATCACCAGATTTAAATTCATAAAAAAATCATATAATCTTAAAATTTACCAATACTAATTTTTGCTTTACCTAATCGTATTTATACAGATATATTTATTGTATTATACGGCCCCTAATTTCCTCTAGGTTTTCTAATGACACCCTGAAAGTATCAAACTCCAACAAGGGGCCGTTATCGCCCACTTTGAGAACCTACGCTTTAGTGGAAGTACACTAAAAAGGGCCATTCTCGTAGGAGGCAAAACTGGCACCCTACATTCTTTAGTTATTTAAAATAATAGCATGTC
Organism: Plagodis dolabraria; assembly: GCA_963854805.1. Classification (NCBI taxonomy): domain Eukaryota; kingdom Metazoa; phylum Arthropoda; class Insecta; order Lepidoptera; family Geometridae; genus Plagodis; species Plagodis dolabraria. Next base: position 15,852,333 of record OY978443.1, read on the forward strand.
GTTGTCATTTTATCCATACAACAAACCTCTCACCCCACGTCTATCAGTCACTAGGTAGCGTTGGGATCGAGAGCGTGGGCGCAGTGATACAAAAAAGTAAGGTAAAATAAAACGAAAATATTTTACCGAACCTCTTCATTTATCAATAACTTATTAGATGTGTATAGTTAAATATATGTTTGGCTTGCTCCGAAATATAAAAAATACCAAAAGTGAGAGCAGTTCACTAGTAAATAAAAATGGCCGAAACGAGCAAAGTGCCTCGGGAAAGTAGCTAGCTAACCGCTAAGTCAATGATAAAAACAATTAAAAAAATTATAATATAGATGTTGATCATTGTAAGATCTTTTTATTTATTGTTTAGTGTTATTTTTAACCAAAAACACGTTTCTCTTTCGATTTTGGGATGGCCACAAAGCCCTTACCTTATGGCTATTTTGCTTAAGATATCTCCTATGAGCTGACTTCCCCTAATCGATAGGTATTAATTTAAAAGCTTATGTTTAAAAGCTTAAAGAGGTATTTATTTGTTTTTTATAAACAATATAACAGATTAACAATAATGAAATGTATAAAATAACTTGTAGAAGACTATGCTGCCTCAAAACGCTCTGAGTAGTCATTGTTCATCCATCTCCCAAGTTATTTCATATTTTTCAGTATTAGACGTCGATTCCATATTTTATAAAAAAAAACAGTTTTTGAATGCTACGTACTGCTTACAATATAGATTGAGTCACCTATCATAATAATACTGGCCATCATATCGGCAAATATGACACTAAAGTTGTGATTATTAACTCCGCCAAATTAAGTATTGCCATTAGTCAAATAAACTTCAAAAATAGCAATGAACTGGAACCAATTTGTAGATATATGTATGCAACCAAATAACTACAAAATTGAATTATCCCTTAATAAATTGTTTTTAACTAATTATTATACTGATCAGTAATTAACCTGCCCTAACATATAATAATATGGTTTGGCGTTTATTTATTGGTCACTTCTTGTGTCTCTACTAAATAATTATATCTGCCACCGGGCCAAACCGGGACTTTGACCTATTTTTCCTTTATATAAATGTGTCAAATAATATTTCGTCTTGAAATTTACATTCGGTTTATGATGCGGTGGAGTGAGAAGCCATTATTTGTTTTATTGTCTGGGTCACTAAAGGAAATTTAACCATTGTCGCACTCGGTACGTGTGACCACAATTCAATAAGTAAAACTTTTGTACCTAATGTGAATACAAAATGTTTGCACGATGGTCAATTGGGCAACTCATGACGATCAAATCAAATCTTCCTGGTGAACCGTTCATTATTGCAGCACACGCGGACGCATAGCATAGCTTGCTTTTTGAATGGATGTGTAATCTAGTATGACTTAACTAACTATTCCAGTACATTTATTAAGATTTAAATTAATAAAGTTTCTAAATTTTTGATTGTAGGTATTTTTAATGCAACACCATGATTAAAAACGCAAACTAGTGTTTTAAAATAATGATTTAATGACTTACAGAACCGTCCTACAAACCATATAAGTAATTATAACTATATAAATACTACGAATTTTTATGATGAACAAAATTTAATTATGCCTATGAGGTGGTACCGTGCTGTAATTTTTCCGATAGGTTAGCCTTTGACCACAATTTCACCTGATGAGAAGTGATGATGCGGTTGAAGATGGCATAACAACTTTACCCAAAATTGGAACTGGATATGGGACTATGGGAAGGACAGTTACCGGAACATCCTGTAAGGTGTTTGGCGACAGATTTTCTATGTTTGAGTGGTAGCTAGCCAGGAAAGCGTTCGTAAAATGTCTTATCACTGTGGAATAATGAAGCTATCATAAGACTAGCGGTCACCCAACCATCTCAACAGTTTTAGGCGAATTCCGTTACTAGCACTTTCAAAATAGCCAGTGTATCTTGCAAAGACAAAACATATAATTCAAAAGGTTTTGCTTGGGTTCTATGGCAGTTGCCAGCCTAATAGGCTAAGCTATCCTTGAAATCATAGACAAATATAGTTACAAAGTTCCAACCCATACATATTCACATATTTTTTGACATTCAAAACCAATTCATATTTTAAATACCAAATGTTCAAACTCTGTGAAATTGAGCATGCATATCGCTGAGCCTTACACTTATGCTTCTATTCTGCCAGTTTTTCGATTAATTATTTATTTTATCCCTAAATCTGAAAATAACAATTACCTATATTTTTTCAAATTCTTAATTTATCGGAAATCTTGCAAACCAGAAGCACATAAGGCACTGAAACGTGCATGGTAAATTATACTAAAGAGTTTGAACTTTTGGTATTTCAAATATGACAAAACGACATTTGTATGGAAAGCGCTATATACGAGTACTCTGGTGCCTTTACAAACGTAATTTCATCATATTTTTAAGACCAAGTATTCAAACTCGTAACTTTGAATGCATATCCTTGAGCCTAAAATTTATGCTTGTATATAATCTATATTATTGTCTCAACTGCCAATTCAAAATCCAAAACTAGATCAATCCATAACAATAGCAAAACAATTAATTCAATCTATATCCTCAATAGCAAATATAATGCATCGAATTAAATAAAATACAGTAGACAAATATTCAAACCAGAATTATTTAGTTTTGAAACTGTAAAATTGATATGTACAAACAAATTGCATTATATTACTAATCAATCAATCTAACATACTTTATCAATTTTTCAGCAAGCACCTAGCTATACTTTAGGAATCTTGTACAATGTACATGGGTACATAGTAATTACCGCTAATGTTGCTGTTAAGTTGAACTGAATAAGTTCAAGCACTCTCCACTGGTTGTCGCTACAAGTCTAGCAAACTTTTTAATTGGCCAGCCTTACAGATTGAAAAAAAGGTCAAGAGCCGTTTCCCCTTAATTAAATTTACTCTACAAAAACTCTACAAATAAAAAGATCCGTTGCTGTTAAGGTCCTATTTTGTGTTGCTTGTTTTTTCTTTCACTCGTAAAATTCGCACAAAAGGCAATTAGATAAAAACTTTGTCGATTTCCACAAACGTTCCCTCTACAAATATTTCGAATAAAATCTATCGAGAGAACTTAAAATGGGTTTAAGCAGATATGTAAGCACTCTTAGCTCCGGCGTAGCGTGAAAATTAAGTTGAATTTAGGGAGTTGGGTCGAGTTGGGAATGAGCATCGGAAAGGTTTGAATTTATTGAATACGGCACACAAAACGTTGTTATTGCGATACTTTTATTCCACTCATTTCAATTCCTTTAAACTAATAGCCATATGGATGTAAACTTCATAGAAAACATCAACATTACAACATCGTAATCAGAAATAAGTTATTCAATTAAGTTCCTACTCGAATGGCTTGCGGCGTTCTATTGGGGAGTCATTCGTTCAATATTTCCTCTGGTTGATGATAATGCATGACTCGTACGACAAGCTTGTATTCTGTGAATAATGGTAAGTTTTAAATACTTTATTTTTAAAAAGTGCTCAGTTGTGATAATATCAGTAGTAAAGGAATATTAATGAAGCGCTCTGCTACGGTCTCCATGAGAATATTCAATTATTTTAATAGGAAAAGACATAGTTATACGGACACTGGTTAAGCCTTATTAATTATGTAACTGATACGGCCTGTATTGACGCTTGTTCATGGGAGTAATATCCGCCTCGGAATGTTTCAGTTTCAGTGTCTTCGTTACAAAAGGTAATAAATTCCGTATATAAAATTTTAAAAAAGTAAACGTCCTATTTGTTTTTATCACGCTATCCCAGAAACTGTTCAGTTCCGCAATCAGAACTAATCGAATCGAAATCTTATGTGCTTTGAAAGGACTTACCTAAGGAATGAATAAATAAGTACACCAAAAATTCCAGTCATCCGTTACGGAGCTACTTGCTTCAGTTAAGAATAAATGAACCAAACTCTAGTTATAATGATTAGCATTATTAATATTAATAATGCTAGTCATTAGAACATTATTAATAAGTATAAGGTGATATAATATTGTTTGATCTCAAAATATTTAGAAACAAGTTGTCACTAAGAAAACCTCAGAACTGAAATTTCATAAGTCTAGTAGTTTGGTACATGCCAGCATCACCTGTACTCGGCTCTCAGCCAAACAGCTCAACTTATTACGCATTTTTTTTAATAGACATACAACAAGTGCTCGTCGAAATTGTCAAGAAAAACCTCCTTTATGACATTGGACGATAATGATGACGAATTAATTAGCAATAAGCAATTATGCCTTTGACGCTAAGAAGCTCGTAGCCGATATGTCAACACAAATGTACACGATTATTGAGCTAGAGCTAACAGACCAACGAGGCCTTTCGATTTACAAGTGACAAAATGGATAACGAACATACAACTTATAGAGAACATTGAAGCGTTTAGAGAAAAAAAATTAGGCAAAACGAAAAAAACAGTAAATTTACTAATATATGCAAAGAGGTTAAGGTCGATCCTAAGATGCAGTTTTGACGTTTAATGTATGGAGCATCTGTCAAAAACTGCATCTAGCAAAAATGTCTCAAATTAATACTGGTTTCATTGTTTAAGTTTTTTTAATTTCCTTTTGTACCCATACTTTTGTGTTTCCTCAATTCAATTAAAAGTAAAATAATAATGAGTTAAAACTGTACAAAAATAAAACCGTACAATTTGTATATTGTAACACCACGAGACCTAATTCACTTTTAAAAAGTCTGTTTCACTTTCAAAACGTTTAATATATAAAAAAAAATACACCTCTTGATTTAACAGAAAATTCAGTAAACTGTATTCATCCCCCAGTTTTCCGCCCTTAGAAGTGGAACAAATTCTTTAGATCATAATGGAATCCCCATGAAATATAGTTTTACAATAAAAAAAAAATAATTAAAATCAACTTAAACAATGGCAATGGCAAGAAATGGCGTCACGTTTTACAATGCTATTGCAGTTGTCAGATGTATTATTTCATAGGTAAAACTGTATGTTACATAATATTATTATCCAAACTATTGTAATGTAAGTTCTAATGAAATAACAGAACTACATTGAGCCTGGTTATTAGGTTGAAAGTGTACAAGTGCACATTGAAACTTCATTTATAATCGTAAATATTTACCACCCTTTGCCTTATTGCAAAGGCAATAACGATCATGTTTATATAATATAAAGTAAAAGTGACACAGACACTATTTATTTGCTACGAGCTGTTACTCCGTCAAACTGTTGAGAGCATATGACTCTATGAAAATATCAACAGCAAAGTATTTTTCATCCCATCAATCACAATATCGTCACATTTTTTAAATAATGTTTAGACTAAAATTTTGACGTAAATCATACCAATTATAAAATGTATGAAAGAAGACAGATAGTCATCTAATGTTTCTTTTGTGTCTGATATATTCGCCTGAGTTATGTTCTTCTTTGTATCTTATTCTTACAAAATAAAGGAATGTGACTTTGAAGAATTAAACCTAGCGTATATAATTATAAAATATAATTATATGCAAAAATATGACAATAACCTAAAACATATAATAACAACCTTTTAAATTTTCAAAGTACTAGTAAAATAAAATAAAAAGTCTGTTAATTGGTTTGTGGTCCAAAATAACATACATGTATAAAGCATATTTACTGCTTAACCTTTCCTTGTTGGTTCCCTTTTATTTTCGCAATAAAACCTGGGAAGCAGATTAAGTTATACCTGTTCTGGATGCATAAAATGTTAATCTTCAACTCTTACAGCAGCAATGATAGAAATATATGTGTGGCAGTAAAAGTTAAGCATTGGGATAAATTATGCATGTTTAGGAAATGCTTCTTGAACGGTATGCTGCTGATATTCGGAGAGGCAATAAAACTTGACCTATATATTACGGTTTTCTGGTGTATAAAGAAAGCTTTTGAGGTTTGGTTCGGGTCGATCATAAAGTTTCATATACTATTGTTAAAACCTTCGATAAAATATACCCTAGATTCTGCACGAACGCTCCAAAGTTAACCAAACAAAACTGTGCTTATAATGATCTGAAGCACAGTTTTGCCGTCAGTGACGCGCTGATCGCCGAGTGAAACAATGCCGAAGTGCTCTGTGAATAGTTGCAAAAATAATACACTTACAAAGCGAAAAATACGTGGGATTTTCTATTTTCAGTAAGTTTTATACATATTTATCGTATTTTAAGTGATAAACATTCATAATTATTTAATTATCACCTCCAAATTAATACATCAACAAATTAAATTCCGTTACTCCTGTCACGCAGTTGTCTCTTTCGCACGCATAATAACATCCCATGCAAGACAAGAACAAGTGAGCCCTAATTCAGAACAAGTCTATCGGAGTCGTTCACATAATCTTTTATTTTCTCAGACTGTACACAGGCATTTATTTTACATTTTCCAACTTCAAAAAAGGAGGTTATCAATTTGACATGTGTGTATGAAATATTATTAGAACTGCAATATATTCACTTATAATATGGATTAGTGCTAACAAACATATATACAATATTTTTATATGTGTGTGTGTGTGCATATCTTTGTATGTTTTATGTACTAATACGTGTAACAGTCACTTGGCTTACTGATTGGAAAAACACCACAAAACCTTTTTCAAGTTCTAGTGTTCCTGTTTTTAATTGATGTTGTATGTTAATAATTTAATATCGAAATGTCCGAGCCACCTGCACAATCCTGAATGCACGAGGTTTAGCGTGCACTCTTATTATTACAGATGATTTTCAGAATGTATGATATGAACATAGTATGTAAAGGTAGTTTATAAATATTAAATATTGTATTACATATACAATGTATAACATTAACATTGTATTAACATTCATAATTACTCAAACACGTTTACTTTATACATTTTGCTGTAACACGCAGGTATCTGAACTGCAATTCAGGTCTGATACATTATATTGTTATATTATTTGTTTTTAATTGCTTTTTGTTCTGTGTGGAATAAATAAATAAATGTTAATGAAAATGAAAGCCGAATAATTAATATTCTGATTTCATTATAACAGATCCCTTTTCTATCTCCCAACATCCGCATATAATCTACTACACACCTTTTCAACCCGGGCAAAACCAGGGTATATAAGCTAGTTGACTAATACGGATAGTTAAAATTCCAATTATAAATGTCACCAAAAAAACTAATTGCTAAATAATATTTTTAGTACGAGATTAGGAGTAAGCGACTCCATTGTATTTTATGTTCTATCACAGCAAAGGGTAATAAAATTTTACGAGCTCTCTTCAATGGCGCAGAGTAAAAGTGCTATAAGTTTATTACGAAGTAATTGAAAATTAAACCTTATGCAACTGAAACAAGGTTGAATATTGTTAAATAACTTAAATAGATTTACTACGTTTTTGTGTAATTTTAAGGTTTTTATGTGTATCTCAATAGACAGAAAGGTATAGGATAACTTGAGCCGTTTATATGCGTTCTGTCAATACGAAAAGTTGCATCTAGGGTATATTTTATCGAAGGTTAAAACTGCCGCGTATGTGTGTAGTACGTACCAAATAAATAATATAAATAGGAAACGAATTCGAATATAGAATAGTATGGAATCACTTGTGGATGTCGGTACAATCCAGATACCAGGTATTATTTTTTATACTTTTGAGTATTGGAAGCATTGATTTGATGTGAGAAACAAAGTATAGCTGGAAGGCAGTTCTGTTTTGTAAATACATTCTTTTTAATCCTTTAAATAAATATAATTTTATTTCGGAATAAATTGTAGGTGCCCAATATAGTCACCAGTCCTTTCAATATATCTATGTAAATAATATCGTCGATCCGTTGCTCCGCCGCGCCGATGCGTGTTAGAAAGGCAAACCAACAATACACTTCGTATCTATAGTAGGTGTGGGGGATGTGAAGATTTTATTTGCACCAAAGTATTTTTAATGTCCTATATTGGGGCTTTGCCTCTCCACACATTTATTAAAATACTGCTTACTCAACAACCTCAGCACAGCAAATAAGAAAGCGTCATTATTCAAATATTTGTGTATTTTTCAAATAAATAATTAGTTTTTCTCACAAATGTAATAAAAACGTCTTTTGAAACGTGAACATTTGTTATTAGTGTTATTATGCTCCATTTGGACTTCCATCCAGGCTTTGGTTCAGGCTGTAATAACCGCGAGTCCACCATAGCTTCTACACTACTAAAATACTTGATGAGAACCAAACAAAACAAGTCAAGCTTAACAGCCACCTATCATTATACGAGTATATCAAAAAAATGGTAAGTGACACCAATAAAACATTGAATCACAAGCAAATGCCATCTTGCAGTTATACCTAAATGTGTATACATTTTCTGTTACAGGATATAAATTAGCCTGTTTATTAGATTAATTAACTATGCTAACTTTGCCGATCCGAGATAAAACCGCTAAAACTGTCATGATATTATTATATTTGAAGCAGTGATAGCTCAGTGGCTTTGGCTATGGACTGTTGCGCAGCAGGTCCATGGTTCGAATCCCGCCGCGGGCTTGAGCTTCACCTCATGGTGGAAGGGCATTTTGTGAATCCCCGCCTGGCTAGCGACCACCCTCAAGTAGAAAATCTGTCGCCAAGCACCTAACGGTGTGTTCCGGCAGCTGTCCTTGAGAGCCCGAGTAATTCTAGGTTAAGCCTGTTAACACCTTCGACCACATCATCGCTTACCATGACGTGTGATTGTTGTCAAAGGCTTACCTATCAGCAATAAAAAAAAATGATAAACCCTAGGCTCACTTACAGTTTACATTCTGTAACGTGGGTAAGTTTTTAAACATTTTGGCATAATAATCACCAGCTACCCGTAATAAGGGTTTTTGGGACATTTTGTACCACTGTTTTGGTTGGTAAATATATTCAGTACATATTTACCTAATGGCGTTTAAATAAGAAGGTGGCAGAAAATATTACGCGATTTTTAGTTTTATTATCAAGTGATAATGTTTCAACTTCACCGGTAAAGTCATTTGGGTGACTATACGTCTTAAGTATTAGTTATTTTAGTTATATAATGGATGTTATTGTGATAGCTCCTGTTTTATATTTGGTAAGTAACCCGTCATTATGTCCCTAGACAACTCATTTATCGTAAAGCAATTGACGGTTCAATTAAAGCAATACGATATAAAATAAACATAGAAACCTAAGGTGAGTCACAGCATACAAGCAAATTTTTGTTCGAAATACTTCAGAGTACTGAGTGACACAGTGTTTATCGCATGTCCTTATATACACATATTCGAAATATACTATTTTTTTGATGATTCCATACATCTGGTTTGAAACTAAACTATTTTTGAGTGCTATCAAACTGGTTTATGAATACAAATACTTTTTGGGTCAATTGCATTTGACATAATTACGAGATTATATATGAAAGGGCTTTATAAAAGCTATTAGATACCTGAAGCGCTTTAAGCCATGAATATTTAGTGTCGTATGAGTTTTTTAACTATCACGGTCATTTACACTATAGTTATTATCAAAAACACGGTAAATATCCTGTTTTTAATAGTAACTATAGTATTTAGTGCCGTTTTGGAATAATAAGGTCCTGGAGGTCTACTCCCAAAAACGAAGTTCGAAGTTTCGTTTGAAAGATCGCACCTTTTCTTACCACGAAACACCTTCGAATCCGAATTTCGATCCGTACTTCGTGTATTGACAGATTGCCTTTCTCCCAAATGTTATTTAGCTTTTATTACTTCGTATTTAGACAGTAAGTTGATTAAAGATCAATGATATTCTCACGATAGATACGCCCTACTGTTTACGTCTGTCGAAGAGTTATCGTTTGCTGAGAAACGTACTATACTCTGCCTCAACATAACTTGCGAGTTTCCGTTTTTTCACATTTTAGTTTTTAACTAAGAACATATAGGTTCTTAGTATACTTGACCCAGTATAAATGGATACGTACGAGTAGGTATGCTTTTTTATAGGACTTTTTCTACACATGGCCATTTTATACATATTGTAAATTTTAATCCCTCATTTGCAGCATACATGATAAAAATAAAATTAACTTATTTTCTACTCGTATAGGTAATGGTGATGCGCTTGGTGGTGGAAGAAAAAGTTATGAAGTCGGAACATGAATGTAGATATTATATATACAAGAGTCGCCGTTACAATATATTAAATCATTCTTTGTTTTCAAGAATATGTTTATTTAATTTAGGTACGCGTTGCATGGTTGTTCATAACAAGCAGCGCTAGAAATAGGTACTTCAAAAAAGAAGAAGCCCCAATTGTGGGTCTCCCTTCAGAAAATAAAAACATTCTGATGAACGGTGTATTGAACATATGGGCTTATCTATTAAGTCTTATAATGTAAGTCCATGGTTGCATTCTCCTTGTCATATTCGAAGTAGAATTTACTAAAGAGTTTATTATAGTTTTAGGTATCATTTTATTAGGTTCTTTGTTTGTCGACGACACAACCATCACTCTGAAAAATATTTGTATCCTAAGAAAACAAATTGTAGAATAAATTGAATTCTACATACACATACATGAATAAATAGTTTATTAATTATCGAAAGATTCTTCTTCACAAATTCTTTATGGTTATTACTTTTTGATTTATTTATCGGTTTTACATGTCTACCATAAAGAACCTTCACAAACCTTTCAATATCGCTTTACCATGTTTTTATCTATGAATCCAAAACGAAGACCGTCCGTACAAGTCGCATCCGAAGTTATTTGGTGGTAGGGTACAAGTTCGATGTTCGTCGTTACTTCGTTCCGAAACGAAACTTCGAACTTCGTTTTTGGGAGTAGACCTCCTGGGTTCGATCTAGTTATTTAGTTGTTCATACGAAGAAATTGTCAGTAGCGAAACGGAATCTGAAACAATGGCTAAAGGAAAGAGTTGGGGTGATTTTCATACGATAACTCTAATAGGCAATGTACTAAAGGTATTCCTTAGCATCATCCATAACAGAATACGCTTAAAATGTAATGAAAAGTTAGGAAAACAACAGTTTGGTTTCTGGCATCATCGAGAAAATAACACTAATCTCGTTGTCTGGCATGGGAACTCGAGAATCTTTTTTGCTTGCGATGCAAAAATACGATTACAATACGGAAATGAATAGACATGCAGATAGACGTAATCTTGTGCTTCATCCACTACGAGATGGCATTTGGCCCATTAGGACCCGGAATTCGCTTGAGGAAATAGAAATTTGCCGTGGTGTTTAACAAAGATGCATTCTTCATCCATGTTCTTCAACTTGTACTCGGAGGTAATGATATCTGATGCTTTGGTAGGATTTTATGTTGGTGTCAATTTAACAGAAAAGTTATATATATTAGAAAAAATATTTTTATTTTTGCACTAACGCATGCTCTGCGGATTTAATTAAAAAATTACAAATTTACGAGGGAAAATTATAGTCCTGTGCGGGATTCAAACCTGCGCCATAAACCCCTATAGCCTAGGTATGCTCTGACCTACTGAGCTAACATGACAATGTCTCATCTCTAATTTTTCCTATCGTTTTTTAACCATCATATGGGGATGGAGCGACACCTATAGTTCAACTTACGTTGTGCGTTACGTTGTTATAGGAAGGCATGACGCGGGTTCGAATCCCGCACATGACTATATATACTTATACTTTTCCTCAGAGTTATAAACAATGTAAGTAATGTTGACGGCACTATTTTTTACTCCTATTCACATGCGGTAAAGAGTAATAATTTTGATAATTACTGTGTATAGTTTTTAAGGAGAATGTTAAATGACAACCCGAAACATTATTGTATTATAATGTAAAGTAGCGGCCCGCCCCGGCATCATACGGGTAATTATGACTTTAAATTGAGATGTATAAGCTATCCTATTTTTCAATTTGGATTAAATTGCACACGTTGTGTAAATAAATCAAATTTAAAATTGGTTCAGTAGTTTAGGAGTCCATCGCGGACAAACAACGTGACACGTATTTTTTATATATAATCTTTATCACAAGTTAAAAACTACGTTAGAGTGTTTTTTTTATTTAATTATTATTGAAATTTTGCTATCTTTTAAAAGATTGTAGCCTTAGAATTATAATCTTATTTCGAGGTACAGAAATATCCTAATTTACAGTCTCCATTCTTTAAAAAATCTCCATTTTTCTGTCGTAGCGTGTAGCATTATTATATGTTCTATGATAGCGTAAGTAAAGGACAATTCAACAAACACACTTTCGCATCTTCCATAGGAGTGATTTTATTCTCAGCAATGAGTAAATTATTTATATACATTACAGTTGTAGCTAAAGGCGCGTTTTTAATGTTACGCCATATTAATTAGTCCATTTATTAGGTTAAATACGCTAACTTTGTTCACCGAGATAAAAGCGCTAAAACTAGGATGACAAACTCTCGGCTTACTTAAAGTTTAAATTATGTAACGAAGGAAAGTCTTAACGTAGGGTAGGTTAGTTTTCTCATACAGTTAAATATAATAATCGCCAGCTAGAGAGTATATTTTGGGACATTAAGTTTATTTCTTTTCGTACGTAAATATATTCAGTACCTTTCTACCAAATGGCGTTGGAATAAAAAGTGGGAGGAAATATTACGACTTTTAGTGTATTATTCTGTGATAATGTTTCAACTTCAAAAGTAAAGTCATTTGGGTAAGTTAACGATTTAAGATTAGCTATTTAGGTTAACTGAATTCCTGTTATTGTGATATGGTCCTATCTTATATAGGGGGAGGTCTTCTCATCGTGATATAATGCTTGCATAAACAACTCAAAAGGACTTACATTTAGTGTTAGTTAAAATATTTTTAACTTACACTAAATGTTCATGGTTTAAAGCGCTTCAGGTTACTAATAGTTTTTATAAAGCCCTTTCATGTATAATCTCGTAATTATATCAAATGCACTTGACCCCAAAAAAAATGTATTCATATACCAGATATTGTGTGATAGCACTCAAAGAATAGTTAGATCTGTTTTAAACCAGATGTATGGAATTAGCAAAAAAAATGTATTTTGAGTATGTATATACGATAAACATTGTGTATCTCAGTACTTTTAAGTATTTTGGAACATAAATATGCTTGAAGGCTGTAACTTACCTAAGGATTCTATGTTTATTCTATCAGTATTTAATCAATTAAACCATTGATTGTTATTAGATCAATAACGATGGGTCACTTACCAAATATAAGTAGGACTTATCACAATAACAGCCATGAAATAACTTAAATAGCTAACACTTAAGACGTAGGTATAGAAATAAAAATAACTTTACCAAATAACTTTACATTTGAAGTTGAAACATTATCACTTGATAATATAACTAAAAGTCGTGTAATATTTCCTCCCACCTCCTTATTCTAGTGCCATTAGGTAGATAGATACTGAATATATTTACCTACCAAAAGAAAGTTACAAAATGTCCCAAAAAATATCCTCATTACGGCTAGCTGGTGATTATTATGCTCAAGTGTCTAAAAAACTAACCCACGTTCAGACTTTCCCACGATACAGAATTTAAACTATAAGTAAGCCGAGAGTTTATCATGATAGTTTTAGCGGTTTTATCTCGATCGACAAAGTAAGCATAGTTATTTAACCTAATACACAGACTAATTAATATGTCGTAACAGGAAATGTACACATTTAGGTATAACTCCAATATACATACTCTAATGAAGTATTTTAGTACTGTAGAAGCTATAGTGGTCAATACACTTACGGATATAATACAGCCTGAACCGAAGGCTGGATGGAAGTCGTGATGAAGCCTAATATAACACTAATAACCAATGTTCACGTTTCAAAAGACGTTTTTCATTACATTTGTGAGAAAAATAAATCATTTATTTGAGAAATAAACAAATATTTGAATAATTACGCTTTCTTATTTGCGGTCCGTGCTGAGGTAGTTGAGTAAGCAGTATTTTAATAAATGTGAGGAGAGGCGCTGACAAAAGCCCAAACGAACATAAAAACTCATATTTTTTAATCGTTACCGGGTCTTTTCACGCACGAATTAATATCAAAATAAAAATATTTTGACTAACCTCGACGTTTCACCAAGCGAGGGTAGATTTAAATCGCTCCCGCCGCTCCTCAAGACGATGACACCTGCATCTTCAGTCTACTCGTGACCACGATCAATGCAACTTGATCGAAACGTCGAGGTTAGTAAAAATATTTTTATTTTGATATTAATTCGTGCGTGAATAGACCCGGTACTTAACGATTAAAGAAAATATGAGTTTAGTTCACGAAAGTTTAAAGTAAAGCATAAAAACTCTTTGCTGAAAATCTTCACATCCCCCCTACGAATAAGTACATTACTTATTCATACCATCCCCCACAATTCCAATTTCATTTTTAGGTTATTGAACAAATGAAGAGAAGTAAGATGTCCATGCAGCGGGGCTCTTCGGACTATTATTGGATTTCAAAATATGATGGCATGGAAACTTCTGGTAAAGTATTCAAAAAAAAAAATCTGTTGAAGATCCTTCAGTTCGCATAGTCGCATTAGATGAATATTTTGATATTTTTACTGATTTGCACAAAGCTGCTGGACATGGTGGCAGAGAAAAATGATTTATAGCATTAAAAACAGATTGTACTTACTCAAAAAAAGGTATAGAAATTTACATTAAATTGTGCGCAGTATGTGAAATGAAAAGTTGTTAATGATGACGCAACCCTATAATTTTAATATTTTTATGTTTGCAATAACGTATACTCTGCGGAAAATTCTCTTATCTTATTTTAGTTCTGACTCATTGTCATGTTAGCTCAATTGGTCACAGCATGTCCCGTATAAAGGGGTGGATGGACGCGGGTTCGAATCCCGCACATGACTTAATTTTTACCGCTCGTAAATTTGTAATTTTGTAAAAAGAGTAATGCTGCCCATCTGTCACTAAACCCCTGTCTGTTCCGGCAGTTGTTGTTGAGAGCCAGTAATTTTAGATTAGCCTGAACAATATTTTCGACCGCATACCATCAGATGAGATAATGGTCAAAGGTTATCAACCAATCAGCAATAAAAAATAAAAAGATCAAGATTAAGTACTTATTTAGATTTGTTTATATAGAAACTCTTAATGAAACAAGTAAAAAAGATATTATTAAATCATTGCTTCATGAGTACCAAGATTGATTGTGTAAGTATCTATGTAATTTGCAACGTTTGAACTGTAATGTATTACTTAATGACATAATGACACCTGCATTATGAATTTGAAGCGCTCGTAGCGGAATTAGCTTAGCCGTTCTTAGCCGATAAGCTAATTTAAGCAACGTCCGCCGTGGTCATGACTTGGAATGGGTTACCGCTAGTGATATTAAAACAGTGCTCCGAAAGCACGTGAAAACGTCGGTCCCGGTTGTTGTCTAAAGATGGCAGTAGTTACAGCATCGTGGTAGGGCATTTTGCAAATGCCTGCCTGGCTAGCTACCACCTTCAAACACCTATAACCACATCATCACTTACCATCAGGTGAGATAGTTAATAGGCTATCCTATCAGCTTTAAATAATACTAAAAAATGTGTACACTATCAAGGTCACCTAATGTAAGTAGTGAATAAGACTGCAGCTGCTTTCATGACTATCATCTGTTCATTATGTTTTGCTCCAATTTCAACAACTTCTGCGCAATGTAAGTTTTTCAATAAAGATATTATTATTATTAATGGATTAGATTCCAAGTTATCAAAGTTATAGGATGTTAAAACACGTTTCGAACATGTCTACACAGCACTTCCCGAATAGGGTTGTTGTAACAGCGCTTATTTTAGCCCCACGCTCTGGATGAATTACGGGAATGTCAGGTACATTTTCTTTTACACACACTGGAATTTTCATTTAGAAATTTTTTCACACTTCAATTGTTTCTAACTACGACATAAACTCGCGTCACTCATAATATGGTATATGGCTTATAAGAGTCAGATGTACCTAGAGTAATTCCCAAACGCACAAAATAAATAATAATCGGTGTTAACTAGCGAGAATGCAAATGACGAGTTATGTTTATGAAAGACACGTTTCTATGTTAAGGGGTTATTACGTATGTATGCATATTCATGCATAAACCGCGTGCGTGTAGTATTTCTTAATAATGTAAAGGAACGGCGAGAATTAAATGCTTAGGTGTGATAATTAATGAAGAGTTTTGACTAAAAAGTATATATACCTAGTGGATATTTTTTTTGAAGCAGTGATGGCTCTGTGGCATTGGCTTATCCTAACGGTGTGTTCCGGCAGCAGTCCTTGAGAGCCAGTGAAATTACAGGCACATGATACTTAACAATAAACTCAAAGGTACGGGCGCAGTGCAATTCATCACTTGTGATGAAATGCATCTGTTATAGGCAGAGGTTAGTCCGCTTAACATCAGGTGGGCCTCATGCTAGTTCCATCACAATAACATAAAAAAGAAAAAAAAAACATAACATTAATTTTTTGCCTGCAAGTTTTTTAGTACCGACAACAGAGTTGTTTTTTTTCGTATTGGACATTTTAAAATATTGTTGTATATATATGTATGGTTTGTACACACATGTGATAGACAAAATTTATGTTCCTCCATTTATTTTGATAAAATGGGCTCTAATACGACTAAAACAAAAAATCAGACGCTCAATCACATTTTCCTTATTATATATATTCATTTAAATTAAGTGTGCTTGATAGTGTATTTAATTCACAAGATAAATCTTAGTACTCAGTACTTTATTATGCTGATAGGCTAGCTTTTGATCACTATCCCACCTTATGTAGCAAACTGATGACGTAGTCGAAGATGTTGTTCAGGCCAATTGAAAGTTACTGGCTCTCAAGAACAGCTGCCGGAACACATCGTTAGGTGCCTAGCTACATATTTTCTACTTTCGGGTGGTAGTTAGCCGGGCGGAAATTCGAGAAATGCCCTACCACCATGCTTTAACAGCTGACATCCTAAGACAACAACCGGGACCGACGACATTATGTGCCGTCTGTATATAATAGTATAAGCACTCAGTAATGATACCAGTATGGGTCACCCATTCAAGTCACGACCGCAGCCGCAGCGTAGCAAATCGATGAAGAGCAACACAAATATCTACAAGTGCTTCAAAAGCCTGTATGTACGTTACGTCATATGAACATATACGAGTATATGTATTTCAATAAATACCCAGCATTATTTTTCAACCGAAATAAAAGCGCTAAAACATTGCTGAAAAACTGTCGGGTAACTTGTGTTTTAAATTGTGTAATAGGGAAAGTTTGCGCGTGGGTTAGTTCTCTCAAACATTTCAGCATAATAAACACCTGCTAGCCGAAATGAGAGTTTGTTATTTTTGGGACTTTTTGTGATTTTCTTTCAGATTAGGTAAATATATTCAGTGCCAAATAGCATTAAAATAAGTAGGCTGGCGCCAGTATAATGTGACCTTTGATATTTTATTACTCGTGAGCAGCTGTCGGGCTAGAATTGCACCTTTGACCAAAGACATGGGTCTTTCTGTGGGAGTCGTAAGAGGCGACGAAGGGAAAAATACTCGTACCAGATGGGAAGCAACACCTTCATTGCCATTTGGGATCCTCAAGACGCCTACCAACCGTGGGAATTTTGGCAGACCCACCTAATCAGGCCACATTTAATTTTGTTATTGTTTCACTAGATCCAAAATCTTCTGGATTTGTATTTCATTTTATAAGATTGATTGAAGAGACTGTAAATCAACAAAATTTCGTTAAGGGAGCAAAATTTAAAGCAAATGAAATCCACAGAGCGTGCGTTATTGCAAAAATAAAAATATTAAAATTGTAGGGTTGCATCATCATTAACAAGTTTAAAGCAAATTAAAAATAAGTCTTTTTTGTAGTATAAAGCTGAACTATAGCGCTCCATTCCAACACGATATTAAGAATAATTGTATATACCTATTTGAAAAATAGTTTACGTCATATTCTCAGACCTACGAGTATACACAAAAAAAACATAGGAATCGGTCAAGCTGTTTCGGAGGAAATTCGTTTGAAACCCTGTGACACGAGAATTTTTCATATTCGATATAGATATAAATACCAATCTCGCTGATAGAGATAATCTATAAATTGTGGATTGATGTACAACATTGATTTAGTTCGCGCGGAAAAGGTACATTTGTAGGAGTCTGGGTGAGTGTTAGCCTTAATGCGCGGTCTGCCACTGTTGGAATGACAAGGTAAACTCAGCCACCGGCAAATCCAACCCAAGTCACGGATTCATAACAAAACACGGCTTATATCGTACACTTCTACATAATATGGCCGAAATACTTGGAGCGAATATACGAGTATGTTTGTGATAATTATTTTTGCACTTAATGCATTTTGCTTCACAGGGTGCAAGGGTATAAATACATTTAAAAATTGCAAAATCCATCACAAAAATATAAATGTGAGTAGCTATTTGTATAGCTATTCACATTTATTTTTTCTAAAGATTTGTTTTCTTTCTTTCATCATTTATTACATAAGATATTGTATTAGAACGCTCAACACAGTACAAAAACGCCGAAATTAACGCAGCGTATTATGTGTTGCACTAGCAACTTTACACTATAAAAGTAAATTCCAATTCGGAAGGATCATCACAGTCTGGCCGCCAATTACTTGCTGGCAATTTGTCCTGTGATACGACAGAACCAAGCGGGACATGACACCATCGCCGAAACGAGCCGCAATACATTTCCGCCATCTGCCGTGATCTGACCTCATTAGCCACGACCCACTCATTATTAGGTTGCGCACCCAAAGACATAAATAAAGACATAGACATAGACAGACATTTGTTTGTTTCATTAGAACACATACATTAACATTACACAAATATTAATGAGACCAATTAAAGAGACTTCGCTGTCTGTCTATCTGTCTGGCCATCCATCCGCCTTTGTGTCACGGGTCCTAATATGCCTACCTCGTAAACGGAATGAGTTACAATCCTAAAGTTATGAGTGTTTGTCAAATGTTGATTCAAAAACGCATATTAGATAAGAAATCTATATAATTATTTTTAGGAGGGCTCCAACGGATGCAAAGGTGATTCATAAAATAAAATAATTTATTTTATACACACTTTCATGAGGGATGTCATCATTTACTGCCCATTCAGTGGAATACAAATTATTATTTTTTATTTAATACAAAGAACCGGGTCTGTGAAAGGGTACGATTTTAGACCTTTTTTGTCAATTAGTGATAAGTGAGGCTTTTGAGATGGATAGATCCCTAACATCTAAAAACCTGACATATTGCCTTATTAGGATGAAATACGAAAACGCGTTAAATATTTAAGATGCCGTTTAACCGTAGTTTCTATATGTTCTCTGGATAGTTCGTTATTTGAACCTTATGCTAGATACACTAACGCGTCGTGTTGTGTCGGGTCGCGCCAGAAGCATAACGGTTTTATCATTTAGTATACTTAGAAATTTATATTTTCAGTTCGCTGTAGTGTAGGGTTATATTTTGTGGCGCCGACTGCTAGATCGCGCATGATCTACATTTAGTGTGGGTTCTGATGCGCCACAATACAAGATTCTAGAGATGGAAATAACATATATATAAATTGTATAAAAAATATACATTATAACGATAATGTGATATTGATTAAATTATGATTAAGTTGCTTACAATATAATCATTAACTATTTTGTCCAGTTTTTTGGCTGGTCAGCGCATCAAGACCTTTGTCAACGGTGCATGCTCCGACTCCGATTACTCTGCATCTTATATCGTATGTATCATGGAGGGAATTTTCAGTTTAATACCCGCAATTGACTTTCGCCATCCGACGGCCCGATATCGCATGATGTAACATCAATTTCATATCGACCGACTTCTGGAAAACCACAACCGTGGAATTCTTACAACATTTTCTGTCTTGCACTGCCTCTACGTGAAACAATTCCCATGGGAAGTATTTCCCAATAGATACAGCTTAGGAGAGCATATTCCCTCCGTAAAGGCCAGCAACGTATCCTGAAGACACCTGGTGTTGCGGATGTCCGTGGGCGACGGTAAGTACTTACCACCATGAGAGCCGCCAGCTCGTTTGACCTCCTATGTGTAGGTACCATAAAAAGCAATAAAAATTAAGTGAACTGGCGGGAAACTGTTTTTAAACTAAAAATAGCACATTTTTTATGTCTTTCCTTTATATCTCTCACTGAGCTCAAAAGTCTATTTCATAATAAATCTAGACTAATGCGCTAGCTGGGAATTAAAAGTCGGCACTGACAACAACAAAAAACTGTGCTCAATTGTTGAATAAATAACTATTTATCTATTTTCTGTCTCTTAAATCTTGTTAACAGTCTGATTACATGCACTCATGGCCTACTTATGCTGATTTATTCCCTTCATTAGTCTCTATCCAGTGACGAATTTTTCACTGGCTCCGTAAAAACGTTGCTCTGACAAAGGGAACTTGCAGGCCAAATCACTTAAGAGAAAAAATAAAGCGAAAACCGGCCCTAACGACCACCTAGGGATATCATTAGCTGATGTCCTCCGTATGATTCGAGTTGGTCATCTGATTTGAGCTTATTTGAGTCTTTTTTGAAGAAGCTACGGCACATTTATTTATAATTTCAGTTATTATTTCAGTTGTAATTTGAAAATTAAAGAAAATTCGTTTGTGAATTCTTTAGGTAGATACTCGAATGAAAACGTAATGATAGCGCGATTCAGAATCCGCTGATACATTGTAATTTGAATGTCATTTAATTTATTTGCTGTAGCATAAATAATTATTCTATTATAAAATAGTCGATATATATATGAAAGAAAAATAAAAAGAATACACCGATATATGCAAGTAAGCTTATAAATGGGCTAATATACTGTATTATTACTAGTCTGGCATTAATTCTGTAACATAAAACTTTCAGCCTTACAATTATTTAGAATTTGGAACGCGTTTATTACTTTAAAATTTTCTTTCGATTTTGCGCCATTTCATATATTATTTCGTGTTCATTATCAAATAACTATATGGAATAAGGTGATAGGTGAGAAAATAGGATAGTAGTATTCTCCTTGTGCAAATTAGGTATTGAGCCGTCGCGTCGGTCATATTCCAGACACTTCAAAAGCTTGGTATCAGCCGTAGGTATGTTCGTATATCGTAATATCAACAGAAACAACAACAGTTCCTCTGTCGAAGACCATAAAAGATCAGGGCAGCAGCGTGTCTTAGAACTACAAATTAATGCTGTTAAAGCCAGAATTGCTCGAAATCCCATTAGGAAGTAAAAATATTATGATAATTCAACAATAATCTTATTGCGAGAAATGAAGATTCCCGCTAGGAAAATGTCGCGTATTATAAAACAAGACCTGAAGCTCGGTGCTATCGTCGATATACAGTAGATGCCCTAAATCAATCTTGTAAATTAAATAGAGTGCCTTCCGTTGCGATATGCAAGTGAAGGGCACAGATATATTCTCTTTACCGATGAAAAAAATTACACTATTGAAGAGCACTACAATTATTAGCAAATTGATGATGTGTGAAATGAAGTGATCGATGACCTTGGTACGACAGGTACAGACAGCAAACACTTCTAGTGTACGGCTAAGATAAGGTCCAAAAAGTACTTTATTTTATACATTTTTTTTATATTTTTCTTTACTAATGTAAATAGTTTGAAACCCGGGAAAGGACATAGGATAGTTTTTATCGAACTGCGCAAAAAGTGGTTAATGGTTTTGCGCGATCATAACCGCAATACGCGCGGGTGGAGCCGCGGCTGGAAAGCTAGTCTATTATGTATAACATAGGTCATAGTTATAGTTTTAAGATTTTTTATTTTAGATTTAGTTTACAATGCCAGTATTTACCTCTTATAAACAACCAACTACTTCATCTTAGTCAGTTTAAAGGATTTATTCTATAGATTTTATATTTGGTACAAAATTATCCAACACCCAAGTTCAACGACTATTACTGCTAAACTAATAAAGTTATTTCAACCGCTTTACTTTTCCTTTAAAGTTCATAAAACGCACTATCAGCTTGAATTTTTTCAGATTTTTCTAGCCCTCAGTTGAGCTTTTAAAAGGGGGGGGGGACGCCCTGCTGGAACAAAAATTTGCACTTTAAAGTTTAATATTTCTTAAATGGAGCATTAACAAAACAGAATGAGCAACCCCTAAGTCATTTTAGAAAAACTATTCAACTATACCACACACGAAGAGATGGACGACAAAAAAAAAATCATCCCCACATCCCATGTATGGGAAGTACCGTAAAAAAAAATTTTTTTTTAAATTTTATTTTACCACTTTGTCGGCGTAATTGATTTACATATCCATACGAAATTACAGCTTCCTGGTACTAACGGTTTCTTAGCAAAACCTCGGACAGACGGACAGACAGACAGACATGACGAAACTATAAGGGTTCCTTGTCAGGACAACGGAACCCTAAAAAGATTACTAAACTGCACTCGTATAAATAATATAGTAATTGGTTTGTGTATGGTACACAAGTCGATTGTAACAATTTATTGAGTTGACACAGTATTTGATATTACATGCCGTAGTAGATGTTGATACATCTTCAGCATGTCCTTTGAAACTATATATATATATAATGTTTGGTTCAAATAAATTGAAAAAATAAACCAATTGTCTGATTATTATGTCAGGCGTTGAAATTAATAAGCAACTTAGAACATACCTGTAGCATCAGTTGGAGTTGAAAAATCCTCAGACGAGTTTCTTCATAAATTTATTTGCAATTGGCGAATCGTTCAAACTCGTAGTATGTAGGCTCAGGCTTTAATTAAAATACTTTTTTATCATCATATTCATGTAATACTTGACCAGAATTCGAACCTCTGAAAAGAAAGTTATAAGTACAGGTGAGATATAAATTAAAGTGTCTAAGCTTAGTCTTCCTGGCAAAAGTAATTGACTAACATACCTAAGGTAAAGGGTACATTATAAAATATCGATACTAGAAAGTATCAATAATCCGAGATGACAGAAGGTCCGGAGCCGTTACCTTTGGTGATATACGTGGTATGTTATCATATGGCACACACCCCACAGTGATGATGACTTATAACCAGTAATTATTGGCCAAGTGAGCATTAATCTCCTACAACGATATTTGTATGTAAAAGTCATAAAGAAAAAAGTCGATTCAGCCCATTTTATTTTAACAACATGTATTGGTCCCCAAAATCAATAAGGGTAAAGCAACCAAACACTAACATAACAATGCCACTGAAATTGGAGGAATAAAGATATAAGCCATGATCGCACCCGCCTTCGAGCTTTTATCTTACACCAATGATCGAAGGCACCGGCGGATTTGAAGAAATCATGTTTTTTTTAAAAAAAGGTTATAGAAATAAATGCAATTATTCACTGAAAGTTTGCTTGAAGCGAAACCGAAAGCTGATCGGATTACTTAACCTAAACTTTATAATTAATGATTCGCTTATCTTTTCTCAGAATTACATGAGGGTGGAAGTTTACCCTTGTTCCTAATCTGGCTTTTAAATCCATGAAAACCTACGTTCGTATCTTAGAATAATTTGAGCTCAACATTTTATACTTTCGTATATTTACTACAAGGTTTAATACTTTGACAGTATACTCGTACAATATGATATGGCGATCTGTTATATCTAAACATAATGTGACATGATATAATTGTGTATATAAAGAATGAAAACAAAATAATTGTAATGTAATTTGATATCACATAATTTACCGTTCAAACTAGCAATCGTTACCACAATATATTTAACAAAAAAGAAGCAATAAATGTTTTAATAAAGCCAAATACTGATAGTTTGGTATAAATAACATATAATTGGCATGAATCCCATCATGCACATGCTGGAGTTTCAGAGCATGGCTTATAGTATATGGTAAGCTGACCTGGGGCGCTACTACAATTCAACGAAGTTTCGTTTTTCGTGTTACGAGCGACACTTTAGACAACGAAAATCGAATTTGCGGTACGAAGTTCGTTGTTTCTTATAGTCTGTGGTCGGTCCGCATCGTTCATCACAAATCTTAGCATGCCATGGAATCTCACATTCTACTCTGAGAACGCTATTATGCCTCAATCAATTTAAGTCTTAATTTAGACAAATCACAGAGCTTTTTCACATGGTAAGTGTGAGAGTCCTATGTAGTTATGGATAAGCGTGAGGTGTCGCTACTGTTCTAGAAAATACTGGTTAGATACTCGTATTTAAAATATACGTTACTTTCTTTGTTCTCCATAGGTATTTATATCCTCATTAGTATTTGTGTTTTTTCTGCATAGTGAGAACTTGACTTTGACTACTTATAAGCAAACTAATAAATTATAATTTATATTTGTAAAATGTACAAATCATACGAATCCGATTAAAAAGTAAGCCAAGTGCTTTGCGAATAGCTTTCTTTCGGACCCGAAGTTCGCAACTTCGACGAATTAGAGTAGGGGGTCGCTAAGTTGAGTCTACTTACTTATCTGTCCCAAAGCAATAAACAGTGAGTGAGAGTGACCAAAGTCTAAGCAATCTGTTAAAAACTATCTGAGGAATGATTCAATATATTTGAAATTTTGATATTTCCATGAGATATTATTTACCATGTATTAGTTTGAAGACTTTTTAACACTAGTCTACAATAGCTACCGGAACTAGAGGAATAATAGGTACTACGGGCAACTAGTTAGGTAGTTCAAGACAGCGAATGGATCTATTTAGACCTAAATCACAAGTTTACGGGATAATGAACGTGTGAATTATTCAAACTAGCATTTCTAAATAATAATAATTATAAATTTAATTCTCAACTATGATGTTTCGTATACCTATAATCATTATACATTTTACATAGTAACAAATAAATATGTATGATACATCGATATTGGCAAAGATACGCTTGAAAAGTGTAAGAACGCCAAATCTATCAAAATTTTCTTCGAACTTATTTCAGGCAGGAAGCCGATAAAATGTAGTAAAAGTTGAAAAATGGAGGTCTGTGTAAATTAATCGCTACATCAACATATTACAACAGATAATGTTTTAATAAGATTATTTCAACCCCCGCACATCTTTAAAGGGTACCTTACCTCAAAAGAATAAAACAGAACCTTGCAATTCATATCAAAAACTCAGGTCTACTGTCCCTTAGAGCTGTGAAAAAATAAAACTTCTAAGTCAATACAATAAAAAGATACAGCCGTTTATGCCGCAAATTTTCGAAACTCGTTAGGGAATAGAACCTACTGGGTACTCCCCGTGAACTCAGAATCTTGAATTTTGGTACGAAGCAATATCTCACAGTAAAAAGAAAAAAATGCGAAAAGCACAAATTTTTAGTTACGTCATATATTCAAAATAATTTTATTAATTTTAAGATGTTATGGATTTTAATTAGCTATTAAAATACCATAACTTTTACTTATATACCTACAGGTTTGTATGGAACCCTTGGTGCGCGAGTCCATCATGCACTTGGCCGGTTTTCCATATCGTTTAATAAAAATGAACTTTTGCTACAGAACGTTTAACTTATAAGAGTACGTTCGTATGGTACAAGCAAGATATTCTCAAAGAAAATGAAAATCCTTTTCAAGCGTCCATCCATCTCAATTTTTTAACCCACCATTTTTATGTTGATGAATGTTTCCTGCCTATCTACGAGCCCCTCCCTCAGGCTTGGGAGAGACCTCGCGTCACAGCTCGCGTACTG
Organism: Plagodis dolabraria; assembly: GCA_963854805.1. Classification (NCBI taxonomy): domain Eukaryota; kingdom Metazoa; phylum Arthropoda; class Insecta; order Lepidoptera; family Geometridae; genus Plagodis; species Plagodis dolabraria. The sequence goes on from OY978443.1 coordinate 15,878,135, forward strand.
TTTGCATGTGTTTGAGATAACAATTGCCGAGCGACAAGTGCCTTCACAACTTGCGCTCCGCAAATGCTCCGCTCCTTGCTTTCTTTGGCAGAGCTAAAAGCCTCGACTCTTGAGGAGGTTATCTGAGCAATGGAGTAGGCATTTAGTTGTGCTTTCTTTCTTCATCTGGAAATGTTTGAACTTAGTTCGGACTAAAATATTTAAGATACCTATGATTTTTTTAAAATGCATTTCTTCTCTCACACTGGCAGTCTGGCATCTAATTAATGATATCAGATACAAATATAACTTGCAGCACTATTTCACCATTACTTACTACAAAATATTTATCTAAAAATATAATCTTTATAATTATATATTTTGTGCAGGTAACTTAGAATACTATTATGGTTAACGAACCATATTAGGCGAACTAAATGAAACAGCACACGGATATTTAGCACATCAGAGCGTCTTTATAACCTGAGGGCTTATTATCTAACTAGAATGGTAGGTAACGAAAATGAACTTCATTTTGACATTTGAACTCCGTTGGACATCGTGTTCAAAGTGAAATATCAAATTGACGATCATATTCATTACCATTCTAGTTAGACAACGAGGCCCCTGCTAGGACACACAAAATATTCCACGTAGCAAATTCTTAACTTATTCCAGGATTCTAAATAAAATTAACCGATATTGAGAAGAACATCGTGCACTTTAGGAGCAGTTTTCTCATAACTAACTGATCTATTGTGAATTTGTGACGTCAAGACTTTGTTTTGCTTATTGAATGGATAAGTGAATAAAATGGCGCTGTTGCTGGGCCAGTACTGATGGAATTATAACTAAGTATGGTAAAATATTTAAGAATTCTACTGAATATTAAGGCAAATTCCTTTGATTTTTAACTTTATTTATTAATAACAAATATTTTAAAAATATTATAAGAAAACATCAAGCTAATATTTAAATAAAACACACAAAAATATAAAAAATATGTCTAGTGACAATTCCGCCTGATTTTCCTGGTAAGCCGAAGTGACGTCACAAACGCCACGCAGCCAAACTTTTTAAGGATGACTCACGCTAGACCGTGCCGGGTCCGAGTCGAGTGTCGGCCGGAGCACGGTCAACTAATATTACCTATATTACGTATGGACACACTCACGTTATACCGAGCGGCAACCGAGTGACGGCCGACAAACGGACAACGCTCGGTAACAACTCGGTCCCGGCTCGGCTCGGCCACGGCCCGTTGCATGAATACAGTGCCGCCGAGCTGCGCCCGAGCAGTCGTAGTGGTGCTATACAAGTGCACTGTCGTTTTTGTTCGACATTGCATCACTCATTCCGACCTGTGCCGCCACGCCGTGCACACCTGTCTACAGCTCCGCCAGTATCTCCCAGTGAGACCGCAATAGTCCCCGCACTATTGCCGTCTCACTCGGGTCATCGTTCCGACGCTAGTTGCAGACCAGTGCCTTGGAATACGCAGTCCTGACGAAGTTTTGTTTTGTGTGCAGAAGCTGTGCAGAAGCTGAGCAGCCGCCGAACGCCGTGCAACGTGAGCTACGAGCTCGCCGTGCCGTCGCGCAGAGGCGCTCCAAGACGTCAGGCATTACCACCTACCCAAGTCCCTTGTTTCGACACAACAACATCATATCGGGCTGGTGGTCTTGTTTTGACCGCACTTTTCGGTGCGCATTTCACAACTTTACTACTCGACACAACATTGTAACAGTGCGCGTAACAACACACTTTGTGCTGTTAAGCGACGTCGTTCAGGCGTGGGGTAGCGTCAGCCAAACCCGTCTGAACGATCAAATCCGCCATTTGCTGCGGTCGCAGTGTGACACCCTACGGTGACAACGGCCACTGTTGTTGTTTTGGTTTAACCTTGCACCGTGGCCTTTCCCGCTTCACGGGTCAGCCGAAGCAAGCTGGGCTCCGGGACAACTGGCCTTGGGGTCGCCCCTAGTCAACCCCGGAGCAGCATTAGGAGCACCCCTCTCCGCCGAGAAAAAAGCTCGGAGAGGGTACACAACTAGGGCACACCATAGGTACTCACTCCCTCTCACACAAGTGAGCTCACGAGTTGCGAGAGGGAGACAGAACCCGTTAGGCCATCCTGAGTATTCCCCTCAGGATGCAACGTCCCTCTAACGGTGAGGTGGAGGTCCTTCAGACCTTCGCCCTCCGCCACCCCGATCTGTATGTTGCTCATATGCAACTCCTCGAAGAGGAAGCGAGTGCCCGCCTCACGGACACTCTTATTGCTCCCTCCGGGACTTCAATCCCGGAGGCCAACGTCCCTCCTCTGACCCGGTCCTTCTCAGAGGACAGTCCGGCTTCGCCAGCTCCGGGCCCAGACAACAGACGCACGGTGGCAGCCCCTCCCCGTGAGAGGTCTCGCTCGCGCTCACCGATCGGGAGGCCAGCGAGCACCCGTCCCTCCTTCGCCGTTGTCGAGCCCACTTCGGACTCCGAAGCGGAGATGGAGGTAGATCCGAGTCGCGCCTTACGCACCGACTCGGACTCAGACAACGACGGCTATACCGTCGTAGATAGGAAACGCAAGCGTGCTCCTAAAGCCGCTAGTTGCGCAACCTCCGCCCCTCCCGCCAAGGCACCCGCTAAGGCCCCCGCCTCCGGCAAGAAGCCGACCCCCGCCCCGCGCCCCGCGTCTCCTCCCTCCGCTCCGGCCACCACTGCCGCGTCCCCTCAGGACGCGAGCGCGCGCCGCGAAAAACCACCTCCGCCCCTGTTCATTCAGGACAAAACCAAATGGGACATGCTGTCCCGTTTAGTTTCGGATCGTGGGATCCACTATACTAATGCCCGCCCCACGCAGCAGGGCATTAAAGTTCAAGTGTCCACCATTAGCGACCACAGAGCGCTAACGAAACTCCTCCGCAATGAGAGCATAAGCTTCCACACTTATGCGCTCGAAGAGGAGAAAGTCCTCCGAGTGGTCATCCGTGGTGTGCCCAAGGAGGTACATACCGATTCGGTATGTGCCGACCTGAAGGCACAAGACTTCCCCGTACATGCAGTTCACCGCATGTACAGCGGGAAGGACCGCAGTCCCTACGATCTAGTACTCGTAGTACTAGATCGTACTCCTGAAGGCAAGGCCATTTTTAACTTAAAAAAGGTCTGTGGCCTCTCAGGACTCGATGTCCAAGCCCCATACAAGAATGGGAGTCCCTCGCAGTGCCATAACTGCCAACTATACGGGCACGCCTCCCGTTTCTGCTTCGCTCGCGCTAGGTGCGTTAAGTGCCTAGGCGATCACGCGACAGCAGCGTGCACTCGCACCCGGGACTCGCCGGACCCACCCAGTTGCGTTCTATGCGGTGCTCAAGGGCATACCGCGAATTACCGTGGTTGCCCTAAAGCACCACGAGTGAACCACGGGGTGGCAAGGCATAGGCCGACCCGTCCCTCTTATGACCGCTACCAACGGGTAAGCCCTAAACTCACGGTAGTACCTGCCTCACAGGTAATACCCGCGCCGCTCCCAGCCCGTAACGCATGGTCTAAACCACCCAGTATGGTTAAGACCGTCGCTACCGCCCGCGCCCCGGCCCGCGCGCCCGCACCCGCGCCCGCACCCGCACCCGCCCGCGCCGCGGCCCCTGCCCGCGCACCGGCCCCGGCTCGCCCCGCGCTCCCGGCACCCGCTGCCAACACCGTTCGCGCCCCTCCCCGCGCCGCTTCCCGGCCACAAGCTCCCCCTATGCCGTTGATGGCTGCCCCTCTTCAAGAGGCAATCAACCTAGTCAGCGATCTGGCTATGTCGGTTGACATCAATGAGGTACAAGAGCTATTCCACAATATGCAATACGCTCAATCCCCAGCGGACGTGATCCAATACACATTGGAACACGCAAACTTACTAAGCGCCCTTAAGCGCTTCGTCCCCCAGGCCCCTCCCCAGTACAACCACTATGGGTAGTACAACCGAACGCACGAAACCGTACTCAGTTTCGTTAGCGTCATTTAACGCTGACGGCCTCTTCAAACAACGTGACCTCGTCCACGACTTTTGTTGTACCCACCTTATCGATATCTTATGCGTGCAGGAAACCTTTCTAAAACCGGGGAAGGCGAACCCTAGGTTTGCCAATTACAGAACGGTACGTAATGATAGAGTGAACTCCCGTGGGGGAGGCACTCTTATCTTTTACAAAAGGTCCCTGCACTGCATTCCCCTACCTACCCCGACTCTTGTTAATATGGAAGCATCTTGTTGCCTCCTAGCTATGACTGGTCATCAACCTATAGTCATAGCGTCCTGTTACCAAGCTTGCTCCAAGCCGATCGTCCGAGCTGACTTAGAAGCCTTGTTCTCATTAGGAAGCGCCGTCCTTCTGATTGGCGACTTCAACAGTAAGCACATCCTATGGAATTGTAACGTCAACAATCCCAAAGGTATTGCACTTAAAAACCTAATCGCAGAACTTAACTTTGACATAATTGCGCCCACTGAGCCCACTCACTACCCTTATATGGAAGACCATCGATCTGACTTGCTTGACATGGCACTACTCAGAGGCGTAACACTCCGGGTACGCTCCATAGAAGTGGTTCACGAGCTTCACTCTGACCACCGACCCATTATACTGCGACTAGGTCCCGACCCAACGACTGACCTCCCCCGCCCCACTAAGACGATAGTGAACTGGAAGCAAGTAGGCGATGCCCTAAAGGCTATCAGTTCACCGGACCTTGACAAGATCCCTGACGACATCCTGACAAAAGATGACGTAACCCTTGCGATCGATTCGTTCACCAATCACCTCTCAACCGTAGTAGGTGCATCCGCAAAGGAGGTCATAGTGCCGGACGACCGGCGCCTTGTCATTCCAGCGGATGTGAGACGATTGGTGACGGAGAGTAAAGCAGTGACCCGACATTACGACTCTTACCCCAGTAAAGAGAACAAAACTAAGAAACGCCACTTTGAACGCATGGTTCAAAGTCGCATGTCTGAGTTGCGTGATCAACAATGGGGCGATAAACTTTCAAACCTCGTGCCAAGCCACCATGCTTACTGGGACTTGGCGCGAGGCTTGAAAGGAAGTAACCATAACGACATGCCTCCCTTATACAGACCAGTCCCACTAGTCCCAGCGTTCTTTGACGAAGACAAAGCTGAGTGCCTAGCTGATAGCCTAGAGGCTCAGTGTTCCCCTAACGTAGATCACGTTGACCAAGCTCACCTCGATTCGGTGGATGCTGAAGTCGAACGTAAAAGCTCTGTGGTCACCTCTGAACTCCCACCAATCACCTTAGCGACTTACGCTGAGGTGGAGAGACTGATCAAGGCCCTCCGACCGCGCAAATCCCCCGGTGCCGATGGCATCTCCAACAGGGTTCTTAAAACCCTCTCTCCTCCTCTCATCCATCTCTTAGTCAGCATCTTCAATGCTGCTATGAGCCACTGCTTATTCCCAGACACCTGGAAATGTGCAAATGTCATTGGCATTCACAAACCAGGCAAAAGCTCATCTGACCCCACCAGTTACCGCCCCATCAGCCTCCTCAGTGCCTTAGGCAAACTTTACGAGCGGTTACTTGCAAACCGTCTCCAGTCCCATGCTAAGGAACACCACCTTATCCCAGATGAGCAGTTTGGCTTCAGACCCGGACACTCATGCGTCCAACAGGTGCACCGCCTCACGGAGCACATCATTGAGGGCTTCAATAAGTACCCCAAACCCCAGACTACGCTAGCAGTCTTCCTCGACGTAGCGAAAGCTTTTGACAAAGTCTGGCACAACGGCTTGATCTACAAGCTATACCAATTTGGCGTGCCAGAACGTCTTGTGCTCATCCTACAAGACTTCCTTAAAGCCAGAAGCTTTCGCTATCGCGTGGAAGGCACCCTCTCCTCCCCCCACCCAGTCAGAGCCGGAGTCCCTCAGGGCTCCGTGCTATCACCTATTCTCTTTGCACTGTATACCAGTGACATCCCACGCTCTCAGCCCAAAGTATTCCTAGCCCAATATGCGGATGATACCGCCATTTACACCACTGGGTGGCATATCAACAGACAGTCCTATTTCGTCATGCAACGGGCCATCACCGAGATCGGTGACTGGTTCCGAAAATGGCGCATCGCGGTCAACCCAGCTAAAAGCACAGCTATGTGCTTTACTGAGAAGACACGCTCCCCTTACCCGAAACCGCTTATTTTGTTCGACGAACCCATTCCCTGGGTTCCTAGAACAAAATACCTCGGAGTCACCCTTGATCGTCATCTCACCTTTAACGATCACATAACAACCGTCCGTAACAGAGCGGCCTTCATAATGGGTCGCCTTGGTCCCCTACTTCGCAAAGAGAGTAAAATGTCTCTTAGTAATAAGAAGACACTTTACACTGCCTGCATCCGCCCCATCATGACTTACGCAGCAGTAGTGTTTAGTCATGCTAGTGAGGCCCACCTTCATAAACTTCAAGTCATCCAAAACCGTTTTCTTCGTAATGCAACCGGCGCCCCGTGGTATATCCGGAACACCGAGTTGCATTGCGACTTAAACCTTCCCTCTTTAGCGCAGTTCAATAAGGACTGCGCCCGCCGATACTTTGATCGAGCGGCCCATCACCCGAACCCATTGGTTGTCCAGGCATCGAACTACTCGACTGCCTCTTCTATCCCATTTTTCAAACCCCCCCGTCGCCGACCACGGCAGGTATTAGACGACCCGGATGACCCCATCGCAGCCATTACATTGGCAGCTTTAGCGTTATCCGCAAGTCGTCGAGGTAAAATCCCCAGGTGTGAGGTAATTAGAGGTCACACAATCAAACACCGAGCCCGCCGGCGAGCTCGAGGCAAAAACAAGGTCACGATAAATTGCTCTCCAAATAGTCAAAGAGTATTATTCAGTAGGGCCCAATTGTGCAACACTGCAGTTGCACAGAGGCATTTTGCTCCGATCCCCCCCATGTCTCTCGACAGCGAGACAAGCCGAGGTCCGAACCACAGTGGTGCCCTTGAGCTCGCTGTCAACCCCTCCTATAGTAGCGGCACGTTTTCGGCGTCCGCAGGAGACGGAGGTAGAAAGCGCTTTTCGCCTTCTACGCCCGTCTCGGGAGAAGTGCCTTCGGCACTTCTCCCTCCCGGGCTATTGTAGGGCCAGGCCCTCGCCCAAAACCCGGTGGAGCTGGACGACCGCACAGGCGGTAGCCAGCATCTATGTCCTCCCTAAAAAAAAAAAAAAAAGTTCGACATTGGAAAATGAACAACGAACGTTTAATTGAAGCTGTGAGGAAATATCCAGCAATTTATGATATGAGCGATGGGAAATGTATGGACTCCAATTATAAGTCTTCATTATGGTTCAAAATAAGCAAAGTATATGTAATAATAAGTAAAGTATATTTTATACTTCTTATTAAATGTCACGTCAGGGTTCGCGAAAAGAGTGAACTATTTGTTGTGACGTCATCAGAGCGCCGAGCCATTCCTTTACCGCTTGTAAGACTGCTTGATTGACGTGGAGGTATAAAGTTTAGCAGTAAGATCAAGTTATTATTACTATAAGAGGTGAGACTTGGCCCCCTGGTCTGTCGACTGTCCAGCTGTATGTTACAGGTCTTCAGCTCGTTAATGGAATGTAGATGACAAAGCGCTGTCATCGCTGACAAAGTCGATCTTAATCGATCAAATAAGTAAAACAACCTCCACTGCGTTCATGACTGGGATGAGTGGCAGCTAGTGGCAATATTAATGAGTGATTCTGTACCTTGGAGGGCACGCTAAGTCGTCGGTCCTGATATATATCTTACAATGGCAGTCATTATAATAGGGCATTTTGCAAATACCTGCCTGGCTAGCTAATCTTATGCCAAGCAGCTAACGCGTGTTCGTTTAGCTATTCTTAAGAGCTAATTTTTTTTTTTCACCAAAGTGGATGCACACTCCATTTCCTTGGAGTTGAATTTTTTTCAGATTCTTCAACGTCCAGTGCGATCGCAATAGCCGATAATTCCATATCGTCAAAATTCAACATGATTGTAGTCTAGTTACATCACTATTTTTGCTCGGGCGAGTACACTGGCATCACGGCGCATCGGTCATTGCTCGGTCGAGGCCCGTCTTTGTAATTACAGGTATGGGACCAGCTCGGTGACCGTGCTACGGCCGACACTCGGCTCGGACCCGACACGGTCTAGCGTGAGTCATCCTTTATACCCATAACTATTTATTAAAGGTCTTTGAAAACTGCCAGAAAAAACTAAACAAAAATACCAGGGATCTAATATTCGAATCTAATCAAGTTCCAGGCGCATTCGGTAAAGCGGGTAGCCTCTGCTATCTCAAAAGGAAAATAAGTTGTTACAGATGAAAGGGACGGCTACACAAATTAAATACGTCTGAGGGGGAGGTCCGAAATTAGTAATCTCAACTATGCCAGATCTAGGAAATGAAAGCTAACCGAACACAAATTCATTAATGTTATCGTGTTTGCTACTTAGCTGGTGCAGATAAGTATGGGTATTACTTTCGGAAAAACATACTTTTGAACGAAACTTGATTTATTATGTTTTGTAACAAGTAAGTTTTGTCGTATGACCTAACCAGGATTTGATACGCGTGGGCTATTGTTAAATCCCTCATCTACAAGAACCATGAGTTACGTTGGAAAAAAATATTAATTGTCGAGTCCTTTTCGGGGCAAAACAGCTACATTTTTTCTCGAATTTCATTAAACCATTGGATTCAGTACACAAAATAAAATGTCTGTTTTTATTATCGTCATATATACTTATTTTTCTATTCTGGTTTTGTTTAAGCCTCATATGTACCGTTGGGCAACTGGCGCATAACGTCGTTTTGGAATCTCAAGGTCATGGCCTAGGTTTGATTATCAGTTTGGACAAGAGTTTTTGATTAATGAGTAGGTACTCAGCAGCAGTAGGAGTGTAGATGTATACTTGCCTATATCTTTAATATCTTTGCCACACCTCCTACTTTTTTATACTCGTATATATCGAACGCATCACGTCTAGGTTTTAATTTTTGTACAATGAAGTCTAGTTACAGATTGTTCCATGTAACACTACTTATATGGCCACTTTAAGACAAAATTGTATTATTGCGGTAATAAACTGCCTGGAATGAATGCCAGACGATACTATCATTGACAGAAACATCTAAGTATGAGAGAAGTAGAGAAAAAAATTGTTACTTGCGAAGAAAATAATAATATGGATAAATAAGGATGTAATATAATGTAGAATACATAAATACGAAATCATTTAGTGCCCGTAGTTTGTTTGGCAGCCTTAGAAGGCCATCGTAGATATAGACTTCTATGTTATTATTTGTATAAAATAATAATAACATGAGCAGAATTAATGTCGTACAACGTAAGTTGAACTATAGATGTAGTTCCATCCCAATACGATGGTTAAAGAACGATAAGGAAAAATGAGTCTCATGAACTCATTGTCATGTTAGCTCAAATTGATTAAAGCATACCCCTGCTAAAGGGGTGGATGGACGCGGGTTCAAATTCCGCACTTGACTTAAATTTTTCCTCTCGTAAATTCGTAATTTTGTAATTGTTACTTTTGTTTTGTAAAGGTTGCTTTATCATTAACAAGTTCAAAGCTAATTGCAACATTAGTCTTTTTGTATCACTTCACAAACCGACTCGCCTAGCTAGGAAAACTTGTATTGACAATTTCTTACATAATATTCGTGGTTCGACGTGTGAAATACTTGAACTTGCTATTTCTGACCATACGGCCCAGTACTTTCAAATATATAAAAAAAAGATTAAAACAAATAATCAAACTAACACAGAAGTCACAAAATGATTATAAAATTAAAATGGCTAGTAACAAATCAAGGGCCACATGGAATATAATAAATAGCACTAAAAACAAACCCCTAAAAGAGGAAATTACCCACATAAAGTTAAATAATGAAATATTAACAAAGCCAAAAGTCATTGCTCAAGCTTTTAATGATTTTTATGTGAATCAAGTACAAACTAAAAGTATACCAGGCACTTGTACATTACAATGGGATGGATCGAACTCTATGTTTATGGCTCCGTGCACTCCTTGTGACATTCTAACTATTATCAGGAATTTAAAAAATACTAAGAGCACGGGATATGACGGCATATGCACTAGAGTGATTAAACAGACAGCTCTCACTATAGCTCCTATCCTTTGTCATATAATAAATTTATGCATCAACTGTGGGAACTTTCCAGAAAAATTAAAAGTAACAATTATAAAGTCACTTTTTAAAAAACAAGACAAAACTGACATCAATAACTATAGACCGGTTGCCATAGTTCCAGTTTTCTCTAAAATTTTTGAAAAGATTATTCATAAAAAAATATACTCGTATCTCGAAAAATTTAATATTCTGACTGACGAGCAAGTAGGTTTTCGTAAAAACAAGTCTATAAATTTAGCAATTTATAATTTCTTGAAAATAGTAATGACGAACTGTGAAAAGAACTTACCAGTACGTGCTATGTTTATGGATCTCACAAAAGCATTCGATTACGTTAGTCATAATTTGCTTATAGGAAATCTTTAAAAATATGGAGTACGAAGCTATCCTCTAAATCTCATAAAATCATATCTCCAAAATAGGTATCAATTGACTAAAATTAGTAAATTTTGCATAAAATCAAAAACGGAAAAGACATATTCTTCCGATGCTAAGTTGGTTCGATTCGGTGTTCCCCAAGGCAGCGTTCTTGGGCCTCTGCTTTTCTTGGTGTATATAAATGATATGCCTAAAGCTATAGATCATCCCATGGTCTTGTTTGCTGATGATAGCACAATTGTATTTGTTGGTGATAAAGAAAATAGTCTTGACCTTGAAATAAATATGACTCTGAATAATGTAGTAAGCTGGTTGACATGTAATAATCTAATAATTAATTTAAAAAAAAACAAATATAATGACATTTAAACAAGATTGTAATATTAATTTGACATCTAAAATAAATTATTTAAATTCGAATATTGACGACATTTCTGTAACAAAGTTTTTAGGGTTAAATATAGATTCTAATTTAAAATGGATAACACATGCAGACTCAGTTTGTGCAAAATTGAATGGTTACTCATATGCTTTATTTATGTTGTCAAAAATTGTAAATATGGAAGCTGTACTCACATCGTATTATGCTTACGTAACATCAACCCTCCGCTACGGTATAATATTTTGGGGAAACTGTATCGAACGTGAAAAAATATTCAAAGCTCAAAAAAGACGTATAAGATCAGTATGTCATATTACATCCACAGATTCTTGTAGACCATATTTCAAAAATCTGAAAATTTTGCCTTTCCCATGTTTATACATGTTTGAAATTGTACTGTTTACAAGAAACAACCTTAAATTATTTAAAATGTTTAAAAGTCAACGCCACAAATATAACACAAATATAAAGTTTATATACCAGGTCATACATCTGCCCTATCTGATCAAAGTGTATTTGTAATGGCTCCAAGAATATACAATCACTTACCTACATCTTTATTAGAATCCGAATACCAAGCATTTACAATACATTAAGCGGAAATTATTTGATTTTCTTCTTGATAAATGCTATTATTCTGTAACTGAGTATTTAAATGACCAATATACATAAATTTATTTCGTATTAGTATATATTATTGTTATTTTATTATAGATTAGAAGTTGGCAACATTAAAGTTTCTTGACGGTTGACGCTAAAAATTTGACATTAGATTAATATGACATTTAAATGAACGGAATGAATGGTTAATATTTAATTGTATATGACATTAATTAATGTGGGTAGATATCTTTGTGACTTATTTAGTAAATGTTATTATTACCAATGATTTTTAATATAAAGAACAAGTTAAAAATATAATTCATTAATATATGCTTGTATGAGCGTTGGTTGTATATCTATGTAAGTACATAATCTACTCGTAGTTTATAAGCAAAGCTTGGAACTACACTTTTGCATGCCAAATATGGTGGAATGTGCAGAACTGTTTACAGTTAACTAATAACTTTACTGTATTGTTTAAATAATTACTCACATTCTTGCAAATAAATTGAATTTGAATTTGAATTTGTATTTGAAAATTTAATTTTGTAGTACAACGTAAGTTGTATAACCATCCCAATACGATGGTTATCGAAAAATAGGAAAAAAATGAGTTATGACTCATTGTCATGTTAGCTCAATTGGATTAAAGCATACCCCAGCTAAAGGGATGGTTGGTTTCAAGCTGGTAATCAGCCACATATATGAAATTTATCCATACATTGTTCTTTTGATGGGAAAACAAATATTCGTTAGGTAGGCCCCACAGAAAAAATAGTATTTATATCTCTATGGGTAGGCCCCGTAGAAATCGGTTAAATCGCGCTTCCTAGGAAACTACTAAGTAGTAGGAAATTATATAATCGATCTAATCGATCGTACCAGTTAATATCAACTGGCAATTTTATAAATAATTTCCACTTTTTAGGGTTCCGTTGTAGAGTTTCGTCATGTCCGTCTGTCTGTCCGTCTGTCCAAAGTTTTGCTAAGAAACCGTTAGTACTAGGAAGCTGTAATTTCGTATGGATATGTAAATCAATTACGCCGACAAAGTGGTAAAATAAAATTTTGAAAAATAATTTTTTTTAGGGTACTTCCCATACATGGGATGTGGGGATGTATTTTTTTTTGTCGTCCATCTCTTCGTGTGTGGTATGGTTGAATAGGTTTTCTAAAATGACTTAGGGGTTGCTCATTCTGTTTTTCGATTTAATGCTCCATTTAAGAAATATTAAACTTTAAAGTGCAAATTTTTGTTCCAGCAGGGCGTCCCCCCCCCTCTAAAAGCTAAACTGAGGGCTAGAAAAATCTGAAAAAATTCAAGCTGATAGTGCGTTTTATGAACTTTAAAGGAAAAGTAAAGCGGTTGAAATAACTTTATTAGTTTAGCAGTAATAGTCGTTGAACTTGGGTGTTGGACAATTTTGTACCAAATATAAAATCTATAGAATAAATCCTTTAAACTGACTAAGATGAAGTAGTTGGTTGTTTATAAGAGGTAAATACTGGCATTGTAAACTAAATCTAAAATAAAAAATCTTAAAACTATAACTATGACCTATGTCATACATAATAGACTAGCTTTCTAGCCGCGGCTCCACCCGCGCGTATTGCGGTTATCGCGCAAAACCATTAGCCACTTTTTGCGCAGTTCGATAAAAACTATCCTATGTCCTTTCCCGGGTTTCAAACTATTTACATTAGTAAAGATAAATATATAAAAAAATGTATAAAATAAAGTACTTTTTTGGACCTTATCTTAGCCGTACACTAGAAGTGTTTGCTGTCTGTACCTGTCGTACCAAGGTCATTGATCACTTCATTTCACACATCATCAATTTGCTAATAATTGTAGTGCTCTTCAATAGTGTAAATTTTTTTATCGGTAAAGAGAATATTTCTGTGCCCTTCACTTGCATATCGCAACGGAAGGCACTATATTTAATTTAGAAGATTGATTTAGGGCATGTACTGTATATCGACGATAGCACCGAGCTTCAGGTCTTGTTTTATAATACGCGACATTTTCCTAGCGGGAATCTTCATTTCTCGCAATAAGATTATTATTGAATTATCATATTATTTTTACTTCCATGGGATTTCGAGCAATTCTGGCTTTAACAGCATTAATTTGTAGTTCTAAGACACGCGGCTGCCCTGATCTTTTATGGTCTTCGACAGAGGAACTGTTGTTGTATCTGTTGATATTACGATATACGAACATACCTACGGCTGATACCAAGCTTTTGAAGTGTCTGGAATATGACCGACGCGACGGCTCAATACCTACTTTGCACAAGGAGAATACTTCTATCCTATTTTCTCACCTATCACCTTATTTCATATAGTTATATGATAATGAACACGAAATAATATATGAAATGGCGCAAAATCGAAAGAAAATTTTAAAGTAATAAACGCGTTCCAAATTCTAAATAATTGTAAAGCTGAAAAGTTTTATGTTACAAAATTAACGCAAGACTAGTAATAATACAGTATATTAGCCCATTTATAAGCTTACTTGCATATATCGGTGTATTCTTTTTATTTTTCTTTCATACATATATCAACTATTTTATAATAGAATAATTATTTATGCTACAGCAAATAAATTAAATGACATTCAAATTCTTACAATGTACCAGCGGATTCTGAATCGCGCTATCATTACGTTTTCATTCGAGTATCTACCTAAAGAATTCACAAACGAATTTTCTTTAATTTTCGAATTACAACTGAAATAATAACTTGGCGGCAATCGTACTCTAATTTCTTAGATTTAGCAGGAAGAAAGTGGAGGAGAATAAAGAACTACAGAATCGTTCTATATTATGATAACGGGCTTCTACGGAACCCTACACTGTGCGTGGCTCGCCACGCATTTGACCGTTTATTTGTTGTCATTTCAGATATGGACAACCACGCAGAAAATAGTTATTGAAAAATAAATAGAAAAAATCAGTGCAGAGCAGCTTCTTCCAATACAAATAAAATTTCTCAGTTGGACATTTGGATATGACACACAAACAATTCATCTTCCTTATTTAAAAAACTGCTTGCCATAAGTCAATAGAAATTTAAATAAGCACCGTGATGAAACCACGTCGGCACGTCAAAAAATGTTACTTGCTCAGTAAGTAATCATCAATCAGATGCCTGTAGTCTATTAGCGATCACAGACTAAAATAACGTCGATAAATCAGTGTTGCCAGTCTCATTGTAAACTCATTGCAGCTACCCACTTGACGATCCTTAACGTAACTTGCTTGTTGAATTGATGGATGAACGCTGAGAAGAATCTTAGAATAAGTGTTCACGTACAAACGTATATTATTCAGTTACATTTCCAAGCAATATTGGTTATAAACATTATGATTAGGACTCTGAATAGCCAATGGCACACCAGGAGTGGTGAAGAAATCATCACGTTACTCAGGATATTATTTCTTAAAATGCAATATGGAAGCGAGCCTTTTGGCCACTTCTGGGCACACTGCTACTGAGTATATGTATTTTTATTAATATGTTTTAATCAATTCCGACCTCCGTGAACCAAATCCAGGCTCCTCAAATGAATAATATAGCTTTAAGCAACTCGACCATTAAACAGTATTATAGTAAAATCTTTTAACATGAACTTTGTTGACATTATATGCAACCCACGGTCACATTCAGAGCGTGATGGATTCTCTAAGAATGTACTAGAGAATTATTCAAAATACGTAAATTTCAGTCAAACCTTTGATATTGCGTGCTCTCAGCTATACCTACTCATGATTTCAAGAACAGCGGTAAACCGTTATTAAACAAATCTCATATTAGGATCTAGATATGAATAATAAATAACTTGCGCTCTTCCGGGCAGATATTACGCGGAATATCAACGTTTGAAGTCTAATATCAGAGACTTGAAAGCTCAATAACGTTTTACATTCCACCGTGGAGAGCGGTAAGTGCGCCAATACGTGGAGATAAGAAATGTAACCCACAATCGCGCTGAGCACATTGTACGTAATATCCGATATGGACGTATCCATGGTGGCAGTCTACTCGACAAATAGTATGAGAAAATGTGTTTAGCCATAAAACAATTTTTGAATAGCGGAAGTGTCTCCATAATAAGGTTAAGTGTTTTTTAGCATGTACGTCCACTTGTTTGACTGATGCTACCTAAAGGATTTCTGGACGGGCAACTGATGCAAATAGCTCGTTGTCGTTAATTACGCAACACATAGTATAGCAGCACCGTTTCTTTTCTTATCCACAGGTGAAGGGAATGTGAGTTTCGTAATTTTTTTGGAAAATTATCAACAATAATCCTTGGAGTTAGTGAATTATTGAATCTATAACAAAAATATGTGATTCAGTTTCTAAGACAGTAGAAATATTTGTTGTCCTTATGTTATAATATAATTTGTCATCTAAAGGTAGTATAGAACTTAAACATTTTAGTAACTACACGAACTAAGGTATAAATCAGTGATACCTTAGTTCGTGTACTAAGGTATCACTGATACCAAGAATTAGTGGTAGACCAATTCTTGGACGTCAATTAATAGAATCGCTTAGTACAAGCAGAACGACAAAGGTATTCAGAGATATTTTAGTTAAGAACTGTTGGAACTGTATTTAGAGAGTATTGTGATATAGAAGGTTAGTTTTGTTCCCTCAGATCCAACCAAGATGGGTAAGATCATGAAACCATAACAAAAATGGAGGCATTTTCGTAATGGACGCCTGGAAAGGAACAGCTACCACCTTCGATTAACAACTCTGTCGCCAAGCATATAGAGTTCCGGCAACTGTCAGTAAACATTTTCAGTACTACAGCATGGCATAGCACCATGTTATGCTCGGCTGGAAAGCTGCCACCATCAAGAAAGAAATCTGTTACTTAGCACAATATCTGGTAGCTGGGCTTTAAAGCCGGTAAAGATTTTAGGTATTAGCGAAATAACGGTATAAGACATTTGTATTTTGTATAAAAGTACTTATGGATCATTCTTAAACTCTCTGTTAATATATTTAGCATAAAATAGGAATCTGAAACCATTATTTCAACTGTTATATTTATTTCCGTGTGAGACATAAAAAAGTCACGCTTAAAAGACACGTAAGTTACACTATGTCTGTCGCTACGTATATTAATTCGTTGGTCTGTCGTCAATACCATGCGGCTCGCCAGCGCTACTTAGCGTCAACTGCTCGTACTTATCGTACTTAAAAAACCTAAAATGTCATTACCGCCAGCGCCTTAACTCTAAAAAACGTGATGATACAGTTAGGTTGCTTAGTCGTGACTTTTAATCTAGTTCCAATAACGTGCATACGTAAGCATAAGAAAAGGCCTTTTTTTCTTTTGCTTTTTGTGGTAGACATATACGTTCTCCAGTCATCGCACAATCATGGTCCTTGTAACAGCGTCGAAATATCAGGTGCCTACTATAAAAATATCGTCGAGTATTATATTCCTTAAGTAATTTGAATAAAGTTAAAGTAACTGCTACTAACTGATAATATCAATATTGAAACAATCGAAGCGTAGCTTGCCTAGTACTTACTTCTTAATCCGCTCCGGTCATCACTTGTTGAGCACATTGATCACCACTTGAGGCATTTACGTTAAGCGTTTCCGTTCGGAGGGCACATCAACCTGTTGGTCTAGGTTTTTGTCTAAGGATGGCAGTCGTTATGAAATGCATGACTAAAGTCAAATAAAAAATGTCTAATAGTTCAATAATGTACATATAGTGATAAATGCACAATCGGGAAAACGTCCTCCATGGTAATATGTCTTCAGTCTACCTAGTTCGGTCAAAGTCTAGTCTTATAAACAAACAATAACATAACCAGATTTGATGTATAAATATTACAATGCTCCAATTTACAATCTGTGCGTTGAACGAAATAAAGATATTTCAGCATCCCAAACCAAACGTACAATACACGGAAAAATTGAGCCATAATACAGTAATTAAGGTGCATTCATTCGGCAATTGGCCGCGTCCCCTGCGTTTCCGTTCGTTAGTTCGGTCTCGAAATGTGTCGGAAAATTGTTAGGTTCGCTCAGACTCCCTTCACTCCGCTATGTAAAGCGTAGGCCGACTCACTCCACGATCATAATGTTACGTTCAATTCAGAGTGTCCCCTTTAATAAAACTGTAGCAGTACCTACCTGCTTAAGTCATAAGATAACATTCACACCCTAGATATAACATAATTTCTGGGTTCATTTTCATTTCAAATGTCGCTTAACCTAACCATTACAATATGAATTCTCGTATACTGATAAAAATAACAGACGTGTCAGTAACGCAACGAGCTCAACAGATGTTGCTGTTTAATTAAAACTTTAAACCGTCGTTATCCATCCCTTCGACATTTTCGAGTAGTGAGTAGTCTATAAACTTTTGAACGGTTATCCGATTTTGCGGAATACTATCCGCATTGCGGCTTCACCTTTTTTTTAACGCTAGCCTTTGACCACAATCTCATCTGAAGTTAAATAATGATAAATTCGAAGGTCATGGCTCTCAAACGCATCTGCCGGAACACAGCGTTGGGTGCATGGGAACAGAAATCCGTCTAATTTATATTGATTCTCATCTGTTAAAGCCAATATATACATACATTTTTAAATTGTCATTGCTTGAGACATGTAGATAATTTTTACTACAGTGTAGTGCCCTTAAAACATGGAACATAAATATGTAAAAATAGATAGATTTTGTTATTACCATAACATATAAGGAAAACGAACCGTTCACGTAAAAAAAGCAAAAAAAATTTACATATAACGGCTTTCAAACAAGTCATCGTACCAACAAACTCAAAACTTATTTTCCCAAAATACTCTTATTGTCACTCAGACGAGCTAGATACGTGAGCTTGATTCTGGAACATTCGCATCTGAATATAATATTGTTGTTATCTTGACTACTATCTTGGTACTGTCTGTCAGACTTTGCAAACACAGGATTTACAAGGTAATCGCATCACACATACAACACTAGCACTGTAGATATTTTACTTATAATGTTTTGAAATACAAGTGGTATTGAGTTGAATAGAATTTAACATTTGGAATTCGCAATTGTTCTTTATTCCTGAAATTATTTATAATACTTTGGTTGTGGGGAAAGTCCTAAATCTTTTATGTGAACAATTTATAGAGTACTAGCTTTTACGGGCGCGGCTCCGCCCGCGCGCAAAACCATTAACCTCTTTTTCCGCAGTTGGATAAAAACTATCATATGTTTTTTCCCGGGTCTCAAACTATTTACATACCAAATTTTATTCAAATCGGTCCAGTAGTTTTGGCGTGAAAGCGTAACAGACAGACAGTGTAACTTTCGCATTTATAATATTAGTACTGAAGTTAAATCTTTAACGCTACTACGATATTTCTCCAATATTGTTTTCTATAATTTGTAACCAGGATTATTAATTAAAGGATTCAACGGCGCCGCGCCGGGGGCTGTCATTAAAAACTTTTATGAGTTTCCACAGAGTTACGCGCGTATTCTAACAGATTGATACTTGAATTTTAATGACTCATAGAGGCCCTTCGATGTTTTAAATCACTCTGATCCGTGATTGACTCGTACCATCAGATAGTTCGAACGTTATATATTTCTTACTCCTTATGTCCGTTTCTCAACCGCTAAGCTGGGACTTTATTTGTCCGGAAATTAATCAGATGCATTACCTCGCAGAACAAAGAATTAAATTATTTTAATGCCAAGACACAAACTTAAATTATTCCTTACCTAAAATCAGTTTATTAAATCATGCATGTCAGTGCATTTAGTTGATTAAATCAACTAAATGCACATAATATACTCGTACTTACTTTTGTCTTTCAATGAAGTTGTATCGAACAAGCTTCATGAGCAACCTGATCAAAATTCAAAACATCAATGTTTTACGTATAAATATTTATTATTGCGTTATTAAGGTTTCAAGCGAAAATTTTCACACATTCCCTTAAAACCTAGGTTGAAAGGCCGAAAACAATAATTTATTTCATCCCTTATCAACTTATACCAATTCCAAGTCGGATGGGTCATTTATAACTTACTTAATCGTCGAAAACACGGCACGTAATTTACGAAACAAGCATAAATCCTTTCCCTTTATATTAATCTGTGGATTAATATTTTGTTTGCAATTCACATTCCGTTTTCGATGTAGTGGAGTGGGAAAGCATTATAAGTATTTTACTGGAAACCAGGGACGAATTAAGAGCAATTCACATCGGGCGATTTAACGGTAGTGGCACTGGGTACGTGCGACGAAAATCCAATTAATGAGTAAACCTTTCGTATCCACTGTGAATATGAAATGTTTGCGACGGCCAATTGGGCGTTCAAATAAAATATTCCTACAATAACATCGCCCATGATTGCACCACACACAAACGCATGCACCCTCGCTCTTTATATAAATACTTATGCTATGTGGCACTACAAACTACTTTTTTAACAAGGTTTTTCATAGTTTATCTTTTTAAACTTCCTAAAATTTAGGTAACTGATAGAGAAATAATTGCAACAACATAGTTGAAAAAAAAATAACTATCTGTTTTCTCACTTAGAGTAATCTCTTGCAACCCGTGTAATTTATACTTTTATCACTATCCTACCTTTTTCCTACTATACGACGTTGTCGGTATAATGTTATTCTTGATATCACAATAACATACACGTAATTTAAAGCAACTTTTTGACCATACATAACATATTTAATACTGGTTTAATATAAACTATTTATGTGTACATCATATAAATATATGTACTTATTATACTCGTATCACTGTTGCGCCATTCGTCAAATAACATCAATAAACATTAACGTTTAAAATAGCTCAATTATAGCTATAATAACGTAATATATTAAGAAATACTATGCATTAAATCGAAGGAAAATAGTAAATAAGCTAACTTTATATCTATGTCGCTTTCCTGTGATTTTGTCATAGCAAACTAACAAAAGCATGTAGGTGGCATATTATTTACAAAATTACAATATTACAAGAGAAGAAAATATAGTCATGTGCGGGATCCGCAGAGCATGCGTGCTTGCAAAAATACAAATATTTAAAAAGGCATATTATATATCTGGGATTGATGCATAGTTTATGTCGGGAATGTCCACTCCAATTGTCATAGGAAATAAATTCGCAAAAGGTAAACAAATTAAAGGCTTTATGTTGTCCTTTCGTTATCATATCGTTGCCATTCAATTTACTTACATTAAAAGTAACTTCGTTCAACAAAGCTAACAAAAGATGTGATACAAAATTTTCAAAAAGTTCTTTAGAAATATATAATGTACTCGTAGCATCTATTTTCCATATTGAATAGAAAGCTCTTAAGATCGTAAAAGGCTATAAAATGAAAACACCTCTTGAAACGTAAGTTTCAAAGAAATACTGAGTAACAAGGATCCCACAATAGCGAGATTATGCGATAGAAATTTACGTGCACTGCTCAAACGGTTGCATAAAATGTATTCCTCTAGCCACCAACAAAGCTACCCTTTTATTCTTTTATGTCGTAAGCGGCAGCGTCGGTTGTAATTCTCGTCTCTCAACAAATGGAAGACATTATCTTTGTGTGGCTTATATTAATTCACGTAGAATAAAAGTTAGTACAAAGAAAGTGCTTACGTACGTGTCTCGTGAAATTCAATCGTAAAGGATTACATGGAGCCAAAATTGCGCTCTTTTTCTTAAACATTTTTCATGCTAAAGCGGTAAATATTATTATTCATTTTTTTCTATTAATGCGGGAGGCAAATAGAGTAAAGTTAAAATAACAAATATTTTCAAAAATATATTTTATATATATTGTAACGAGGTATTTCACTAGATACATAGGTATCAACTGTAATAATTTTGTACTGTGATTAGAAATTATATATGTAAAGATTCATTCATCAATCATCGTAACAAGTTATCCATTACATTTTACTCAGTTTTCTACTTGCGAGTAATAGACTATATAACTTAATTAATAATCCTTTACTTTTACAGACCTTGCTATCATCCCCAAATTGAAAATCTTATTCTGGCTGTCCTTGTGAGATTCTAAGATAAAACTTTTGAATACCTTCGAATGCATTATCACTTACCATCAGATAAATAATGGTCAAAGGCTAACCAATCAGCAATCCAAAACTCTATCGCTTATGTAGAAATAATTAATTAAAATGGAGTGTAGGTGTTCAACAAAAATAAAAGAGTACTCAGAACCTGTCGTCAAAGCTGAATGTAAATTAAATTTATTTTAAGCTTTACAAGGACTTCCTTTCGTGAATATATTCTTAAGCTCTAGATTAAACTCCTTCTTAGAATTCCTCTTTAAAGAACTTTGTGAAATGGATTAAAATATTTATATCGTAACTCTGCTCAGCCACTACGACTTCAATTATTTAATGTCACGTTTTTGAAGTGTCATCAGCCCTTCTCGCTTAGTGATAGGATTTAAAATTTTACTTACTCAGTGATCAGATTCTACGCTGAAGACAATCTTTGATTCTTCGTAGGCAAACTTCTGATATAGCCTACAAAGTAGTATAATTGTTGCATGTTATTGTATTATTTACTTATTGCATTTTGCCAAAGTAACATCAGTGAGTGCTCCAATAATTTGTAAAATAACATAAGTGAGGCCAATTTTGAGCTTATTCAATCCCAGAAAGTACTTGGAAATTGACAAATTTTCTTATGCGGACGAAACCAGTGTAATAAATGAATTATTTTGGTAGACCTACCTACATTAAAAGCATTAACTACCAAGATCAAGTTCCCGATTGAAATGAATACTTGCATTTGTGTGGAGTGTACATAGGTACTTACATACCTACACTCCCTGTGAGTACCTTTAAATTAAATGCTGCGTTATTTTCATCGGATGAAATCATAATAATTTAAAAAATCCTACTTAATATACTCTTTTTTATGTGTTTATTTATATAATTAACTCATTCATAGAGTTAGGACGTTCTTCGAATGCCTGCCTGGATAGCTACCACCCTCAAGTAGGAAACCTGTCGCTAAGCGCCTCACAGTGTTTTCCGGCACCTGTCCTTGGGAGCCAGTAATTCTAGGTTAGCCTGAACAACATCTTCGACCACATCATTACTTACCATAGTGGTCAAAGGCTAGTCAATCGGCTGTTAATAAAAACAAAACTATATTAACTTACTACATATGTTATAAAATGGCAGAACTATTTACCAATTTTTGAAACCGAATAAACAAACCGATATGTGGGTAACCTTCTTGTATTTTTTCTAGTGCTGTTGATTATTTGTACAACTTCTATTTAGTTCGCACGGAAAGTGTAGATAAGATGGAGTCTGGGTAAGTGACCCTTGTGCTCTCGGTCAGCCACCGTTGGAATAACAAGGGCAAATCGGATACCGGCAAATTCAACACTAATTCCGGATTTATAACAAAAACGGCTTATTCCCCTCACTTCTACGTGATATGGCGTAAACAGACGGAGTGCAGATGTTAGTTGCTTATTTTCAATGTGCCTTCAATTTCTCATGAGGTGTTTTCTTCACGAGGTTCAGAGTATGAAAGTATTTGAGTATTTTAACAGCCATTATACGTTATTATACATATAGATACATGTTAACATTTTCAAAGCCACAAGAGATTATATTAAATTAAAGCTCTCTACACGGTTTAATAGATACACGCACAATAAACGCGATGTGCATGTGTTGCACCATTTCACTATAAAAGTAATGTGTGACCCAATTTGGAGGCTTTGCATTGCGACAGTTGCACCGCCATTTACTAGGCAGCAATTGTAGCGTGACACGATAGACCCGAGCGTAGGAAATGACACTGTGGCACGGCATTTTACGAATTTCCGCCACCTACCTCCCTGAAGTAGAAAATCTGTCGCCAAGCACGTAATGATGTGTTCCAGCTACACTAATTGAGAGCCAGTAATTTTAGATTAGTCTGAACAACATCTTTGTCCACATAATCACTTACCATTAGGTGAGATAGTGGTCATAGAGTAGCTTATCAAGTATAAAAAAAAACTTACGGACATCTGCTGCGATCTGACCTCCATCAGCCGATCATTTTTATTTAATCCTTTGCAATTTAATCCTTCGCATCCTTCTTTTTGACGCACTCACAGATTATGCTTACCGTGTTCCACTCTACCGTTCTAAATTCCTTAAAAATCTTCGATTTATGTAAAATCTTTTAATTATTTGTTGTAGCATTTCCCAAGTTTTATAAGAAGATCATTGGTAAAGTTAAAAAGACACAACAAAAGTTGCATTTACTTACGGGAAAATTAATACTCACCACACATTTTAAAGAAATGCTTGGACTGGTTCGCTTCTGCCAAGCTAGCGCTTGTCACCTACGTAATGTAAATAAATATTGTAATAATTTTACTATAGTATGTAACACATTGTTAAGAAACTTTTAAAAGAATTGCCCCGCGTTTCTTGCCCGTTCTTCTCGCAGTGGCTCTATGATTTTTGTTTGGTGAACGTGGCAGTACAATGTAGTATGTTTCAATATAAAAATTTGTAATTGACCTTCATTTGAAGCGCTCGTAGCGAAGTTTGCTTAACCATTCTGAATAGATCAGCAAAGTTAAGCAACGTCCGCCGCGGTCATGAGTTGGATGGGTGACCGCTGGTGACATTATTACTGAGCGCTTCCGTGCTTCGGAGGGCACGTTAAGCCGTCGGTCCCGGTTGTTGTCTTAGGATGGCAGTCGTTACAGCATGGTGGTAGGGCACTTTGCTAATGCCCGCCTGGCTAGCTACCACCCTCAAGTTGAAAATCTGTCGCCAAGCACCTAACGGTGTGTTCCGGCAGCTGTCCTTGAGAGCCAGTAATTCTAGGTTAGCCTGAACAATATCTTCGACCACATCATCACTTACCATCAGGTGAGATAGTGATCAAAGGCTAACCTATCAAGCAAAAAAAAAAAAAAAAAAAAAAAAAACATAGAAGCGTCGTAGACGCCTAAATTGAATAAATGATTTTGACTTTGACTTTAGTGTACCGCGGAGGTATCTGGTCCCCTTGGCGTTGGCCTAGCGTTGGGATGGTGTTTTCACAGGCTTCGTGGATGCAACTAGTGTAGCTTGTGATCATTGTTTCGAGGGCCTCTGTGCTATCTAATTCTCTCACGGAGGCTGGCGTGATGTTTTTTGCCTCAAGACAGGTCTTCACATTGGATGTAAAATCTGACCACTTAGCCTTCTTTGTGTTGTATTTGCGCGTCGTAATAGGTTTTAGGGATTCTAAATCCTTTCCAGAGCGCAAAGTGAAGGTGATGCTGTTGTGATCAGACGTTGTGATACTACTGTCTACTTGCCAGTCTTTGATTTTGCCCAGGAGCGGAAGCGGAAACGGAAACGAAACCTTCAAAGTCTTAACATATCGAACGCCAAATATCTTCCCTTCATCGTACGTCAGCCCAGTTTTCGCCCATGAAATCTCAGCATCAATATTCATGATAATTGTAACACTGAACTGAATTGTGGTTGTCTTTGCCTTGATCAAGACACAGAATTGAAATACTTAGGAACAGATTTAGATAAACAAACGACTTGATCGCAAGCAAGTGACCATTAAAGCACTTGCTTAACGAGTTAAAATATTCATCTGGATATTCAAAAAGCTTCGATATGTTATATCGTCCCAACTCATTATCTATTACTATCTTTGTCAATCCACCCAGCTTGCAGTCATTGCACATTTCTGTTAATAAAATTAATCGCACATGTTCGCCCTCTTCTCACCGTCTCATCAAGGATTTTACTCCAGCGAAACACCTAAGGTAAATCCGAAAGACAAAAATCGTCCTCATACACCACTGCAGTAGTTGAGATCTACGATTTTCTCGACACTACTGAAGACAAAGACTTATTCATCGTGAAAATTATATATCTTTAAGAACATACATTTTAAGCTCAATTTAGTATGATCTCCAGAACCCCCAATTAATGAAGCTACAATGTCATTATGTACTTGCAAATTGTATCGATAAAACTACCTTTCTACCAAATTTCAAGAAGATCGGGTATTGGTTGCAATCTTGAATTATTATCGGAAAAATATACAAACAAGTACTTAGACGTCTAATTTGACACAATGATGACATTTGTTTAATTCCAAATCTTTTCTCAGTAGAGTGCAAAACGATAAAAATGTTGTTAACTAAAATTATTCTATTCTGCCGCTTCTTCGTTCACTAAGCTTTCTAACTTTAGGCGTGGGCCAGACAGAAGAGACGTAAGACGGAGACGCGTCGAGGACGGGGCGGAGACGAGGCAGAGACGCGACTTTTTGAAATATTCAGAAGAGATATAATATTCTCTCCTGTGTGTTTCGAATAAAAGGCGGAGACGTAAAAGCGTTGCGCCCGCGCCCTGCCTCTTCTGTATGTTTTGCGTCGCGACGCTTTTATACATTTTGTATGAAAGAAACGCGGAAGAGACAAAGGTCCGCGCCCCGTCTCCGTCTTACGTCTCTTCTGTCTGGCCCACGCCTTAGGGACACGACGCGCTGACTAGTGTAAGCACTACGTACTAGTAGGTCCCAAAATTTTTCATATTTTATTATTGTCCGACGTTAACGCCCATTTCATTTAGCTCCACCCAAATTAGAGATCATTTTGCCTACGGTCTTGTCACAGCGATCCAATTGATGGTTTTTTTCTTCGCTTACCGCTCATTTTCCTCGCACATATCTGGTGAGTACCCTAATTATTTATCCTTAAAATTTTGCGTATAACAGATTTTATTTCGCAAGTTTCACTTGAACGCACAAAATTATTTTAAACCTTGCTTGCTTGTATAAAATAATGAAATCCTATCAACTACATGGACTATCATCCCTCTAGTTTTTAAAAGAATATTTTTGTTGGTAAAATTTTACAAGTTACAACATGAGCTGTATTAACTTAATAATGAATACCCGCCACAAGTTTGTAAAGTAAGGAGAGTAAAATAGATAGGTATCGAGAGATCTGATAAGCTAAATAGTTTCCCTATGTAAAAAATTGAGGAAAACAGTCAAATAACTAAGAAGCAGGAAAACTGGGACCTTCGAAGTAAAGCTAAACGACGTTTAACCAAAGAGTAACATCTGTTCTCTAATTTTGGAATTCGGATAGTGCGTAATTTGAAGCTTATTTAGAGAAATGTTACGTAACTCTTTCCGCGCCGAGGAAAGGCCGAATAAAAACAGGAAAATCGCACCCTTGGGAGAGAGCCACATGATTTTTACCTTTCAGTAGAAATTTATGGTTGATTGTGGTATTTCTACCTTTAGTTTTCCTCACATATCTAATAAGTAGATATACAATACTCCACAGAAAGAACATGTCATATAATTTTAGATAAATTATTTAACATTTCGGCTATTTAATGTTTTTAAAATTAGATTATACATTAAAGGTCGTATTTATGATCGTTCCATAAATTTTGATAGGTTTATCAAACGCCTTCAGTTGCCGTAGAGGCTTTCCTTAAAGCTTTTTTTTGCGTAATACGAGTAAAAATGTCGATTGATAAACCTATTATAAAGATATGAAGCGATGGTGAATAATTTGTTGTAATTTTATATATCATTTAAGTATTCAGATCATCCAGAGCTTTTGTTAGAAATAGTATAGTTGTAATGTATGTGAATACTACATAATTAACTAAAAATCTACCAAACAAAATTTGTAAAAACGCACTGATAGTTCGTTTATTTAACGTTCTATAATCGTTTATTACCCGCTTTCCAATAAAAGACGAGGTTCCCAATTCGACTATATTTTACTTGTATTTGTTACGCGTTTACTCCGCCAATTATGAACTGATACTTATTGATGTTTTTTTTAGGTAGAGTATACTACAAAGTTGGTTCCATTAAAATTTTATCAAAATCGGTAGAGTGCATTTTTAAATATTAAACTGAAAAATGTATTTGCACACCTGGATGTTAATAGTAATGGCAATTCCAATTGATGGTGAAGTATGCAAAAATTATATTTAAAAAAACCCTGGACTTACAACACTAAAACGTATGTATTAAAATACAAAATTTGAAGCGCTCGTAGCCAAGTTTGCTTAGCCATTCTGAATCGATCAGCAAAGTTAAGCAACGTCCGCCGCGGTCATGACTTGGATGGGTGACCGCTGGTGACATTACTACAGAGAGCTTCCGTGCTTCGGAGGGCACGTTAAGCCGTCGGTCCCGGTTGTTGTCTTAGGATAGCAGTCGTTACAGCATGGTGGTAGGGCACTTTGCAAATGCCCGCCTGGCTAGCTAACACCCTCAAGTTGAAAAATCTGTCGCCAAGCACCTAACGGTGTGTTCCGGCAGCTATCCTTGAGAGCCAGTAACTCTAGGTTAGTCTGAACAACATCATCGACCACATCATCACTTACCATCAGGTGAGATAGTGGTCAAAGGCTAAACTATCAGGCATAAAAAAAAAAAAAAAAACATACTTTTTAGCAGCATCTCAAGGCTAAAATATATAAGGAACAAGGTAAAATGTAGCCGCAATACAGTAATTGAGGTGCATTTATTCGGCAATTGGCCGCGTCGCCTGCGTTTCCATTCGTTACTTCGCTCGGAAATGTGTCGGAAAATTGTTCGGTTCGCTCAGACTCGCTTCACTCTGCTATGTAAAGCGTAGCCCGACTCACTCCGCAATCAAATTATTACGGTCTCTTCAGAATATCAATTTAGATAAAACTGTAGCTATATCAAACTGCTAAGTTCATATAATATTATAAAATTTTCACCCTGAATATAACTTAGCATCTAAATTTTTCGTCATATGCTTTATCTCAGAGCTGTGCTAAGCGTCGTAACCTAATCATTTCAATATAATTTTTCATATTACTAACACTCGTGTTAGTAACGCACAACAGATGTTTCAATTTAATTAAAATTTTCCCTCTTGACATTTTCGAGTAGTGAGTTGTCTATTTACTTTTAAATACCATCCACAGTGCGGCCAACTTTTTTTCTTATTACACTAGCTTTCAACCATAATCTTATTTGATAGTTAGTAACATGGAAATATGTATACATTTCGTACCAAAAGACCTAAATAATGGTGTCAAAAATTTACGATGACATGGTTAGCAACGCTTCTGCAAATCTTATGCTTAACCTTTTTAAACAAAATTTTGATTTAAGTCAGTAGGCAGCGACTTATCATTCTACCCGAAATTGCAAATTTATCGATTATAATTCAATCTCAATTACGATTGCCATAGATAGGTTCGAGAAGCAAATGGCAGTTGCAAAACAACTGCTTTTATATTACATAAGACTGCACGAAATACTACCTTGTACGTATCCACTTAGTTGAATCTCTTATACTGTTTAAATTTAACTTACGCGGATGCTGTTACTGACCTTGGAGATGAAGTCCCGTCGAAAACTTCATTTGGCGTTCCTTCATTTCGGGGTAGTTTTCGGTTTATTAACTACAAAGATACGATTTATTTAATAAGCTCAAATTGTCTGACATGATAGCCATCGCTCATATAGACATCAATCTCTTCAATGGACACTGCACAACGAGTTTCAAAGATGGATTCCGTAATGCAGCGAAGAAATGCTGGTGTAATCTGCCGCCACCTGTATAAAATCAAAAAAACTATACAAGTGACCTACAATAAGCAAAATGATAAATTGTACGTCTGATCACAGTTCTAAAGAAGCTAATCTGCTGGTCGGAAAGGTAGAACGTTGTCATCTTCCTGCGTCAGTGATGGTCTGGTAGGGCGTGTCTTATCAAGGCATCACAAAGCTACGACGAAAAAAGGAATGGAAATTTCAGCCAATGTGTATCACGAGACAGTCTTGGATCATGTTGTGAAACCTCTCAGTAATACTCTTTTTAAAAATGTACCGTGGACTTTCGAGCAGGATTCTGCAACTGGTCACAAGGCACGAACTACCCAAACCTGGCTTGAAATCAACGTTCCAGACTTTATAAGAGCTGAAGACAGGCCCGCATCTAGCCCAAACCTTAACCCTTTAGACTACAATGTTACAATGTTTTTACGATTTAAAAGAGTTTTTATGAATATGTAATGAAATAATATATTAATCATACTGTGACATCTCATAATATACAATTTAAATTTAATTTTTAGTATATATAATTGGCTTATTATTTTGTGACAGTTATTTAAAGGTTTAAACATATTAAATGAAATTAACAAGAATATTTTCCAATTAATTATAATATTGACTTGTATTAATGCATGTAGATTTTGATACTCAACTCTAAAAATAATTAAGCTGAAAACTCGGAAAAAAAAACAAATTTTGGTCAAGGTACAAGTTTTAGAGGACATGGGTTGCTTTAAAGGACGCGGCGACATTAAGTCTCTTATAAAATCTCTGGATTAAGTCAGTACGTAGATCCACTTGGATCACTTGCACAATCCAGGTGGCCAGACTGATATAAGGCTTGTATAAAAGCCGAAGGTGGTGGTTTCCATTCAGTGGAATATTGTGTTTAATATTTTCCTTAGACTTTAATAAATATGTACATATAAATTTTGGTATAATATTACATTACTTCTTAAACATGTTAGTTCTGTTACAAATGAATTTTCATAGATATATACTTAATAAATGATTTTGTTTGATCCTGTCATAGTTATATACTACTATTTATATCTCATTACATTTTAGCTCAAATGTAGAATGTAGCAATGAGAACACAGTCCATATAGATAATGCCTTAATAGATATGGTAAACGAACCTTTTAAACCCTTCGAATCCTCGCCGAAAACTATTTGAAGCAATGATGGCCGAGTTATGGACTGCCGTGCCGCAAGTCCATGGTTCGATCCCAACGCCGGCTTGAGTCACCGCATGGTAGGAGGGCATTTTGCGAATGCCCGCCTGGCTAGCTCAAGTTGAAAGTCTTACCTAAACAGTGTATTCCAGTAGCAATCTTTGAGAGCCAGTGACAGGCAAGTGAAAATTAACAATTGTTTCTCAGTGTAACGAGCGCAGCGCAACTAGTCATTTATGACGAAATGTATCTGTTAACTTAACATCTAGGGCGCCTCGTGCTTGTTTTGGCACAATTAAATAAAAAATTAAAATATGATCCCAAAATAAGCAGTAGGTATTTGCAGAATGCTTTATACATTAACCGTAATTCCAAAGGTATCGTACAATCAAACTGCTAGTTATGTTTACCCGAAATGCACCTATTGTCATTCACACGAACCGCTAGATTCGTGAGGTAAATGCTAAAGCATCCGAATCTGAATATTGTATTGTTGCTATCTCGACTACCAAGATGCTGTCAGGCTTTACGAACACAGGGCTTACTATGTAATACTAACACTTGCATAGTTTACTTAAAATGTTTTGAAATACACATGGAACATTAAGTTGACTAGCATTTTACATTTATACTCGTATTTTGCAATGGTTCTTAAATTGTATGATGTTCTTGCTGTGGATGAAGGTCTAAAATGTCTAAATCAACAATTTGTAAGGTAAATTAAACTTTCACGGTGGACGTTACGGAAATTAAAACATACTAATCAGGCTGCAGGAGTGGTAAGAAGTAAGGACTTACAGTTTCTGCTGATCTGCCGTTGCACTGCACTGCACTGTTAATAATTTTAAGTTTATACACGCAATGGCGGCCGGCGCGCTTGAGCAGCGTAGGTTAGAGTTAGTTCTATATTTTGTCGAAGGAGGCGCTACGCGTCCTTGGTATGAATGCGCGACAGGATCCATTGATGTCATTGGCCGTGCACCGATATACGCCGGAATTTTGAAATGACGGGAGTAAGGAAATGCAAGCCTGAACATACCCCCCCACTTGAAACCCTTCTAGGGATTTCAAACTACAAAAGCGATCTTATGTGGTGCTGAGTCCAAATATCACTCTAACAAGTACTTAATATAAAAAAGTAAACTACAGTAAACTTATCTTACTTAGAGCTAAATATATATTATGTATGGATTTATAAAATTAAACAGATAAAGTCAAAGGACAAGTTTTAACAACAGGTCTACAAAGAAGGCCACTGGCAGTACGTAAAGTGGCTACACCCACCACGGCATCAGAACCGGGATGAAGTTCTGTTACTATACCGCAACGCCACTCCAAAGGGAAGGTTTTGGTCAACGAAAGTAACGATGTCTCCAATCTGAACATCGGCCCTTCCATTGAACCATTTGGATCTCTGTTGCAATGTGTGAAGGTATTCGGTATGCCAAATCTTCCAAAAACTTTGAGTAAGCTTTTGCAATATATGCCAGCGTTCCCGAGGCGGTAAGCAAGTTTCTGTAAGCGGGATTTCAGGTAACGACACCAATGGACCTCCAGTAATGAAATGCCCCGGGGTCAACACAACAGTAGACAACGCGCATAACGGCCTAAAGGTGACGCCTTGATCACGATGTACGAGTGTGTGATGACGCCCGTTACATTGGGTACAACATACTTTCGAAAAACACTTATCCGCGGTATGATTAGGACGTAAGCAGTTAGTACACAATTTTTTAATTTGAAATACGGCTTCTTTGTCGTTGACATTGTTCGCATGAAACATCGGACACTTGTAGATCGTGTGGTGAGAATGTCCTGAGCACGCGCAATCGATGTACTTATTATTAAACCCAGAAGTCGCGTACTCTTGGTAATCAGTGTTTTGATAGTACTCCTTGTTTACATCATTAAAGTTTACAGAAAGCTCCCCAGGGAATGCGCCCTAAATCAGGGTTTGATTCTAAATAAGGCACTGCTTCTGAGTACGGCCCCGCATTGTAGTACGGTATGGGCACTGACTTTGAGTACGGCACTGTATTTTCCAAATCCACACAACGAACGGGAAATGACGCTGATCGACGAAAAATATTATTATTATTTCTCTGAATGTTCGGCTGAATTTTGTAATCGTACGTAAATCTAGAGCTTGGTTCACTAGCTTCAAGCACTTTCACGTAGTTCTGTAAGAAGAACAACAAGTCCGCGAAGGTAAGTAACTTCTTATCATTTTGTATTTCGAATCGTTTACGTGTATCTGAATCTAGCTTACGTGATGATAAATAGAACAAAATAAATTCACCGAGATTTTCTATTTTTACAGATCTGAGTGCATTGACCGACTCTTCTAACAAACTTGTAAGTTGACGTAAATCATGTAAGTTACCGGACTTAAGCGTTGATTGATTCCATATTTTTTTAAGTAATTAACCGCTAAGATTCTAACGTTTTGATAACGCTCAATAAGAGCGTCAAAAACAATTTGGTAGTTGTCCGCGGTCACAGGAATGCCCTTGGCGATAGACAGCGCGGGCCCCATGAGACACGATAGTAAATAATGAAACTTTTCGTAATAAAGACGTCCAGAAAAACCTTGGTAGGTATGAATTTTCGTACTGATCTCAGTCGCAGTTGCAACTGCGGATACTCACTAGAATCGTACGGTAGGCATATACTTTATATGCCTACCGTATGATATGTTAGCGGAGCGTATCGCGCGTCTGCATATTCTTTGACCGTTATATTTGTGCAGCGAGCGCCGAACGTTTGTTGATTTCCTGCGGCGATGCGCTGGTAAAGTAAGCTCGATTAGGCCCAGATGCTCAAGGTCATTGGCGACTCTATAAGCCTTAATAATTTTAAGTTTTCACACGCGATGGCGGCCGGGGCGCTTGAGCAGCGTAGGTTAGAGTTAGTTCTATAGAGTATGTGTTTTTGTCGAAGGAGGCGCCACGCGTCCTTGGTATGAATGCGCGACAGGACCCATTGATGTCATTGGCCGTGCAGCGATATACGCCGGAATTTTGAAATGACGGGAGTAAGGAAATGCAAGCCTGAACACACGGTAATGCGATATTTCTCCAATACTGTTTTCTATAATTTATAACCAGGGTTATAAATTAAAGAATTTAAAGGCACCGTGCCGGGGGCTGTTATTAAAAACTTTTATGAGTTTCCACAGAGTTTCCCGCGTATTCTAACAGATTGATGCTCAAATTTGAATTACTCAACGAGGTGTTTTATTTCACTCCGATCAGTTATTGACGTGTATTATTAAATAGGTTGGACGTTGTTTATATGTCTCACTTTTTGTGTCTACTTAATTTGTTTGCCGCTAGGTTTGGGACTTAGATCTGTCTTTGGAATTAGATCTGTATCGCTTTCTCACTTAACAACGAAACAAATTAGCCCAATACCATGCAACAAAGTTTATATATTCCTACTTTTAACAAAATCAAATTGTTTTTGCATTATCACGATCACTGAATATATTCATTACATTAGGAACGGCATATTTGAGACAAAAATTATTTCAGTAATTTGGTTTTCCTCTAACAGTAACGCAAAGCGAATAAGCTTAACAAGTAGGTATAAATTAATTAAAAAGTAAAAAACCTGACTGCAAGTTATTTATTTGCTTTAAACTTATAACTGTAATTTATATATATTTATGAAATCTTATTTTAAAGCCCTTCATTTTGATTCTTGATGGGTTTGGCAGAATTTTTTTTTTATCTCACAATATGGCTTCATTCAGATAGAGATTAATCTATAGAACAAATCTGCCAGTTAGTTATTTTATGTTCCTAGTGTCATTTGCGCTATCAAGACGGAACTAACGCTATCTCATACATTAAAATCGGTTAAGCCGTTTAGAATTTATGGGGGAATACAGAAACACACATACATCCATGAACCCTAATAACACACCTTTTTTGGGCAGTCATATAAAAATTAAATCGAAAGGGAAAATTTAAGTCACGTACGGGATTCGAACACTCGGCCATCCAACCCTTAAGCCGGGAAATGCTCTACCGATTGAAAAATCGTTCTGAGTAAGTCATAGCTAAAATTTATACTTTCGTTCATATTGTTTTACCACCTTAAAAGAGAACGAAGTCAGCATATATACTTAAAAGCATAATACCTTAAAAGAGAACGGAATCATATGCAGCCAAAATGAATTCAAGTAAGCTAAAGCAAAAAGCTCAAGTAGAAAATCTGTAGCCAAGCACCTAACGGTGTGTTCTGGCAGCAGTCCTTAAGAGCCAGTAAAATTACAGGCACATGATACTTAACAACTATGTATCAAGGTGACAGGCGCAGTGCAATTCGTGATTTGTGACGAAATGCATCTGTTATAGGCAAAGGTTAGCCCGCTTAACATCAGGTCGAGAGCTTGTTCCATCACAATATCATAAAAAAATTTACAAGCAAGACTATTTTCTCAAATCTCTCTTTAAATGATGACGCAACCCGATAATTCTAACATTGCAATTTATGCAATAAGGCTTACTCGCTCGTGGCAAAAATTTTCACTTTTGTGGTAATTTTGTGAATTTAGTTTTTCTTTTAATAAAAACATAAACGTATGTATGGTTAGGCCTATAAGTATACAGCAGGATTTAATCACGTTAATTTACATATAAATTGCACTTATCTCAAAGTTTCTATGAATTGGTATCGTGTCAGAGCAAACAAGCTACAGTGTAACTTACGCAAATGTCAAAACGTCGATGTTAATATACAATAATGTTTTTAAAGTCAATATATTTTGAAGCGAAAATATTCACTTATTCTGAAACCAAGGTTGAAAGGCCGAAAACAATATTTTATTTCATCCCTTATCAACTTATACCCATTCCAAGGCGGATGGGTCATTTATAACTTACTTAATCGTCGAAAACACGGCACACAATTTACGAAACAAGCACAAATCCTTTCCCTTTATATTAATCTGTGGATTAATATTTTGTTTGCAATTCTCATTTCACTTTCGATGTAGTGGAGTGGGAAAGCATCATATATTTTCCTGAAAACCAGGGACGTATTAAGAGCAATTCACATCGGGCGATTTAACCGTAGTCGCACTCGGTACGTGCGACAACAATCTAATTAATAAACAAACCTTTCGTATCCACTGTGAATATGAAATGTTTGCGTCGGCCAATTGGGCGTTCAAATAAAATATTCATACAATAAAATCGTCCATGATTGCAGTACATATGTAGGTCTGTCTGCTTATTATATAAATACTTATGCTTTGTGACTTTACTCACTTTTTAATGGGGTTTTCACCCAACTGCACAAGAAGGGTTACGTTTTTTGAGAATATGTACAGACATCTGTATGTATGTATGACGATTTTTTTTCCCGGCAGCCTAAGCGACTTGGTGGATTTCAACGAGTTGTCTTATGAATAGTTATAATAGTGCAAGTTACATAGGGTTGTAGTAAAAACAATCATTGTGACGTACGCGAAAATAAAATAGAGGTCTTTTTAAAAATAATCCATTAGGTATATATAGAACTACATTAATATTATTATATAGATCTTACTCAACAGATTCCAAAAATGTTAAATATTCATTGAAGACGTCTACAGTTGAACACAAACCTATTGAAAGCAACAAAGAATGGCTCTTTGCTACTTGCATCCATCAGCTCTCCAAGACTTTCTCTATGTTGTTAGTCCACCTAGTGGGGAGCTTTTTTTTTAAGCGGTGGTATGCCTTTATTAAACAAAATACTATGAACTATATACAACACTACAGCTACTACAATAAAAGCATTTAGACAACCTATAAGTCATAGCAGACTCATAGGCAGTCCAAATGCTCCAGCCCACTCCCAGTTGGCAACGTGCCCAGCATGCTGGCAGCATTGCCCCGTTGAATTGTGGGGAGCTTATTTACCCTTCGCATTTGTAGTGTGGCAACCATTCTAGAACCATTGTCTCCCATCGATTATCAGTTCATCGAACAATGTGGCCACGCCTTAGGCTTGCAAATTCTGAGAGCTATGTCGGTGACCTTGTTGATGATGACTGCAAGTATCCTTGCTTAAGATATCGTCGCGCAAAGAAACTCTAATCATAGCTCTCTCTATGGCACGTTGCACAAAACGGTTACTGTTAAGGACAAATTATCAGTGTCGTATGTCAGCACGTGCAACATACACTGGTGCATGATGTTTTTAAGAAAATGTCGCGTAATTTCCCAAACGCTGCCCATGTGAGTTGAATTCTTTGGGAGACGTTCTAGGAGGATAATAATCGAAGATTTTGAGAGAGTCGTTTCTTACAACTACCGGTACAGATGTAACATGGACATTTAATTATTAATCTTTGTCTTAACCATTTTTTCTTTAAGATCCACTTGTTATCAAACTCTACTGTGGTCACTGAGCCTTCTACTGAGCTCTTCAAGACTCTAGCATAGTAGCACAATGCTAACGAGTATATCACCGTCAAAAAAACGTATGGTGAGCGATGTATTCGCCATAGTTATTAACGCCGTTATCTTTCCAATGCATGCAGCTTGAAAACGTCTTCAAAACTGTTCGAGAACTGTTTCGGAGTGATAACGTCTCTCTGTCTCACGCATCGCTGAAGTTCGATTGGTTTCTTGCTCTTGTCCTGTAATCAATTTGTCAATGTAGCGTTTATATACAAACACTTCGAGACTTCTTTATATCTATAGTCGGATTGACATCGCTGAAGAGACTGCAGTACCGGTCAGGTATAGATTTAATCAAAGGCTTTCTCATAATCTACAACGCTAGACAAAGTGGCCGATTATACTCCTCAGTCTTCTGTATAATCTGGCGGATCGAATTCAGTATAAATAACGTCGAGTCTAGGTTGACCACTCAGTTTTACTTTAAGTTCGAAACGAAATTTTAAAGAAATTCAGCGCGATAATCTTTGGACCATGTGCTCCAACCTCGAACAGTTTTATACAGCGTAGTGTGTGAATTAGTATTCTGTTATGTGCGAGCAGTTCACAGTGTTTTAAGAAATGTCTGAAGTGACTGTAGAACTGGTGAATGAAAATATGAGTTTTCTGTAAAAGTGTAGCATTATTTAGCCCTAACCCTCAGCTCGTAACAATTTTTTTTAAAAAGTTCAACGTACTAAACTGACCGCATGATCAACAATCTTTACAAGAACTTTGACGTGTACCGAAACCGTCTAATGAGTAAACTGGTGAATCAGTTAAAATGACAAATAAGGAACGTAACCAGTGGTACGCTAATCCATTGAACAATTGATTGTAGTGAAGGTAAAACATTGATTTAACAATTATAGTTAACGATCGAATGAAAATATTCATAAGCAAACTCATGCAATTTCTATATCATTTTCTTATGATTAAGTCATATATATAGAGATTTATCTATTTCATATAGATAAATCTCTATATATCCACTCCATTTTCGGTGATGAATTTCCAAAAGTTATACAAAGAAAAGACTTTATGTTACCCTCTCTGTAGCCTATAACCATTCCATTTATTTACATTAAAAAGTAACTCTATTATTAAGAGCTAACAAAAATAACGAATAAGTTTTTTTTAAGTTCTTTGAAATAAAGAATTGAGCATCCATTTTCCATATACTCGTACAACACCTCTTGAAACGTAAGTTCCAAAGAAATGCTGAGTAACAAGGATCCCACAAAAGCGAGATTATGCGATAGGGATTTACGTGCACTGCTCAAACGGTTGCATAAAATGTATTTCTCTATCCACCAACAGAGACAACTATTTTATTCTTTTATGTCATCAGCGGCAGCGTCGGTTGTAATTCTCGTCCTTAAACAAATGGAAGACAGTATTATTGTCTAGCTTACATTAACTCGCACAGAATAAAAGTTAGTTCAAAAATGTGCTTACGTATTCCCGGGATTTTTTTGTAACGTAAAGGATTTTTTAGAACACGCAAAACCTTTGCACCTGCAATGATATGTGCGCGTTTGGGGAATTATTTTTTTTGATAAACGGTAAGTATTTTTCTTCAAATATTTTTGTTGTTAATACGGGCGGAAATTGTAGTGTACCTTAACCGAATACTATGCACATTGATTAGTGCGTTGTTTAGTGATTAGTGTTTAGTGCGAGAAGTATCCAATAATATTGATCTGTTGTGCTAAGTAGATCAGTATCGTTCTCGCCTCCGACATTGGACATACTAATAATTTAAATTATCAAAAAATCTCTTTCGCAATTTCGAAAGAAACATCAAATGCAATTATAGGTATCGGAAATAGAAGAATACAGTAATACGTTATTGTATATATTTTGGCTCTATACAATTGTAGATAGTCTTATTTTGTTTATTCTTGCACACATTGATTGATTAGGTCTTCGCACCAGTTTACCATCATTTGAGATAGGTACCTGTACTGCAAACTACGTACAAGTTGTGTTACAAGAGTCCATTTGAAAACAAACGTCTGTCCAAGCGGCGACCACAAAAAGAGTGAAGGTGAAGGCGGGAGACGTGGGACTAGCTACTTGCAAAAAAATAGAACGCGCTTCAAAACACGATCAATAAACAGAAGTACTAACCACTAATCAGGTTCTATCCAAATTTTCTTTATGGTCAATACTAAACACCCGCACTAATCACTAATCAATGTGAAAACGGTCCTTGAGGCGTGGCGAGGTTGTGAGGGCGCGTCGAGTGGCGCATGTTCTATCGCTATCTCGATGCAGGCTTAGCGTTCATCCAAGTCCTCTTCGCCAGTCACCGGCTCCACTACACCCGGCTCTCTTATAGCGGCTAATAGTTAGCCTCGGCACCTCATTAAAGTCATGTCAGCTAGGGCGTTAATGGAACGATTTTGATGAACCAGCGCGGAGTGCATGAATTGGGTCTTTTAATAGCTACAAAGATATCTATGCTTTTATAAATTTTACAATAAAACTATGTTTACTTTGTATTGCTTCTCAATATCTAGTACAATGACTATATAGTTTATGTCATGATAAGTACGATACTGCAATTTAACTAAAATAAGTATAAAAGAAAAAACTGCACTTCATAAAATTTTGATCACTCTGGGTTAACTTGGTAACTACACCTATTTATACCTATACCTTTTTTTATGCCTGATAGGTTAGCCTTCGACCACTATCTCACCTGATGCTAAGTGATAATGCAGTCGAAGATGTTGTTTACTGGCTCTCAAGGACAGCTGCCGGAACACACCGTCAGGTGCTTGGCGACAGAATTTCTACTTGAGGGTGGTAGCTAGCCAGGCGTGTATTCGCAAAATGCCCTACCACCATGCTAAAACTACTACCATCCTAAGACATAAACCGGGACCGACGGCTTCACGTGCCCTCCGAATCACGGAAGCGTTCAGTAGTAATGTTACTAGCGGTCACCCATCCAACTCATGACCGCGGCAGACGTTGCTTAACTTTGCTCTTCGGTTAAGAACAGGTAAGCAAACTTCGCAACGAGCACTTTGAAAGTTTATTTTAATACAGCTAAGTTGATTAAGTATTAAATATTGTTATATAAAATACTAGCTTTCCGGGCGCGGCTCCGCCCGCGCGTATGTCGGTTATCGCGCAAAAACATTAACCTCTTTTTGCGCAGTTGGAGGAAAACTATCCTATGTTTTTTCCCGGGTCTCAAACTATTTCCATACCAAATTTCATTCAAATCAGTCCAGTAGTTTTGGCGTGAAAGCGTAACAGACAGACAGACAGACAGAGTTACTTTCGCATTTATAATATTAGTACTGATAGTACTGATGTAACGTGCACATTGAGAATGCCCCTTGGGGTACCGGGTCCGAATTACACCGCCCTTTATCTTCCTGTGGCCCTCATAAATAGCGACGAATAGAAAAACACCAGAAGGTGGGCAGCAGTGCCGTGTGAAGAACTTTTTTATTTGTGAATCTCACATTGCAATCTCCAAGACTTGAGCCTAGAGTGGAGATTTTGGCAAACCCCTTATAAGAGTGGAGGCGTCTGTTCAACGGTGGATGTCATCTGGCATCTGTTGATGATAATGACATACCGACATCATTAAATATAGAGTACCAAAAGACAGGGCAAGAAAGAAAGTGAAAGAAAAATAAATATTGCACCACCGCCATTCAGCGTAGTATAAAGACATGAAAAAGTGAAAAACAAATTAAGAATATTAGTTTAAGTACTGATGTACATATAAAAAGCATTAATTAAGTGCACAGCCATACTGGGCTAAAAGAATTGCTTTTGAATGCTTACAAAGACTACTTAGGGGTATTACAGTGCAAAACTATTTTAGTAATATTTTGTAATTTGTGTTACTTTGGTCTAAACGAAAATCAAGATAATATGTGTCATAATAGGTTTGTTTTACACTTTTTGTCAATGTGAAAATATGGTTCGTAAAATTTAGTTTCATTTGAATTTCCCAGTAGTTTATCGTGAAATAAAAATGGAACGGTTTCATATAATAATGAAGGAAATTCAATGATTTCTTTCAACTCAATTAATTTGTTTGCCTCAAACAACGGTTTCAGGGAATCGAATAAAATCTAGTGAGCAGATGGTTATTACTTAATAATAAATAACTTTATAGGATACATTTTGAACTAAACAAAATAATTGTAACCTTTTGTTATTGCTACTTAAATTGGTTTTATTTTGAGTCAAAAAATCAGTTCTTTAGTATCACACAGATTAGATAACAGTTTGTTATACCAATTATACCATAGATATATAAAATACTATTGCTCTTTTCTGTGAATTATACGAAAAAGAAATACAAGCAATTTTTTTACATTGAATAAAATAAAGTTTTCTGTCGGCTATCATAATCTTGTTACTAATAACTTTATAAGCCATTAATAAAATGATAGCCCCAGTTCTGTTTTAAAAATTATAGATAACCACCATAGCTGGAAATCATTATTAGTAACTAAATTTATAATATGAGCAGTAGCACTTTGAGTTCTTTAATCCTTAACGATCATTTAAATCATCTCAAGTTTAATTTGCTACGTCTTCTACATAATTTATATATTGTGACTGTAGGCTAAGCGGGCAGAAGCTAGTGGACGTTTAATCAACTCAGGATAAACTTCGACACTGAAAAGCGTTGTGTTTATTTTATGTGTTCTTCTCCGCCTTTATGTAGTTTACCTAGTCTCAAACCGGATCAAAAATAAACGGCCGTCGTTTCTCTTTTACATGGTCATTAGAGCAAGGAAGTAAGGGTTGGATACATACGAGTTTCGCAATGCAAGGAGGCCATCACCAGATAACGCAAACGCAAGCCGAGTCGGTTCCGTTCCGCTCAATTATAACGGAACGTAAAATTTGTAACAAAGGGAATGGGCTATAAGTTTCGACATCCCTGTGTACGGCCCTTATTTATCACTTCCGCAGGCGTACTACCATGCATACGAAATACA
This sequence comes from Plagodis dolabraria, assembly GCA_963854805.1. Lineage (NCBI taxonomy): Eukaryota > Metazoa > Arthropoda > Insecta > Lepidoptera > Geometridae > Plagodis > Plagodis dolabraria. Next base: position 15,919,934 of record OY978443.1, read on the forward strand.
ACGAATAGGGAGAAAAGTTAAGATGGAAGGATTCAAACATTCTGATACAGTGAGTTTTTATTGCAGCTTAAAATTTTCGCCAAAGGAAAAAAAAAGCTTAGCTATATTGCATGTGTCACAAAATTATAGACACACATAATGTTATTTGAAAAAGTAGGTTTGTTTTATATTTGATTGCTACTCATTCTTTTTATTAGATTTAATTAGGCACTAGGGTCCAGATACCTATGAACGAAGCTCGGAAACCCCAAGTGATTTCCGGGATAGTTTAGGCTTGACTAACATTATATTGGCCTAGAGGCACATTTTATTTTAATTATAAATAAATAAAATTGACAAATAAAATGATTTTTAACTTCCGATTGCGTTAAGGCCTGAACACAGTGAAATCCGCTAGATATGCTCCGCAAGTATATTGTGCTCAGATATACCATTAGTCAAAACATACCAAAATCCTTTTATGTGATACCTAGGGTAGGTATCACATAATAGGGTTTTGGTTCATTAGTTGAGAGATGTGGGTTTAAACTAAAATTCATTTAACTGTTTTTAAAATAAAAAATATGTTTTGTTATTTTTAGAATTGGGGTCCTTGTTTTAAAACTGTAGTTAAAAATCAACTATGCTCAAACTAAATGTAGTAGAAATTAAATTTAGGTTTATGGTAAAATATAAGTATATGTTCCTTAGGTCCTGGAATAACACCAAGAATATTTACAATATTATATTCAGATTTTATGAGTAGGTAATTTTCGAGACATATTATTTGATTATAAAAGTTAACTCGTTGGCAGAAGCTAATAATAGAAGACATCATATATCGTCAAAGTAAAGTCAAACATTCTTAAGTGAATATTACTTGCTTGATTAAACCACTCGTATGAACTTTCGTGAAGAATTTGGTGAAAAGGGTATGAATATTTATATTGATACTTCTTTAACTTATATGGTTAGAATTTTATTATATTAGACTTCGACGTTAAATACCACGACTTGGAAATATCATGAAACTGTCAAGGAACCCTGTCATCTAGATGAATACTAAAGGAATAGGGGTCCTCGTGAGGACGATGTCTGGCTAAAAGCCAACGTTGATTTTAACTTCAACAAGCAGTATTATAATTATTGTGTTTTGTTGTGAATATTTATATATTGCATTGTCACCAAAGTTACATAAGTGGCGCCAAATTTTGCCTAACTCAATGCCATCAAGTGCTTAAAATGGGTTACAAATTCCGACGCCTGAACAAAACAACTTGAATAAAAGCACAACTTTGGTAGGCTTAACTAAAAAAAAAGGAACTACGACGAGGAACGTTGATTTTAATAATATGTAATTTACTGATCGCCGATGCGAGCTGCTATTTGTAGCTACGTCTATTTTTATCATTTTTTTTATATTTGTATGTACAAGCAGCTTTCAGTACTACGAGTACATCCAGGCTACATTGATTTATAAATTTGATTAACCGATTGCCGAAACGAGGCATGATGACAGCTACGAGCAACTACGCACATACTAGTGATGTTTTTGACTTATCCACTACATAGGTTTGTGAATTTTTGTTGTATTGGCATTCATATAAAATTTAAGTGTATTTATACTTCATATCAAGCACCGATTAGTTTTATTTCATAAATGTTTGTTCCATATAGACATTGCTGTGAAGCTTAGTTACTGTAATTTTTTACTTGTAGTGCCACGCGGCTCTTATTTTTTATCGAATCCAATGTCAACTTGTACAGGACATAAAAATGTGAATTAGCAATGATGTTTTATGTAAAACGTATGAAACCCTTGGACTAAGCTTATCCCTATCTTAATTTTTTTTCCCCTAAATAATTATGTTTCAAATGTCAAAACTTCAATTTCGACCGTTTTTACAACCATTTTTATGAGAGAAATTTTATGTTATTTTAATATAAATTTGTAAGCGAATGGTCGTAATGGTGCAACAAATTTTATTATTGTTAAAATTCAATTTAGTAACTATAACTGTAACATAGGTATTTAGAATAAGGGCAAGAAAATGAGGATAATTTTGGTTATGGGTTAGTTGTAACACACTAGCTATAATTTCTTGAATCCCAAGTATATTGTGTACCTGTTTTTGAAATATCTGAGATGAACTTAACAAAAATTTAAATGGTGCTGAATAATGCGTATTTTCTTTATTGTGATCTATATACCAAAAACAGGTGGTTCGGCGTCTATGTGTGATCAGTGTTTATCAATCTTCGTCGTGAACTTAACCCTTACATATCGGTATCTAATTCATAACGATATAAAGGAGAATGCCCATTTCACTAGGAGACTTAGGTCCCCTGAAAATGTTTTGTGTCCTGATTATTTATTTTTTAATTTGTTTTTAAAAACGTCTAATTTTAGGATCAGTAGCTATTTTTCATATATTTACCCTGGTTTAAGAGTAATTAAATTTATAAGTTATAAAAATTATCAATCATCTACATATTAAGACTATGATACTTTTTACACAAATCGAATGATACCTGTATCAAAATCCGCAACCTGATAGCTTAGGAGGTAGAATCGACAACTTTATTCTGGTCCTTAATAATTATTCAGATCTAATATTAATGCCAAATCCTCCTCTAATTCATTATTTTTTTCTAAACAATAAAATATATGGTACTATTTTCTCGGTGTATGGTACTATCGCACATGCGCTCCCCGTTGTAAGATTTTGCTTGTTTGTATTGATAAGATCCTAATGCGAATCTACTAAATCATTTACATTTAATCTAGGAAATCTATCCAGATATGGAGCAGTGCTATCAATGTTTTGTAAAATCGCACGTCTTCTTTGTATAAGTATATCTCCTCTGAATAACTTCTGATAATTGGTAATCAGTATTTAATGTCATCTGAGGGATATCCAGATACTCGGAAGCAACCGGCCTATCGTGTATTATTGGATGTAATGCATTTAACAGGCTACAAGCTATTATACAATCAACCATATGCATTGAGGCTCTATTGAAGTATTCTTGGCGATTAATTTCAATACTAAGGATCAATTAATACTTCGCCAAGAAAGAAGGCGAGGTCGTTCTATAGATTAGTAGTATTTTTCATTTCAATGAAAAATGTCACGCTTGTTATTTCAATAGACCGAGAATAGTCCCAATTGCAACAAAGCAATTACGATATCTCAGTCACTAATGCACTACTACGGATTTCACTAAATTAAGCAGTGGGATAAATAGGCATATTCAACTTGATGCTATTTAGGAATAGAATAGACATTTCAAAAGAAACGATTATTGTCTTTCACGCTTACAGCCCGACATTGACTTGACACTCTTGACAGTAACACGTAAACATCAGTAGTGTTGCCAGTTAACATTTTTAAATCAAGTCCAACCATATCGATTTTTTCCTGACTTAGGTGTGTGTTAAGACAACCGTGCTTCTACGGTATAACATCACCGATGCCTTTATATGTGGCTGCTATAAATCGTTATATTATTATATTTTATACTCGCTGAATCTAACGTTCACCTTGCTTGCTACTAGCCCGGCGGCACACATAACAGCAAGCCACTGTAGTAGGTTACCAATCTGTTTACTTAACAATAGTACTAGGCACCTATAAATATACATCTTGAAACGCTCGTAGCGGAGTTTGCTTAGGCGTTCTTAATCGATCAGTTAAGTTAAGCAACGTCATAAATCATGACTTAGATGCTTGACCGCTAGTGACATTACTAGTGAGAGCTTCCGCTCTTTGGAGGGCACGTTAAGTCGACGGTCCTGGTTGTTGTCTTCAGATGGCAGTCGTTACAGCATGGTAGTAGGGCATTTTGTTAATGCCCGACTGGCTAGCTACCACCTTCAAGTAGAAAATCTGTCGCCAAGCACTGAGCGGTGTGTTCAAGCAGCTGGCCTTGATAGCCAGTAATTCTAGGTTAGCCTGCACAACATCTTCGACCACATCATCACTTACCATCAGTAGTCGTATCACGGACGCAACAGCGGCAACATCACGTCTGTTTACTCTGTACTTATTTTTAATATTAAAATAGTTTAAACTTCAGTAATCGCATTGAAAGTTACATATATATACAGTTTATTCAAAAACACGTGTGTTGGTGGTGATTCTGTGAAAATCTGTTCAGATTAGCCCAAGATATAATCAAATTAAATTTCAAAATCTTCGTGTTCGTTTCTACAATTCGCCGCTGCCCGTAGCCGTGTCAGGCGGTGACTCATCCGCTCGGTGTGCAGACGGACCGCTGTACTTTGACCGCGCGCTCGCTTATCAGCTGTCTATTTGTTTACGTCAGTGGCCCGCAAGGAATTTAATAAGTTAGTCTACCTACACAATTTGTGCAATAATTATGAATTGCGATGCATGTTACTGCGCCATTGATGGTAAGGAAGAATATTTACGTTGCGGAATAGATACCTGTAACAAAATTTATCATTTATTATGTATGGGCAGCAAGTTCCCGTCCGAGTCCGGTGTTTCTTGGATGTGTCCCGAATGTCGCGTTACTGCTGAAAGGAAAAAAGATAATAGTTCAACTCCAGTGGGCTCTGCTCCAAAATCTCATGATATTAATGTAAGCGAGCAACAAAACCTTGCCCCACTGAAGACAGCTTTATTTTTCAACCAGAACGGACAATAACAGAATTAGACGAGATCCAAACTCTACGTAGTGATATAAAAGATCTGCAAAGCCAGCTCAGCACAGCGGTTTCGGTTATTCTGAGCTGCAAGATGGAGATGTCCAACTACGCTTCACAACTTAAAGAGTTTCACAAGCAACTGGAAGCATTTACACCTTTTGTTGAACCAGCTATCTTTGTGCAGAATAGAAAGACACCTCGGGCTCAGCCTCAAGCACGAAACGTGGAACCAGTTTGTCAAGATAAATCGCAACCCTACATGGAAATACCTACTTTGTTACCTGGAGCAGGTAGGTTCCACAATTTAAATGATGTTATATCCGATGTGACCTCTCCATTGGTAGAAATAAAGACTGTTAGCCTCAAACCGAACGTGAAAGTAGATTCCAAAAAATCTATGACTACTAAAATTCCGAAAAGCCGCAAACAGAAACAAATCAAAGATAGACATTTGCCAGTCTCGCCTATAACATCCAAATCCCCAAATTCCTTACAAACCGGAAACTCTGAAATTTGCCTCGACGGAAATCAAGATCATAGAACATGTTCACACGACCTGCAGGAAGCTGAAACTGAACAATGGACTGAAGTGAGAAGGAAGAGGAGCTTGCGGCAATCCTCTATTATTGGTAAAGCAGATTCATCCAAAACAAGCTTAAAAGCCGTGGAGCCCCGTAAGTATTTCCACTTATGGAATATGGAGTCCAAGATTGATGAAATCAAAGATTATCTCCATGTTATCTGTCCTTTAAGCACGTGTACAGTCCAAGAACTAACCGCACGCGGAGACTACAAATCGTACAAAATAGGGGTACCGACGGATGCCTATGAGTGTTGCTTTAACCCTGATGTTTGGCCAATCAATGCAAGGCTAAAGGAGTGGATACCATACCTACGCTCAGCTGGTGTTGCTGGGGTAGATTTTGCAAGTGGTCAGAAGACTACATCCAACAACCAGCTTTTTCGCCCTGCCGCAACCAACAACAAGATCTTTCGTGGCCAAACAAAGACAAAATAATAAAGTCGCAAAATTGAACATTTTTTACCAAAACGTTCGAGGCCTCAAAACTAAATTACCAAAGTTTCGAAACAATTTGTCTTTGATAGAGAATAATATTGTCGCACTTACAGAGACATTTCTGGATAGTTCTGTAGAGGACGCTGAGCTACAATGTGGCAACTGGAATATTATACGCCGTGATAGAAGCACACCTTGTGGAGGTGTTGCACTTGCCGCACAGGCTCCTATTGTACTACATCGGCGTTCAGATTTGGAGACTGTAAGTGGTGAAGATCTATGGGTGTCATTTACATGGTACGGCCAACCATTTTTCGTTTGTGTAGTGTACATAAATCCAAGTGCAAACGACAGTGACTATATGCAATGGTTTTGTAAAGTGGAATCTTTTATCAATACCTTAGGAGCAACCGTTGTCATTCTTGGTGATATTAATTTAAATAGTTCATCCCTGAATATTAGGAGCTATTACTGTTATTTTATGTCCTATTGTAATTTGATAGAGAAGAATGTAGTTGAAAATGCGTATGGGGGTATGTTAGATGTGGTTTTAGTCCAGAAGAGTGATGATGATCTTCACCGTACTCGTATCATAAATGCTGATGGCCTGGTCAACATCGACGTATACCATCCTCCGTTAGATATTGAAATAGAAGTCAACAGAAATCATCAATTTGACCCCCTAGAGCCCTCTAACATCAATCCCTCTAAGGATTGGAACTTCAGGAAGTGCGATTATGATTATCTATTTTCGACTCTTTCTGATTGTAGTTGGAAATCAGTTCTTGAAACAAATGACGCTATTATGGCCACAGACCGCTTCTATGAAATTCTACACATTTGTTTCGACCAATGCATCCCCAAAAAAAGACGTAAAAATTGTATGACTAGGCGTTATCCAGTATGGTTTTCCAGTGATATTATCACTGATAACATGGTTAAAATCAAATTGCACAAATCCTGGAAAAAAACAATAACGATGCCACCTACAAATTATTTTCAAATCTTAGATCGAGTCTCAAATTGCGTGTTGAAACCGCATACAACTCCTATTTAAAACAAATAGAAAATAACATAAAATCAAATCCTCGCGAATTTTGGCGTCACATTTCAAGTTTACGTACTAAGGGTGGATTCGAACCTAATGTTATGTATAAGGGTAAAAGTTTTTCAGGAACTGAGGCCGCAAATGCTTTCGCAAGTTTCTTTGCTAGCGTATTTTTGCCCGAAGTGCCGGTGTTAGACACTAAAATTGCCTATACATCCGATATCAGTTGTAACAGTAATTACATAAACATTTCAAACATAACGCCTCAAGACGTCCGGTATGGAATTAGAAAGTTAAAATCAAACAGCGCTATAGGACCCGACAGTATCCCTCCTATAGTACTCAAACAATTACAAAACCACTTTTGCTATCCCCTCTGTCACATATTCAATTTAGCCATAAAAACAGGCAAGTACCCACCACACTGGAAAGTTTCTAGAGTTAGCCCGATACCCAAGGGTATACAAAAATCAGAGGTGGAAGAATATCGTCCCATTGCAGTGCTATCGGCACCAGCAAAGATTTTTGAGATCATAATGCACAAATATATCTACGCACAGGTGAACAAATACTTATGCGACGAACAGCACGGCTTTAGACCGAAGAGATCGGTGGACACTAACCTACTATCTCTAGTCCATTATATCTCCACTAGGATGGACCGCGGTTTACAAGTTGACGTGCTTTATTTTGACTTCCGGAAGGCATTTGACAGGGTCAACAATGACATAATGCTGGCTAAACTTGGCACCATGGGTTTTGCTCCAGGATTACTAAGCCTACTAGCGGATTATCTGCGTGATCGTCAGCAGTTTGTCAAGCTTGGAATTTATGAATCGGACCCTTATCATACGCGTTCTGGAGTCAATCAAGGCTCGATTCTTGGACCTCTATTATTTTTATTGATGGTCAATGATCTACCGTCAGTCCTAAAAAGGGCACGATGCCTGCTATACGCCGATGACTTAAAATTATTTACAGAGATAAAGTCTGAGGCTGACTGTGCGGTTCTGCAGAGGGACGTTGATGCTGTTTACACCTGGAGTAATTGTAATAGAATGGAATTCAATGTCAAAAAGTGTTCAGTAATGAGTTTTGGTCGGAAGTTGAACCCAATTCATTTTCCTTATAAAATAAACGGTCAAAATCTAGTTCATTCTGAGACCGTACGCGATTTGGGAATAATATTTGACCGAAGATTGACTTTTCGCGATCACATTGTCACGCTGGCTAAAGAATCCTTCAGACGGTTGGGTTTCATCCTTCGCAATTCTCGGGATATCCAAAGTCATCATGTGATACGATTGATATTTGGAACGTTAGTACGATGCAAACTGGAAAGCGCTATGTGCGTATGGAGTCCATTTGAAAGCAGTTATGTGCTTTTACTGGAAAAGGTACAAAAAGCTTTCCTTAGGTACCTTTATAAACGCATTTATGGGTACTACCCCTACATGTACCCTACAAAATTTTTGTTAGGTTGTTTGGGTTACAACTCCTTGGAAGTTAGACGGCAAAGGAACCAGCTAATTGTTTCATGCAAAATTATTCGGGACAAAATTGATGCACCAGACCTTAGAGAGGCGCTATGTCAATTTTATGTCCCCGAAAAGTACCTTTCTGCCCGTAAACACAAGCTGTTTGCCGAGCCGTTGTGTCACACCGTTTCACACAGCAACTCGCCTATACCGCGCACACTTTCGGCTCTCAATGCTCTCCTGGACATGAACCCTGACAGTGATCTGTTTGCGGATGTATGGCCAAATATTGTACATGAGTGTATGCGTTTTTGTGAAAGGGATGTATGATTTTTTTTGTATAGTGTTATTTTATGTATTAATATTGTATTTTCCTATCTTTAATTGTTGTAATTGGTGTGTCACCGTTATAATTAAAGTAAATTAAATAAATAAATAAATAAATCAGGTGAGATAGTGGTCAAATGCTATAAAAAAAAAGAAAAAACATATACCCTTTAGGTAGCACATATCAATAGTACCGATAGTATATTAAATAAGTAAGTATACTTACGGTATGGATTGATTCTACGCTGTCGATAGATATTAAATTAAAGGCAAAACTAACAACGTGTAAAAAAAAACTATATAAATAGAAATGAATTCAATTATAGCTATGTATTTTTAATAGATCTAAGATTCTGGAAAAATGGGAACTATAAATAACTGGCAATTCTAAGTTAGCAATGTTGTAGTGCATATTATCTTTGGTTGCTTATGTGTTGAAATAACAGGAAATAAATAATTTATAAAAATAGTACTTTTTTAGAAAACTTTTGACTCTAGGGTGAAAAGAAATACGCTGTTAATGAGAGAAGAGTAAAAAAATATGTAACGATTTTAGCATAATATTTTATTAAGACACTCCGCCATATAGGGGACCTGCCTTTGAACATTCTCCTTTACTGTTATCCATAAAATATATTCACAGCCGCTCCTCAGCGGTTAAGGGATAACTAGATCTAACGATGTCTGAAAAGTGAGTGTTAGAAGATTATCCCTTCAAGGCCACGGTTTTATTCTTATTTTAATAAGAATGAAACCGTGGCCTTATATTATATATAGATACATTTACGGGGACGTACATTTTAAAAATTAAAGTGCCAGAGCCGAAAATCTCCAATCATGATTTTGAATATGATCCCCAATCAGTATTACAATTATGAAAATTTTTCTTTTGTGGCCTACTCTTCAGGTAAACTGGCGTGATATTATATAAACGTAAACAATGAAATGATTACGGGAGATGCGATGCAGATTGAATCCTACCCTTATACAATACCTTATCCTGTCTCATATCAATTACACTGACACATAAAGAACTGTAATTCAAATACTTCCTTCAGAATCATACAACGTGCATTTAGCAATAATCATAAAAAACATAATGATCATCAGCACCACTAATCATCTAGAACTCTGTCACATACATATAGCGAAACATTCAGAAATGCATGAAATAAAATGCCGGCGAACGACAAATCTGATATTTGCAGAATATAGACAAGAGGCGGACTTGTGCCGTAATTCAGCCGTATCTGACATCTCGAATAAAAACCCAGTACTAAGTTAACATCTCTCAGCGTTTGTTACACGAAGTCATTGGAAAATTTAATTGTCGCGGTCTCGCAACGGCCATAAACACGGGTTGTGTTGAAACGAGGGCTCGTTAAACTTACAGGCAGCATTTTGCAATGCTAGGCTCTGCTTTAGCAAAATAGCGGCGATATATGTACATTTATTGTGAGCATTTATTATTAGTATTTATATACCTATATGGCTCTTATAAGATCGGTGACACTGGAATTTTTTAGATAGAAACCTATATATTTTTCTGTGAGTATAAATTATATACTTACTGAGAAGTTTATATCGGAATAAATCTTATTATTAAATAAAAACATAGAACTATTTACCTACTACAACCAAATAAATATGTCAATACTACAAAGATGGGTAACATTCGTGTATTTTTTCCATTCCTGTTGATGTATCACATTTGTACAACTTTTATTTAGTTTGCCTAAGATTTTTTTACCTGTAGATGAATTGTGTGCCCTCCATATTTAATAGACGATTAATCGTGTTTTTTAGGAATAATCTGTGGACAATATGCCTTCTTTGTGTCTTTAGACTCTGCACCATTTATACAAGCACTGTGAGAGATAAGAAAACTGTTTAATTTCACGCGTAATTATTGCTTTTATTGATGAAATAGAAAATATCGTCATTTTGTTTTATCTCAGGAACTAATCTCAATGAAATGGATGAGCGAGATATGTTTATCGTTTGGTATGATAGAGTGAAAGAGATCGCAGCGTAATGGTGATCGGAACATCTCGTGGCGGTTCGGTGGCTACACGAATTGCTTATATATCTCTTTCTTACAACAGATATGACGCATAATATTTGAACGTTCTTTCCTTGTTATAAACTGCATAATATACATGTGCGTAGGTATGTAGATAGGTAAATTCTAGTAAGCTTTTAGAGCAGTGGTGTTCGGATATAACAACTAATATATCAACTCGTTGTAGTTCGCACGGAATGTAAGAGTCTGAGCAAGTTTAAACCCGTCAGAATAACAAGTACAGAATGGACACCGGTCAATCCAACCCATATTCCTATGGGTTATCTATAAAAATGCACGGCTTATTTCGCTTACTTCCACGTAATATGGTGAAAACACTTAGAGCGTTTACGCGTTAGAGCGCTTAGAGCGTTTTAAGCGTAGCACATTGAATATAAGCAGCACAAATCTGCTGCTTATATTCAATGTGCTTTTAATATCTTGGTGAGGTATATTTCTTCACAAGGTGCAGAGTATGAAAATAGTTGAGTTTTCTAGTGTTAGCTGTAACGACATCCACCATGCCTACGACATCCGTGTATTATAGATGCTGACTTAATCAGACCTTAATAATTTTATAAACTGTTATCACATTTTTGTAGATTATGTCATCTTTGTCGTAATGTATAGAATATTATTTTAATTTAATAAGTAATAGTGTCTATAGAAGGATTTGTGACTGAGACGCTGCCTCATAGTTCTTAGCTGAATAGGTTCATGATCGTTATAAAAATGTTACAAAAGTTGTGTGCTTTAGGCGACACCACAGTCTGATACCAACCACCGAATGTAATAAGTAAGTGAAACTGAATTAAAAAGATTGTCCTCGTTAAAGTTTTTTTTTTTTGGTTTCTTCTCAACAAGCGTAATTGAAATAGAATCATGATTTTTTTTTTTTTTATTTACGCCTGATAGGTTATTCTTTGACCACTATCTCACCTGATGGTAGGTGATGATGTGGTCGAAGATGTTGTACAGGCTAACCTATAATTACTGGCTCTCAAGGACAGCTGCCGGAACACACCGTTAGGTGCTTGGCGACAGATTTTCAACTTGAGGGTGGTAGCTAGCCAGGCGGGCATTTGCAAAGTGCCCTACCACCATGCTTTAACGACTGCCATCCTAAGACAACAACCGGGACCGACGGCTTAACGTGCCCTCCGAAGCACGGAAGCGCTCAGTACTAATGTCACCAGCGGTCACCCATCCAACTCCTGACCGCGGCGGACGTTGCTTAACTTTGCTGATCGATTCAGAATGGCTAAGCAAACTTCGCTACGAGCGCTTCAAAACGCTTCGCTTTTATTCTGAAGTCTGTATCCATGATCTTCAACACTAACATCCATTATAGATACATGCTAACAATTTCAAAGTCATAAGAGGTTGTATTAATTTAAAACACTCGACACAGTTTAATATGTAAGTATATGGCACAATAAACTTGACGTACATATTGTGTTGCGCCATTCCTTATTCACATGTTATTAATATATATAGGTGTGGGTTTGACCTGTCCACATTTAAACCCATAATATATTATAATAAATAAAACGATCCGCAACAATAGCAATGTAAATGTTTTACGCCAGCTATATTCCAGTAAAAAAACTAATATGTAACCAAATTCAGAGGCTTTGCATTGCGATAGTCTCACCGCCAATTACTACTAAAATGTTGCGTGACACGAAAAACCAAATACATTTCAGCCATCTGCCGCTAACTGATAAGTCGCTAATTTTTAATTATTCCTTGACCTTTTGCGCACAACACTGTTTTTCCATAGCAAGTTTCACTTGACCGTTCTAATTTTCTTTATAATATTCGCGAGAATAATATGCGAAATCCTATTAACTACTTTATGCGGCATTCCCCAAGTTTTTAGAAGAAAATTAACGTTGGTGAACCTTAACAAGTCACAACAAAAGTTGCGTTTACGTACGGGAATAAAATTAATATCCACCACAAGTTTTAAAAGTAGCAAGAGTAATATAGGTTCTCGCGATAGGTCCGATTCTCTAGTTGAGCTGTGCGCTTTATAAGTTTTTAAGTGCATGGCAACACTGAATAGCATAAATACTTCTCTAAGGCTGGAGTTGGCGAGTAAATAAATTTCAAAGGTTTAAAAATGATAATCATTACGTGTGTTCAGTGTGGTGATGGCGGCGGGGGCCCAGAGAATGATCTGCAGGATCTCCTTCTTCGAAAACTGAGTATACCTGAATATCCTACAATGTTTCGGACAGTCACTTCTGTGCCTAAGGTCTATTCGGTGTATCACGAATTATTTTTGTATCCTTCTTTATTTTAGTAGCCTTTATTGGGTACGCCTATTTGGATGGATACCTACACACGCTGTGTGGGATCAGTCCCGACTAGTGTTCATCTTATACTCTAACTACAGCTCCATCGTCGACCCCGGCACATATCTCGTCTCCAGGCAAGGGGCAAGATCTGCATTGTTTCAGAATCTTGGGGTGCGCACTTGAGTACGTTTCGTCAGGGTTACCGGAGACTTCTGGTAGATCCCTCGATGCAATATAATTTTTATATTTTGTAATTGGTCCTCTAATTGAGCTACGTTTTATTAATCTTTCAGATTAGTTCTAATAATATAAATAATTGACATATATTGGTTATCAAGTTCAATGAACTTATGAAGAGAATGTAAGCAATAGCAAAATTTGAATTATAGGTAAAATCATGGCGGCTACCTTCCACCATCGCAACTCTCGCCATCGACGGGGAGTCCAACCTCACACATTGGAACCAGAACGATATCGAACTGTGCGGGTTCAAAGGGGTTTCCTTCTGCGGATGCTTCGATTGTGGTATGAGCTCCCTGCCGTGGTTTTCCCGATGGAGTATAGCATGGGGTTCTTCAAAAAGGGCATGAAGAGATTTCTTCAGGGTCGGCAACGCGCGAGTGTTACCCCTGGTGTTGCAAGTGTCCATAGGCTACGGTAACTGCTTACCATCAGGCGGGCCGTATGCTTGTTTGCCACCTTAGTGGTATAAAATAAAATCATGTGCGAAATTTTTAATGGCAAAAACTTAGTGAATATTAATGTAAAAACGTGTAATTCTTTTTGACTTAGCTGTTAGAGGTCTTATTATCTCCGAATGTGAAAACCCTGCAGGAATCTGTGTCTGGATGAGACACGCCTGCGTCAACTGCGAGCATCACCAGCTGGAGTTTTGATATAATGCCCAGGGCGCCCGGTTATTTCTGAAATAGTCGGCAAATCGAGTAAATAGCTAGAAAAATACTGTTTATGCTGTATACTTTTTTTATGCCTGATAGGTAAGCCTTTGACCACTATCTCACCTGATGGCAAGTGATGATATGGTCGAAGATGTTGTTCAGGCTAACCTAGTATTACTGGCTCTCAAGGACAGCTGCCGGAACATACCGTTAGGGGCTTGGCGACAGATTTTCACGGAGACTAGCTTGACTTTTACGCACTGGATTTGTTATATTATGATAGATAAGATTTTAAATAATGTAAGTAGGTCAGTTACAGTGTAAGTAGGTCAAGCTATTTTACTTAATGAAAATTGAACGATCATGCGTGATTGATTGATTGACAACTATGAGATATATTAAGGTGCTTTTATTAAACCTATGGACATGCACAACTTTAATGCGATGCGATATGAACAAATACATCATATTGGTTACTTCGTTTTTTTTAAACATATGATTGAATTATGTGTGTTAAATATAACCCTTCCGTAATTTGCGCAATTATAAGAGACTTCTAACACTTTTGAAGCAGTGATGGCTCAGTGGCATTGGCTATGGCCTGCCGCGCAGCATGTCCATGGTTCTAATCCCGCCGTGAGCTTGAGCTTCACCGCATGGTGGAAGGGCATTATGCGAATGCCCGCCAGGCTAGCGACCACCCTCAAGTAGAAAATCTGTCGCCAAGCACCTAACGGTGTGTTCCAGCAGTAGTCCTTGAGAGCCAGTGCAATTACAGGCTCATGAGACTTAACAACTATGTTTTAAGGTGACGGGAGCAGTGCAATTCGTGACTTGTGACGAAATGCATCTGTTATAGGCAGAGGTTAGTCCGCTAAGCATCAGGTAGGCCTCGAACTTGTTCCGTCACAATAACATTAAAAAAACGCACACACTGTGAAAGGAATAATAAATGTCTCATGTAAAGGCCGAATAGAGTGTAACTCAAAATGTTTAATGTAAGATCTCTGTATCACCTTTATTCGCAATAAATGATTTGAATTGAATTGAATTGAATTGAAATGATTCATGATGTTATAAGTTGAGCGTGGTGAAGGACAAAAGGACACTTATCTATTGTTTGCGTTTGCCGAGATCTTGGCGAAGACTTGCAGATACTTTTGTTGCTTCGCTACCAGATGCTATCGGTGCTTGTTGTCGTACAAAAGGTGTATTCCTTGTTTCTACAAGTACCAGAACTTCGATGCAACTCCGTTTTCTCGATGAACTTGGCACGTTAACAAAGTCCGTGTAATGCTTATTAATGTATGATGTTAAAGTCGCCAATGTCTTCGCTGAGAAAATGCCCGTTCCAAATTGGAATGAAAGCCGTGAACACTTAAGATATTGTGATTTGCTTGAAATTTGGGATGTATACATACAACAAATTGTCTTGAATTTAGTTTTCTGATGAAGTGTTCAAATGACGTTTGGGGAAAAAAATATACATCACGAATGGTCAGTGGAGGGTAGTATCGTAGGTAGGCGAATAAATATCTGATATCTGCTGATTTGTGCTTGTAGTCTATGTCGTTGATTTGAAGCGGCAATTTTTAATCTGCGACATAAGGTTTGAAGCGAAAATTTCAACCACTACTAAGAAAACATCCATTTATTTTTTATACGGTCAAACGGCCGAAAACAATAATTTATATCATGCCCTTTCAACTCATACCCACTCCAAGTTGGATGGGTCATTTATAACTTTTGTCGTAAATACACGGCACAAAATTCACGAAACAAGTATAAATTATTTCCTTTTAAATAAATATGTGGATTAATAATGTTCGAGTTACATTTCATTTTCGATGTGGTGGAGTAGGATGGCATCTTATACTTATTTTACTGGAATTTAGGAACGAATTATGAGCAATTCATGTCGGGTGATTTAACCGTAGTGGCACTCGGTACGTACGAAAACAATCCAATTAATTAGCAAACCTTTGTAACCACTGTGAATATGAAATGTTTGCGATGGCCAATCGGGCGTTCAAATACAATAACATCGTCCATAATTGCAGACCATTCGGACGCAACTAGTTAGCTCTTTATATTTATACTTATGCTATGTGGCTTTTCTCTTTCTTGCAGTGGAATATTCTTTGGTACCACATTCTAAAATTTCGATAGGGGGAAAATGATTTACTGATACAACTTAGAAAAAGTCAAAAATAAGTTAATAAATCAATGGTTTCCTCGCTCTGAGTAATCTCTTTCAGCCCGTAAATTAAACTATCATCACCATCCTGGCCTTGTCCCGCTAATAATATGTTGTCGGTATAATTTGTGAATCAGTACAAATGAATATACTATTTTTGCCATATAAATAATTTATATTATCTATAATGTTTAACACTGTTACGCCACATGTCTAATGACGTCAATAAACATTACCTTTTGAACAGTTCAAATAAATATTCATGAAAAAAATGCAATAACAATTGTTGAACATATCTATACCTATCGCATTTATGTGATTAAATCATAATTTACAAACAATTGAAAGAGCATTTGCTCCAGCATATTGATGAATAGTTTAGGTAAAATAAAAATGTATGTCAGTCGTCATGGGAAATAATTTTTCAAAAGATGCTCTATCGATGCCATTCCATTTACTAACGTTAAAAGTAAATATCGACAAAGTTAACAAAAGATGTATAATTTTTTTTAATATATGAAATATATAGATATATAATTTAGCAAGACTTTTCCATAATGAATGGAAAGCTCTCGAAGGCTTTCAAATGAAATAAAATATTTCTTCAAATGAAATAAATTCCAAAAACATACTGAGTTCCAAGGATCCCACAATAGCGTTACTAAGCGATAGAAATTGACGTGCACGCTCAAACGGTTGCATAAAATGTATTCCTCTAGTCACCAAGAAAGCCGTTGACTATATAAAAGAATAAAAAGGAAGCATATTTTATTCTTCTATATAGTTAGCGGTGATATTATCATTGTCTGGCTAGTATTTACTCGCATAGAACAAGAAAAGAGTTAAAAGAAAGTGCTTACGTGTTATAGAGATATAAACGTAAACTATATTTTAAAACGAATAATAACTTGGCACCTGCATAGATATGTTTTTGATTCGAGGAAACATTTTTCTTGATAAAAGGTTAGTACTAGGCAAAAATATTTGTTAATAATGTGAAATATAAGATGAATATAAAGTCGAATATGTCTTAAGACGGTTAGTTTTGTCAGTCAAGAAGCGGATAGCGCTAGTCCTGAGGTGTCCTGACGCGTCAAGTGGACCTGCTCTATCGGCATCATGGCGGAAGAACAGCGTACAATCAAGTCCTCTTCGCCAGTCACCAGCCTCACTACAGTTGGCTCTGTTATTACTACGGCTAATAATTAGGCCAATATTTATTAATTAATTAGCCTAGGCACCTTATTAAAATTACGTCAGCTAGGCTAAGATTTATATTTCAAATCACTGCAGCTAGGGCAATATTTTTACAGTTTTAATACGCTCGTAGCGAAGTTTGCTTAGCCGTTCTGAACCAATCAGCAAAGTTAAGCAACGTCTGCCTCGGTCATGACTTGGATGGGTGACCGCTGGTGACATTACTACTGAGCACTTCCGTGCTTCGGAGAGCACGTTACGCCGTCGGTCCCGGTTGTTTTCTTAGGATGACAGTCGTTATAGCACGGTGGTAGGGTATTTTGCGAATGCGCGCCTGGCTAGCTACCACCATCAAGTAGAAAATCTGTTGCCAAGCACCTAACGGTGTGTTCCGGCAGCTGTCCTTGAGAGCCAGTTATTCTAGGTTAGCCTGAACAACATCTTCGACCACATCATCACTTACCATCAGGTGAGATAGTGGTCAAAGGCTAACCTATAAGGCATAAAAAAAAACCAGTATGAAGTGTTTAATCTGACGATAAATGAGGTATTTTACTAGATACGTAGGTATTTAAGCCGTTATAATTAATCAGCTGAAATTATGTTTGTATAGCTTCTCAAAATACTTATTAAGTATCCGAAGAAATTAGCAATGGTCATAATAAGTTATTAAATACATTTTACTAGCTTTTCTGCCTGTGGTTTTGTATTTTCCCTTAGTGTGATATTTGTTCATTTCACGCTCTTCCAGGTTCAGGTCAGTTTTGGGATCGGGGTACAAATTATCTAATGTGCTATATCAGGCCCCCAACAATCTTTAGGAATATTTTTTGGTAGTAGGCAAGTAACAACGCATACACAAACTTTAGTATTTACTTGCATTTAATATTTGTTTCGGTACTTTATACAAAAAACGTTCAACCTTCAAAATGGAGCTAACAAAACTGGCGTCCTTTATATTCTTTATAACAGCACTTGTTGTTTACATAGTTCCGTTCTTGAAAACGGAACCCAAACCTCCACTATCCGTACGTCAGACATTTTAAAGGAATCTTTGAGGTCATAGGTAGTCGGTTGAAATTTTAACAGTCGGTTGAAATTGTGTTAGAACCATAGACTAAGGATTTTTTCGCTAAATCCTAAACCTATGGTTAGAACAGTAGTTACAAGTATCAAGCTTAGAAGTATATTGACCAGTGATAACAACTTGTCAAACGCGGGTTGGATTCCCTCTAAGAATCTCGAACTGTATGAAATACATAACGATTTTTTTGTGTATTCTGTAGACAGGTAGGCAACTCTCAGTAACCCTTCCTCATCCACCGTAATATCCATAAACTCTTAGTAACCCTTCCAACGGACAGACAGTCAAACAACGAGACAGAAAATCTGACATGATGAATTAGGTGGGCATCGAAAAACACTCCATATTATTTTTCTTTTATTTACGCAATAAACCAAGGATTCAAATGACATAGCACTTTCTCTGAGTGCATACAATTTGAGCCTATCCAGCCGCAGAACTGATGGAAATATTATACGTGCATGGCTGTAAAAGTAAGACATCCAGTTAAATTATGTATATTTAGGAACTGCGTAATGATATGTATAATGCTTATATTTAAGGAGATAAAACTTGACCAAAATGTTATAGTTGGCTATAAAAATCCTGAATATAATAAAGGTATAGGTACTCGGAGCTTTTGGTTTGACCTTACTTATGATTGAAAAACAGGACCATACAGTTTTTATTTCTGGCTGGATTTTCATTTGTTGTTATAATTAGCATTTATACCGTGATCATACCAAGCCTGAATCTTACTTATTTTATCATCGTCTCTGTCTCTCTTCTGCGATTCAGCAAAATTGCTGAATAAAATTAGTTACTACGTTGTTCAAACATTTGCCTGTTGCTAAATAATAATTTACAAAAATACAATATAAGTGAAATATACATAATTTATTTCAACAACAATATTTAGTACCTTAAAATAATAACAGGTACTGGCCGTATCTCTCGGCTAATTTAGTTAACACATGAGATCAGGTATCACATAATATGATTTTTGACAAATCGTATACCTGAGCTTATCAATCATGACTAGCTGATTTGACTGCGTCCAAGTGGAATTTATTCAAACCATAATCGGAACTAAGTAAACAATTATTTTATTTGTTACTGTTAAAACGTAGTGCTCTTCTTCATGCCAAGATAACTTTAGTCAAACTTCGACCACCCCAGAACTCACTTGCATGATAACCCTATGAGAAATTACACATGCCTACCTGCTTGTCTTTCCGAACTCCGGCCATGTCTGTGCCTAGTTCCTAAATTAATTAAAACCAGTTACAGTTTAGTTGAATAAGGAGCGAGCGAATATAAGATAAACTTACTTAACATAATTAATGGTATACGTACTATGTATATATAATTTAATGGTACATGCAATATAGCAACTTTGCCGAAAATTTTAAACTTATTATACCCATTTTATCAAAATATTTGGATATATATATATGTTTACTTCTCTTCCTATTCGTAGTGTTTCGTAGGCATGGTAAGCTTGCGGAAGCGATAAATAAGGGCCGTACACAGGGATGTCGAAACTTATAGCCCATTCCCTTTGTTACAAATTTTACGTTCCTTTATAATTGAGCGGCACGGCACCGACTCGGTTTGCGTTTGCGTTATCTGGTGACGGAGGGCCTCCTTGCATTGCGAAACTTGTATGTATCCAACCCTTACTTCCTTGCTCTAATGACCATGTTAAAGGAAAACGATGGCTGTTTATTTGTTTGATTGAATCGTTTTGAAAATAGGAAAACTGCGTAAAGGTGGGTGAGTAAGACATAAAATATAAACAAAGCTATCGCAAGTCGTAGTTTATTCTGAGTGCTTTAAAACCATGGCTTTGGACTATACTAGACTATAGTTAAAGCGATTTTTAAGCACTTGTAGCGAAGTTCTGAACAGATCAGCTAAGTTTAGCGACGACTTCCGCGGAAATGACTTGGATGGGTGACCTCTCGTGACATTACTACTGAGCGCTTCTGTGCTTAGGAAGGCACGCTAAGCCCGGATGTTGTCTTTCGATGGCAATCGATAAAGCATGGTGTAAGGGCATTTTGCTAATTTACGCCTGGCTAACTACCACCCCCAAGTAGAGAATCTGTAGCCAAGCACCTAACGGTGTGTTTCGTAGCGTCTTGGAGCATCAGTAATTCTAGGTTAGTCCAAACCAAATTTCCAACCACATTATCACTTTTTTTGTTGAGTGTCCATACGAGCGGCTTTGACTACAACGTGCTAATATTTATGTGCTACATTAGTTTTTAAATGTGATCTGTCGGTTGCAGAAACCAGAGGTGATGAGCAGCTAAGCACGTAGTACTAAATGTTTATAAATGTCATTAGCTCATTGCTTAATATTTACGTTTAAGTAACAGTTTATACTCAAACTTTAGGAAATTATAATAGGTGTATGATAATGACTATGTTTTTAAGAATCAATAGGTTGCGCTATGTTATTTTTATATTGAACACGATGTCCTAGACAATTTAAGCCATCTTTGCTTCGTTAAAATTTCGATATAAATTACGATATTATCGCTTCTTCAATCAACTTTAGAATTAGTGGGCCCTTGCATAAAATATGAGGCCTATAAAACTCCATCCAATGATTCGGGATTCCACCAGGTTACGACTATTTTATGTATTATGTCGTTATTTTTCACAACTTTATATTCCTTCTTGATGCGGTAGAAAATTAATAACTAGAATAAACGTGTAAGTTTAGGCCATACGCCACCTCAGGCAGGTTCCCACCGCATATTCCAACGAGCTGGTTAATTTTGAAATAGAAAGTCCATATTGTCCATGAGTGGCGTAACAATCTCAATTAAACAAACGTGTTAATTGTTTGTCAACACCTTGTTGTTGCGTCACCACATAGTAAATTACTAGATAGTCCATCCCTATTTTCACAACACACCCGCGTCCGCGTCAAATCCTCGATCAAATAGACTGTGGCTCTACGGCGCGTGCTCACGTGCAAACGCATATGGGCTCCGCCAAACGCAGCGTACAAAAAAAATTTTACCTCGTATGATTAGAGAACTAAACTGAAACCAGTGTGGATCTACAAAATGCAATTCCAGAAAACAGCATCTCCATCAAATCTAGGAATAGGTAGGAAACTACACTAACTCCCGTCCTTTTTAGTTTTAATGTTTTACCCCATGTTATTAGCCCAAAATAACGTTCGCAGAGTTTCTGGTGATGCTGCAATGCAAAAAAGCAAAGTGTCGTCGAAGAAGATTCTGTTGAACTGGTGTAATACCTACAGAATCTGACGTAAACTTATTCCTGTTCCTGTTTCCTGTACTGTTAAGCCGGGCTTAAGATATAGTTCACGGCTTCAAATCTCACTGTCGAAGAATAAGTAGAAAATATGAGAACAGAAGAAATGACCCAGTGTGGACATACAATTGTGTCGCTTAACTCTAACTCGGATAAATCCACTCTACACTGTTCGGAGATATTTAAGAAAAAGTGATAACAAAGTTAATTCGATTATTCAAAAGGCACATTTTATTACCGTAACAGTATTGAAGAAAACGACTCTGTTCAGCAAATACAGCAATAAAACCATTAATTATTGCAAAAATTAAATATTTAGATTGGATTTATCTTCATTTCATAAAATGGAATGCAATTTATCTATCATTGACAAAACTCAGTGTGGATTAATAGATTTTTTATTTATTAGGTCTGGATTTATGTAGATTTGATAAAATACGATTAGAACTAGAGATGTGGTAGTGGCAAAATCATGGCATACCATCAACAGTAAAATTTGTAATAAGTAACTGAATGAAACTAAAATTAATACAAACAAAATAAGGAAATGTAGTTTTATTTTAGAAATAGTAACTAATTTAATAATATTCAATAATTAAATAAAATTAAATATTTCTTCTGTTTCATCTTCAACAATTTCTTCTTCGTGCATTGACCGCTCTATCACATTCTCAATGTTAAGCACTTTTTTATAATGATTTAATTGCACCGTTGTTTAATTAACGTTGCCTAGTCTTGGCCACAGAGCGTTTGTAGCAATTTGCGAACATCAATTAGTTATAAAAACAACTTGACAATCAACTTGACAGGTCAGTAAATTTCAGATTTATTTTCAAAAAATAATTAATTTTATTTTCAGATAGTAGATAGGCATTTTCTGCCCATCACCCGCATTCTTCCTAGTGGAATTTTGCGAGGTATTGTTTGTGGGGCTCGTTTGGGCCTCTGTAGTTAGTTTCATTAGCTTATTTATTCAATAGCTTTTTGACATTTCTTGTCGAGCTAATTTCTAATCAGTTATTTTTGTTTCCATGGCAACGCTGCCTGCGACACCGGCGCGCGCACTACGACGACGGTGTTGACGCGAGCCTTCATCCGGGTTGAGACGTCACACTAGAGATTCTAAGATAAGCTTTGCTTTATTTTGTAAACAATGCTTTGTGCCCCAACTATGAATGCTGTAACGGGGATCTTTGTATCGCAAGATAGCCAGATGTTGTGTCCGCAGTGCCCCCAGGCTCGTTATTTCAAAGGTCATAAAGGCCTCAAAATTCACCAAACAAGGTGTCATAAACAAATAGAAATTCCCCTTTCGGCACCAATTAATAATCAAAACGTAAGTAGTAGCAGTGTTGCGAGCCCTGCTACGCCTTCCAAACCGTTTTGGGAGGTTTTAAGCTCGTACAAAAATAACATTCCTTTATTAAAACGCATACCTCGGGGTGCAAAAATTTCTGTTGCCCAATCTTTATCTTGTTCCATTAAAAACGTCTTGGCTACTAATACTACGCAAGCCTGGGAGCATCTTCTAGCATTCCCGTACCACGTATTTCACGTGAATTTTGATCCGTCTAACAAAAAATCACTTACTACTAGAGTAAAGGAAAACTGCGTGAAATACAGGGCACGGGAAGAGCAATCTTTTGGCACAACTATAATCATTCCGCCTCTGCGGCGGAATACAAAAACAAATAATTTCGATTCAGCTACTATTAAAATAGTAGAAAACAAAATTACTGATGGTGATATTAAAAACGCGGCACGCATCTTGTTTTCGAGTGATACAATCGCTCCTTTTACATCTGATACGTTGAATTCCCTAATTGAAAAGCATCCGCCTGCAACTGCAGGTCTCCACCTTCCCGAATCTCCTATACAAGACATTGTTGAGGTGACCCCACAGGATGTTTCTGCAGCCGTGGCATCTTTTTTAAGTGGCTCAGCCGGTGGCCTTGATGGCCTCACGCCTCAGCACTTAAAAGATATTTTATCTTTTAGTTCTGGTGAGGTAGGCGAGACACTTTTAAGGGATGTGACAGCTTTGGTTAATTTGATGTTGTCGGGTCAGGTCAACAATGAAATTACCGAAATTCTGTACGGTGCGAATTTATGTGCCCTAAATAAAAAAGATGGTGGTATTAGGCCTATAGCAGTAGGCACCACTTATCGTCGCCTCACAGCCAAATGCGGTTGTAGGAAAAAGGTTGCTTTTTTAAGTAATCTTTTTCAACCACTGCAACTCGGTTTTGGTTCACAGGGTGGCTGTGAGGCTGCTGTACATTCACTTCGCACATTTCTTGATCAAAATTGTGGAGATGTGCTTTTGAAGGTGGATGTTAAAAATGCATTCAACTCTTTAGATAGAGGCACTCTTTTGACTGAAGTGAAAGATAAAATTCCGGAATTATACCCTTTTCTTTGGCAATGCTACGGCAAACCGTCAAAATTAACATACCATAATAACGTTATTTTATCTTCCGTAGGATGTCAACAGGGTGATCCTCTGGGACCAGCCATTTTTAGCCTTGCGATCCACTCAATAATTCAACGTCTCCAATCAAAACTTAACGTTTGGTATTTGGATGACGGAACCTTAGGAGGCGATGCGAACACGGTTTTGGATGACTTGCGAGTACTTATAGACGATTTTCGTGTTATTGGCCTTGAACTAAATTTTTCTAAATGTGAACTTTTTGTTTGTGATACTTGTCCGGATAAAGTTTCGATTATTGAAAAATTCAACTTACTTGCGCCTAATATAAAATTAGTAGAAAAAAGTTCGCTTCGTCTTTTGGGTTCAACGATTCTTAACGAATCTTTATCACCATTTGTCGAAGAACAAATTCAAAAGTTTAGAAATGCTTCTAGCAGATTATCCAAAATTAACGCCCATATGGCTTTTACAATTATAAGATTTTGCCTTTTCGTTCCTAAATTTACATACTATTTAAGATGTTGTCAGCTGTGGCAACACAGTGAGCTTTTGTTAAGCTTAGACAACTTAGTAAAAGATACGTTAATGTCGGTTTTGAATGTTGAGATGGATGATAGGGCTTGGGTGCAAGCTTCCCTCCCTGTGAGGTTGGGGGGCATAGGGATACGCAAAATTTCTAGTGTGGCATTACCAGCTTTTTTGTCTTCTGTACACAGTACACACAAATTAGTAGAAAAAATTCTTGCACGATCTTTAGGCTCTTTCGATGTAGCATATCTGGCTGAGGCCAAAAACACATGGAGACTGGCTTGTCCAAATACTGAATTCCCAAAAATGTTGTCATCTCAGAAACAGTGGGATCGGCCCCTATGCGAGCTAACACGGAAAGATCTTTTAAATACGTGTTCTAGCATCGCAGATCGTGCTCGTATTCTCGCTGTTTCTGTGTGGGAATCCGGTCTTTGGTTACAGGCCATTCCTTCTTACAAAACTGGTAGCCTTATAGATCCATCCGCTTTTCGTCTAGCTATTAGCTTACGCTTGGGTGCAAGGTGTTGTGTTGCACATCACTGCCAGTGTGGTACTGCAGTTGATCAACTCGGTCACCATGGCCTCTCCTGCTCTCGAAGTGCTGGTCGAATTTCCCGCCACGCCAGCCTTAACGATATCATTCGCCGGGCTTTTACCAGCGCCAATGTTCCAGCTATTCTCGAACCGAATGGTCTGATGCGTGACGATGGTAAAAGACCTGACGCATGACTCTGGTTCCGTGGAAGTTAGGACGGCCCTTAGTGTGGGACGCTACGTGCGTGGACACTTTAGCGCCGTCACATCTTTCTGAAACCAACGTGAGGGCTGGCGCTGGCGGCTACTTCGGCGGAGCAACTCAAGCGGCGCAAATATGCTAACCTCGGTATGGGTTACATATTTGAGCCATTTGGTGTAGAGACGTTGGGTCCGTGGGGACCGGGAGCTCATCGTATTTTCCAAAACCTATCTGAGCGCTTGGTCGATGCGACGCGTGATCAAAATGTTGGCACATATTTGGCTCAACGAATAAGCATTGCAATTCAACGGGGCAATGCTGCCAGCATGCTGGGCACGCTGCCAACTGGGAGTGGGCTGGAGCATTTGGACTGCCTATGAGTCTGCTATGACTTATAGGTGTCTAAATGCTTTTATTGTAGTAGCTGTAGTGTTGTATATAGTTCATAGTATTTTGTTTAATAAAGGCATACCGCCGGTAAAAAACATTAGTTATTAAAAAAGTTTTAGTTCATGAACTGGAACTCCAATTAGCAGTCTCTGTGGACTAAAATTTTTGATAAATCGACCGCGTTTTTTGTTGTTTTAGCTACATCTAAAATTATATCAATGAAATAGAATGGTTTAAAAAAAGATCAGCATAATAACAAACGTACAACCTAGTAAGTAAAATTCCAATAATTTCTTATGAAGTAGATATAAATTTACATATAATAAATAAATGAGAATGTCAATTTCGTATACATAAGAATACCTATATCAGAATAGTAAGACATCTCAGCACGTATATGGACTTCTTTTACGTTGACTTACAGTTTTAGATACTCCCACAGGAACCTAACATTTTCTGGCATTAAAGTAGCTTTTGCCGTATTCCGGCCATTATCTTATGTTTTAAATTTTAGCCAAATCGGTTTCGTGGTTATGGAGTTATAGAGGAACAAACATCCAAACATCCAGACATTCACTTTTATTATAATATTAGTGAGACAATAAAACGCAGATGCAAAAGAAGCAAAATTGCAAACATATCGAGGCGACCAACTCCACACGGCACTTAAATTGTAAAACTTACATTTGATCCTCTATACCTATACAAATCTGATCGGAAAGTTTCTGTGCTATGCAATAATATCCTTTCATACATTTATATCTAAATTATTCTGTAACAGAAGAAATACATAACAATATTAATCAATGATGGTGAGCACAACACTAGGGCCAACTCAGGATTCCTAACGATGCATAGGTATAGGAATTGCATACTTACCGAATTTTCGCTCTTTCCTCTTTCTTATGGCGAAGTTTTATGTAAGGTCGCTTGCGGGCTTTACTTTGTGACACAATTTTAATGAAATCATCCATGGAAACTGTCTTAATAACAAAAAGAAACGATAAAACGCGGGAGTGTACTGTGCCATTGTATCAGATTTTATGTCGACTGACAGCCATGTTGAAAAAACTCAATTCGCTGATTGGCTCCCATGGACTTAACTACATTTGAAAAAAACTGTCTCATGGATCTATCATAAACCATGCGGATTTATGCACAACTGATAAATTAGTTTTGAAGCGTTTATTTTTACCCTTTCATTTGATACCAAAATCTTAAAAATTTACAATATTGGATTTATCCGAGTTTGAAGTTAAGCGACACAATTACCATCGTAGAATTGAAAAGTAGAAGATGTACTAAAATGAGCAGAAGCAAATAACTAACTATTTTGTGTGGTTGTGGTGTTTTGTTGTTAGCGAGTAATTTATTGTTCCAACTCCATATACATGGGATAACGGTAAGATGAGGACGATGACTGTTTGCTGGCATTCATATAATATTCACGTGTATTTTGAACTTCATATCAGAGTAGGCATTCTCAAATAATTTCTTGAATTTCAAACATGTTTTGTACCTATTTATGATTGATATGACTTGGAATAGTGCTATAAGTAAAAGTAAAATGGTGCTGCAGGTCTGTTTTGTTTAAATTGTACTGGATTATTATTTAGTAACCGGCTAGGAATCGCGTAATATTTAATGGATATTGCTCCGATCAGTTCTGCGTAAAGTACGAGAGGCCATCGAAATTAGACGCCACCCTTATTTTAGATAGATAGATAGATAGAAAACTCTTTATTGTTACACCACATATAAAATATTAAAGTTTACATCATAACATTTAACTAAATAATAACAACATAGTGTTACAATGGGCGGCCTTATCACTAAAAGTGATCTCTACCAGGCAACCTTAGGATGGAGTTGAATAAACAAAACAGTTGGGGCGGGTGTAGTCTAACAATTAACAATGCAAAAAGTACAAATTCATAAAAATATTTTAAAAATAAAACTTATTTTACTATAGTTTCTAAACAAATGTAAAGGAGACTAAGAATATGAGCATTCCGGCGAAAACGTATTGTCAGCCAATTGAGCTTAGAACGAAACTGAGAGACGTGATCATATTTGCGTAAACCAAATATGAATCTAATACAAAAATTTTGAAGACACTCAAGTTTATCTAGCTGTTCCTCCGTGAGATCGAGATAGCAGGCATCAGCGTAGTCAAGAATTGGAAGTAATAGAGATTGAGCTAATGCAATTTTAGTGGCTGTTGGAAGAAAATCGCGCAACCTTTTTAAGGATCCTCCTGCGGCAAATAGCTTGCGACTGGTAATTTGTAACTGTTGATCCCACCTCATATAGCGATCCATTGTTATTCCAAGATTCTTTACAGAACTACTAAACTTGAGAGCGCGCGCTTCCCTCCGTGCGGACGCGTTGTTTGGTTACGAAACGAAACGCCCTGATTGCGTACCGTACTAATAAAATGGCGAATGTCATAAAATGCAAGCACTGTAATATAGTGATAGACGAAATGTTATCGTTTATACAAAATAAAGTGTCAGTGATGGACGAAGAAACGTTACTACGTATTTGTACGACTTCGTTTTCTAGCGAAGAAATTGAAAAATCGAAGACACTTTTGTTCGACGCGATTCCGGAAGATAAAATTAAGCGAAAGAATAAAGGCAAAAAAGAACGTGATTTAGCGGACATAGTGAATGTGCTCAAATCTACAGAAGAGGACAAGCTCCCGGTATACTGCTCCAGGGCTCTGGAGAGATTGCCTCCAATTTTATATGACCACGTGGACTGCACGAAGCTTCTGAAAGACCTACTACGAGTACAAAACGAATTAAAAGAAATGAAATCTAACTACGTGACGCAAAATGAATTGAGTGAATTAAAAACCGAGTTATTTCAAATAAAAACCGATGCATTACGCCCGATCTCTGTGAGTAATGTAAATAGCAAGCGAGGAGCGTGGTTCACAGATAGTGATAGTGATTCCGTAGGACGTTCACATGTGCGTAAGTCCTCGTTAAAAGAGTCAAATACAAATGTACCGGATAAATCCACACATAACAACCAACAACACGGGAATATAATTAAAGTCCACCAAAAACAATCCAAGTGCAAGAGGGTAGATTGTGCCGAAGGAATGTCTAGCGTAACGAATGTGACGAGGCCCAGTAACAACGGTCAGAGAGACGCCGTGACGTCACCCGCAGGCACGATCGCACAGCTGACCGCTGATCTAATTTGTAATGATATTGATAGCGCTAGGAGCGTTTCAAATTGTAAACAAGCCGCTGTTGACGATTCTGGGGAGTGGCGTATGGTGTCTAGGCGTAAGAAAAATAATAAGTATCGCTACTTAGGCACATCAGGTATCTGTAGAGATAACGAATGTAAATTCAGAGCTGTTGAAAATAAGGTGCCGATTTTTATAACCAAAGTGCACAGAGATACTACAGTTAAGGATATCTCGGACTATATACATCGAAAAACCCAGGAAATGGTAACTTTGGAAAAAATCACATTCAAACTAGAAAAAGACTACAATGCCTACAAATTTTTTGTATCAGAGCACAAATTATCGACGTTTCTGGATGACAAACTATGGCCACAGGGCATCATATTTAGACGTTTTATACATTTTAAGCCAAAGAAAGTGAACGGTGATATGACAACCACCATAGCCGGTCCTAAGAAACTTAAATGATGACTACGTGTAAGCTAGTAAGTTTCAACTGTAAAAGTGTAAAACGCTCCGTGGAGTTTGTGAGACAATTGTGTCGTATATCTGACGTAATTGCATTACAGGAAACCTGGTTACTGCCAGACGACATCAATTATCTGAGTTGCATTGATGATGACTATGCTAGTACAGGAACATCTGCAGTGGACTTGACTGTCGGTATGCTACGAGGACGCCCGTACGGTGGAGTGGCACTGCTTTGGCGAAAGAGTGTTTTTACGAATGTATCGGTTGTGCAATGTAACAACGAGCGCGTGTGTGCCGTTAAGATTATTTTAGAACAAAGATCTTTTCTAGTGTTCAGTGTATATATGCCTACCGACAAAAAAGAGAACCTAACGGAATTCACGGATTGTCTCAGTGCGGTGAGTGCAATTATAAATAGTGAGGATGTCGAATCCGCTTATGTACTCGGTGATTTCAACGCTCATCCAAATGCACCTTTTTATAGAGAATTAGAATGTGTTTGTTCTGACTTACAGTGGACTTGTGCAGATGTTGAGGTATTAGGGTTGAATTCGGGCACATATAGTTACATATGTGAAGCCAATGGATCTAGAAGGTGGTTAGATCATTGTGTTGTGACGAAGTCCGCCTTGCAAACTATTGTCAATATCCAGGTGAAGCAGGACGTTCTTTGGTCTGACCACTTTCCCCTAGTAATACAGTGTAACTTAGAGTTAATTAAACGTAAAAAAATCACAGAATTTAATAATGTTTACAATGATGTGAGGTGGGGCGAGAGAACACCTATAGAAACCGATCTTTACAGTAAATTATGTCATGAAAATTTAAGGCAACTTGATTTTCCTTGCGAGTTAAGTAACTGTGCTGATTTTAGTTGTGAGAAGCTGGAACATAGAGTTATTATTGACAAAATGTACAATCATTTAATATACGCTTTACGCCAGGCATCGATTGAAAGTAGGTCAGTTCACTTTGCAAATAGACATAGAAAACCTGTACCTGGTTGGAATAAACATGTCAGTGAGGCTCATAAGGAAGCGCGGCGTAAATTTGAATTATGGGTACTGTATGGTAGACCAGGGTCTGGTCGTGTGTGGAGTGAAATGCAGGAAAGCCGGAAAATTTTTAAATCACGTTTAAAATGGTGCCAAAACAATAGTGATCAACTAAAAATGGATATTCTAGCATCGCATCACTCCAAGCATGATTTTCGCAGCTTCTGGAAATCTACCAATAAAGCTAACAACAAGCCGAGCCAACCCATTAATGTAGAGGGTATCAGTGAACAAAAATCTATAGCTGACATGTTTAAGGATCATTTTTCTGTAAAGTCACCACTGGGACCATCACAGTTGGATCATTGTCAGCGTCGACATGGTGAAAAGCTCTGTGCAAAATTTACGGCGGAAGAGATTAGTAAAGTAATAAGAAAAATGTCGCGTGGCAAGTCACCGGGCCATGATGATTTGAGTATAGAACATTTGAAGTTTGCTGGCCCTCATTTGCCTAGAATATTAGCGATGTTCTATACTCTTTGCGTAGGACACTCTTACTTGCCTGCCGAAATGATGAAAACCGTGGTGGTCCCAATTGTTAAAAACAAAACCGGTGACGTGGGTAATAAAAATAATTATAGACCGATCTCTCTAGCCACCATTGTATCTAAAGTACTTGACAGTTTGCTCAATACACAACTTGACTTGTACCTAAGTATTCATGACAACCAATTTGGTTTTAAAGCAGGTTTATCAACTGAAACAGCAATTTTGTGTCTGAAGCAAACTGTAAAGTATTATACTTGTCGAAAAACGCCCATTTACGCCTGCTTTCTTGACTTGTCGAAGGCTTTTGATCTGGTGTCCTATGACATTCTTTGGCAAAAACTGGAAAACATCTCAATGCCACCCGAAATTGTACAAATTTTCAAATATTGGTACAAACACCAGGTCAATGTCGTTAGATGGTCGACTGCATATTCGGACCCATACAGGTTGGAGTGCGGGGTAAGGCAAGGAGGGTTGACCTCACCGAAGCTCTTCAACCTGTATGTGAACGCGTTAATAGAGGAGCTTAGCAGCACACATGTCGGCTGTCATATTGACGGAGTCTGTATCAATAACATAAGCTATGCGGATGACATGGTGCTGCTAAGTGCTTCTGTATGTGGTGTATGTGGTTTGTCTAGACTTATCGATATCTGTGAAAAGAATGCATCTAGTCACGGGTTGGTGTACAACGAAAAGAAAAGTGAGTGCATGGTATTTCAGGCCAGGGGAAAATGTCTAGGTACAATTCCACCTATAAAATTAAACGGAATACCACTGAAAAAGGTAAATAAATTTAAGTATCTCGGACATTTGTTGACCTCTGACCTGACAGACGATGCAGACATCGAAAGGGAACGTAGGGCTCTGTCAGCCAGAGCTAACATGTTGGCACGCAGGTTTGCTCGCTGTTCGAGGGAGGTCAAAATTACTCTCTTTAGAGCCTTTTGTACTTCTTTCTACACGAGCAGCCTGTGGATAAGTTATACAAAAAAGCAGTACAGCGCCCTACGGATTCAGTACAATAATGCGTTTAGAGTGCTACTGCGTTTGCCTCGGTTCTGTAGCGCATCGGGGATGTTCGCCGAATCGCGGGTCGATTGTTTCTATGCGACCATGCGGAAACGGTGTACATCCCTGGTGCGCAGGGTCCAGGCCAGCCCTAGTGGCATTCTGAAAGCATTTGCAGAAAGATTTGACTGTCAGTACCTGAATCATTGTTTTATGATTCATGTACTGACTAATGGTTAGTACACGTGGATGACATTTAATAATTGAATTTTCTAAATATATTTTACTAAACGGAATAGCAATACCACCAAAGAAAACTTGAGGAAGTAATACCCAGTCTATTGTTGACATTAATCTTGAGCTACCAATAACTATTGTTTGTGTCTTAATGGGATTTACTTGTAACCCAAAAGAATTGCTCCATTTAGCTATACGATCAAGATCAGCATTAACAATCTGAATGGCTTCAGGTAGTTTATTCACTGGAGCCTTAGAATAAATCTGTAGATCGTCTGCATATAGGTGGTAGGAAGAAGTGAGGTTGTGAGAAATCGAATTAATAAATAAAGCAAACAATAAAGGAGATAAGACGCCACCTTGCGGGACGCCTGCGGTCGTGCTACACCAGGAAGAGTATTCATCTTCAAGGCGAACACGCTGTCTGCGCCCGTACAGTTAATACAGTGACTTCGCCATTGTCCATTCCAAGACGGATATCATCAGTAATTTTTATGAGAGTAGTTACTGTGCTATGCCCAGGTCGAAAGCCAGATTGAAAAGGGTTTAAAAGTCTGTTACTAGTTAAGAATTTGCTAATTTGGTTGTAGATAAGACGCTCGAGCACTTTTGACAGGAATGGAAGGATTGAAATGGGTCGATAATCGGAATAAGATTTAGGGTTTGATTTTTTAGCCAAGGGAATAATTTGAGCGTCTTTCCAAATTGAGGGAAATACTCCATCAGAGACAGAGTTATTAAAAATGTGACAGAGAACAGGAAGTATAACATCTAGTATGGGCATAACCATGTTACGACTTATGCCGTCAACACCAACAGCATTAGAAGTGATTGAAATTACGCTTTTCTTAACATCGCAAGCGGACAGTTGATTAAAAATAAATGGCGAATGGTCGGGAGTCGGTAAAGTTGAAAGGTAACGTAAGGTATTGTTTTTATCTGAGATGTTAATATCAGACAACGAAGAGAAATGTTGGTTTAGAGAATTGATATTTACATCATTTGGAATAGATTCTTGTCGTGATTTACCTATTCCCAATGACCTGAGAAATTTCCATACTTTGGCAGGGTCCTCATTAGCGACAGATTTGTGAACATGGTGGCTTAAAGCATCCCTACACACCATATTGCAGCGATTGCGAGATTTAACATACACAGCTTTATTTTCATCACATGGTCTACGCTTGTATTTACTTTGAGTGACAACTTTTTTATGCATTAACACTTTTATATCATTGGTTAGCCAAGGAGCTGGAAGGTGCTTTAATTTTATAGCTCGAAGAGGGGCATGCTTATCATACAACTGTGTTAATAAGGAGATGAATATAGCAACTTGGTCATTCACAATCACTGCATCATATACCGGAGACCAGTCGACTACATGGGCATCATTAAGAAATGCTACCTGGTCCATGCCACTAAAATTGCGCTGAGGTATGATTTTAGGTTTTGCTTTAGGAGGACGAATTTTGTAAGATAGGAATATCAGATCATGATACGAGAAGGCATCGGCGGAACATTGACCGTGCTTAGCAACATGCTGGGTGGATGATACTATAATAAAGTCGAGAAGTGAAGGAGAGTAGTTAGGGGAGTGATGAGTAGCATTTAGAGGTAGAATATGCATGTTGCAGGAATTAATGACAGCTTCTAGTGAAGAAGTACGACAATCACGTTTGAGAAGACAGGTGTTGAAATCGCCCATGATAATGGTATGGATATATGAAGGGGTAAGATATTCAAGGATCTGTTCAAATTATGAGAAGTAATTATTACAAGAAGAGTTGCTATAATAGGCTCCGAGTAAGATTTTATTATGTGAAAGTAGAACCTCCACAAAAAGATGCTCACCAGCATTTGATATAGGCGGTTGGGATGAGGTACTGACTACTGAGAAAGGAATATGTGATCTAAGATAAATAGCTACCCCACCCCCACGGCCCCCTATTTTTGTGAACTAGAGATGCCTGCATATCGGGATAATGTGCCGGAATACTTTGCGCGTTGATATGAATCACGTTAAAATTCTTCGGTACATCTGAAAACTGTGCGTCGAGAGTATCGTTAAGCGTTGGAATGCTTTCGAAACTCTGGTCACTAAGAGAACTGTTAGAAGACAATGACAAATACTCAGCACTATCACTATCATCCGCGTTTTTAAATAAGTTTAACATATTTCTTAATATGAGATATATATATTATAATATAATATACTTATAAATATATTTATATATACTAAATATATACTTACAAATAATTATAATTAAATATATTAGTATAAGAGGTTTTTTTATAAATATCCACCTGCCAGTTTGGTATCAGTAGGTCAAAGAATACATTTAACAAACACGCACAATACACACGGATACTAATATTTGTTTTTACCCAGTGAAGAAAAAATGAATAAAAACACCAACACATAGACGCAAACTAACCACATCAGACACATATATGCATATAATAAACTGTAAATTATGTTTTGACAATATGAGTTAATTACATTTAGGTCATTTTGTCACCAGGCTTGAACAGAATAAGCTATTGTTTGTGATAAGCTCTATGGTTGGTGATAAACTCTGTGGTTTGATGTGAAATAAAAAACTTCAACGTCAAAACAAATGTCAAAACTGTTTTGATACGAGATTTACGAGAAGGTAGTAAAATTATTTAGAATGATGTAAAAAGGACAAAAGCTACATATTAACTACCTACGTAAAGTGCATAAAATTAGAAGACATACATAGGGTATATACCCAAATACGAACAAACCATATTGTAAACAAAATTATGTACTAATTATACCATCAAGAAGAGATTGAAGCAGTAATGTCATCGCTTTTTGGAAGCAGCTCGTCTCGGCTTGGCTGTAGCTATCGACTCCTTGGGAGCATCATGCACTGGAATCGGTGCTCCCGTTCCACCAATCTTATCGAGCTCTGCAAGAGAGTTGATACGATGTCGTATTCCGTCAGCACCCGATATGAACACGAAACCGTCTTTCGTCCAACATTTGCCAATGCCATATCTTTGGCGAGCCACCATGAATGTTTGATGCCGTGTTTTAGTTAAAAACTCAGATAGAGTTAAACCGGATCCTTTTAAACCCGTCTTTGCGAACCATATCTTGTTTCTAATTTAATTTTAATCGGGATCGTGGCTGGAACATTCCGACGGCCTGGATACCAGTCCTTAACACTTGTGATACGGCATCGTGGTGGAACCGCGAAGAGGATAGTACAAGTGTAGTGTGTCAACATTCCCGTACCTACCAAAACGACAGTGACATGATTGTCAAATCATAGAGATAGTGACAGAAGTGACAGTTCGGACGGGGAAATTCTGACTTTGACAGCTGCGGAGCAACTGTCTCAACGCCAGTTACGTTCTAAGGCCCGCGCTCGATCGTGACTCCCAGACGAAGAACTTCAAATAAGTTCGAAACTGGTCGGAGCAATATCCGGTAAATATTACCTGAGTCCTAGCCGGTTACTAAATAATAATTATGGACAAAACTCGCGACAGTTTTTTAGCTCAAATTGTACTGGGTTTTGTTGCTTACCGTTATACAGGTGTTACATTTATATGACAATATGGTTAAAGGAGATGAGACGCGGAGTAAATCCTCCACAGTTTATCATGTCATATGTCCATTGCATTGACACCTAAAAGCACAGCATATCAAATTTCTAACTGGTGTGTGTTAGTTCAACGCCTGTTATTCCAGTAGTTACATCTTTCCATATGATACTTACTATGGGCACTTAGCAATAATTATATAACACATACCTAATGATCCTCACCACCACTATCGTGATCATTGTCTCTTTATATATTAAAGAAACATTCCTCTGTAATTTTTGCACACAATATAAATGGCCAAAAAACGACAAATCTGATATGGGGAATATAGACAACCGGAGGAATTGAGCCGCAATTTTAGCCGTATCAGATATCTAGAATAAAAACTCAGTACTAAATTAACAGTTTCCAGCGTTTGTGACATAGTCATTGTGAAGTTTAATTGTCGCGGTCTCGCAACGGCTATAAACACGGGTTCTGTTGAAACGAGTGCTCGTTAAACTTACAGGCAGCTTTATTTTTCACGTTATGGAATCACTTTAGAAAAATAGCGGTGAAATATATAAATTAAGTATGGCTATTTTTTTTCATATATATGAATCTTTTGATTGGCATCACTTACGTTAAGTCATTATGCGGTTTCATTATAAGTCAAAATAAACAGTATACTTATGTTATTATTTTTTTTTTTTTATGCTTGATAGGTTAGCCTTTGACCACTATCTCACCTGATGGTAAGTGATGATGTGGTCGAAGATGTTGTTCAGGCTAACCTAGAATTATTTTCTAACAGAATAGCTATATATTTTCCCTGTGAGTTCCTATGAATATGATGTTTATATTTGTATACTAAACTTATTCACATAGAGCGTACTTACTGATTAAATAAAATTAAACTAAACTAAATACCAATATTTATAATAGATTGAATTTACTAATAAGATGGGTAACCTACGTGGATTTTTCCGTTGCTATCGATTTATAATATTTGTACATCTATCTAGTCCGCACGGAAAGTAAAAAGTTAGTGTCTGGG
Source organism: Plagodis dolabraria (assembly GCA_963854805.1). Lineage (NCBI taxonomy): Eukaryota > Metazoa > Arthropoda > Insecta > Lepidoptera > Geometridae > Plagodis > Plagodis dolabraria. Next base: position 15,956,654 of record OY978443.1, read on the forward strand.
CAAGTGTGAACCTTGTGGTCTGAGTCTGCTATAGCTGGAATGACTAACGCAAAACGGACACAGGCAAATCGAATCCAATATCCGGACGTATAACAAAGTACGGCTTATTTCGCTCCCTGCTTCGCACAAGGTATACTTAAACATGTTTGTTTGCTGCTAATTTTCAATGAGCCTTTTATTACTTGGTTTATTTTTCTTCACAACATGATAAAAATATAGGTATTGCAACTACCATACGTATTTTATAATACATTTATGTGGGTTCATGCTCTTGACATTTGAACCCATATGATATTGTATTAAATTGAAACGCTCCGCAATAAATTCAACATGCTTGTATATTGCGCTAGCCATACTCTAACTCTAACTCACTACTAAAATAATGTAAATATAAACCAATTCAGACGCATTTCATCTCGCAAGTTTCGCGTCCAATAACTAGGGAACATTAAGTCGCGGGACACAACAGACCCAGGACCATCGCTAGCACTCTCATTTTTAGGGCTGCGTATCCTCCATGGATGGTGAAGATAAGCGGTGTGCGAAGGAACAAACCACTCATAGAATCACTTTAGTTTCCTAACTTCGCTGATCACAGCGATCCCATTGGTGGATTTTCGCCTCGCACACCGCTCATCTTCCTCGCACGTATCTGGTGGGCACGCAGCCTGATTAAATCATCACATTTTGCGCACAACACAGATTTGGCTTAGCAAGTTTCACTGGACCGTTCAAAATTCTTTAAAACTTTGCTAGTAAAGAGTTAAGAAATCCTATTAACTACTTGTACTAGCATCTCCGAAGTTTTTAAAAGAATATTATCGTTGGTGAAGTTTAACAAGTCACAACAAAAGTTGTTAACTTGCGGGAAATAATGAATACCCGCTACAAGTTAGTAAAGAAGGGAGAGTAACATAGGTATCGAGACCAAATCAGATATGCAAAAAGTTTCCTCATGTTAAAAATTGAAGAAAACAAGTCAAATAACTACGAAGCAGGAAAGGTGGGACCTTTGAAGTAAAGCCAAACGACTTAACTATGAGTAACATATGTTCTCTAATTTTGGAATTCGGATAGTGCGTAATTTGAAGCTTATTTAGAGGAATGTTACGTTACTCTTTGCGCGCCGAGGAAAGGTCCAATAAAAAACAGGAAAATCGCACCCTTGAGACGAAGCCCATGATTTTTGTCTTTCCGAAGCAGTTTATGTTAAACTGTGGTTTTTTCAACTGTTTGTTTACCTCGCATTTATAATAAGTACTTATACAATACACGACACGAAGGACATGTTACATGATGTATGATTAATGATTTAACTGTTCGGCTATTTTGCACTTTTTACAATTATTTTATATATTATATGCATAAGTATCATTTGAATATTTTATCCCAGAGCCTTTTAGATATTAATAATGTCCTATCAATATACACTACGTGGTGGTTACTTAGCTTACTAAAACGCGTTTTGATAAGAGAAGAATTGGCTGAATGTATTTGTAGCAAATTAAAAGGGAATTGCTTCTCTTAGGGCTACTTTTTCGAAAGTAATGCATTAAAAACGGGTAATTGAATAGAGATACATACATTTGATCGCAGTAGTGTACCGGTGGTAGGTCGCCTCATCAATATCCGGTCCGTACGGATTTTATTTGACGTGGCCTTTGTTAGCCTCAGAAATAATTCCGAGAACACGCGCGACTCAACTGCACGATAATTGGATATTATTCAATAGTCAAACTTCTTAATTATTTTATATTTATACCTGATATGATCTTTGACCATTATCTCACTTGACGGTAAGTGATGATGTGGTTGAAGATGTTTTTAAGGCTAACCTACAATCACTGGCTCTCAAGGACAGCTGCGGGGACACACCGTTAGGTGCTTGGAGACAGATTTTCTACTTGAGAAATGTCCTACCACCATGCAAATAGATTCATAATGATGAATTTATAAACGCGACTGCCCAAAAAAAGGAGTGTTATGTTTTCACGGTTCATGAAAGGGTGTATGTTTGTAGTTTCTTTATTCCACCATAACTTTTAAGTGGCTTAACTGATTTTAATGTATGATACATCATTAGATTTCTCTTGAAGTGCAGGTGACACTAGATACATAAAAAAGTAAAAAAACAAACTAGCGGATTTTAGACGCCATATTAAGAAAACAAAGTTTTGTTTTTCCCAATCCCATCGAGTGGGTTATCATAATAAAGGGCTTTAAGAAGGATTCTATAAATATAAATAACTTGCAGTTTAAATTTTAATGGAGGGATGGTAAAACGTTTAACAAAAATAAATAATTTGCAGTTGGGTTTCTACTTTTTAATATTGGTGTATGAAACTGTATTCTACCCAACAAAAAATAAACATCAAAATCAGTTTAGTAATAACATTTACTTTTTTTAATTAACTATAAATTTTTCAATTCTACATTAAGCCTAATGGCAATTAGGCTTAATGCAGAGTTGAAAAATTGAAAAAACAAACCGGCAGGGTTTGTTTGTTTTTTCTTTGTTTATACCTTTTCTTTTGTCTGTATAAATAGTTAAAACAATATTCATTTCTATATATATTAATAAAAATACTTAGGTACTGAATACTGATATAAAATGTGACATTATAAGTAACAACTACTTTTTATGGTCAACATTTTATGGTTAGATACCAGGAAACTAAAATGTCAGTTAACGTACGTAAAGGCTTAGATTTCTGATAACTGTCCTAATGTATTATGTTATAGTAACAAATATATTTTTTAAATTAACTTAAGAAAACATTAAATAACATTTTAATGAAACGCTTAAAAAAATATAAAAATATATAAATCTAGTAAAAATTCCGCCCAATTTTCCCGTTAAGACCACGTGACGTCACAAACGCCTCGCAGCCTGACCGGAAGAATGTTCGACTATAGTTTCGCTTCTTCTGGAAGGAGCTCTTGACTCACCGAGCACACGATCGAGATGTCTCGATCGTACGGGCGAATTGGGCGGAATTGTCACTAGACATATATTTTTTAAGTGTTGCATTAAAATGTTATTTAATGTTTTGTTAAGCTACTTTTAAAAATATATTTGTTTTTATTAAATATGGATTTCCGCAAAGTAACGCCTGAATCTATTCAGTATTATGCTATGGAAATGTAAGTAGGTACAGGTTAGCGCAAGGCACTAATAGTACCCAAGACACAGGCTCTGCCTAGTTTGGGCATTGACCCCTCTATATACTGGACTCGACATCTCAAACGAGCAAAGTCGAATAGGTAAGACAAGCTAGCCGGCATGTACTCACCCACACGCAGCTGGACACTCATAGAAATCACACGCGAAAATTGTGTATTCAAAATGCCATCCTGCGTCCTCAGATACTGCAGAAACCAGTCGGGAAAAACAAATAAAAGCGATGGAATCACTTTTCACATGTAAGTTCAGATTTTGGAATTAAACACGCCCGAATACATTATTATTTTGTCGATTTGTAATCGCGAAAGACAATGCTTCACGACACAGCATAGGCAGCCATGTTGACGTAGTGAAATTCATAGATTAAGTGGACAGATATGACAACTAGCAACATTGAGTAAATTATCTATTTTTTACTCACGATGAAAAAAGTTTGACGTGTCTGTTTATCAACATAACTCCCAAATGGCTGGAACGATATGGATTAAATATTTGAATGAATGAATGAATGAATAACTTTAATTGCAACAAACACTTTACATAATGGTAAAATATATAATTATGGACACATTGAAAAATAAACAAAGTGTTGGTCACAACCCTATACTAACTCAGCAAAAAGCTGTTTGCTTGCAACCAGCGCTGGTCTTCCGTTAGTATAGGGAGGTGACCTCACGCACGTGTAAATAAACAGTGCACGCTCAAATAATAAATATTTAGAAACAAAAACCCGTTTGTCCATATGAACAGACATTAATAAAAACAATTATTGATATACTAACTTAATTAATTAATAATTCTAATCTTGTCTTTCTAACAAACTTAATAATAACTAAATATGATTTCACTAAATATAAATTTTCTAATATAAGTGAAGATCACATACAACTAGCTAAATTGCAGTGGTGTCATGAAGATAAAGTTCCTCTCTTTTTTGATGGGCATATACAATTTTTTTGAGATTACTCCTAAATGTATGCAAACAATGCAGATTTCTTATTGGTGGTGGGATGTTGTTCCAACATTTCGATGCAGCGTAACGGAAACTTCTTCTAAAGGCGGCTGAGCAGTGCCATTCAGTCGCCAACTGCCTATTTGAAAAGTGACTTAATTATAATATGTATTATATTTTTGTATTATTTACTCAAATGTACCTATGTATGCAAAATACGATTAACATTTTTGAATCTTGATTTTATATTATCATAATATAAAATCTAGATTTAAGTTAGTAACACTTTGTTTCTAGTAAAAAGCCAATTGTACCTTTACTTTCAAAAACTGAAGAAACTGAGAATAGCGTAGTTCGTGACCCTAGTAATACATATTATTTTAACTTTATTTTACCATTTTTTAACTAATATACTCTTCACAATGTTACGTAGGTACAAAAGCCATGTCCGTTCTGTGTGCTTATAGTCTTTGATATTGAGAAACCATACCTCAAAAGTAGTCTAGCGCTGCATGTTTGAATAGTTTGGTTAGATGATGCAATTAGTTATTAAGCGCTGTAAGCGGACTTTTGTAGGAAACATTAACCTACAAGCGTTGTGGCGCTGCGTGTTTGGATATTTGGTTAGACGATATAATTAGTTCTAGACTGCAGTCCGATCTCGTAAAGCGCTGAAGCGCACTTAAGTTTAAAATAAGCAAAAATGGCAGCGACAATTGTCTCAAATGTCTTCTCTAGTGTAACATATATCTCGATGAGTTTGGGACCCATTGACATTCTTACTGATTGCAACATGAAACTCTTTCAATGTTATTTAGTTTGTACTGTATAAGTATTTTTTTGGAAATATATCATTATTATTATTTATAATTGACGGAGTAATCGCGTAACAAACATACACTCGAATTGAGAATCTCCTTCTTTTTCGGATGTCGGATAAAAATAATCAAAAAGCTGCAACCCAACTCAATAAGTACGAATGAAGGATTAAGTAGGTAAGTAAATGTGTTCTCTTTGTTAAAATTTTATGAATTGTCAATTATATCAGGCACACGGAGGCTACTTTTTAATCCCAGACCCTTTGGAAGCCTCTGTGAGTAGACCCTCATCACTTCTTGACATATTAGACTATTATAAAGAAGATGTTGTTTAATTATTAAACGGTAAAATCACTTCCTATAAGCTTTAAATAAAATTGGTAGTATCCCACACTGCCTATTAAAAATACGTAAGTTTGTAAGTGAGTGAAGAATAATGGCAGTTCATTAATAAAATAGGCGTCAATTTCGTAAGTAAGTAGCGGTTAAAAATAGTTAAAAGTACGCAAACTTGAATTTGTTCGTGAGTGATCCTTCTGTACGCCCTTACTATTAATTATTCTGTTCCCTGACTGCCTATATATATATACTGGCGCATGGGAAAAATACATATTGTATAATATATTTGTTATACAATATGTATATACTCGTATGTACCCTTAAATTTTATTACCTTCACTATTCCACAACTTGAACATTTTGTGGCACACTTTACTGAAAATCTATCACGCCTGTAGATTTGCTCTTCAAAGTAATTTAACTTCATATCTAGATATGTTATCTGTCGACATAAATATAATTTTATATTCATAAATAAATCAACATTTACAATTTTGTATTCATTGGATAGAATGTTATTGTATAACTAACGCCATCTGTAGATAACCAAAAAGCTGACATCGCTGCAACAGAACTAATACTCAAATACAACATAGTCAATCTACTTAATACTAGATTACACCACTAGAATCAGGTTGTAATATACGCGAACCCTTACAAAACTCAGCTTTTTGCTAGTGTAAACCTAAGTAGGTAACCGTTAAAACCCAAGTCTGTAAATTCCCAAGTCTTGACCCCGCATACCATCCAAATATCTGCATACCTCTTTACTGATGGGTAAGGTGGGTAACAAAGGTACAAAAATGTAGATTATTACGGCCTTTATAGTGTGGGTCTAAAGGGTTTTTATTCATGAACCTGATGGTCGCGTTCATTTCAGCTGTAAATATTTGCCGTTTTTATTGGCAAAGAATATTCAAGAGGTGTTTCTAACAGTCCTTTATTTCTTTGGCTATTTATAGCGGCTGAATCAACCTGCCGGTCAGAAGAGATTGTTTCTATATACTTAAATGTAGTTAAGTAGGTAACCTAATCCTCTGCTTGGTAGATATAAGTAGTGGTATTTTATCTACACTCACAACGTTAAATATAATAGAGGGTATTAAGACATGAGGTAGTTTTTTTGAAACGAGCCGTAGGCGAGTTTCAAAATAAGATCACACGATTGTTTTAATACCTAATTATACGCAGTTGCATACTTAGTGTATGCAATTATTATATTTAATCTCATGGCATTCGCTTTTCTTGATTTTTCTGCCAAAAGACGTTTTTTTTTTCAGTTTCATTGCTGTTTCTAGAATGTCAAGTGGAGTTAAATTTTCATCAGTGTCGTCGGTGTTGCTTGACATTATTGCTACTAAAGTTTTATCCAATGACAAAAGAAAGAAGAGGACATGAACTTTATGGTCGTATCGAGTGTCGAAAAAGAAAGTAAAATGGCGTCGGCTCCGCCCATTTCCCAGTGTTGTCCATGACTGTAAATAATTACTCGTTATTTATTACAAGTCCGATTAATCGATCAAAATGTCAAAAATCGTCATAGTAGGTAAGCACATAATAACAAAGTACTCTGAGTTCTTATCTTTTGACATCCACGTCCGCCGAAATAGGAAGTACTACTACTTTATTACATTACTACAAATAATTACTTGTAAATATAAATTGAGCGCCTTAAAATAAAACAGTTGCAACTATTAGAGATATCTAGTGCATTTCTCTATGCTTCAGAGGTTTGACCAGTCAAGTTGTTTGCAACCGAACGCTTACCTTATGGTTATGAAATATGTTTTAGTTTGAAAAGTTGCACTCAGAGTGCGATCTCACGTAGCAGCGCCAAATTCAATATAAGTAGGTATCAGGAGTATACATTTAAAACTCTACAATACAATTTATAATGTGTGACGACTTGGTGGTAGTCTCAATCGAGAGGCTAAGTGGGTACCACCGCAGTGACAGATATTCTGGCCAAAATCAGTATTGTGCAAACACTACTGCTTGAGACATAACAAATTGTTCCGGAGTGACGAGGTAAGTGCAGTGTCAAGGAAGTAGATAGGCACTGTTACTGTAGTAGACATTTTCCGGCTCTTCTACTCAGCAGGCGTTGTTCCAAAATCATGGAAGCTAGCAATTATTGCTTTGGTGCACCCTATCCCTAAGAAAGGTGACCGCTCAGATCCAATTAAATAATTATTTTCGAGTTATTCAATATTTTTAATACAATAATTGTAGCAAGACAATTCGAGATATCAATTCTTCAAGGAGAAAATTTATCGACTGAAAACAATATGGCAAAAGTAAAGGAAAATTATAAAATTTAAGTATAATTTAAAATTTAATCAACAGTTAAGAAATCGAATATTAATTTAAAAATATTATTAATAAATAATAGTCAATTATTTATAGAAAATTTACTTAATATATAAAAAAAAATACTGATAATAATAGTGATACTAATAAAATAATAAATGATTTATAACCAAATGTGGAAATATAATATAAGTAATCTTCAATTGCCATTTTATAAACATTTAACAAATGTTTATAAAATTTACATAGCAAAAACAAATTGGCATATGTAAATAAAATAAAACTGTCTTGACTGTCATGGGATTGTGAATTTTATAACATATTTTTCCTTGTGCTTACCTAGTTTTCTTTAAAAAACCTAGTATTTTTTATGGCATTGCGAAAATAATGGATGTTTTATAAACATTGATGTGTGTATTAATACATCTTATTAACATCGATGCAACCGATCAATGCATTACGTCAGAAAAAACATCGATGTATATTTTAAATGTCCATCTCTAGTTCTACTCAACAACCAGAAACTAAGATGGCGGGTTGGCCGATGGGCATGACCAAAGTGACGTCATATGTTATTGTTGCAATTTTAGAAAGCTGTAAAAGTAATGTTGTCTCTTCTTACATTAATACAATCACATGCGTGGGAGTGAAATGCATACAATTTTTTTGTTTCTGTGTTGAAATGCATCGTATTTCTATAACGTACTAATATATAGGTCATATATTTCTAGTCCTCTTCTTTCTTTTGTCATTGGTTTTATCCAACAACATATTACTCAAATTCGTATGTACGAAATAGCGCCAAATTATTGGTCTATTGGCTCGGAACCAACGCGTTGCGCGCGCAGCGCGCTCGCCTTAGATAATGTGTACTTAATTTGAATTGAAACCTCCTCGGTCGGGACACATTGTACTTTAATAATAAAAAAATGTCTTAAAGCATTGTTTTGTTAGGAGCAGATGAAAATTGTACACCACCCGACAACAGCATTAAATCAAAACCTACTTCCAGAAAAATCTAGAACATTGTATGAAAAAACTTACCAAGAATGTCATAAATATAATGATGTTAATGTTGTCTTCTTATACATTTTCCAGGCATGGAAAATGGATAAGAAGACAACAACATCAACATCGTTTTCAGAAAACGTTCAACTTGCATATTTCCAATACTTAGCGGAAAAGTATAAAGTGTCTTTCTGCCTTGTGGACGAAATGTCTACCTTAAGCATCTATTAAAACGTTGCTGTGACTAGGTATTCAAAACTTATTGCATTCTTGAAACGCCATCAGGCTACAAGGCGAAAAAATCTAACACATTTTCACCAACTCAGTTAAATAACTTCTTAAATGAAGCACCTGATAAGTTATATATTTTTACAATGGTATATACCACAGAAAAGAGAAAGCAATTCATATCTCTATGGTACCTATATACTGTGTGAAACGTGCGCAACTATTTAATCATACTAAACAGTTTGTTAACTTTGCTACAGTATGTTGTATTTTGATTGTATAACAGTACTTAATAACTCAGTTATTGTTGCAGGTTGCAGTAAATTTTGGCATAATGGGTGCATGTAGACAACAATTAAAATAATCAAGATTAAAATAATTGACGAGTAAGAGTGCCATACGACTCGCCAAAAGGTACACTTAGAAGTTAATATACCTACCTATAACCTTTTTCACTTGACAAGCTTGGAAAGGCATTGTTTATCTTTCAAAATATGCGTGGAAAGGTAGGTGAGTACTATTAATCCGCTAGCGTGGAAAAGGAATTCTAGAAATTCGAACCTGTAAAACATTACCAAAAAAAAAATACTTTCAATAGTATCAATTGTAGTAATTTACTTTTTTATATATGTATATATAACACACATTTTTTATATTTTCTTAAAACACTCCTATTTGTTAGCTGTACTTAGTAATGCAACTATACAGTATTTTAGTTTGTCAGTAGGTAGGTATACCTACGTATCCACAAGGTGGACGGTAGCTTCACGACTTCGGTCTTATAAGATATGCCTGAAAAGAATAAGAATTACAGTATCGTTGAGCATTATTCCAATGCTATTTTTTTATCTTCTTTTAAGCTCAATATTTTTTGCCCCTGCACGCAAATACAAAATAAACTGAAGTTAATTAAAAAAAGCACCTTATACACGTGGTTAGGCATCAGCCTATTCTTTTTGCAAAATAACAACAACCACTACCCATCCATCTAAAAAAAATTGAATCGATCTTTTATCACTAGTTATATTATTCAGACTTGAAACTTCTGTTAACATTTTACAAGTAGGAAGGCATGATAGGATAATCTGTGTGCCTAAAATGTAATAATGTATAATGTTAAACAACCTCGGAAGCGCCATCGCTATATGGTAGAAATTCCATTTAGGTTGGTACCTACCTACCCGAGCGAAGCGATTTGCTTCTTCGTTTTATATACGAACCGCCAGGGAATGGAATACCCTGCCTGAGTCTGTGTTTCCAGTTAAGTACAATATGAGGGTCTTCAAAACGCAAGTCAATAGGTATCTTCTGGGTAAGTGCGCTCCATCGTCGATCGCATCTTCACTTAACATCAGGTGAGATAGTGGTCAAGTGTTACCCACTTTGGTATAAAAAAATAAGAACCGTTTTGTTTATCTTGGTGGTACCGTAGCCTTCGCCACAGATTACCTAGTCCTCTGCCTTCGCAACACCAAGTCTCCAAGGAGTGCCAAGGACGCACGGTGTCGGCCTTCACATTTTACGAGTAGTGACACATCAGTTTACGACATCTGTTAAAATTTTCCTGTTCCACAATGAACTTGGTCTTAGTGCTAGAGCAACAACTTGCACATAACTTATATTATGCTTTTAGTTCCAAAAGTTCCACCATTACGTCAGAGATGGTGTTATTATAAGCGAAAAAACATATTGTTAGATTTTATAATTTGTTTGATCATCATAGGTTGTGTGTACCTATATGACTAGAATATAAGTATTGTCGATATTGGTTTTTATCAAAACGTTAATTTACGCTCCGATCATAACAAAAGGTAAATAATTTTCAAACTACATATATTTATTTTTGGATCACGGCGCCACCTAGCGGAGTTTATTTTAATATTAGTAAGTAATAATATTAGGTATATTGCTACGTTCGAAAAATATTTACCTCTGATTTCAACAAAATACCTGGATGCTGATATATTTATTTAAGGACTGTACTCTCGAAAGGAGAGACTAAGTAGTCTTATAATAAGTCAGAGCTGTCATAATAAGTAAGTTTATGTAAACTATTCAGGGAGGATAAAATATCATCAATTTATTTTCCTGGTGAAATCTAGAATGAGGACGCAATAAAACGCATCGACGCTAGATGTCCCCTAGCTAGGATTACATAATCGGTTTGGATATTCACCCACTAAGTGGCGCGGCGCGGCGCGCGGCATTACTTAACTGTTCTATATTTTATTATATAAAAGCTCTTGCATAACATTGTCCACAATGGATCAATGTTGATTATACGGGCGTGGTGTTGCATAAGACCATTTATATGTTTATTCATATATCTGTGTTCTACATTTACAATGCAACTGATAAAACATTATGCAAACACTGTATGTACTTAGCTGGTTTCATACTTGAATAACAATAAAAATGGCACATTGCTCTTCACATATACATTTAATGTAATTAACAATAATTTAATGAAAAAGTTAGGAATAAGTAGACAAATGTTTTGGTTCAAGAATTGGTATTAGGCACCATTATTACCTAGAAGTAGAAAAACTACAGACAATAATTATAGTAGATATAAGTATAATAGTAAAAATACAAAGTAAATTATATTTGACTGTCATTTTGTTCCACGATTGGCTCATCTGTGTTACTTTTGAATTTTTTTGGTTGTGTTCCTTCCACATCATTTGTAGGCTCCTCCTTGCATATCTCATTCAAATTGTATTTCTTATAAGTATAATAATTGTCCACTATACTCAGCAGGCATATCCCTTTTATGATTTCAACAATTATGCAAAGTCTGGGATTTTTCAAATCTGCTTTGTTCCCTGCATTTTTCATCACCACAAGTTCAGCAAGCTCCTTAATTATCAGATCTCGTGAGACACTGCTGTTAAACCTCTTGTTGAAGATCACAGCAAATGTTGATGGTTCTTTGAGGAAATATTTGTCACATAGTTTCCCAGCATATTCCATGATGTCGGGAAGATTGGCTCTACAAGTAGCCATTATTGGTAGGAGACGAAGCACATGTCGGGTCTTTTGTAGCCTAGTGGTATGTAAGTCATTGAATATGGCCACTGTTAGCTCTTCTGGGCTAGGTAAGTTAGTCTTAACAAAAATGCAATTTGATGCTCCAGTCTCCACAACTTGGAACCTCTTATGTCTGAGTGATTTCTGTGTTTCTTTTTTAATGGAATCCACTTCTCGCCGGAGCATGTCTCCGATGTCAGTCTCATCTTCTGATTCGCTCTCCGAATCGTCCTCGGGATCAGCGGGATCATTCGCCGGTGGAGGCTTCTGCTCCGCGCCCAGCTCAGGATACAACTTTCCAGCGTATTCGTTTAGCAAATTGTAAACTTCCTTCACGCAATCCTTTTCTCTGAAGTTACACGTGCAGAAAAAACCTCTAAAGCCGGGTTCCAAGAAATATTTGTTTCTACGTTTCCGAAAGTAAAACTTTTTCTTCTTTCGCGAATCGCCCATTGTTACAAAAAAGTCCTGTTACTTTGTTACTTAGAAATGCAGTTAAGGATGCAGGGCACGGTATGATATAACAGAATAAGTGGGTGTTACGTATTGCATTGAATTATGAATTCAACAACACACCAACAACCACCGTCCTTGTATTTGTAGATTTCTTCGTAAATTGTCAAATGTCAAATAAAATGTCAAACGAGTCAGAAATGAGATAACAAAATATGACATACCATCCTACTGGGCCGCGTTCCAAGCCTCAGTGTAGTTGTTTGGTTGCTTTAACTTACTCCATTTCGGAAAGACTCGGTTGTTTTTTAACCTCAAATATTGTATATAAATATTTTAGGCGGGAACTAGCAAAATATATAGTTGTTGATGTTTGAAAAGCAATAACTACTTACCAAGGTTCGTGATTGCTCTCTGTGGACTCTAACCATGGTTTGGTACGACCTCATCCAGAAGGTCGTTCCGAACCATGGTAGAGTGCACTCGGAGTGCAACTTTTCACTCTCACGTCGTTCACAACCGATGAGAGCTCTACTTTATTTCTATATATGATAACAAGCACTATCGCTTGCTAAGCGAAATCATATCAAACAAATTATTGGAGTACAAAATTTTATGCCCAAGGCGGGAATCGAACCCGCGTCCTCCAAAATCGCGTCGAATGCTTAACACCATGCCTAACCAGCCACCTGGACATTGGCATTTCTGCCGAAACTTTGTGCTCCAATTGTATTACTTTAACCGTCATAGGGGACGGTGCGCGGCCATCAACCAGACTACTAGACTTCATCTGATCGAAAGAAGTGTTTTTTCAAAAACTTAACTCTCGGTATGATGTCGCTACCCTTCTATATTCATATATAGAAGGGTAGCGACGCGGGTTCGATTCTCGCCTTGGGCAAATTTTGTACTCCAATAATTTGTTTGATAGCTCTACTTTACTTAACTATCAAAAGCGGTCCATAAAAGGTAGTAGCGGTTGTTATAGGCGCTGTTTTGTATTTTGCAGGTAACGGTAGTTTTTGCTTTTCAAACATCATAAAACGTTTATATATTTTGCTAAACTGCATAAAAGATAGCTTGATCTCTGCGACAGTGACATTAACATAGAAGATTGTCATTTTTAGAGTTGGGATAGTGGTGTAAAAAATCGATTATCAAACAATGTTGTAATGAAATCGAATGAGTAGTTGTAGGTGAGTAATTGGATTTTACGTAAGTAAATAAAATTAAATTTCTCACCTACAACTACTACTATTTCAGGTATAGTAAACATGTAAATAATAGTAACTAAATAAATTATAATAATGTTACGGTAGTATTTATCGACGTTTTTCACTATTATCGATGCTAATGTAACATACAATTGGGTTTAATTTAATTACATACGTCACTAAATTAAACCAATAATTTTTTCTCTTAAAGAAGTACACCCCAAATCCACATCTGTATCAGTTTCTGAATCGCTAGAACCATTTTGTAAATTTATTATGAACTCTTGTCGCATATAGGTATTATCAAATCGGACATCCCGCTCCCAATCTTCTTCCATTAGTTTTCTGCATTTGGTTACCACCTTTTTCCAGTCTTCGGCAGATACATTGTCGACCGCACTTTTTAATAACTGCAACATTTTATTTGCTGTGAAAAGCGGCGTTGTGTTGTGTCTGGCAGCGTAATCTAAAAAGATCTGTAATCTGTGATAACAGGAATGAGCTGTTGTCGCAAAATTGAAGCCGAACGAGAGCTTAGTAACTGTACCTCTTATCCCTCTTTTTTTTATTGATGATAGGTAAGCCTTTGACCACAATCTCACGTGATGGTAAGTGATGATGTGGTCGAAGGTGTTAACAGGCTTAACCTTGAATTAATCCCTCTCTGGCAATGCTGACAATATTGAAATATGATTTAAGGACAATAATTTTATTATAAAAAATTATTTGTGATCTGACGTCAGCAGATCATTGTTTCAGATGGATTTTAATCGAAGATGCTAATGATGAACTTGCCCTTTGCGGCACTGTACATTTCCTGATTTTGCTTGCTTTTCGCACTCGCGTCATACAGGTAGGTATTTACCTACTGTTCCTTGTGGTACACGACATGCAGTTGAAGAAGAACGCAAAAACCTATCAGGGTTGACATACGTTCTGACCACAATCCTGTTCTGGCTACTCTCAGATGTGTTCTCAAGATAATAAAGAAAAGGACAAGTACCATCGAAACCGATATTCGTGCTATTAACGATGACATGATACGTCCTAAAGTATCAAATGATATTAATGAATGGGCAACAAATGAAACAATAGGAAATTCAAAACTAGTATAGGAGAGTTGGAATTCCCTTAAGACTACAATTTCCAGTATAAATAGGCCAAAAAACTGGGTTGCAAAGCAAGTGTGGATAAACGACAAAATATATCGGCTCATGGAGGATCGAAGACTGTGTAAACAAACTGACAAGGAAAAGTATGATCAACTTGATAAAACTATTCAAAGAGAGGTACGATACGGTCGGGAGAGCTGGTATAAAAACAAGTGTAAGCATGTAGAGGACCTACACAAAAAGCATGATGCATTTAACTTACACAAGGAAATCAAAGCCATGACGGGGAATAAAAGCCAAATACACCAACAACTTGTGGATGAAAACAACTTACCGGTTCTGGACCTGCTGAAAAAGAAAACCTTGTGGGAAAAGTACGTCAGATCTATGTTTGCAGACGACTCTCGAACCCTTGGAACATATTTCGGAATTTTGCCTGGCCACTCCATACTGCGTGAGGAAGTTTCTACGGCATTACGCAGAGCCAAGACCGGAAAATCGACAGGACCAGATGAGACTCATATAGAAGTCCTGAAACTTATACATGAAGATCACATTCAATCCCTTACCAACCTTTTTAATCTCGTGTATGATACCTGCTATATACCTTAGGATCGGCTAACATCAACATTTGTTACTATCCCTAAAAAGAAAAATGCAAAAAATGCGAAGAATTCCGCACCATTAATCTCATGAGTCAAGTGCTCAAATTATTTATGTCTATCATACATGAAAGAATAAGATCCAAGTGCGACGAACAACTAGGAGACAGTCAGTTTGGTTTCCGTTCAGGAGTAGGCACGCGCGAGGCATTGTTTGCGGTACAGGTGCTAGTTCAGAAATGTAGGGATATGCAGCAAGACGTTTTTCATCGAGTGCAACATAATCGCCTATTAGCTCTGTTAAACGATGTAGGCTTGGATGAAAAAGACAATCGCATAATACGAAACCTCTACCGTAGTCAAAAAGCGACATAGAACGGATAAAGAAGACACCGAAGCGGTAGAAATTAAACGGGGAGTGAGACAGGGGTGATTATTGTCACCTACACTTTTTAATATCTACTCAGAGGCAATAATGTCAAAAGCTCTAGAAGATATCTACCGTGGTGTCAAAGTAAACGAACGTCTCATCAATAACCTGAGATATGCAGATGACACAGTACTCATAGCATCTTCAGAGCAGGAACTCCAAAAAATGGTCGATTCTGTGAACGAGTGCAGCGTAAGAGCAGATCTGAAAATGAATGTGAGCAAGACCAAAGTCATGGTTATCTCAAATAACACTACTCTACAACCAATAGTGGTGTGCGTACTCCCAGCGGCAACATGTTGAAATACATGATTTGAGCTTAGCAGATATTTAGTGTATGAACTGGTGTAAATGTGTATGGTAGTTTTAAATTTGTGTGTCCAGCCATTCATAAGATACTTGCGAAAAACACTACACATAGAGAGCAGCACTGTGGTTTTTGTTTTGCACGGCCCTTGCATTTAGCTTTTGTTTTGGTGTATTAGTCATACCATACCTAAGTGGTCATCAGCCATTAACAACACTTCTGTGTGCATTTTACGTACTGGGTGTGCGCTTTTATGTCCCCTTTCGATCCCTATCGATTGATTAATTATAACAGGGATTATGTTCTTACTTACCTACTGTGCTACTAATATAGTGTGGTGAAGAATATGTATTTAACTTTTCCTACATATATAAATGATGAGCTAATTTCTAAACTTATGTGCGTACCTTCACATTTCTATAAAATAACTACGCTTCGTGTCGTTTGTCGTAGACTGCAATTAGTTGTTCAATGTTGATATTAGCGAATTTTCAAATACATAATTATGAACCTACGTACGTACATTCAGCTTAGAAATTTAATTAATTCTTTTGCAACAAAAACTTAACTTCGATAGGTTGTTTCATAATTATTATTGGCAATAAGTATTGTGTACGCACGTGTACCAAAGTATCTGTACAATGCTATAAAATTTGGAAGATCAGTAGTTAATATAGTGCGGCCGCTTTTTTGTTACCATTCAAATTTGGTCGGCTTATCACTAGTTTCGTATCTTGTGGGTTTTTTAACTTTATCTCTTTATTTATTAAGTGGTTTGAGCTAAACTTTTGTGAGCAGATAAATGGATCAATGCACTAATTGTTTTGATACCTTTTGATTTGCGAACCATTGTAAAACTCGTCAAACCCAGTGGCGAAAACGGGCGTGATTTAGGCATGGTTTTTTCAACAAAACTCATTAGCTACTCATATTATACAAATGAGACTTGGCAAGATATTGTAAGCTACTAAAGGGCACATATTGACATGAAAATTTAATCTCGAAGGCATCTATTTTAAGCACTAGAACCTAAAAACCTTATTTTTTGTTTAATTTTTTTTTGTCTAAATTGTAATGTTTTTTCGGATTCTGTTTTCACAAACATTACACACAAATTCATAGAGACCTGTGTAAAAATAATCATAATTGTGCGCTTAACCGTTTAGGATATCCAGCAAACAGCCCAACGTTCCCCCAGCGGCATCTTGCATATCTTCAGAGTCTTACGACACACAAATTTCATTTAAACACACACATTTACCTCTCGGTATACTCTAATTATTGGTATACTTCTTTTCTTCGTGCGGCCGTTTTGACGAAAAAGTGCCGCTGGGAGAACGTTCTCCCAGCGGAAAGTGTTTTTCGCAAGTATCTTATGAATGACTGGACACACAAATTTAAAACTACCATACACATTTACACCAGTTCATACACTAAATATCTGCTAAGCTCAAATCATGTATTTCAACATGTTGCCGCTGGGAGTACGCACACCAATAGTGACTGTAGCAGGCATTTTGACCATTGGAAAGGGTACGCAAGTACAAGTACCTAGGCACGTGGTTGACTGAGGAGTGGGACAGTGATACGGAAATTAAAACCCGCATAGAGATTGCCCGTAGTGCCTTTGGGAACATGAAGTGCGTACTATGCAATCGCAGACTAATAATCTCACTGCGCACACGCCTTCTTACAAAAAATAATAATATACCTACCCAGTTTCACACAAACACATACACACAACACACCCACCCTCACACAAATCACCGTCACTTAACGACACCTATATCTTGTTTATTCATACTAAATATTTTTTATAAACTAAAATAGTCCAAGCGGATACTGTTTTGATTGTACGCCAATGATATCAATAGTATGTATTCAATGCGTTTTGTAACGTTTGTAGGCGACTCGGCCAAAACCATAGCCCGAGCTCCCGGGTTGACTGAAAATCAGCGTTATGTTAATATCACACTTGTGATATGAACATAACAAAAGCTCAGTTAACCCCTATTGCCCTAGGATAGACTTGTGAATTTGTGATTTAAGCATAGAGTGATGATGTTTACCAGTAAAATTTAAATTTTAAAATTGTCGAGTATTTAATGTTTAAATTGATTACCTACCTATGTATGATGTGAAGCATTACTTATGGCAATAAAATAAATATTCTATTCTATTCTTCAATGTTATATCTGGCCGATACTTCTATACGGATGCGAGGCCTGGACTATAAAAGAGCAACTCAGGAAACGTATAGAAGCATTCGAGATGTCATCATGGCCTACAGGCGCATGATGGCGATTTCCTGGACCCACAGAGTTACCAATGTGGAAGTACTGCGTTAGACAAGAACGCAAACTTTTGAAAACCGTCAAAGAAAGAAAAGTAGCATATTTGGGCCATGTAACCACTTAGACATGACATATATTACCTTCTTCAATTAATAATGATGAGAAAAGTTGCGGGAAAGAGACGAGCTGGTCGCAGGAAAAAGTCATGGCTCCGAAATATCAGGGAGTGGACAGGGATTGCGAGTGCCGCTGAACTTTTTCGCCTCGCCAAGGATAGAGACGAGTACGGAAAGCGATTGCAAACCTTCATTGATTGAAGAGGCACCGAGAGAAAAATAATTGTTCAATCCTCCCATATCTCATATCTCTCTTACCGTTTTCGAGATACATTTGTCTCCACTTGGCAGACGTCATCTAAAAAATACATATTCAGAATAACGACGTCCATTACAACCTAGATATCGATTTTCAGACAAATCGGAGTAACTTTTTCCACTTGGCAGACATCATCGAAAAAACAAATTCCAAATTCGTAATATGGACGTCCTGATCTTATTATCACATTATCACAGATATCGAGTTTTAGCCAAATCAGAGTAACATGTTTCCCTTTGCAGACGTCATCGAAAAAAAAGAGTTCTGAATTCGGAATGAGGACGTCCAGAACAACCTAGATTTTTATTTTCAGTCAATCGGTGTAACGTGTTTCACTTTGCAGACGTCATCGAAATATATATTCCAAATTTGAAATAAGGACATCCAGAACAACCTAGATATCGATTTTCAGCCAAATCGCAGTAACTTTTTTCACTTGGCAGACGTCATCGGAAAAAGAGTTCTGAATTCGTAATGAGGTTGTCCATAACAACTAAGATTTTTATTTTCAGTCAAATCGGAGCAACTTTCTTCAGTTGGCAGACGTTATGCAGTATTAACCTATATCAAAATACCTAATAAATTAATAATACATTTATCACAAAAAATTCGAAGCTCGGTGGCGGACGCAGTGCAATTCGTGACTTGTGACGAAATGCATCTGTTAGGTACAGGCAGAGGTTAGTCCGCTTAGCATCAGGTGGACCTCGAAATTGTTCCGTCACAATAACATAAAAAAAGTTACAAAAACTACTTGTCTAGTTCTATTATGGTTTTACAATACAATATTAATACTATGATAAATCAAACAACATAATCGTCTGCGTCGTATTGCTTTGTGCCACACCTTAACTTAGCCCCCAGGCTGAGCTGGTTCAATCCGGTTTTGTACCCGAGCGGATGCCCCTGTAGCCCCCGCGCGGCTTGTCGTGACAAGGACCACACATAAAGATCTGATCCGGTCACGGAGTGTAATACCTGGCGTAGTATATTATTGTATCATGGGTCACTCTAGTTAGCGAATTCATAAGGAATATTGAATATTAACTTTTTTTAGAAATGCCGAATATATGCAACGATGAATTGTACTTTATAATTGAATAGTTATTACTACTAAATATTAATGTCATCGGCTTTTGGGTTTGTTGTGATTTCAGGCACGTAGAATAAATTGTTTGTATGCAGAACGTCAGGATTGAGGAGCCAAATCATATGCGTTGTTCTACCAAATCTACTCAGTTTTACTACTTTATTCCTATATTACAAATTTGAACACTCTCTCTACTAAACCATAATAAAGTCGAGCGTATTAATAGACCGACCACGTAATTGGAAATCCACCCTCTTATATATAGACTTGAGGAGCCACACTAAACGTATCGTATCTTTTTTAAATTTCAGCTCTACGAAACTCAGACTAAGTATTTACCATACACAATTACTACTAAATGATACCAAATTTTCAGATATACTGATCCATTACTTTCGAGTTACAGCTGGCTCCTCAATTCAAATGTTTAGATTGAGGAGCCACTTTTAAGTTGATATAACTTTTGATGTGTTATACTACAAATTCTATGATTTGTCCTACAAAATATTTAGCTTTGCTACTAAATAAGAGTGTGAGTTTCCTTTTAAAATCTGAAGTGGCTCCTCAATCCATACGGACATGGATTGGTATGGCTGAATAAAGAAGCTGTCAACAAATTATTATGGTATATTTGGTACACAAAACTATAAGTTATTTCTAATTTGATTAAAATATACAATAAAAATTATAGCTGTCATTTATATAATAATATTAACGAACATACTTAGAAACAAAAATTATGTTATAGTTCTTTACACACTACTTATGTATACTATATGATTATGAGTACTTAACCAAATATTTACACATGTTAGCGATAAAATACTGATACACTATTTTAAAATACTTTCTCGGTATACATTGCAATTAAAAAAGAACATTTCGTTACTTTAGGAACCCTTAGACTGGCAAGTTACTGATTATCGTCCAATATGAACTCAAATATCTATGTTAGTGCGGTATTTATAGATACTATTTTTATATTGGATAAATACAGTATCATCTTCAACATATCTGTGGGCTTGGAAGAAAAACATACGCAAATTTAAAGTCACCAAGCCTATTCGGTTCGACTTGATTGTGCTGTATTGGAAGCCCGGCTTCATGTGGACATTTTCCATTGGTATTTCTTTGTAATCAGTGTCCTCATAAACTTACTGTCAAGTTGGGGCCATATACAAAATTATGTAAATCGACAGTACTTTGTTTTCATAACAGTAGGTAGATTTGCGACGACTGGCTTGTTCAACTTTGGACACACGGTAATGCTGAAATATAAATACAAAAAAAACAAGTTATTTTCTCAATACTAACTGAACTTTTCGATAACACAAATAACGTAAGAACTTTGAATTATGAACAAAAACATTTCGCACCACACTTATGGAATGTTATCATGTTTACCATTATATCGTTATAAGGACTTATGATTCTGTTTGTTTATTTGTATTTCGTTAATAATTTTAGTATAGTTTTCAACACTTCTTTAATTACCCGATAATCAGTAAAAATATTAAATTATTGACTTTAGTGATTATTTATTACACTACACATACCCGAACATAACCTGAACCCCTGTCATATACAAGAAAAATATGTATATATTATTTAAATATTTTTTTAAGACGTGGGCAATGACCATTCTTTATTTATTTTTTATTTATTTATTTATTTAATTAAAACGGTAAGTATACCAATTACATTAATTAAAGATACTGTTCAAAATTATTAATCTTAAATTTAGTTTTAATAATAAGTATTTATTTTATGTAAGTACTAGCTTTCCGGGCGTTGCTCCGCCCGCGCGTATGTCGGTTATCGCGCAAAAACATTAACCTCTTTTTGAGCAGTTGGATAAAAAGTATCCTATGTTTCTTCCCGGGTCTCAAACTATTTCCATGCCAAATTTCATTCAAATCGGTCCAGTAGTTTTGGCGTGAAAGCGTAACAGACAGACAGACAGACAGAGTTACTTTCGCATTGGTAATATTAGTACTGATTTCATTTCTAAAATTTGACAATGAGAATACCCAGATATAACGATTTTCTAGATTAAAAATACGGCGTTTATTGATGAAAACAAAGCTGAATTTTTGCCTGACTTCTTTAAGACTGCGTCGCGAACTTAGATCGCGTTGGTAAGGCTCAACTCGGTCCGATATGCTCTGAGGTTAAAAATAGATGTTCAGTAACCAAATCCTACCTCTCTCGACCTCTGCGGATTTACTGCAAAAGAGATCACTGGCTGGCATAAAATCAGACAAAGGAAGTGGGTGCTGGAAACTGTGTTAGGTGGTTCCGTATATGGCACATTGCTACCAACCCGGACAAATGACGCGCGGGTGGAGCCGCGCCCTGAAAGCTAGTAAATAATAAAACTAAAACTGGCGAACCGGAAGCATAGTTATTAAGCTCAAGCATGCAAAATTTTGCAGTCATAACTTGTTATTTATAAACACGGGAAAACACTTCCCATATGTGATTATAATGCAAATATCAGAATGTTATTTTGTTCTTTTTCAAGTATTTCTTTTAGTAGTCCTGCCTATTGAGACAAAAGATTGACAAAGTATCGAGGCTAAAACTTACTCAGTATTATATTCAATAGATGATAGCTTCAGATACTCCACATAGATGCTTGGAGACTTGAGCAGCCTCCATGTGATGGGATTGAACAGGTTTGTTTCATACTTCCATTCAACAGTGACGGATAATGGAGGGTGGCCGGTATCCATCACAGCTACTAGCTTCTTTTCAATGTCGCCGGGCTTATAGAATTTGCTGGAATATGAGAAGATTCATTGTAGTATTTGAAAAACAATTTCTACGGGTTTGTCTCAAGGGTAACATTAAATATTTTTAATTATTATAATTTTTATTGAAGTCAACTTTTTAGGTTTTTGTAGTAGAAAACGGGACACTATTATAAGCCTCCAAGTTCCCGCCCCTCCGTCCTTTTGAGCCTGTTGAAATTATCACAGAATATGTAAAAGTACGATGGATTGCACTAACAAATAATAATAATAACAAAATGTAGCAAAAAATAAAAGGGTCGTCATACAAGAAACATGTCATATTGAACTTTTTATTTTTGATAATAATAGTCAAATATGTAACATTCAACAAAAAATAATGAAAACGCCCTAGTGCGGGTCGGACAACCGGTATTAGTTTAGATGAAGCAAGAGAGATATGTAAGGATCGTAGCAAGTAGAAATCTGTGGTCTCTGCCTACCCCTATGGGAAAGAGGCGTGATTTTATGTATGTATGTAGTTTTCAAAGTATGCTTTAGACTGTTAATTTTAATGGGGTGAAGAGTTACTGCGTTAAAGTTTTTTAACAAGAATCATGTTATTTCATACTGACTGTTTTAAATCAGCTAACCTTGATAAAAAAATTAAAACAAAAAACAAAGCATGTGTGGCACTATCGCTTTAGGTACCTAATTCAATTTTGTTTTCTTAACAAGTTATTTTGGGTATTTACATTTGATTCCGGATTTGACCCACATTCTGACGCACAACGATTACCAAAGCTAAATTTTGTTTATAATTTTCAGCATTGTTATTAATACATTTTTATCACTTAACTACAGTGTTTTATTTTTATATGTTATGCAAAAGGTCATCCTTGTTCATGAAAATGTATATCAGAAGTTCATCTAAACATGTGCTTTGACTGATAAGTACAGAATATACGAAGTTTTTTACGTAGTTAGTTACATACAGAAAATGTACATCTTCATTATTTTTATCATTACGTGGATCACAGAAATATCATCAAATGATAATATTAAAAGTGTGGTGATATTTGATACTTGTTATGTAGCGTAAGGTATCCTTTCGGAATATCGGAAGCCATCGGACTATGGACCTCGGAGACATCCTCTGGTCGAACAGTTATTGGGATCAGACAAAGAAATCTGACTTGGCACTTCCCGGGAGACGGCAATAAAAAAACCGGCCAAGTCCGAACTTGTCGGGCACATCGCGGGTTACTAAAAATTACTGATTGTCCAGATAAATAGTTATTTTTTCATACAGATTTATATCCCTAGCGGGATTTCGACCATGGGCATTTTTTCTACATATGTTGTTGCTTACTATATGATTTTGTACAAAGTTCGTTAATAGAGAAAAAACACGTTTCTTATATGGGAGGATCATTGTTCTAAAGACAACCCTTTAGTCGTGTGGGTGGCGGCGAGCCTATTGCATTGCAGGGGAAGAAGCTCAAGTTAAACCAAGTACTTGCAACCCTGATAGTATATGGTTAAAAAGTTCATGTATGATGAACATCAAGACCCTCGATCAGGTGATCCTGTTTTTGCCATATGCCTTTAATTTCATATCTATACTGAGAATACTTTGAACTCGCCTCGCATATCCGTAGGCGAACTGGCACCTAGTAATTATTTTTTGTTCCTGAAGCTGAAAAGAGATAAGTGGAAAGCGATTTCGGACGATATAGGAGTAAAAGTATGTATTAAAAATTATGGATTCGACTTACTATTCCTCATCAAGAAACTTGTGGTTGCTCTTGACGTCGTTTTTATCCATTAGTGTGATAGAGAGCTTCCCCAGCTCAGGTCCGTGTCGAAGACTTTCTGTTGAATTTGATACCTTCAATACGACTTCGTAGTGGACTCCTGAAAGGTTAAAAATATTTTTTACATATTATAATAAAAACATTTTGCAAAATGTGACCATGAAGATAAGGGATGATCATTAATTATTATTTTGTGGTGTCTGCAGGAAGCGGTTTAAATAATTATAATTTATTTATCAAATAATTATTATAACTGCTTTCTGCAGACAACGCAAAACTAAAGGAGAAGGCAATCCTGCTTTCAGGTAAGAAAACATAAACAAATTGTCTTTCCATTAACAGTTTTGAAGCAATAATAGCTCAGTGGCAATAGCCTTGCTTCATGATGCCTGGCACAAAGTTTATAGTTTGAATCCTCTATTCAAGATTTAGCTTCACCATATGGAGCATTCTGCCAGTGCTCGTCCAGCTTCCATAAGTAGAAAATCGGTCGCCAAACACATAAACGGTGTATTCCAGCAGCAGTCCTTGAGAGCCAGTATCTGTTTACCACCCTAGATCACATCATCATTAAGCAAGAGGCGAGATGTTGGTTAGAGTTAACAATGATTTATAGCTGAAACTATGTCACCCGACGGCAAGTGATGATGCGGTCGAAGATGTTGTTCAGGCTAACCTAAAATGACTGGCTCTCAAGGGTAGCTGCCGGAACACACCGTTAGGCCACAGATTCTCTACTTGAGAGTGGTCGCTAGCCAGGCGGGCTTTCGCAAAGTGACCTACCACCATGCTGTAACGTCTGCCGTCTTAAGATAACAACCGGGACCGACAATTAACGTGCCCTCCGAATCACGTGCACGCTCAGTAGTGACTA
Organism: Plagodis dolabraria; assembly: GCA_963854805.1. Classification (NCBI taxonomy): domain Eukaryota; kingdom Metazoa; phylum Arthropoda; class Insecta; order Lepidoptera; family Geometridae; genus Plagodis; species Plagodis dolabraria. The sequence goes on from OY978443.1 coordinate 15,981,823, forward strand.
GCGGTCACCCATCATAGTCATAATCATGGCCGATTTAGCTTAAGATTCACGCTTAAGAACGGCTAAGCAAACTTCGCTACGAGCGCTTCGAAATCAACTATATAAAAATGCAAATAATAAGACAGGTGGACACACTTTTAGTAAAACAATGGTCAATGGATACACTCAGTCTCTGGCACGTTTGTCAGAGTCACAGAGAGTCAGATAAGAGATGTGTGCGAAAATGGGCGGCGTATAAGCTAAAATACACCAATAGTAGTGCTTCATTTTCCTAGCCTCGCTGAGCGCAGGAATTCTATGGGTAGATTTTTACCAAGCCGCTAATTTTTTTCTCGCACATTAGGTTATTTAGCCTAAACAGACAGAATACTGAACGTATATTGGTCACCTATCACGTCATAGAATATGATTGACCAATAAGCGTTCAGTAATCACGACTTTGACAAAATTTTCGGACACTGGGGATTAGTAGAACTCTACCTACTTAGTAGTTTATTTATGTAATTCAAATGAAGTACCTTACAGTTTGCCTCATAATATATAAAAAACTTACTGCAAAAAGGCTTTGTGCTGCCAGTAAGAGAGTATAGAGCGATGTTAGAGTTGGTATCGACGAGTCCACCCAACTGGAGTCTCTTGTATACGCCATACGAGTGGTAGCCCATGGGAATGCAGAAATGTTTATTGTCGCATGTCGTGCAGTTGCCATCAAGGAACGCCTGTGGACAAAACAGAGCATATTTGAGAATAAATCTTTATCATGAGGAAGATACATTTTATACAAGCTTCCGTTACATAGCGCTCCCTCGGGAGCTATTCAGTTTATGTGGGTGAACTTATATGAAAATACAAAACCTAAATGAACCTTTGCACCCAATTTATCAAAATCAGTTAAATTGTTGCGGCAAGGCGTGAATACGTATTAGTGTAATAAGTCCGTGTATTACTGTAATAGCTTTTGTATATATACACAAAATCTGAGGTGCGTTTTTAAACATATTTCTTACATAAATTATGTGAAGCGATCATTTTGGGGTCCTTTTGTACATAATTTAAGTTTATAGAACGATAATGCACAATAATAGCAGCTAGCTTTTAAATAAACTTGAATTGTAAGCAATTTTTAACCAAAGGAGGTTCTCAATTTCACTGTATTTTTGTGTGTTACCTTATATTTCTTTGTAAAGAAACATGTAGGGTGTACCCATTTTAATAATTTTTATTACATTCGTAAGTTGGCGCTTATCATGTGGTCCCATTTAAGTGAATAATTTGAGTGAGATCTGACGAATAATATTTGAGTTATCCCTAATAATGCGTATTTTATATTTGAAATCGTTTTTATTTTTTGTTAAAGTTTTAATTATTTTACTATAATTCACAGACATACTAGCAGTTCTATATTTATAGTAGTAAAAGTATTGCCGGAACACACCGTTAAGTGCATGGCGACACATTTTCTACTTGACTATGATTTATATCTTCAAATCGTGAGTAAATAGGTTTCTTCTAGGTTAGCTTGGTCCATCTTAGACCACATCAATGCTTAACCTCAGGCAGGGTGTGGACAAACGCGAACATATTATGAATAAAAATATATATAACGGCCGTCGTCCTAAGACAACAACCGAGAGACCGAGGGTTTAATGTACCCTCCAGAGCATGAAAATGTTCAGCCGTAAATGACATGGTGGTCTCCCATCGTCGCCAAGTAATGAACGCAGCATTGTTAACCAAGCTGATTGGTTAAGAACGACTAGGCGAGTCCCACAACGCACCGTATGACTTCTAATCGTAAGAATCGCAATGCTCCCATATAAAGGGACAGGCAGGATTGATCATCACAGTGAAGAACTGGTAACTCCTCTCGTGGTGCATCCAACCAGTTTAGCGACTTGATGGTTTATGTCACAGCTTCTAACAATCTAGCTCTTTAACGAGCGACCATTAAACGTATAAGACGTGCGTACGACGTTAAACGTGTAATACTCACGTCATAAGACTCGCACTGCACCGCTGTAAAGGGACATGAAGGATTGATGCTCTCCGTGAAGAACTGGTAACTCCTTTCGTGGTTGCACCCAACAAGTTTAACAACTTGTTGGTAACTGGCACTTTGAACAGCCGAGTCAACCTTCTTGCAGCCAGGCTGTGTTGAGCCACCGTTGGGGTAGAAATCTACGTGGCCTATCGGCTCAGATATACCAAAGCCTGCAACAGAAAGAACAAATCTGAGAATTACAATTATAGAAAATAACCAGTTAAAAAACAATCTAGCTTTTTAAGGTTGTATTGGCCGGTCACTTCTCCATACAAATGTCGTAGGTACACTTCCTTATTTGAGATTTTAGGTCTAGATTTAAACATAATATCGATTGATCTCGTCATTATCTAGGATTGTATGATGCTGAAACTTTGAAAAGATAATTAAGTTGAAAGTTATAAGCCTCGAAAACTTTATGTGAAAATGTTTTGAGGCTCATAACTTTCAAGTTAATTATCTTATTAAAAAAACGTTACGATACACGCCTAGATAGTAAAGAAAACAAACGATATCATGCTTTGTTTTAGACCTAAATGCTCAAACAAGGGAGTGATCACCCAAAGACGTTTGTATGGAGAAGTGACCGGCCAGTTCGGGTGAACTGGCCGGTCAGTTAAGCGCTAGTACTTCCTGCGCCTCTCTCACAACATTGGCATTATTACTCATTAATCAAATGCAAATCACAACTGATATTTGCTAGTTATAACATAGTGATAAGTGACAGTAACATGTTAGAATATTTAACATATTGACTCAACGTTAGGTGCTTGGCAACAGATTTTCTAGTTGAAGGTGGTCGTTTGCCAGGCGGTTATTCGCAAAATGCCATACCATAAGACACCAACAGGGAGACGGCGTAACGTCCCCTCCGATTTCCGAAGCACGGAAACGCTCAATCCAATCAAACTCAAACGTAGTAATGCCACTAATGGTCAACATGCAACTTAGCTAATCGTTTCTAAGCAAGTTACGATACGAACGCTTCAATAATTCGTCGTTAAAAACAGTGTAATAAAGACAAGTCTGTGAATCCTGAAACTGAGACCACATTTTGTGGTAAATACTCCAACAATTGTGTGACAACAAATTTTACCATAGTATTGTATTTTGCTCTCTTTTGCATGTAGTGTTCCTCTATAATTGTAATGGCATTTAACATATTCTATATTGTACCTTACTTGTAGATTGAAACAGTGTCATTATGTTGGGGATCAAATAAATAAATATAACATTAAAAATAAAGTTATAACGGTCTTGAAACCTTTTTTTGTAAAGCTCAGTTGCACCATCTCTGGCTTATGGCCATTAACCATATCTCTGGTGCGTCAAGTCAATTATTATTTCAGAATAAGGTTGACTTTAGAACGAATTTCGCATATTAACTGTAGTCAACTTTGGTGCAAACTAGCTTGAAAATGTTGAAAACTTAAGAAATAAAGCGACATAGCATTATTGTGAGTGATGTCGATAATATACTTCACATTGAAAGATCAATCTATATCTATTGTAATGCTGGCACATATTTGGCTCAACAAATAAGCATTGCAATTCAACAGGACAATGCTGCCAACATGCTGGGCACGCTGCCAACTGGGGGTGGGCTGGAGCATTTGGACTGCCTATGATTTCTCAAACTGATGGTTTTCAAGCAGTAATGAGAAAAAAGGTAGCATCATTAATGAGACGAGTACGTGATAGTAACAACAGCATCCTGAGGACGGTAGTGGACAGTCCATGTTCTCCCTTTGTAAGACATTTTGTGCGAACGTTGGTCAGACAACCAATCTGTCAATAAAACCGTCCGTATGGGATGTCCAATTAAATAAGTGTAACGTTAGTGTAATTGTGTAATAGTTTTATTTAATTTTAATTTTGAGTGTATACTAACTTTAAAAACTAATTTTTAATATTGTTTCTAACAAAGTGGATTTATTGTTGTCCGAAATATATGAATTTGAATTTGAATTTGAATATGAGTCTGCTATGACTTGTAGGTTGTCTAAATGCTTTTGTTGTGGTGGCTGTAGTGTTGTATATAGTTCAGTGTTTTGTTTAATAAAGGCATACCGCCAGAAATGTATCTATACTCAGTATTATAATAGTGTCACTGAAGTTTGGAGCAGCTGAGTTTTTATGATTATTCCTAAGTTTAAGTTGAACTTTTGAAGTTTATGGTAAACTTTCTAGGTATATGACAAACTTTCTAGATTTTATATGCACTTTCGTAGGTCTATCACATACTTTCTTTGTGTGTTATGAACACAATTATGAATGCAACATACCTGAGAAATAAAGCGGCATAGCGTTACTGTGAATAATGTCGACATACTTCGCATCAGACCGATCCAAGCGCACGATCGTCACAGTGTCACTAAAGTATGGAGCAGCAGGGTCTAATCCAGTGATTCTTCCTAGTTTTATGTTGAACTTCTGTAAAAAAAATTTTGTACCATGAATGGGGAGACATAGAAGTATATCTCCGTAATTGTAAAGTATGTAAACAATGTATGCCAAAAGTAGTTTTGGTGTCAAGAAAAATATTTTATTAAAGCCTGATAGCCCTATTAATTTATAGATTTTTTGTGACAATTGCGCGTGTATGTAACAAGTGCGCGAAGTTGTTTATTACAATCGAGATGGATTTTAGGCCTAAATGGAGTAGAGATTGTAATAAACAACGCGCACGAGTTTCATACAACGTTTTTCAACAAACTTGCACGGAACTAATACGAAAATTTCGATACGAAAATATTTTCCTGATCTTTTTGATAGCAGTAATAATCTAATTGAGAAGGTTAATAATTAAATCTTCGAAAGATCTACTTCAGTAGGTAAAAAAACTGTTTGGTTTGTTTTTATATGAAAAACGAACGAAACAAACTACAATCTCCTTGGTGAGAAGTGTGGAAACGTTGTTTTTTTTTTTCTATTTAAAACACCAGTGCGGTAAAGTAAACAAAAAGTACGAGTGCGTAATAGACTTTATTATGACACTAAAATCGGTGCATTTAAAGGCCCGTTACGAGCGAGTGTGTTGAAAAGATAGTTGAAAAACTGTACTTGGGCCATTTCAACGTCGGTTTTGAGTCTCTTTTATGTTGTTAATTAGAGCACAGAGCTAGGAATAAACCGCTTATTATTATCTTATTTAGTCATTAATAATAATACAATGTAATGAACATATGTAAATAAGATTAGTTTAGTGGCCAATCTACGTTTTTGAGCATAAACTCAATTTATGCAGTCATCTTAGTTTATAGATAAAAATCACATCCACAACAAATATAACCTCACCTTTTGCAAAGCGTGACCGCAGTAGCCTCCAAGATGTGCACCAAGGGAATGTCCGATGAAGTGGAAGTTATCCAAGTGCGATAATCCCAAAATGTCCTGAAAATAATGAATAAGGAATAAGAACTTAGTTTAAATTTCAGATAATATAAACAGGCTAGACCTCCGAGTACCTATATGGTAACTGGCTCTCCAGGAACACCTGCCGAAACATCTCATTGAGTATTAGCGGCAAGTATTCTACTCGAAGGAACTAGGGCTGGTGGGCTTTTACAGGTCCACGGTAACCACTTGGTAGTCAGCTGACACTCACTCCTATGAAGCTATCAACACTTCAAAGATCTTGGTACTTTACATTGTAAAAGACTTTCCTTAATATATCACGAAATTCTTGTTTATTTTTATTGCTATCGTGATGTAACAAGCATGAGGTCCGCCTGTTGTTAAGCGGTAAGCTCAGCATATAATAGATGCAGTTCGTAAGTGGCGAATGGCACTTTCAACCTGAGACAAAGTTGTTAAGTCTAATGTGCAATTCCCTGTAATTTCAACAATACTTTTAAATCCGGAATACAGCAATGCAAACATTACTGCTGGGCGGTAGAAATACTTGTAGATATGGTCGCAGTACTGTAATTCGTACCTAGAGCTCTACTGGTTCTGATTCGGTGGTAGTTACAGGTAAATGTCGATCGCCGGAGAAGCCAACAAACTTTAAAAGCCTAGAAACTAACTTTCAAGAACAGCTCAGCTCCCGGAACTGACAAAATATTTTGTACTTGAGGAATGTGCTAGCTGCAAAGGTGATTACCTCGATACTGTTGGGAGTCCGCACTTTCTGGCATGGGTTGTCACCACTTCGAAAAGCTGATTAGTACGATAGTTTTTTGCAATAAAGCAGCGAAACGTGCATGTGGCTTTACATAGCAATAGTAGCCCGGTGGCAGAAAGCCATTTACAAATACGGACTATGGACGTAAGAATACGTAAATAATATACACGGAACTGTATTGTGATTGCCATCCAAAATAATTAGTTCTTCTAACGTACGATTCCCGCTACACGTTTTTACGAGCTCTTTATGCAGAAACGTTTTACCTCTAAACACAGACCTTACGAGTAAGATCAGGTATTGGATGCATGTGCAACAGATGTCCAAAATCGCAGAGCTGATCTTAAGCAGTAAAACAAAATATGTATGTAAAACTACGTAAACTAAGAAAACTCGTACTACTAGGGAGTAGGGTTACTGTTCTTTATTAGCCAGGTACCAGCCACTGCAGAACACAGACCTCCAAGAAAAGGAAGGATGGAACAAAACCCCGATTCTCTCTCCTTAAAGAACGCTATACCTAATAACTCCGGTCCAAAGCACAGAACTGGCTATAAGAAATGTTTTGCCCCGGGCGGCAAAACATATTGTATTCCAATAATTTGTAAATTTATAATTTTCGCTTAGTGCGCGGTAGTGCTTGTAATCATAATATATAGAAATACGAATTACTGTATTTCTAAAACATGCTATCCCTGATAACAACAACTCGCAACCACATTAAATCCAATCACCGTATAGATAGCACTAATGCCACCAATATCTTTGAATCATATGAGTGTAATTGCCAAGAGATCTACAGAAGACACTGCTGCCTCTCTTCTGGTATTTTCCCATGGTGTCTTTCACAACTCCGACAGGAATACATTAGTGGATGTTGGCTAGCCTGCTCTCCACCGGCCAATGTACAAATGTAAAGTAATAAAAAACTTACATAAACATTATGTATAAGATGTGCCGTCATGACGCCTACAAGTCTTATATTCGCCACCGCCTGCCCATACGGCGGCTGCGATCCCGACCGCCAATCCACCACGAACACTGTAGCCGCTTCATTGCCTTCTATGTTGAGAAGGGCGTCCGCCATGTTTTGAATCTAAAAAATATACCTATTTATAAGAAAAAATCATCGCGCTATGAACAACCGAACATATTTGTTAATTATATGAAACAAAAGAGTAGGCAGACGGTCAAATTTATGTTGAGATAATGCACCGACTAATAATTAGTTCAAAACGTTTAGATACATAGCAGCCAGAGATTTTGAAGCGCTCGCAGCTTAGTTTGCTTCCCCGTTCCTAACCGATCAGTTAAGCTAAGCAACGTCCGCTGCGACCATGTTTTAGATGGGTAACCACTAGTGGCATTACTAATGAGCGCTTCCGTGCTTCTGAGGGCACCTTAAGTCCTCGGTCCCGGTTGTTGTCTTAGGATGGCAGGTGTTATGCATGGTGGTAGGACAATTTGCGAATGCCCATCTAGCTAGCTACCACCCTCAAATAGAAAAATTGTGTACAAGCATGTAACGGTGTGTTCTGTCTGCTGCCCTTAACAACCAGTAATTCTAGGTTAGCCTGAACAACATCATAACTAATCATCAGATGAGATATTGGTCAAAGGCTTGCCTATCAGCTTTAATAAAAAAAAACATCTTATATTATGACAGGGTACCAATACCCTTTAAAATAGCTATGTAAACACTCGGTTCATTTTGTTACAAAATCCGTTTTGTCCAAAAATTTTTGCAAACGACTTCATAAACATTATCAGCCAATCCGCAGTACATGAATAGCTCTATACGTATTAAATATATCTATAGAATGACTTTAGTCTCGTTGACGTATTATTTGCTTCACCAGTCAATGTAACGATTAAAATAGCACTTCAAAAACAGAGATAATATAAATATTTATTTTCAATCAAAACAAATTTGCGCACAAAAATAACAACTTAAACTAGTCGATGATTAATGCTGAAGAAAGTTTGCATGTAAACAAACATCGCAAGCATTAAGGAAGTACACGCAGTAACGCAAAAACAACACTTTAACAACCTTGGCATTTATGTTACTTGGTCAGGCGATCCATCAAATATGTTTGAAGTTCTAATGTTACGGATCAGAACAGGTAAATATAATGATTGATTGCTGCAACGAGAATGATTGAATGGAAGAAAGGTGGTCATGTTACGAGAAGCTTCTAGACTTATTAACTTTGCAACATAAAGGCAGGAAAAGCATCAAGAGCACAAAGAGACAAATAAACAACTTCTTCCATACTTTCTTCAAAAACGTTAATATAATTTAGTGCACACTAAACATTTCTTTTACACAACCTTAGTGAATGTCGTGATCATAAAAAAATTAAAACCTGCCCCACAATTTGAGATCTATCGACTTCTAAGAAAAGGACATGCATAGTCTTTTATAAACAAAAAATGTCTAGCTGGCAAATCAGTAGAGTTGTATAGACTAAAAAGTAGGCCTAAAGGGGGAAATCCGCCTCAAGTTCAAAGTGTTTCAACTGGGCTACGAACCATGTGAGGCAAGTTTTCTCTAAGCTAAAAAATCTAGTCCCATACAAAAAATTTGGAAGCGCTCGTAGCGAAGTTTGCTTAGCCATTCTGAATCGATCAGCAAAGTTAAGCAACTTCCGCCTCGGTCATGAGTTGGATGGGTGACCGCTGGTGTACTACTGAGCGCTTCCGTGCTTCGGAGGGCACGTTAAGCCGTCGGTCCCGGTTGCTGTCTAAGGATGGCAGTCGTCATAGCATGGTGGTAGGGCACTTTGCGAATGCCCGCCTGGCTAGCAACCACCCTCAAGTTGAAAATTTGTCGCCAAGCACCTAACGGTGAGTTCCGGCAGCTGTCCTTGAGAGCCAGTAATTGTAGGTTAGCCTGAACAACATCTTCGACCACATCATCACTTAACATCAGGTGAGATAGTGGTCAAAGGCTAACCTATCAGGCATAAAAAAAAAATATAAGTGCCAGAGACCAAAAATCATATACATTCGATTACTTCTCTGGCCACTGATGTAAATAAATCATGATAAACAAATCGCGCGTACATTCCAGATGGACCGAATTAGATGTATCTATATATAGTAAGGCAAATATTTCACTCGCGGGGTTTGATAAGCGCCGTCAATACAGTAGGAAACAAACATTTATAAAAAAGTATGCTCGAAGCAGTCAACATTAGTTAGTCCTACAGATAGATTAAAAAAGGAGTTGTTTCAATGTAACTAAAATATGTAATATATTCAGTTTATTATTTATTTTTTTCATTTTGGGTAGGTTTGCCTTTGACTACTATCTCACCTGATGGTAAGTGATGATGTGGCGGCCATTCCGAAAATGCTCTACCGCCATCAAAACTAATTTGTAATTAGACTACCACTCCATAATTTCTGCATAACAATTGATTTTTAGTCTCTCTAAATAGGGAGAGGCGACTGGCGCTCACCACTCACCTTTTAGTTACAAATTTCTAGTCTATATGTAGCTATTTTGTTTTTCAATTATTTTGTATTATTGCTAATTGTCATTAGATTATTTGTGACAGATTTTTATTTTTATGTGATTGTGAATAGTTGTGTAATTTCGTTTATTTATCTGTGTAGTACCAATGTTAGTAAGTATTTCATAGTTTTTACACGTACTTTTGAATATAGATGTTTATAAGTTTACCGTTACTGACTTTAGATACACGAAGAAGGTCTAATATGTTTTATTCAAGTGGCCATACTTTAACATGTATTTTATAAAGCATCATTTAGTCTTGCAGTAACCTCTGATACTTCAGGCATGCAGGTGCCTAAAGTTTCTGCACTTCAGGGGGGATAAGCTAAGGTTTAAAAAAATATGTTTAAATGCTAACCCAAGCTTTATGTCCGCCTTCCAAGAAACCATGTGATATAACGTAGAACGGTCCCCGTGGATCCAGATTGGCATTGCGTATCTTCTCTTTGTTATCTGCATGTAGTAGAACCGGTATCTTGCGGTTTCTTCTAGTGAACGTCGCATATCTGGAAAATATCATTGAGTTTACATTACATGTTTGTTTATATTTCCGTTATGTGATTAAATTGATTAATAGGTATTAAGGCTTAATATCAAGTTTATTAATAGGTATCAAGCGAAGTCACAGATCATCAGAATTATTACAAAATAATATATTGCGACTAAAACTAGAGATAAATAATAATTATGAACAGCGTATGTGCCTATAAAATGTAAATAATTTATATTTGAAACAAATTTTGTCCCAATTGAATTCCCGGCTAGAATGTAACGTGAGGGTGTCGTAAGAGCCGACTCAGGGTAAAATACCGGGAGGTAGGCAGCAGCGCCTTCTAAGGAACTGCTATTTTAAACTGCGATGTCTAAGCCAAGAATGGGGATCATGGCAAACACTCCTTTAATTTGTTAAAGGCTGTGCTCAGCAGTGGACTATGCGACTGATATATTAATTATATTTTTAATTTATATTAATTAAAATTTTACATTAATATTAGGGGGCCTAGTTAGTATACTTTGAGGTGTTCAGATTAAGTTGACTTTTTAGTTTTTTTTTTTGTTTGTTTAGTTTTGTTCGTAGAACTGACGATTTGTTTAACCGTGTTGGAGGTGTTTTTTCCCATGTCACATATCTCGAGGGTATTGTAGAAACCGACTAAGAATAAACAGAAGACTAGTTTCTAAACTAAGATACTAAACTAATCTTCGGGTTTTCTTTTCTATCTTATTTAATTTTCTCAACCACGGCGGCGACTTCTGCAGAGCTGCCAGCACCAAAATTGCGGACCACACCCCCTGGCTAGCGTGGAGTTTTGGCCCTCATGATGCGAAGCGGTAACATATAGGTAAACTATAACACATTTCGTGACAGGTGACGAACTACACTCATACACGGCCGTCACCATGACACAATTATTGTTATATGTCATGCCTAAACAACTGTTAGGTGCTTGGCCACAGATTTTCTACTTGAGGGTGGTAGCTAGGGGGAGCATTCGCAAAATGTCTTTTCAGGATTCAGCTTGTAGGATTGGGTATTAAACAGAGTCGAGGATTTGAGGAATTTACAAATGTATGGTGTACTCGGAGGTCAGTTGTAAGCATTTATTTTAGCTACCGGAGATGCGACTAAATATATTAATTCACTTTTCAAATTGTATTTTTACCTCACTAAACTTTCAAAAACTTTAAAATCACTCGCGAACGCTTAATATGGAATGGACTCATTATGATTATAGTATCTATGTCTTCGGTATAGCTTCTAACAAGTGGCAAAAAAAACAGTCATAAGTCATAACTGATGATTTCATCAATAAGGTATTGCAAAATTTTATTTTCAATTATGGAGGCTATACATAATCTAATGCAATTTACTACAGCACTTCATACATATTCTCTGTATTTTAATAACACTTGTCATATTTTTTTGACAAAGAAGTATGGACTTAAGTATCAGTACTAATATTATAAATGCGAAAGTAACTCTGTCTGTCTGTTACGCTTTCACGCCAAAACTACTGGACCGTTTTGAATGAAATTTGCTATAGAAATAGTTTGAGACCCGGGAAAAAAAAATATTTTTATCCAATTGCGCCAAAAGAGGTTAATGTTTTTGCGCGATAACCGACATGCGCGCGGGCGGAGCCGCGCCCGGAATGCTAGTTTAATTTATATTTGACATGAACGTGGCCTTACTTATTCGCTTTGAACTAAAATAACCCAGTCCGCAACAGTCCAAAGTCCGACCCATCCCCGCGATAAGGAGCCTGTTGCACAAACAATTGTTTATCGCGTACCGCGCGTACGTCATACTGCAACTGCTGTAACGTATTTGTTTAGTCTCCGATTTGATTGATCGATGTCACGGACGAGCCCCCTCCTTATCTACAGACTATGTCTTACTCTACTTAAAAATAGTGAACTCGAAGTTATTATTTCTACAGACATATTTATTAAGACCAGTATCAAAACTTTTACTTCTAAAATTTTGGTTACAGAATGCAACCGAAATAAACGGACACACTACAAAACAAACGAAATACTGAATCGAGCAAGATCAGAAGTCTGTTTATTTCTTTAATTTTGCGGAGTTCTTATACTGTTGTTTATTACACTGTATTCAAGATATGAAGCGGATCTTATAATAATTGGGACCTTTATAGATAATTATAGCAACGTTGTTTACTTGGTTGAGGATAAAGGATGACTCGAACGTTCGTGATACTATATGAGCCGGCTATATGTATCAGTCCTTGAAAGTAGCAGTGAAAAAATAGGCTTTTAACTTATGATAATAGTTATTTGTTATAAAAGAGTGCAAAGTTGCTTTTTAACCGCGTGTTCAATTTTGATGACCGAGCAAGCGAAGGATTCTAAAATTGAATCACGAGCGCAGCGTGTGATTCTAAATTAGAATCCTGAGCGTCAGCGAGGGAATCAAAAGAGCACGAGGTGAAAAATCTTTGCACTCGAGTGCAACACGTAACTTTTCATTCCACCTCAGCGAGGAAATGACTAAATGCAAAAAAAAAATCGTTTACAATCACAAGATAGGTACACTTTTATTTCAGTTTAGGTATTAATTACTACATTATGACAGATAAGTATTACAGAATAATCTTTAAATTATAACGAAATAATACTAAGGTATAATTAAGAAAATTTAAAAACTCGATGTTCTAAATTCAATTTACTTTATCCTCTAGAGAATAAAAACGGCTTTTCCACTCAGATATTGAAGATTAAAAATACTCTTTCCGAGATGGTGGGATGAAAACAAATTTTGTATTGTTACAAAAGTTTGATGGTGCCTTTCTGCCAATCAGTAGGCTTCTATAGACAAGCTGGCCAATTATATAATAATATGTTGCTAACAAAAACTGATTGAAATCATATAGAAGCATGGTGGTTATGCAAATATGAATTGATGGACAATCTTAACTAACTATAGCTATTATTAACTCAATCCATCAGTTAATAAGAGCTCTAGATCTGAACCAGGCCAGGCTGACTCCGCACTTTAGATGAAAAATAATATGTTGCTAACAAAAACTGATTGAAATCATATAGAAAAATGGTGGTTATGCAAATATGAATTGATGGACAATCTTAACTAACTATAGCTATTATTAACTCAATCCATCAGTTAATAAGAGCTCTAGATCTGAAAACTAACTAACTGCGAAGCAATTTTATTGCTTCGCAGTTAGAGCAGCTTATTTATTGGAATGGCTTTAGGGAGTGACGTTCTAATCCTTTTTATTCTGTGTCGTAACAATGTCAATACGTAATCTAAAAGCTGCCATTTATCTATGATTTCAATAAGATTTTGTTAGTCGCAAAATTACATATTTGCATGCGATTGCCGTCCGGATAATCGCATGTATGTGTTCACACAATGTAATGATGGGACAAGCCAATCATGGCTGATCGAGTTGGTAGAAGAAGCGCTATAGGTAACACTTACAAGTGTTTGTAAGTTGATATAAGTGGGCGTTGCCGTTGTACTAACGTGTATTGTGTATAAATTAAACGGCATATTATTACGACTTCTGGGAAATACGAAATTCATCAAGAATTTTACAATAAAATATTTGATTCCATTACAAGTACAACATTACTTTCAGTTTTTTTCAATACCCAATCTCCACTAGAATTATAAAAATTATGATATGAAATAAAAATGATTTTATTTGACAAAAAAACACAAAACATAAAACAACGTGGTTAAAAATTACATGTGGTCGGTGTCCATACGAGCCCTTTCTCTAACAGCACTGTCGGAAGATAAGAATTATATATACTCGTTGACCTTTTCCAAAGTCCATGCTATCTATATAAATTTATCTTTGTAACAATGACTTCAATTAATAGATATCGTTAGTCAACTGCGCACCACGCCCACTTTTTACACTGACGAAAGGATTTTCTACACTGTCTTTTACTAACACAATTTTTTTTATTAATTTGTATGAAATTGATGCAATTTTAATTTGACGTACGTAGTTCATAAGCTATCTGATTCTCTTTGGAGGTATTTTATGATTAGCAGTTTTTGCGACCTTACCTTTCCTGACGGCTAAACAAAAAACTTAGAAACACGTATTTTTTATTTGAAATAGTGAACGATTTAGATAAATAAGAACATTTTTTCAGATTATTATTTCAGCCGTTTGTGAAGTATTGGTTCGCCCAAGATTCTCACAGCTCGTTTTTAAACCGACTCAAAAGGCCCGAGCTGGTATCGAGGTGCTCATATCCAGAGGTCAAAAAAGTACTCCAAATGGGCCCGGTCTTTACTCCGGCGAGAAGTACTGCTTCGCCGTATTGAGCACACCGAGCTTTTTAGATGCCAGCTTGAATGTATACATCTTAGCGCAGGTGAATGTACATATGCCTATATATTATGAGAAGGAAATGTATAAGAGCATATTCCTCTCATATTTTGAATAGACAAGTGGTTGTTAGTTTGTTGCCGCTTACCTCCAAAATGGCGTAAAGTATTTTGATGGAATGAAAAGCCCTCCACACAATTATTTATACGGACTATCGACACATACGAAATTTTTATCCCGATTTACTGATATTGTATGAAAATTTACGATTTACTGAAATTGTATGGGTGTACAATGCAACCATATTCCACGAACTATACTCGTGGATATCTAGAACAGAATAAAGAGGTTTTTTGCTTTCTTGAAAGAGAAACTTGTCTCTCCATTTTATAATATCACCCAACCTACCTTTTTAGGGTCCGAGAAAACTAAGCGTTTCCACAGTGAAAGCGGAAAGGTGTACACGAGTATTGGTTGCTACTAGGACTTAATAACATATAACAAGGAACGGAAGTCCCGTTTCAATTTCATCAACTATGGAGACAATATAAACAAATCGCAATTTCAAAGTTTGTGTTCACATGTCACGGGGGACGTCTGGAATTTATAATGCATTTTTCAGTATTAAAAATGGGCTTAAAATTGTTGAAGTAACTGATATATTATTTCGCCCATTGGGTGCCGGGATAGAATGTCAACAATCAGTGTAGAAACTTTATACAATTGTAGCATTAAGGCGAATTAAATCTGGTTTATTAGGATATACATTTTGATGTGTAACCAACAGGCATATATCCTGTTTGTCAGCAGTGAATAAACTTTTAAAATTAAATATATATATAATAATAATTGTTCTATCTAGTTTTACATTTAATCTTACTCCGTCCTCGTGCAACGATAAAGAACTTTAGGATACGTTGGAAAAGACTAATTCATCAAAGTAGCTCACATTAGAAGATTATGTTTCGGCCTCAGGGACCAATGGTAGGGTACAAATTCCGCTCATATGGTTCAAAAAAATAGTTTCGTTGTGATTTTGTATTATTACACATAAACCAAAGTTCACAAATATCAAAAGCAACTTTATTTTCTTATTTATAAAATAACGCAACAATTCTTATTTATGTAAAGGGTTTATGATTTGTATGTAATAGATGTCTTTATAGATTGTTGTTTGAAGAAGTCATGAAGTCAGTCAAGTTTGAGTCATGCTTATCACCATTATTTCATCGTCGTAAGATGTACAGTTTAGGATGCCTCGAGCCCACTTGATATGATTTTTTTTCAATCAATACTTCAGCTGTTATTAAATCTGGACATGTAAATTGATGTTTTTAAATTTTAAACCAATTATAAATAAATTACCAACTTATTTAAACCTTATTTAATATAACTAAGTATGAAATTAATTAGATACTTCAAAATACCAAACAATACTCCACCGAGCAGGAAAAATCAATATTCCTGTTTTGTTAGCAAAATATGTAGGTGAGTAAAATATACCTAATAGGAAATTTGGAATACTAAACTTAGATACGTTTTGCGTGGCGTAATGTTGGATTGGTATTTTACAATAGTTTTTTTTGCAAAAGAGTTTATATATGTAATATTATGTTGCATTGTATGTATATAATATTATATTTTGTAGATATTTGTATTTATGTTTTAATTATATAAATATAGGCTAAGCACAGTTTATGATATTTGTACATATGTTTTTATCACATTATTTTTTGGACACCCTAAACCGCTAATTTGTAAATTCTCTCCATGCAAGGTTGCCTGTAAGAAATTGCTTAAGCAATAAGGCCGCCCATTGTCCAATCTAATGTTTTAATTAGTTTGTAAAAATGTTATTGTTTTACTTAAGATTGTTGATCAATAATAGTTATTTGTTATACAAGAGTGCAAAGTTGCTTTTTAACCGCGTGTTCAATTTTGATGACCGAGCAAGCGAGTGATTCAAAATTAGAATCCTGAGCGTTAGCGAGGGAATCAAAAGAGCACGAGGTGAAAAATCTTTGCACTCGAGTGCAACACGTAACTTTTCATTCCACCTCCGCGAGGAAATGACTAAATGCCGCGAAAAGAACCGCGTACAAAGCAAATTGAAAAAAGAACACCAAGAAGGTTCCGAGTCTGAGTTTTTAACAAATTAAAAAAAAGTTGTATGATATATTCGGCACCATAGAGGTAGCAGTAAATAGGTTTAATTTTTTTTTTAATTCACAAACTTAGTGCACACGATGTTCTAAATTCAATTTACTTTATCCTCTAGAGAATAAAAACGGCTTTTCCACTCAGATATTGAAGATTAAAAATACTCTTTCCGAGATGGTGGGATGAAAAGAATTTTGTATTGTATTGTAATAGTATTGTAAAATAACAAATTCAACATTACGGCAAGGCAAATGATATATACCTACTCTTGTGTGATCATACTTATTTAATGTACAAAAATTCTTTACACTTATTAATATCAAAAATGTTTAAAAATATATATATATGTTTTGGCACAATAAGCGTAAGTAACATTGATAGTAACTTCGCCTAATCTGTGAATTTTTCATACATAAATTAGGAACAGATTTCTAACTACACAAAGTAAGGCGTACCTATACTACAATTGCTGTCCGTTCTAGAGAAGATTAACATTTTATTCTTTGATTTTCTAAATTAAAAATACACGTGTTTAACAGAACTTGGGAATCAGACGTGAATCTGTAATTCCGTTTTAAAACTCATTTCGAGGAAGTAACGCGCATGCTTCTAAAAATTACATATAACGAAGTATACAATGTATAGGCGTATATGGCACCTTGCAGTTAAAAACCGGCACGTAAGCAAGTTTTTAAAATTACTTGTGGCTAGCTGGCATGAATGCTTTCATGATCATTTGTTACATATTTTTATTTTTACCTATTTCTTTGGGAAGATCTGCAAATGTGATTAGGTTTTGTAGAGATAAGATAATTTTAGAGTATGCGTTAGAATACCAAATTTTGTTTTTGACAACTTTAACTTAGATCATGTTCACTCTAAAATCGACACTAATATGCGTCAATGTATTTCAGCAGGTAGGCAAAAACTACTTATAGGTATGTATATCTATGAAAATTTAATGTTTGTAAGCATACTTCGTGGTCAAGATTAGAAGTTACTGACCCAAAATAACAACTCCACGTGGAAAATACTTTCTAGTAATGTAAATAAATCCTAGCCAACATAGATTAAAAGAATAGTTTTCACTTACTGCACAGCCATTGATTCAAGCGACACTGGAAAATAGTTATCCGGCCGATGTTCCGTCCAAGGATACGATATTGAGAAACATCCGTACTGTCCATAACACCGCTCAAACTCCACTTCATCTGAAAAAGAAATGGTAAATTGAGCTTTATAATAGTGTGGGAGAAGGCACAAAATTAATTATTAATTACTGATTCAGCCAAACAAATGTTAAATGTAATCCAATATGAAATAATGCAGGGTATGCTTTTCGATAGAACAGATACAGAAAACAAGCAGTATTGTTTTAGATCATGTTAACATAATTACATGATAGCATCATCACTCGATATAAGCTTTAAGGAAATTCGATATGTGATACAGTAGATAAAGTTAAAGATGTTGAATCAGAACAAAACAAAGCTAGATGCGCTTTTCAAAAAACTAACCGCTATATCCGCCGGGGAAGTTGGTGACGCCCGTTGTATTCTGCTTATCCATTAAAACCATGATGGTCTGAAGCATCAACGTAGCACTTGTCCTGTTATACATCTCCAAACCTCAGTATCCACAAAAACCTATAAAAGCCGGTAACCGACGCGTGCGTGCTTACGTCACACCTTATCACCACGAAGTAATGAAATACGATCAGTAATTGACCCGAATGCCAGAACGAAACCGTTTCTAATTGCCTAGTTGACAGTTTAATGTAAAATGAAATGTGTGTACGTCGGCTGCCCTTTATATAGACCGCTAGGAATGCACCGCGCACAACCTCCGTATAGTACAAGTTGTGAAGTTACCTAACAGTCTCTCTTAGTTCGCAGACGTTCCGGGATGCTGTACCAACTGATAACAGGGGTTACACGTTATCAATGTTATTTGTTAAAAAATGATTGACGCACGGAGAGTCTGGCCGATTGTGAAGTTTATACTTCGATATTTTAACCCAGTTATCTCTGTGTTATTTGATTAGTTTGTGTGTGTTTCTTGCTAGACAAGTAGTAATTTTCTAATTACTTTCCTATTTGATTATCAGCTGTTATGACTCAGCGGATTATGAATTATAAAGTCTCGGCGACTCATAATGATAGCTGCATCTGTTTGAAAACACGTTACAGAAAAGTTGTAAAGATAAATGTAATTTTTTTATTACCACATCTACAATTTTACCTATGGAAACACAAACGAACTAAAAAGACTTAAAGAAAATGTATATACTTTTAGATATCAAGACGTAAACAACACTTGGACTTTGTAACTATAGTTCTGATAAGGTTCGCTTATTAACCAAAACTAATAAACAGAGTTAATTGCCAAATTAATAACCTAAGATTAAAGCTTTCAAATGGAAGAGCTTTCAGAACAATAACTGTGAACAACATGTCAATTAACCGGTTAATTTATTTTAACGATGTTGTTCGAAATAGACACGATATTGTATTGTTAGTACGCAGTTCCCAATTAAAGAGGTCATAAGGCAAATAGAATTGCATTGACGGAACTATCAGGTATTAAGCAATTCCCCACGTCACTCTCAATTGAACGTATAACATCTCATTATAAGAATATATTGTTATTATTAAAACAATTCAATGTTTTTATATTATTTTTTATTTATCTTACTAAAAGATAGAAAAACATCTAAGTCACAAATATAATTCATGCAATAATATATAGTACAGTGATATTACTCGTACATACTAGCAACATATACAACTAACTATAATAATGGTATTAAAAGAAATTATCTATAAATTATCTACCTTTCTAATAAATGCGTATAAAATTCATGATTAGCGTCTAACAAAAAGTAGTCCTTAGTCTTATCCTCACGCGGGTTGTTTTCTTTCATACAAATTTGATCAATAGTATTCCCCAATATCCTCCCATTTTGTATACAAATACCTATGACTTGCCTCCTGCGTTTTAATTTTTTTCGATCAAGGCTTATAAATAAGAATTACCATCCACTGAAAAACTGTATTTTAATTTAACGCACTCAAAACACCCGAATGGTTCCTCAAAAACCAAAACGTACAGGCACAAAGCGATTGTTTTAACAAAAAGAAACTGAAATTTTTTTAAAAATCCTTCAAATTTTGAGGACGAAATTGAGGAATACTAAACCGCGTTTCCGATAACTACTATAAGCACAAACTGATACTGTCTCTTTCGTACGAAGCTTTTCGGGGCGAGCCTCGCTGAGACAGGAATCATATCAACATAAGTATAAAAACACAATAATATTTAACTAAGTACGCGCTCGAAGAAACCTCCTAAATCAAACATTATGAATGAACTTGACGAGTTTTGTTCTTGGAAGGGGTCGATGAGAAATTACAATTGAATGTCATATCGTCCGTAAATATTTCAGACATAGACAAAGCTTCATTTTTATTGGATGATTCTACTAGAAATCTGTCGAAGTCTTCCGTATTTTCTTTATTATCAAGTTTAGCTTCTGAGAATTGGAAAGTAGTTAACTTTTTAGCCTGTGACTCATTTGCGTTGTAAAACTGCATGCTATCAGTAGAAGTTTCATCTTTGAATCCGCTGTCGACCCTCATCCAATTAACGTTCGATATTTCTTTCAAGGCGTTCTTACCACTAGTTTTTGATATATTGGTAACAGTCAGTTCTGACGGTTTTATGGCACTTTCGTAATAACTAGAAGCGTTAGCGTAAAACGTGTTTTCGTTAAAGCCACTGTCTATTCTCTTAAAACTAGATGAGACGTCGTCGCCAGCTTTAGTCACGTTGCTGGCGGTATAGTCAAATTGGGATACATTTTCAGTCAAGAATTTGAGATCAACTGTGTTAAAGTCTATCTTTTTATCTTCCAAACTAAGTGGATTATCGTTATCTAAGCTAGAATCTAGGGACATTTCTAGGGGGCTAAGCGGCATAGCCACGCGAATTTTGCTAATTTCATGAGATCGTACACTGTCTTTAGTTTTCCTTTTCACTGGAGTTTCATCTATTATGCTCACAACCTGCAGTTTAGTAGAGGAACATATTTCGCTAGTGTGGGCTTTCTCAGATTCAGTTTGGACCAGATGTCTGATGCTTGCTTCTTCGACAATCGACCAAGTCACTTCTTTACCTTCTGAACTACACTCTTCTGAAAGAAAAATATGAAGTTGTGTACATGTGCACTAAAAATATTGATATCGATGTGTAGGGTTAAATTTACTATCGGTACTTTACCCTGTGAATTGTTGTGCTGAGATCCATCAATGCTCATGTCCATACTAAAGTCAAGTTTCTGTACCGATCGGCTCCGATGCAAGCTGGACATGCTCAAGCTGCGCTTTTCCGACATAGAACCCTTTCTACTTCTGGGCGGAGATTCTTTAAGCGACTTGCTACGCTTAAGGATAATTTTGTTTGGAGTGATTTTACAAAAACAAGGTCCTTTTTTCTCGCAATCTGATTCGGAATCAACACAGTTTAGACATTTAGCCATTTCTTCCGGTTCGGGTGATGTAAAATTGTTTTTCTGAAACATTGAGTTTTGAGGTCATTGACCCTCCATAAAATATAACAATCGTCATCATATACAGTGAGAGCAACAACTGTGGTTTGATACAAATAAACATCATAGTTTATGTATCTACAAATAACCTGTCATATATGTTTAATTGTGCATTCAGGTAATTAACACAATATATGGGAAGAGTGGCACAAATAAATTGTTTTCACCCACAAAATGTACTATAAGTAAGCCACTATAATTATCTAGAATTAAGCGACATGGCGACAAGGTGGCTCTCCTGAAAAGAGCACTATGCATCATCTCGACTAAGGCAAAAATCAAAAAACTGGCAGCTTTATCTGCAAAGCTATCAACACTTTTAAACATTTACCTCCACGAGGCTGCCAAGAGTGGTATTATGGAAGGCCTTTCAATGCAATATACAGGCTAAGGAAGCAGTACTTTCACTAAAAAGTCTATGTAATATTGTTATTTATTCCAACATTTTTACAATAAATTTTATCACCATGTGATTATTTAAAGACATCCCGTTTCAAGTTGATTGCGTATTCTTGTAATAATTTATGTTCTAGCTATGATATGATGTGTCTTCTGCATAATGTTTCGTGGAAATCATTATCACAGTACATATGTTAATGTTTGTGAGTGAGTGAGGATACGCGTGTGTATGTTTGTTACTCTTTCACGCTGAAACGACAGAACCGATTTTGATGAAACTTGGAATATATAGATAGTTTAACATGAGATAATTTTCATCATTGTCTACGCGAGTGAAACCGCGGGGCGCAGCTAAAATCCAGCATTCGTACAAACCGGTAATGTTCATCAATTCAGCCGCAGAACACTAAGATAAATACATAATAGAAATATATTTTATGTGACAGCTTGACCTGATGACCCCAAAATGTAAACCAAACACACTTAGATATTTTCCTGGCCAGCCTGCAGTACTTGTTATACATACTGTATTGTTGATGCAAGGGCTCAACATCAGCCAGGACTTAGGATAATCATCTTAGGGTAGGAACCCTTATCTTAAGTAAGTAAGGTCTTAACGGAACAATATGTATTCACTAATAGTAATACACCACACTTTAATTTTATGGCTGGCCACCTTCCTAATTGTAAACCTTACTCGATTTTTTTATACATTTATACATATGGTTATGTATATCATTCAGCTAGAAATCCAGTACTAAGAAACGGAATACATTCTGTTTTAAGAGTTTTATGGTAATATTAATCATATTTAGAGGGTTGTTTTATGGTAATAATAATCATATTTTTATAATTTGGTTTAGAGAATAATTCTCCCATTAGATTTAAAAAGAAAACAACACAAGTCAACGAGTCTTTCAGAACTTTCCTTCTACTTCAGAAATCAGTCACACAGCACCGATTTGCATTTGATGAACGGTATTATGACTTGTGGCTAGAGCCAAGATCGCCACACCAAACCGCCCACCAGTGTGGGGAACTGCCCTCCAACCGGTGAGTTCTCTTAATTTTCTCCTCAATTAGTTCAAATATCACCTGACCATATATAACTATAAAGTCACCTCCAACCAGAAAAGACTTCTCCATTTCCTAGTTCAACTTGGAGCTTGGAGTCACCTCTATGCAGATAAAATTCCTGAGCTGAGTCTATTTGGAATAAACCGACGTGACTATTGAATGGCTGCTCAATCAGGTGATTATATTAGCGTATGGTTGGCGCACACGGATCTACCCGGCACCGTTGAGGCTATAACGATCATTGACTCAACTAAGGGGTTCAATTTTTTTATGGAAACACATACTGCAACACGCACTAATGAACGCTGTATGGTCATCGCCTAGAGTAGGGACGAGCACGCGAGTAGTCGTGAGAATGAAGTGAGAATGAAGTGAGAATGAAGGGAGTCTTTAATATGGCTTTAATATTTTTGATTGTGATGGCTCAGTGGCATTGGCTATTTACTGGCTCAGAGTTATTGACTGCCGCGCAGCAGGTCCATGGTTCGAATCCCGCCGCGGCCGCGCGGGCTTGAGCTTCACCGCATGGTGGAGGGCACTTTGCAATTGCCCCCTGGCTAGCGACCACCCAAGTCAAGTAGAAAATCTGTCGCCAAGCACGTAAAGGTGTGTTCCGGCAGCAGTCCTTGAGAGACAATGAAATTACAGGCGCATGAGACTTAACAACTATGTCTCAAGGTGTCAGGCGCACTACAATTCGTAACTTGTGACGAAATGCATCTGTTATAGGCAGAGGTTAGTCCGCTTAATATCAGGTGGCCCTCGAGCTTGCTCCGTCACTATAACATAAAAAAATATATAGAGCTGGTAGAAACGTGCATACACATTATGATATAAAAACCTCACCTCCTCATCACTCGAAGTGACCTTAGTAACTGGGGAAATAGAAGCTAGGGACAATGAGGTCGCCGGGTCCTGGTCAGTCCTTTTTGGAGTCCTAAATTCGATAGGGCTGAACGGACAAGCGTCTCCAAAGTCAACCACATCCAGTATTTTGTTCCGGTAACATGGCTTGTTCGCTGATGGAGCTTTCTGGATAGGTGTGCCGAATGTTCGTTTCATACCTTGGGTGATGCAGTTTCGACTCTGTCAATAGATTGTTTAATGTATGAAAGTGATAGAGAGTATTTTTATTATTGACATATATAACTTTACGTTAATTCGTGGAGCGCTATTTTCCGAAAATAAAGAGCTCTAGGCGGCCATAAACGATATTGTTTTCAAAGAATGATGAATAATTTGTTGCGAGGCTATTGAAAAGATGATTTCGCGTTGTCAGAAGTGTATTGAGATTGCAGGGGTAATTATAAAAAAATAAAATTATTTCAGAATTTTCTATCTTTTTTTCATATACATACAGGGAACACTTTAAACTCTCCTGGTATTTAGCATTTCTTCTGCATTTTTCAATGTTTTAAAAAATTGGGTGTGCTTTTCCAAAAACTTATTTATTAATAAAATGTTACTTCTCATTAAGCCTGCACTGAGGCAATGATACGTAATTGTGGTTCGTTTGATCCCTTGCTGTATCTGTATTTCTTAATTTTGAGTTATGTAATTAATATAAATTATATTTAAGGATTCATTCTATAAATTACGTATTACGTACCATACGCCACAACTAGGCATTGATGGACTTACGTATTACGTCCCATACGTAAGTCCATCAATGCCTAGTTGTGGCCAAGGCTTGTATAGTGCTTTTCTCAAATAATGCGCGGAAATTAAAACAAAGTAGTACCTAGTCAGAATTTTTTATTTGAAGTTACAGTTGTTAAATGTACAATTTTCAATAAACAGCGTTCTATTTGCAAGCCAGATCGAAATTTAAATAAAACCTTTGATACGTTACCTCCTTGGTGGCCATGCTTCGAAGTAAAAGTGATGTGCGGGATATCCCGGCTATAGGTGTGCATGACGCGGATCCCGCATATAACTATATTTTTACCTCACGTTAATTTTTTATTTTGTTATGTATGCGGGAACTTCAATGTGGCTAGACGTGTATCATTTAGTCAGTCTGATCCGAGTAGTATTGCTGCACTATTCAACCAATATGTCCAGCTCGGGGATCGAACCCAGAACCCAGCGCTGTGGACGCGTCACTGGTGCTATTGCACCAAACCATTTTAGTCGAAGCAAAGAAGCAGTCAATTTGTTTTCATTACAATCACTTGCTAAAAACCTTACAAACCTCATCAGGGCTGAATCTAACAGGAGTGTGCGCTGGATAGTTGGACGTTGGACGAGGCTCCACATGTGTTTCTTCATCAGTCTGATCCGAGTCATACAGCTCCATGGCATGATGTTTCTCGAACAACAGCTTCCGTCGTAAGGAGCCGTTCGCTGTTATCTCGAACTCGTCTGATACATCTTGCTCCTGCAAATTTTGGGAATATGAGAATTTAGGTACTTCTATGAGAAAAGGTGTTGATAATTATACATTGAGAAGCTTTAGGCTAAGGCTTCGTTCGCACGGCATTGTCCTGCACGTATTTTTGTAATTGTTTTTTTAACGTCTAGTCAACCGGGTGTTCATACGGTAAATTTTCATTCGTGTAAAAATGAATAGCCGCAGTTTCCACACAGTTATCACAGTGAGTAGACGTCACTGACGGATCAATTTTATATTGGTATCGAAGGTGCTAACGGTCTCGCCGCCGACAAAACAGAAGGTTTTGGGTACATCCTATTAATCAAGAATAAAGTCAATCAAAGTTGTATGGTCACTATTTACACGTTAAGACGTATACTGCAAAAAAAACGTGCAGGATAATGCCGTGTGAACGAAGCCTTAGGCTTACGCAATGTAAAATATTTATGTTCTTTATAAGGTTAGGATTTAAAAAACAAAATTCCAAACGGTATAAACGGGACCCTATTACTAAGACTCCACTGTCCGTTGGCTGTCCACAAGCTGTATCTCATGAACCGTGATAGCTCGACCCGACAGTTAAAATTTTTGCACATGATGTATTTTTACAACAACAAATACTAAATGTAAGTGCGAGTCGGACCAGCGCACGAAGGGTACAGTACCTTTCGTGAAAACTAAAATACAAGATAAAGTGTCTTATGTTGTATAGATAATGGTACGTAATCCATCATGCGCGAGTCCGACTTGGACAACGTTATTTTTGAAGCATTTACTGAGGGGGGGTTTTTTTTTTTTTTTTTTTTTTATGTAATAGAGTGGCAAACAAGCAGACGGCCCACCTGGTGGTAAGCGGTTACCGTCGCCTATGGACATTTGCAACACTTGGGGCGTTACCAATGCGTTGCCGACCCTGTAAGACTCTTTTAACACCCTTTTTGAAGGAATCCATACTGTAGCTCTGCGGAAAAACACTAGATGGAAGATCATTCCACATTTTGCAGGTATGCGGTAAGAAGGAACGCATAAATCGAGCTGTGTGAGATTTCCAGGACTCGATTATATGTGGATGAGCATTTAACCGGTGACGCGAGGAACGATGATAGAATCGCGATGCCGGTATAAGATCAAAAAGCTCTTCAGAGCATTCCCCGTTATAGAGCCTGTAGAATATACAGAGTGAACCGATGTCTCTACGGAGGCTCAGGCCACTGAGCCATCAAGTCGGTCGGAGAGCTCGGGATCGTCGACAATTCGGATCGCTCGACGCTGAATAGCATCGAGAGACTGGATTTGGTACTTTGGTGCGCCATTCCAGAGGTGAGAGCAGTACTCCATGTGAGGGCGAACTTGTGCTTTATAAAGCAAAAGTCGCTGGCTCGATGTGAAGTACCGCTTTGCCTTATTAAGCACACCAAGTTTCTTGGATGCCAACCCAGCCTTACTCGCGATGTGACAGCGGAACTGGACATCTTTGGAAATGTCGACGCCAAGAATTCCAATACTCTCTGAGGTTTTTAGGGGAACACCCTGAAATTTCGGAGCGACTGTAAAGGGGGACTTCTTCGCGGTGAAAACGCATATCTGAGTTTTTTTGGGGTTGAATTGGACAAGGTTCTGCTGTCCCCAATGTGAGACGAGTTCCAATGAACCCTCAACTTCAGACACAAGACCAGTCCTACTTCTTTCTACTTCGACGCGAGGGGCATTAGCACGGCCAGAATATTGTGCATCGCCCGTGCTATCGTCTGCATAGCAATGCATGTTACAAATTTGCAACATGTCATTGATATGCAGAATAAATAGCGTAGGCGATAACACTGATCCCTGAGGGACGCCAGCATTAATCGGCATGGGATCGGAGCAAGCTCCGTCGACAACGACACGAATGCTCCGTCCAGACAAAAAACTGGCGACCCAAGTGCACAGCCCCTCGGAAAGGCCGTAAGATGGCAACTTCGAAAGAAGTGCCCTGTGCCAGACCCGATCAAAAGCCTTAGCAATATCCAAGCTGACAGCTAAAGCTTCCCCTCTACTTTCGACTAATAATAGTACTCAGTTACCGGTTCCAATCATTTACAAACGGTATTTTTTTTTTGTCTATTTTCCTGCATGGTGGTAAATGCAGTAGCATTGCGCTTATGCTCACATGGTTAGCCATATCTACTACCTTGAAGTCGCTAACTACTCTATCTAGCGCCAACGTACTATCATATTTTAAAGCGCTCGTAGCGAAGTTTGCTTCGCCGTTCTTTATCGATCAGCCAAGTTAAGCAACGTCCGCCACGGTCAGGAGTTGGATGGGTGACCGCTAGTGACATTACTACTGAGCGCTTCCGTGCTTCGAAGGGCACGTGAAGCCGTCGGTCCCGGTTGTTGTCTTACGATGGCAGTCGTTACAGCACGGTGGTAGGGCATTTTGCGAATGCCCGCCTAGCTAGCTACCGCCATCAAGTAGAATCTGTTGCAAGCACCTTCCGGTGTGTTACGGCAGCTGTCCTTGAGAGCAAGTAATTCTAGGCTAGCTAAATATGTTGTTCACAACATCTGCGACCACATCACCACTTACCATCAGGTGAGATAGTTATCAAAGGCTAGCTTATAAGTCATAAAAAAAATGATTTTTTTAATCTGATATAAAAAACATTTTTATTTACATTCACATTTCTTGGCGTGATGATTCAGATGGTAGATCTCTTATATCCATCCTATCCATTAGTATTACATTATCTATTATATATATGGTAGTGTAAAATACAAACTTTAGAGTGCCTGCTCTATCAGTCACACTGTATGCTAACTAGGTCTGAATTCATTTTACAACACCGAAAAATGGACAAATCTTGGTACTTTAAGTGTTGTGATGATGTATTTGCAGAATGAAAATGGTAGACAGGCTAATGCCATCTAGAGTAGAACAAATATTAGGATGTACTAGTGGTGGAAATTGATATATAAATTATTAAAATGTGTTAATGATCATTAACGTAAATAGTATTATCACCTGTGTATATGTGAAGTATGGTTGCAGGCATTTTTCAATTTCAGGTGGTAATTCAGGTGGCAGTGTGAGGTCCGTTTGTACTGAAACTGAATATTAGATAATGTTTATTTTATTATGTAAACATTTATATATTTTAGGTGGATAAAATCAGATGCAATGTTTTATGTAACATTTCAGGTGATCCATAAAATAAGAATCCTACAACAATAGACCCTGTCCAAGATCAAAAATGCAATATATTTATTTCTTAGTACAGTGAATTGATATTATGATATATTTATAGAACTGATATGGTTCTGCAATTATCACTAGAAAGTGAAGTTTCTATGTTATTTGATTTAATTAAATGACATTAAATCCATTCCGCAACAGCTACATAAATGTTACATTAAAACTAGACAATATCCAATGATTAATAATATATGTAATTAAAAGGTGATTGAATAGATATCACTTCAGAAAATTACTATAGTATTTCCCATTACGACACAGTGGGAAGCTGGATGAAAGTGCTATTTGGATATTTATACTGTAACAAAAATATTTATCTGATATAATCCTAAAGGATTACAATATATACATATTACAATTATTACCACAATCTATTTATATACACATATTATAATTATTCACTTCACAAGCTTGGATTTTTTTTGTATCATTCAAAATCTGCATGTTAAAGTGCTTTTTATATGTAAGGGTCGAAAAGGTTTTTGAAATTCGATCCCTTATAACAATTCTAAAGAACAATGTAACCGATTGTTGTGTATTTCGTTTTGCATTGGTGCATAACAAATAACTATATAGTTATTTGGCATAGTCCTTATAGAACTTCCTGAGCCGTGGGAAACAAACATACCTAAAGACCACACAATAAAACAAACAAGTATTATGATCTAACCAATGACTTAACCTAAAACAGTTTTGTGGTTAATTTATATGTTGTAGAAATCTAGCGAAACCCTATATAACCTACATAATGACCTTGGCCTGCCAAGAACAACCGTAACTTCCA
The DNA here is from genome assembly GCA_963854805.1 of Plagodis dolabraria. Taxonomy (NCBI): domain Eukaryota; kingdom Metazoa; phylum Arthropoda; class Insecta; order Lepidoptera; family Geometridae; genus Plagodis; species Plagodis dolabraria. Next base: position 16,010,980 of record OY978443.1, read on the forward strand.
TCCTAGGATGTGTCTAAGGAGGCATTAGTAGGATCTTACCAAATTTGGTTATGTAGGGTAGGAGTTTCGAGTGGTGCGGTCTCTCTCTTGCTTATAGGCCTATCTCGTGCTATAGGCAAGAGCCTTTGAAAACTATCTCATCTGATGGTAAGCGTTTATGTGGTTGAAGATGGTACACGAATTTTGAAGCAATGATGGCTCAGTGGCATTGGCTATGTACTGCCGCGCAGCAGGTCTATGGTTCGAATTCCGCCGCTGGCTTGAGCTTCACAGCACGGTGGAAGGGCATTTTGCGAATGCCCGCCTGGCTAGCGACCAACCTCAAGTAAAAAATCTGTCGCCAAGCACCTAACGGTGTGTTCCGGCAGCAGTCCTTGAGAGGCAGTGAAATTACAGGCATATGAGACTTAACAACTATGTCTCAAGGTGACGTGCGCAGTGCAATTCGTGACTTGTGAAATGCATCTGTTATAGGCGGAGGTTAGTCCACTTAACATCAAGTGGGCTTCGAGCTTGTTCGAGCGTCACAATAACATAAAAAACGAGCATAATCTCGAATGCTATGAATAACATCAATATTTGTAGCTAGAATGGGAACTGACAGCTGCCAAAATACACCGTAACATGCTTGGCAATAGATTTTCTACTTAAGGGTTGTACCTAGCCAAACATTTGCAAAAAGCCTTACCACCATTAAAATATAACATTTCACTTTTTAAAAACACTAAATAATAATCTGATTTAATGAAAAAAATAGTAGAAAAGAGAAGAACATGTATTCTATGGCATATATTTTATGGCAGTTCTTGCAACACTATCATTGTTATCACAGGTATATTACTATATATTATAAATCTTAAAATGAATATAGTTTTATTAGAATATTATTGACACTTTAGTTTCATTTTTATTGCTGATAGGCGAGCCGTTGACCTCTATCTCACCAAATGAGAAGTGTTCAGTTGTTCAGGCTAACCTAAAATCATATTATACTCTCAATACCCAAATACTCTTTCTTTCTAATTAGCCTGTTACATCATTTTTGGCAGTAAGAACTTATTTTTCTATAGAAACCTATGGTGTGTTCTATGATTGATTCAGCAATATATGAACATACCAAACACAACTAGGTAAACAAAAACATGGTCAATTTCTGGTAAATTTCTACTTACCTTCCTTAGTGGAAATTGAAATATCTTCCTTGGCAATGTTATTTATTTGTATGCTAGCATTGTAAGAAGTCCGTAGCACAGATTTAATTTGTTTTGAGCTCTCCATAAGTGGACTTGGCATTACCATCTCCTGGGAAAAAAATCTGGAAATAACAATTATTATATAAGTATTTATTATTTTATGTCATTGTGATGGAACTAGGCCCACCTAATGTTAAGTGGTAACTTCTGCCTGTAACATTTTCATTTCATCATAAGTGACGAACAGCACTCCGCTCCTCACTCTGTCAGAACACACTGTAAGGTGCTTGGCGATACATTTTTATAGAAAAGAACATTGATTTAATCCTCAATTTTCTTCTTTTATCCTAACCTCACTCTGATTGTCTATGCAGCTATCATATTTTTTTTAAGAAATCAATTTTTTTTTTTTGATAGATGCACTGTCTTGTGATTTTATTAAAACATTGCTGTTCAGGCAACAAAGGGCAGCTTCCGGAACATAGCATTGTTAGGTCTTTGGAGACAGATTTTCTATTTGTAGCTAGCATAGGGTATTGCAAAAATGGCCTACCACCATGATAAAGCAACTACCACATCTAGCTTTAATACAAGAGTTTTACTAATGTAGTATAAGTATTACAAAATTACAAATTTACAAGAGGAAACATTTTTTTTTAAGTCATGTGCGAGACTACTTTTTCCTCTCGTAAATTTGTAATTTTGTAATGTAATCCATAGAGCATGCGTTATTGCAAACATAAAAATTATTAAAAAAATAGTATAAGAACACTAGAAATGGCCAAGTCCGATGATGTTTTGTATTCCATAAACAATTTATCATATGTGGACATCCCCGATTCCCCATGGATTCCTAGGTTTGAATTGCACCCCCAATATAATCCTGTATGTAAGAGGCGACGAAAATATGAAATATGAGCTATATTTTGTTTAATTCAAGAGTCTTAAAATGCTAGCTTGCTTGAATCAACTGCAATGGCCTTTCAACTACCAATTGACATTCTATTGAATACTTAATGCTACATGTCTTTCCACATAAATGATTTCAATGAGAAGGTATTGAAATATGCAATAATGCTGTAAATATTGCAAAATACATGAGGTATGTTGGGGTAAAATTATAGAAATCAAACAGTTTACAACTAATTTTCGGTGATATTTTACACATTGGTGTTTCATCTTCCAGACCAGGCATATTTTTATACTCAGAAATTCTAAAACGCATAGTACTTATAAAACTTACTGTGCTGGGGGAAACAAACATACCTAAAGAACACACAATAAAAACAAACATATATTATGACCTAACAAATGAATTAACCAAAAACGGTTATGTGGTTAATTTATATGCTGTAGAAGTTGGAGCAAGGGGTATACCAACGAAATCCCTATATAACCTACTTTAAGACCTTGGCCTGCCAAGAACAACTGTAACTTCCATCCTAGAATGTGTATCTAAGGCAGCATTAGTACGATCTTACCAAACTTGGTTAGGTGGGGGAGGAGGCTCAAGCAGTAAAGGGGAGCATTGATATATCGTAAAGGGGAGCATTGATATATCGTAAAGAGGCCTTAACCCTACTCCTGGGTTGCAAGTCCCAGGCCTATGTGAATCCATGGAATGCTAAGTAATTCGTCTCACATAGCCTACACATCATATTCTTGCATCTACCTCAATAATCCGTGTCTGCTTACTACTACTCTATTCTTAGAAAAATTCTTGTACTTTTTGTAAAATGAATTTGAGAGCTTGCAGATGCTGTTGCGCAGATGATGAACATCTGATATGCTAGTAACCCAAGTTGACACCTTCTATCCTAATATAAGTGTTATGCCAATGTATTAAATATGTGAGACTCTTCATGAGTAACTTAAAATTGTTTTTACTTGGCCATGAACCAATATTTTCTGGTGATTGAGCATACTCTACTTGTTACATGGGTACATTTAATAGTAGCTTAATTAACTAGGTCTGATGTTTACCTAAACATTTTGATTAGTTGTCTTTTATTCAGCAATTTCATCTAGAACACCTACTATTGTGTTTACAAAAAGATCACAAATAAGATGCATTTAATGAATTCAATTGACCATAATAATTTGATATAAACATACATAAATAGGGCCATTTTTTCAATCACCGTTTTTTAATTGTATTCACAACTACTGTTTAATCTTACTTTGGATGCAACCTATTACACACAAGTTTTGTGAAACACTTAGTGTAACTTAAGAAAAGTTATCTTAGCCAATCCATACTGTGTATCTCATACTCTTAAGTATCTCATGTTTACTAAAATTTTATTACACAACATTATGGAAGGACTGGGTTTCACTCTCAAATATTATAAGATTGAAGTCCACCACAAGAACAGCACCCTTGATTTTTCTGATAGTTATAAGCTAAATTCAAAGTTACCATCAATTTTCAAATTGTTTATTCTACAATAATTTATGGTGTACAACATAAGTTGTTAGTCATTTTATTTTCTATCAAGGTATCTAGACAGACATGCTTAACATTTATTTAACTATTTGGGAAATGAATGGCATTACAGAATACATTTAAATTGATTATAATTCAACTATTATAGCCAATAACACATTTCCACTTGCTTCAAGCTTGTGGAAGGTACCATTTACTAAGTGGTGGTATTAAATTATCATAAGGAACTTAATATACATTTCTATGCTGCTAAATTTTTTCAATTTAAAACTATCATATACATCATTATAATTTAATATTTTTAAATAGAACAAAATACTATGAACTATATACAACACTACAGCTACTACAATAAAAGCATTTAGACACCTATAAGTCATAGCAGACTCATAGGCAGTCCAAATGCTCCAGCCCACTCCCAGTTGGCAGCGTGCCCAGCATGCTGGCAGCATTGCCCCGTTGAATTGCAATGCTTATTCGTTGAGCCAAATATGTGCCAGCATTTTGATCATGCGTCGCATCGACCAAGCGCTCAGATAGGTTTTGGAAAATACGATGAGCTCCCGGTCCCCACGGACCCAACGTCTCTACACCAAACGGCTCAAATATGTAACCCATACCGAGGTTAAAGTGATTTTTTCATTTGTAGTTTTATAAATTTCATGGTGCTTTAGGAATTTAAATGTTATACATAAATTGTCTGTTTTGGATGCTTTCAATATAAGTTACATACTGTGGATTGCAAACAGGGCTCGCATATTCTAGAGTACTGTGAACATAATGCATTATAGATACTTAAGCAGGTAACATATACATACTTCTCTGTAGCTTCTTCGGCGATTTTCTCTAAAGCCGGATCTGGCGAAGGTTCAAACTGACTGTTGCATGCGACTATGTCTGCTGGTACCAGAGTACAAGCCTGGTCTATTTCCCATCGAAATGTGCCTGTATGTTTCTTCTTGTATATTTTGCACATACCCGGACTGTCAACACAACACACACATTAGGTACCTTGCAATCTAATCTTACAAGGGTTTGACAATGAAGGCCCAAACAAGTCGATTTACGGGGGAATTTTGTAGCTTACCTGCATAATGGTTTGTGCAGTTTATCAATCAGAGCTCTATCAAAAGGATTCCGCACTTTTCTACTATATGAAGGAGGCGTTGATTTGTATTTAAAAGAAGGACTATCATTTTTATTGTCACACATGATATTTCAAAACTAACGATTTAGGTATACAAATTTAGTGTCAAGCTGACATATCCAGACACATCAAATCATAGGCACAATGACCTGGCGCGCGGCGCCTTACTTTTTCATATTGACACACACTTTATTCGCACTCAGTCTTCGCAAGACACTGGGCCGCGTTCCAATCCAAGCTTCAGAGAGTAGTTGTGTAGTTGGTTGCTTTAACATACTCCAAGGTTTGGAACGGCTCTAAAAACTAAAAAAGTTAAACTCGCGTCAAGACATGTTACCGACCGTCATCGACAATCTCGAGATGAGCGTTTTGAAAATAAATTGTACCATAGCTGAATTCATGGTTGTATTTTAAATATAAACATTTTTTTTATCAAGGTAGTATTCAGATTCTCATCATTTAATTATTTATCGTTTAATAAACTATCATTTATTAAATGATATTTATATACTCGCAGATATTCATTTATTCAAGAGAAATCAACTAATTAAACTGGCAAAGTGGAAAAAAATGTCAGGTATGTGGCTGGCTTGAAAGCTAAATTATCTACTTGAAAATGACGAAGGATGCAAATAATTTTAATTATGTTATAAAGATTGGCATGACTATTATTAAAAAAATAGTATAATATAATCGCCAAACCTATTTATTAGGAATTATGCCAATTTTAAGTTGGGTTTTGTCACATCTTGCCTAAAACAATAGTAACTTTTACGATGTTTTACTGAATATGTTGTTTAATCAGCATAATTATTTTTGTATTTTGAACCATTTAAATGATTGTAATTAATGGATTATAAGTGCTTTATTTTTCATATAAATAAATTGATAAAATCAAAGAATTTTGTCGTCGCAAAACGGGGGAATGTGGCTAAACCGACAGACCGTTTTTTCTAAGGCTGGTTACATATAAGAGAAAACTGACACCAAACATATGTACGCGTATGATGAAAATAAAATCATGAATAATTATAAAAATATTCATTGTTTATTAACTTATTAAAAAAACACAATTGAAGAGATATCTGATAAACCTACTGACATAACAAATTAAGCAGTATAAGACATACTTAATAAAGTTATTAGCATAACCATCGTATAATAACACGAATCTTAAACTAACAATGGTCAGAGTTAGATGTACTAGGTATTAACTATCAGTAGACATAGGATATTTCGTATACGCATTCAAAATAGTTATACCATGTACGATTTTATTTTGATGGACCTAGTTAATGGGAGGTCAGCGGCTATTTTGTTTTGTGATTGTGTTCGGTGCGGTCACCGTTATTTTGGGCGCCGGGCGTTCATCAGGAGTAGGGGAGCAACGGTTTCCTGTATGCGGGCCTCTATATCACCATGGGGCTCAAGGGACGGTTGATGTAATTACAATTCCTTAATCTATTTAACTGCAGTTAACGTAGGTTAGGGTGTTTTGCACTAAGCCCCCTTCGACGGAGCGACTAGCGAGCCGTTAAGGGGTAAGTTATATATATCAGCTTGTGTCTTCCTGTGACATTCTAGGAACCCAGTCAAATACGCCACGTCTTCGTGGTCAAGTGTGGGACTACGGGGATTGAAAAGGGCCCCCGCCCATACAGTCACCTATCCTAGTCATGATCACAGTGGACGTTGCTTCACCTACTTTTGATCAGATAAGAACGATTAAGCAAGCTATATATAACGTAAGGTTTATTTTACGGTTAAGGTAATCAAAATACCTACTTCATATATTCACATATCTACTATCCTTAATTCTTCAGTAATATACATTTTTGATGTTCCCATACTTCTGGGTTTGATGCAATTATCTTGATACTTTATAATTACACATATTTTATTACATAATATACGAAAGTGTATTCACTAATTAACTTAACCTAGATAACAAACGTTTATAATGAAAAAACTAATTTTAATAGGTCCACAGGAAGAGCCCAAATAGTTAACAACAATATGTTCTGGAAGTAGAATGTAAGTTATTAACTGATATATAAACTAGAACAAAGGTAAAGATATATAAAACTAGTACCTAATCTAATTATTACAACTTACTTGTATCATAATACCCAGTAATAATAACGTACAATGGATAACACATATAATACAATTAGGCAAAGGTAATGAGCAATTCTTCTTAGGTTGTCAGAGATATAATATAGGTACGTAGTTCGAATAAACAATTTGTCCAACAAATGAGATTAAATATACTGCCACCCCAATTTATTGACACACATTAGACACAAGGTTATATTACTAAGTTCTGTCGTCCATCTGCAATAGAGTTAATTTATCGCTCAACTGATACAAATTTTGAACGGGCGATCGGGCTCAATGTTGATAAAGAAATCTGTGATCCGGATTTTGAAAGGGTGATCGGGCTCAATGTCGGTAAAGAAATCCGAATATTTGAATAAAACATACAAATTTGGGGTTTAAATATCATTATATGGCAAAAACACGATAAGGATTTACTTAGATATGAAATAAAGAACCATCTTTTTGTTAGTTTAATGTCTCAGACTTCTTTTTGCAGCAAAAGACTGAACTATTTCACATTTTAAGTATTGGAGCGTTCAGTCTAGTGACTTGTTTTCGACTAGTTGAAAATCCGAGCGCAACTAGTTTTAATGAACGCGGGTGGCTACGTGGTGGTCTTGTACTTTGACAGCGGGGAAAGTTGCAAATGATCACTCTCGCCTCTTGTAGCTTTTTGCAGGCAACACATTAAACTACAAACGTTATTATATACTCTCAGAGAAATGAATAAGAAATTAGGGAGTCTTATGAAAATCAGATATGAAGCATCACATTCGGCTAATTTTATGTAAGACACAATTCACTCACACAAACGTATCCAATTTCGGCCAATTTTGACCTCATTCACGTAAGACCGTCGCACATTACACACGTCACACAACGGCTTAAATAAACTAAAACTGCAAAAACAAAACAAATTCAATGAAGAAAAGTTATCTGCAATTACTTTTCACACGTAAGTATTGAATATAATTTACTTTCTTTAATATTATACTACGCAATTTAGGTTGTAAAGTGTTGCCAGATGTACATTTTAGGTTGTTTCCAAAGGAGTGCAGTTTTTAATAGTCTGTTCGTAAAGCAGTAACTTATATACTTTATATCTAAACAACTGTATGTTTATTAGGAAAATCTAGGGATAACCTTATCTTATGGTGGAAATAAACAGTAAAGAATTTTGCAACTAATCATGTTTTAGTTAAATTTAATTTTTATAGTTATAGTGTATAAATAACAATACCTTTATTATCACTGCAACTATAGTAGTTAGATAGTTCGTCCAAGAAATTTGATACTTCTTATAAAAGTTTGCAGATTAATAAAAGTTATTACAAAAGGTAGGTAAATAATTGTCCCACTGTTGGCCAAAAACCTACATTTTGATGACTTACGAAGACAATAATTGACCAAGAGCGTGTCAGAACACGCATATGATATGCGCCTGTCGCAGATATTAGCAGTATTTTTTTTAAATACTGCTAATTAACCATTGATACTTGATACTTGTTGTGTTATTGTTGTTAATCATTTCTGATTTCCAATAAGGAGTGCTTATATAGATGATTGGATATCCGTGGTTATGAATAATGAACGAAAAATGAATCATAATATAAAACACGAAATGTATCAAAACTGAACGTCATTACATTTAGGTAAATGGGTACGTAAATTAACTATTTGTTAAGGTTATTTCTCCCTTTTTAGTTATTAATAGAGTTTATGTAATGACTTTTTTCATGCATTTTTTAGTATTTACTAGTTACCTTTGCAACCAAAAATATTAATCACAAATCTTCACTGGGTAATTCGGTTAATTTTCAAACACACTTCACTACTATTGTAAGTGTAACATCCAATTTTTGCAGTATTCAGTTTGACATTTCCTTTTATTACATAGTATAAGTGATAAACCTACCGAATTTCGTTTAAATCCGCCCAGTAGTTTGTACAAAGTCACTGAAACGCTCAAATTTCCAAATTAAAAATGTTTATATCTTGAATACTACTCAACCGATTTCGATAAAAATAACAGTAACTCCTAAGTTGTGAGCTATGTCTTTTATTAAATGAAATAAGAATTTTTGCAATACAATTTCTAGTTTCTGCCAAATACGTGGACAAACATACATATATAGTAACATACATCCAACTAAGTGGCGAGTAGTTTTCTTTTTCTAACTTCGGCACCTGCGACTTAACCATACCATATACGTAACCTAACACGCCTTTGGTCAATTATTTATTGTCCTAGAGAACGTAAAGTCTAGAATATCTTTAAAAAAATTGTGAAACATATTAAACACTAATTGCGAAGATTGTGCTATATTATTATATAATATTATGTTAGTGCGAAGTATACCTACGAACAGATTTTGTTGTATATTTAAATCTTCAAAAAAATTTCTCGCATAAATCCTACAATTTAGTTATTTTCGCTTTCATATGGCAACACTACTATCGCACACATGTATAATAGTGTGGCTTCAGTTTGATGTTTTACGAGCCTCCGTCTTTTCTTCTATTTTGTCAGAGTATATACAGCTAAATTACAAACATATACGACACTACCAAGTAAGTAGTGCCCGATCAACACCGAAAATGACAGCTGGCCGGCACACACGCTTTCATTGAACGGTACAGTTTCTTCGATTCGATTTATCTATTACATTTTTGATTCTACTCAGTTTTACGGTACAGCTGTGAAAAATGTAACAGACCACCCACACACGCCTCTTCTAAGCACTGGCTTTCACTGAAAATGAAACTTTTAGCAACTGAAATTAGTGAATTACTTATATCAATCATATTACAATAAGTACCTATAGTAATAAGTACCTGTACCTACAGTTCATATCGCATTCGATTTTGTAAGGTGTGTGGTAGGTAGTATGTTTCTTATATTCTGCTCTGTGATGTTCTGGAGCTCGTTCAGAACCTTGGTTAGAGAGTACTCGGAGTGCAACTTTTCACTCTAACGTTGTTCACAATCTTAGAGTAGATCGTTTGGTCGTTAAAAGGTTGCAACCATAGCTGACATGACTTAGACATTTCGTTGATGATCGAATTTTGAATTTTGCAGGTAACGGTGGTATTATGCTTTACAAATACAATAAAACGTGTATATTTATTGCTAGTTCTCCGCCTAGAAGAAGTAACAACAAATAAATTTAATTATTGACGTTCTGGAGGTCGTTGCAAACCTTGGTTAGAGCGCACTCGGAGTGCAACTTTTCACTCTAATGTCATTCACAACCTTCGAGTAGAGCGCAACTTTTTAACTATCAAAAGCGATCGTTACTATGTTGAAACTTTAACGACATGACCTTGACATTTCTTGACGCGAGAATGGAGAACACAAAAGGGTCAAAATATTACTATCAAATACATCTAACATCGGAGCATAGATCTTGTACATAATATTACTTTTTATTTCACTTCAATACATGCACTATGTCCGAAGTTATAACGACGAGAAGTTGAAGTCCTTTTTTGAATTTCTGAGATTACGCGGGCTCATGATTTGACGTCACATCCCGCCCGTTCGGCCCGCGACCGCAACACGGTGTGTGCGCTTGATCCGGTGATTACGCGCGTCTCGTCTCATTTTTTAGGGTTCCTTACCCAAAGGGTAAAAACGGGATCCTATTACTGAGACTTCGCTGTCCGTCCGTCCGTCCGTCTGTCACCAGGCTGTATCTCAAGAACTGTGATAGCTAGACAGTTGAAATTTTCACAGATGATCTATTTCTATTGCCGCTATAACAACAAATACAAAAAGTTGGCCAATTGTGAGTCGGACTCGCGCACGTTAATACAAAAAAAGGTTATAATATGAAGTCTTATGTTGTATAGCTAATGGAACGGAACACTTCGTGCGCGAGTCCAACTCGCACTTGACCGATTTTTTCGATTGTCTTTGATCCGATTACACTAAAGTTAAACTGTAGTATGTAGAATGGAAGAAGGATTTCTAAAAGATCAGGCGGACAAATTGCTAGGAGTGGACGGTGTGATGCACAATATCAGGATTTTACGGCTGCCGAAATTCGTGGATTATAGATGAAAAGGTAGGTATGTATGTTCTAAGTAAGCACTACCTACTCTCAGGTAAGTATTTGTTCAAACTTAAACCTAAGTGAAAGCGTGTGTGTGTGTTTCATTTAGTACCTATTATGGGCGGCGATAAGAAAATACTAGGTAGGTACTCGCAATCAAATTCTGAGCGTTTTCAAAAAACAGTGTACCCCTCACTTTTCAACTGTCCCCTGTGTTTGAAATCTAATAACATGTGGAATTTATATCGGACATTTTTTTTCATAGTTAAACAGTAGTAATCACACTTGAAACTACATAAATTCAGACAATAGTTTTAAAGAAATTCTATTTTTTTAAAGATATTCTAGACTTTACGTTCTCTAGGATAATAAATAATTGACCAAAGGCGTGTTAGGTTACGTATATGGTATGGTTTCGTCGCAGGGGCCGAAGTTAGAAAAAGAAAACTACTCGCCACTTAGTTGGATGTATGTTACTATATATGTATGTTTGTCCACGTATTTGGCAGAAACTAGAAATTGTATTGCAAAAATTCTTATTTCATTTAATAAAAGACATAGCTCACAACTTAGGAGTTACTGTTATTTTTATCGAAATCGGTTGAGTAGTATTCAAGATATAAACATTTTTAATTTGGAAATTTGAGCGTTTCAGTGACTTTGTACAAACTACTGGGCGGATTTAAACGAAATTCGGTAGGTTTATCACTTATACTATGTAATAAAAGGAAATGTCAAACTGAATACTGCAAAAATTGGATGTTACACTTACAATAGTAGTGAAGTGTGTTTGAAAATTAACCGAATTACCCAGTGAAGATTTGTGATTAATATTTTTGGTTGCAAAGGTAACTAGTAAATACTAAAAAATGCATGAAAAAAGTCATTACATAAACTCTATTAATAACTAAAAAGGGAGAAATAACCTTAACAAATAGTTAATTTACGTACCCATTTACCTAAATGTAATGACGTTCAGTTTTGATACATTTCGTGTTTTATATTATGATTCATTTTTCGTTCATTATTCATAACCACGGATATCCAATCATCTATATAAGCACTCCTTATTGGAAATCAGAAATGATTAACAACAATAACACAACAAGTATCAAGTATCAATGGTTAATTAGCAGTATTTAAAAAAAATACTGCTAATATCTGCGACAGGCGCATATCATATGCGTGTTCTGACACGCTCTTGGTCAATTATTGTCTTCGTAAGTCATCAAAATGTAGGTTTTTGGCCAACAGTGGGACAATTATTTACCTACCTTTTGTAATAACTTTTATTAATCTGCAAACTTTTATAAGAAGTATCAAATTTCTTGGACGAACTATCTAACTACTATAGTTGCAGTGATAATAAAGGTATTGTTATTTATACACTATAACTATAAAAATTAAATTTAACTAAAACATGATTAGTTGCAAAATTCTTTACTGTTTATTTCCACCATAAGATAAGGTTATCCCTAGATTTTCCTAATAAACAAACAGTTGTTTAGATATAAAGTATATAAGTTACTGCTTCACGAACAGACTATTAAAAACTGCACTCCTTTGGAAACAACCTAAAATGTACGTCTGGCAACACTTTACAACCTAAATTGCGTAGTATAATATTAAAGAAAGTAAATTAAATTCAATACTTACGTGTGAAAAGTAATTGCAGATAACTTTTCTACACTGAATTTGTTTTGTTTTTGCAGTTTTAGTTTATTTAAGCCGTTGTGTGACGTGTGTAATGTGCGACGGTCTTACGTGAATGAGGTCGAAATTGGATACGTTTGTGTGAGTGAATTGTGTCTTACATAAAATTGGCCGAATGTGATGCTTCATATCTGAATTTTCATTAGACTCCCTAATTTCTTATTCAATTCTCTGAGAGTATATAATAACGTTTGTAGTTTAATGTGTTGCCTGCAAAAAGCTACAAGAGGCGAGAGTGATCATTTGCAACTTTCCCCGCTGTCAAAGTACAAGACCACCACGTAGCCACCCGCGTTCATTAAAACTAGTTGCGCTCGGATTTTCAACTAGTCGAAAACAAGTCACTAGACTGAACGCTCCAATACTTAAAATGTGAAATAGTTCAGTCTTTTGCTGCAAAAAGAAGTCTGAGACATTAAACTAACAAAAAGATGGTTCTTTATTTCATATCTAAGTAAATCCTTATCGTGTTTTTGCCATATAATGATATTTAAACCCCAAATTTGTATGTTTTATTCAAATATTCGGATTTCTTTACCGACATTGAGCCCGATCACCCTTTCAAAATCCGGATCACAGATTTCTTTACTAACATTGATCGCCCGTTCAAAATTTGTATCAGTTGAGCGATGAATTAACTATATTGCAGATGGACGACAGAACTTAGTAATATAACCTTGTGTCTAATGTGTGTCAATAAATTGGGGTGGCAGTATATTTAATCTCATTTGTTGGACAAATTGTTTATTCGAACTACATACCTATATTATATCTCTGACAAACTAAGAAGAATTGCTCATTACCTTTGCCTAATTGTATTATATGTGTTATCCATTGTACGTTATTATTACTGGGTATTATGATACGTAACGTATGATACGTAAGTTGTAATAATTAGATTAGGTACTAGTTTTATTTATCTTTACCTTTGTTCTAGTTTATATATCAGTTAATAACTTACATTCTACTTCCAGAACATATTGTTGTTAACTATTTGGGCTCTTCCTGTGGACCTATTAAAATTAGTTTTTTCATTATAAACGTTTGTTATCTAGGTTAAGTTAATTAGTGAATACACTTTCGTATATTATGTAATAAAATATGTGTAATTATAAAGTATCAAGATAATTGCATCAAACCCAGAAGTATGGGAACATCAAAAATGTATATTACTGAAGAATTAAGGATAGTAGATATGTGAATATATGAAGTAGGTATTTTGATGACCTTAACCGTAAAATAAACCTTACGTTATATATAGCTTGCTTAATCGTTCTTATCTGATCAAAAGTAGGTGAAGCAACGTCCACTGTGATCATGACTAGGATAGGTGACTGTATGGGCGGGGGCCCTTTTCAATCCCCGTAGTCACACACTTGACCACGAAGTCGTAGCGTATTTGACTGGGTTCCTAGAATGTCACAGGAAGACACAAGCTGACATATATAACTTACCCCTTAACGGCTCGCTAGTCGCTCCGTTGAAGGGGGCTTAATGCAAAACACCCTAACCTACGTTAACTGCAGTTAAATAGATTAAGGAATTGTAATTACATCAACCGTCCCTTGAGCCTCATGGTGATGTAGAGGCCCGCATACAGGAAACCGTTGCTCCCCTACTCCTGATGAACGCCTGGCGCCCAAAATAACGGTGACCGCAACGAACACAATCACAAAACAAAATAGCCGCTGACCTCCCATTAACTAGGTCCATCAAAATAAAACCGTACATGGTATAATTATTTTAAATGCGTATACGAAATATCCTATGTCTACTCCTACGTCTTGTCGTTTAAGAGATGAGCCATTTAAATAATAAGAGATGAAACATTTTAACTGTTTTTCTTTTGATGCAAGATCGAGCAATATAACACAATCATTTATATTTGTTACATAGTAACACTACACGGGAATAGCCTTTCAAGCAAACACCGCTCGATAACACCAAATGCTAACGAAGCGTTTATCGATTATAGAATTTTTCACTTTTGCAACTAGCATCGGGCAATTGTCACGTATTATTTCGATAATTAAGATAGGAATTTTATTTTTTATAATTAAATTAAATTTAAATAAATTTTGTATTTCTTTGCATCTTCTGGCTGAGGCACTCGTATTTGGCGCAGTCGGTAGAGTGGTCAAATTTAGAGTCAGTGAATTGGTCAACAGCGCCGGCTATCCTAACCTACAGGAGCTGCAGCCCAGGAGGAGTATCCAGACATAGATACAGGCAGAGAAATAAAAATGCGCATGTAAGTACCTAGATCTATCTAGAGTTGCTTTACTACCCTATTTTAAGCTTCCCTATTATTCTCCAAGATTTTCCACCCACGGCAATCGCGGACCCCTAGGTTAGGTAGTTATAGTAGAATATTACGAGTAGACTCAAGTAGAAATTTAAACGTAGTTGAAGATTTAAATATAACTGTAGATTCTCATCTAACCTCCACAATGTCTGACTCTACCATTGACCAAATTTGGCTCTTAGGCTAGTACCTGACTTCGACGGGAACTCAAATGTAGCGTAATTTAGCGCTTATAAACGGGAACTTGAATAAGGTAACAGGACCTGCAGCGCCAACAATTAATTCAACTGGCGTTCCGGAAACTTGAGATGGCATTCGCAGCGCACTGGTAAATAACTTCGCGGACCAGTGCGATGACACCTCATTGTAAAACAATTTAGCTCTTCTCACCTAGGGCCCCACGACCCCACAAGAGTTTTGTGAAAAATGTCAGAACCTTTTGAGCATTATAATTACATACATCAGTTTGTATGAAACTTTACCGAGCACTATAGAAGCTAAACGTTCACTCTATAAAAAGTTAACTCTTCAGTCTTATGCGTGGTCTGAGAGACCCACTAGGATTTCGTATAAGGTGCATGCGATCTGATTCCATTGAGAAGTTTTTAGAATTTGTTCACGAAGAGATGAATACTTTATACATGCAACAAAGGAACGAGCACTTACCTGAGAGGAAGCAGCCTTCGTCTATTTAACTCACCGAAAAATGTTTTCAGCTTTCAATCGCCAACCATGTTACCTCCCAAGAGGGCTTTCACTTTTCCACCCGCAGTCAACATGCCAGGCCCCTCGAGGCCAATGAACTTTCAGCCACCGAGGCCAATACAAATTTGGAAACCCCAAATGCCTCCCATTCGTGGCCCAACGCGAACCCAAGAAATATTAAGCGCATCCCCGCCTAACTATAGACCTCAAAGTAATGTCTTCAAAATGCCCCAACCTAAACCCAGTTACAGGCCGTCAGCCGATGAGTGGAGTTAGCCATTATGTAGCAAAGCCACTGCCTTTAAGACCTCTTCATGATTGGACTAAACATGGGAATCCACCCCCATCAAAGTATTTCAAGACATGGGAACTAAACTTCAATGACTTATAAATATGACCAATCATACTGCTATGATGCTATCCTTACGTTGAACCTTACAATGACTGTTCTTACCAAGACTTTTATGAACTGACCCCGAATCGAAATACGACCCGTCATATGAGCAACAGTCTTATCATCCAGACCCAGAATACGTCCTTACGTATTTAGAAGAAACTCAGTAGCCCAAGCACGAACATTTCGATAGTCCGTAACGTAAACGAATCGAGTTTGCAGTACGTTTACGCAGGAGACGATGGTTCACAGCACAACGCATCGTGTTTTGGCTAACGTGAACTCGATAGGATTACAAAAGTGACGTACGTCATCCGGCGCAAATCAAATTAATTGTACCTTCTTTCTAACTGCTAATGATTAATTCCAAAAGAAGTTTACATTCTTTTTCAGCCTATACAAAGTTCTCTATGATTGATATTTGTCAATTTTGGCGTTCATGGATGTTAAATTCTCGACACGTTAGATGTCAAAACCTTCTATTTTGAAAAACTCCTATAAATATTTACATTAGCCGATATCCAGATTCAAATTACACGCACACATTCAAAACTACTATTTTTGGCACCAAAATTTCATCCAATAGCAACATGACTTTGTTTGTGTAAATAAATAAACTTTCATTATGCACCTTCGGTGCAACAAAGTCACAACAGCTCTTTTTTAAATTTTACAGGAGAAGACTTTTAAATTTTTTTTCGCATCTATTTGTTAATTTCTGGATTACTATTAATAGAAGGTTTAAAATCTTTATAATATTAATTGTTTATTTAGTTTGCTATAGTTTTACATAAAAATCTTATGTTTCACCACAAAAAATATCCTAATAAAAGACAAAACAAAAAAAAGTGTCCTGAATTGTGATTTTGTTGCACCAGAAGTTATTTAGTTTTATGACTTAAGTATATAATTTAAGGTAAGGTTTTAAATGAAATAAAGTGTCTTAATCAAACATAATCGTATAGTTTCTTCTCTAAAAATCAACTATTAATAAAAAAGTAACTCAAAACAATTAAATTCTTATAACTACAACATTGTTTGGCATAATTTTCATACCTTGAGTTGCAATCAAATTCTATGAAAAGCAACTTACATAATTCTCAGTCTTTTACGCTCAAGAACTTACGAACAGTCACATTTTAAGTCTTATAAATGGTTTCATAATAATATCTACAAACTTATAAACAATAAAAATCTTAGAAAAATAAAAAGAAGAATGAAATTGGGATGTTTTTTCAAAATCAAAAAGTGGTTCTTCTTAATCAGCTTTACTGTTTTATACTTTTTATGTTATTATATTTTTTTTATTATAACATTGTATTTTACTATGACAGCAAAGAATATTAAAAAAAAATAAGTATCTCTTAAATAATTGACTGTCAATATTTTTTTTACAATCAAAAAATATCTAAAAGCTTTGAAAAATAATTATAATCAAATAAACTGTTAAACGTGTTTTCATAATACTTTGGAACTATATTAGTTGTCGAATATCTTGCTTTTTATTGTTCGCAATAGGCAACTTAGAGCTGTATGCCGCACTCAAATGAATATCTGCGATTTTTTTTTTCCTGCACGACTAATTTTAATTTTAGCTTCTTGCCAATGTTCAGTTTTATACGTGGTTTTGTACAAATAGGTATCAGAATCTTTAATGAATTTCACAACTTTGACATCAGAAACTCTGATTGTTTCGCCATCAATATTCTTGCCAGTGTTCAAGTTGATATCGTTAGAGCCAAATATTGTGTATCTGGTGTGTAAATTGGCCCAGATTATTTGCTCGACGAATATTTTTCTCTATTACCGAGTGGACGCTATACGCTTAGTTTTGTGTGTGCCCACGAATTAGAAACTTATGTGTAATGGATTTAATTGGCAAGGTTGAAACGGCATAATAATATAAACTAAGAATGAATATGTTTTTCTGTTGGCCACAACAGTTATCGGAGAAAAAAGTTATGTCTGAATTAGGTTTAGTCGAAGAAAATTTTTTTCAAAAATTGTACAAACAAGAACCTATAGGACAAGGCAATACGGTTTGAAGATCGAATATAGCCACAATGCTGTTGCTATCAGGCTTTTTACTACGTTGTTTTTTTATCTATTCTACTAAGAATCTTTTCCTCTTGATGAAGATTATAGCTGGCACTCAACGGTTCTTTATCTACAGCATTCTTAAAGGCCTCACATAGGTCACATAGGCCTTTCCGAGGAATAAAAAAGCTGATATTAAATTGGGTATTGAAAGTCCGATGGTATGCGTCGTAATTTGCTGGTTCCTTGTGGTCAGCTATACATTTTTGATTATGGTTACGGTGTAGTTCGGCTACAGTCAAACCTCCATCTATATACTCTCTCGATGAATTGGCTCTGATGTAGTGACTTTCCATCCGAGGAATGGAATTAATGTGGTCACGTACAGATTGTATATTTTCAGCATACAGCTAACTTATGATACAAACAAAATTAATTACAAAGTCACAGATATTTTTATTATAACTTTCTAAATACTAATATTTGACTATGACAGCATTTTTTTAGTACCTATAAGACTTTATAGATCCAATAGAATATTTCAAAAAATAATATTAATGAAGCTATAAAAACACTTTTTATTTAGTGACTTTGTAGTTCCAATTTGTGTAGTTAATTATAATAATGTTGGATCAACAAAAACGCTTTTATAACAAATGCCTTTGTAGCTCCAAAATTTTTGTAATTTATATAAAAGAATTGAGGTCTTAAAAATAGATACGTTTTTGTCGCTCCAATAAGTGAGAATAAAAATGGTCATAAATACTTTTGTGCGGCTATAGCTCCAACGTATGTCAAACACTCGCGGGCGCGGGGGCACTATTGGCCAATGAAACGTTGTCGGTCCAAAACGCATGAAAAATCCACCAATAACCACAAAGGCGCCATCTAGCAGAATTTTGAGATACTTTCGCGGATGTTTTTGTTGCCCCAAGTATAGGTATGATTCAGAAACAATTTGGCATACTTAGTTCGATTTTGCAATTTTGGCTATTTGTGACTTTGTTGCACCGAAGGTGCGTAAATTATACTGAACTGGTACAGTGACATCTGACAATAACGACAACACATAGAGATATAAAATACTATTTAGAGTGGCAGCCATGTCAGTTTTCTTAGAAAACGAGCGTAGCCAGTTTAACACATGTAAATGATACTTGAAATAACATCTTTATTGTTCACTACAAACAATCCGATTCCCTGATTAGTCCCATTTCTACCCAATTGAAACGTTTAGTAAACCAATTTATAACAGTTGAAATTACACCTTATCTAACGAGTGGTAAGATTTAATTTCTTGTGAACATTGTCAAGCTATCCCTTTCAGTGAGAGAGACAGATATATGGTAATTCCCCTAATATCTGGTGAAATTTGCCAGTCGACGATATCTGTACAGTAATTGTGCAGTCTCTCAGTCAAGTAAAATTCAATTTTAAAATCGTTCCTTGGTAAAATCTGAGCATAGACAATTGAAAAATAGTTCACAAGTTACTGCACGCAAAATGATTACGAGAAAAGAATTATTAGGATAGCTAGTAAAATTTTACCTTTATTTATTTATTTATTCGGAACAAAAAGTGATATCCCATTGTCAAAGTAGCCAGTGATGCAGTACATTTTTATCGATAAACTTTTCCATAGGCTTAAAACGATTTAACGATTTAATTTTTAGGTAATGCGTTGATTTACTGTGCGTTTGAGCTATAAAAAGTTTTTATGCGGCTTTATATAATCATTTGAATATGTAGTAATGACAGGCAAGTAAGCGTCTTGAATGAACCCTATAGCTTACTAGTATGTCTATACCAAAAGCTTTAAAGACCGCTGAAAACAGAAGCACGTGGAAGAGCATAGTACATCGAGCAATTAACACTACTTCAGACTAGCACGACCTTCAGCAGTGAAGATGCTGAATAAGAAAAAGACGATAAAAATTAAATAAAGCTATTACTGCGAGGAACAGCTTAATTTCGATATAATATGTTATAGGCTCGTTTATTTGTAGTAAAATTATAACAAACACATGAAATTCGCGTAGAGGGTGGTATTAGAGATAGGCACAGATAGGGATTCAGGAAAATCAGGGAGACCGACACAATAGTAACTACCAGCTAATTAAATTGGTAATCATTTTATTTCCATTGAAACGAATTGTACTTATTGTATAATCGGCGATTGCTATTTCTAGATATTATTATTTAGCAAAAACTGAAAACAGTATATTTGTGTATTTCTCCATTACACATTTTAACAAATGAATTGAATGGCAGCCAATGAGATATTCTCCTTATTGATGATAACGAAAATCTCCAAAATAGACTAAGTCATAACCTAAAAGTTCGCGTGTTCGGTTCCGTTCACGTCTACGTTGCTGCAACACACCCCGCGATGCTGCAACGCAGCCTGCTGTACATATGAACTAACCCAAACGGAAAAAAAAGAACAAAAAATCATGTGATGTTGTCAAAGTATGTCAAAGTAAGTGATTTTCTAATGGCCAAGGCTTACTATACAATAGACGAACTTTTAAATGATAAAAATATTAAGTAAGTTAGCAATATATATAATGTGCATTAAATTGTTTTTTTTTATTTGATAAAATGTATTATTGTGTCTCGATTATATTATATTTACAGACTTCTTTACAGATAAGACTCATTAACTATAAATATTTTATTTCGGTCACTTTTGAACAATTAAAGATAATAGTTATTAAACTTTGGTCCTACCCAGAGTCCAATAAACTCTAGTGTCCACCAGGGTTTCATGTTGTTAGTACTTAATTTATTTATTTAAGATCTATTGTACACATGAATATGGAGAAATAAATGATTATGATTATGATAATAATTATTTACTCTCACGCTTATATGCTTTGAAGCGAAACCTAGTGATACTTCTTTTTATATTTCAACAACCTGTAACCTAGGACCACAAGCTAATAAAATTTCATTCTTTTCAATCTGCCAAAATTTAGTTCCTTTTACGCACTGTAGGGGCGTTGATCAAATCCTATACCAAATGGTGACATTTCGATACGTTAACGAAACGGTTACGTTTTCGCAAGTTATTCGTGCTAAGGCTACAGGAGTCTCCTGCTGAGAACTCGGTTATCAGAAACAACCGAAATCCAAAAAAACTAAAATATAAATTAACCTTCAAACTCAACGATAACTATATTATATAGCAGATCCACCCTTAAAACTTTTGATCGATACTGGCTAATCAAACCTTCTTTAGCCCGGAATCAGAAGGTTTTTTTTTCGAATATACCTCGCAGTTACGACCCTTTTGAGGTAACAAATATTCATGGCACAACAATCAAAGCCTTTTCATACTTGACGGTCTCGTATGACCATGAATTCATATATCGATACTCGTACGTTTCAATCCAAGAGATGGAAACTTATATCCTAATCATGTCTACTACTCAATTTTATTAGCAAATGAAACTCAATACTTACAACGAACTCGTACTGTAAAGAGACCAATTAAAAAAAAAGTTTTTTTTTTATTCTCTGGGTCACAAAATCTCTGCGTGCCATTCCACAATCTTCTGAAGTGAAAACGAAAAACTGCTGGCTTTTGAGATGACATAATGCTTTTGTTAAGCTAGCAACGTATGGCAGCTGATGAATTTTATTTACACCAGTTTTATTTAGTTCCATTCCATTGCAGTAATTGATGAGGCGATTTTATATTATACTACTTTTCAGGCAGTGTGCGTACCGCAAGCGGCCCGCATTTATCGTTATGCAGTATTAAACTATTCCAAAACACCTTATACATTAAAAAACATTTAACAAACCTCCAAAAAATTGTATGATGCCCTAAACACACTTTTAATACAGTAGGGAAATATACTGTACCCCCCTCAAAATCAAATGCACCCTACTGCCATATAAAAGTGGTACTGGCAGAATCGTACCAGGGTTCCATGTCTCTCTTCAAATCTTCCAGATTTGTTATAGGAATGGCCACTATTCTAAGGAAGGCCAAATAATAAACCTAGTTGCAATTACCTGCAGTTTCAGCCACAGAAAATATGAATTTCAGCTCAGCATGTATCACAGCAGCGTCACCCTTAGAGTAAGCTACAGTAACAGCTTATATTAAAGGGATTCATGCTCAAGTATTGATTGATATAGGCATTCTATACGCTTCATAGACAACGATTAGTTCAATATAAGATTAAAATATTGGAGCCAAATCATAGCCATCTATTACGTCACGTTTAGGGCTCAGGTTCTTGACAGACAGTAGTTTCTCTATTCACAATTGAATAACTGTTATCTCCAATCGCATATCAACTGCAGTCGTTAGTAGGACTGCAGGGATTTTTAACTACTGATTTGCAGCGCATTGTACGTAAACCGCACCATCTTTTGTTAATACTAATTTAGTAGTACGTACGAGTATAATAATTTATAGTGAGTTCGCTGCGCTACAATCTAATTAGTAGTAAAAAAATGATACGAACACCGTGTCAGTCATTGCCACCCGCCGCACACCGCTAGCAGATAACAGTTCAATTGTAATCGAGTTTTATCGACTGAACAAAACAATCGACTAAGTCGATTAGATTTAGTAATAATCGCCCATCGCTACATTACATTATGGAACGCTACACACGCTTCAACAACGCGTAGAAATTGTTAAAATGTATTATCAAAATCAATGCTTTATTAACCTATTGTAAATTTATTGGATGAGAAATTCGAAGCTTTCGCAGGGATAATGTCAGCTAATATCCTTTAAAATAAATAAAAAATTGTAGCAATATCACTTCAAATTTTTTTTTATTTCGGGCGCTCGTAATGAAGGACGCTTTAGTAAAAGTCGTTATGACAACCTGTCAGTTTAGAAACGTCATGGAGTTTAAATAAGGTTCGTGAGACTACACTATTTTAGACCAACAGGGCCGCGTTTCGAGGGTCAGAGTGAGTTGTTTGGTTTATTTGTTGCTTTAACTTACTCGAAGGTTCCGTACGACCGGTTGTTTTATAACCTCAAATATCGTTCTTGGCGAGGAATTTTGCATAATTTATAGACTTTATAAGATGTTTGAAAGGCGATAACTACCGTTACCTGCAAAATATAAAAGAGTGCTCTATAATTCCCTCATCAAGAAATGTCAAGGTCATGTCAGTTAAAGATTCAACATTTTAACGACCTCTTTTGATAGTTAAAAAGTTGTGCTCTACCGGAAGGTCGTGAACGACGTTAGAGTGAAAAGTTGCACTCCGAGTGCGCTCTAACCGAGGTTCGGAACGCGCTCCAGCGTATGCAAAAAGTATCGATACGTGTTCGCCCAAAAATTTTGTTTTCGAATATCTATCTCATTTATCAATTTTTAGTACAAGATAATCGATATTCTGATTAGTCGATTTAAAATCAACATTCAACATATATATATATATATATATATATACATTCAATATATTACTTATTTTATAAGAGTTTGATATTTGAGTTGTGATTGAATTGTCTGTAGAGGTGTTATATTAGTATCGTATTTTCGTATTCCTATTATCGAATATCACGCTCAGCCAATAATATGATATCTTACCTATTACTGGGTAATAGTCAAATAATAGTGACAACTTATCATATTATTCGTTCATAAAAGACGCGCAATTTAACCGTTATTGGTCAAAATATGTGAAATAGATGACAAATCGCTCACGTTATTGATATAAATATTCAGTGATTTATTTTGCCTTACTTTATACTTTAACAGATCTAGGACTGTCAACGAAATTTACAATGATTTATAAGTTGAATTTTCATTATAAATATAGATTACTTTTATGTACCTTCTGTTTTTAATGTCTTGTATATATTTATAGAATATTTCAAAAATAGTGTGTAGACAGCGTTACAATAATAGGTAAATACTAACCCATAACATTGCATAATTAATAATAATCTATCGATATCCATTGCCTGGTCTCATTCTGATTATCCACGAAGCTCCTCTATTAGAAGTGAAATGTGTAAAACACATGCAATAACTTCACCAAAGACGCGCGCAAGGTCCGAGCCCCGAGGATACATTTCAAATTGGAATGTCGGGCTCGCATTCTCTCGCGACGAGTGAGAATGAGATGGCAATTCATTCACAAGCAACTGTAAAGAAGAATAGCGTCACTCGGTCGCTGTCACGTCGCTCACTATTATTTGAATAACCTATTATGACAAAATTCATATTACCTAATATTAAACTTCTGTCTTGAACCTAAAACATATACTTAATACGAATATATTAGTCACACCTCTAATTGTCTGTGTAAATTTGAAAATTTAACGTACGTACCTACGTAGGTATATAAAATTAAAACATACACGTCTGAACTCTGAAGTTATTTGCATTGAAAGATTGATTGTTTAATTCGTAGATCCAAAGAGATTTATTCGATAAGTGGGAAAGTGTTTCCTGATGAAAGTAAATGGAACTTCAGCTTATGAAGGAAATACTAGTAGGTGGAGTGAGCTTGGTAGTCTCTCTGACTGCTAACAAAACCAAAAATTTCGCCGATTCCAAGGAGTCAAAGCTATAAATATTCGATTATATTTACCAACCTAGTCCTATTTGCTCTAAATCATATTCAATGGATAATTTGGAGAGTAGTCATTATGAGCCAATGGATATCGACTTGAGCACTAATTCTAATAATGCAATGGATATATCCTTCAACAAGTCTAGTCATGAAACTAACAGTCATTTGAAAGATGATAGTATTCCATCACGTCATCCTACCAGTGAGGGGAATCAACAAGTCCACAGCAACACTCAGCAACAACCAACCCTTATTAAAAAGTTTCACATAGTTAAGCATACAGAGACGAAGTCCCACTGTACTACAAAAATCAAGACTGTGTGTAGCATACTAATATTGTTCATATCAGTGATAACTTACCAAGTTCTGAACATCCAATGCAGCAATAATATAAATCCTGATGAACTGAAGAAGATTATTTCTACTAAAGTGTATGGACAATCTTCAGCTATTGAAAGTTTGATTGAGGCATTGAGTATGGAAGAGAGAAGTAAACTTCTATTTTTCTATGGTGGTACTGGTGTGGGTAAGACATTCACAGCATCAATAATACTAGAGCATGTTGGCCATTATGCAAATGTGTATCACTATATGGTGCCAGGTTTTATCGAGACATTTACAATAGACTTTATGATTGGTCTAACTTTTTGTAAACATACCACTATCATTATAGATGACCTAAGTGCCAACATCATAAATATTAAAAGCCATATAAAAGAAATCATTGCGAAAAGTCAGAATCTAGATAAAGATATTACCATTATTCTTATATACAACTGTGATAATGACGCCAAAGATATTGAAATGCAATGTGATAATTCTTTTCATTCTAAGCTATTGCATGGCTATCATGATATTGCCATCTATAAAAAGTTCATAAAATTTGAGCCTTTAAAAGAAGAACATTTACTAAAATGTATTGATGTGGAATTAGGAAACAGAAAACTTAGCAGAAGTGAGTATGATAAGATAATAAAGAATTTCAATGTGTCTTTGGATGGCTGCAAAGGTGTTTATACAAAAATGAAGTTTTTGGAGATATCATAAGGTTGTATGTTGAGTTACTATCTACCTATGCCTTCATGTAGTTTATTTCATTAAGTGTGTATGTATAATATATACAAATAATGTTATTGTAGATTTAATAATGTTATTGTAGATTTAAACATCTCATTGCTACCTATGTAGATTAACTGCTATGCATTGACCAGAGTCAATTTCATCAATTTATGAATTAAATTCTATTATATTTATCTACAATTTGCATGGATTAATGTAGCATTAGCATTTGTAGAAAATACAGAATACTATATATATATACCTACTATCCTATTAGTCTTAGAATTGATTAGTACATGAAATGTTAAGCTTATTGTTATTATATTTAATTAGTTTAGGATAATGACTGATTAAAATGTTAATTTAGATCAAAAGAACTTTATTTTAGAGAATTTTACATTTGATAATCGGCAATGCAGAGGTTCGAGAAATTATGTTTAATACAAATATACTGACAATTCTTTAATACACCTACATTCCACATATGGAAATTATGCTACAACAAACTTAGCCTTCATTAATTAAGAGAAAATTCTAAATGATTCTTGGTGCATTAAAGTAGAAAATACTTTGGTAGGTTAATTTCTTACTACAGTCATAAAAATAATCTCAACCACTTATCTAATCAAGGGTGCAATATTGATCATGTTTTCTTGGCTAAATACATTGTTAATTTTTAGCTCAATGTGGTAGTAGGCACATAAAACTATGAAACACACCCTACTAACTTCAATATAATCTGTTATAGACTTAAAAATAATATCTGCAACATTTAGTATAATTATTTTTAAAATTTGATATAAAGCAATTTAGCCTAGTTCACTGACCAATATAAGATAATGGGCATTTTAGATAAAGAACATACATTTTATTCATAGGTAAATAAACACAAATACAGCTTGTGGTGCGAGTTGCATTCTCACATTGTTATAGTCATCTTTGACTGACATCTGTGACTGGCACTGCAGAATATAATATCATAGAATCTTACATTCGTATATCAATTTAGAACATTGCATTTAAATACAGCTCATACCACAGAACATATTTGTGTCCTATTATTTCACATACTAAGGTAAGTAGGTACCTATAATAATAGTTATTAGATATTATAACAAGATAATAACAGAGACTTAAGATCTTTCAAAGATTATTTTACCATACTGCACTGCACCCTTATTTAAATTTTATCTTAACACCATGAAACCATTTGGAATTTTAATATTTTATTATTATTAACAGATACTTGACCACAAAGATATATTTTGTGAACATGCATAGAAATATATTATAATTACAGTACAAATGGTTACATGGTATTAAATGATTAAGTACATAATATATATTTCAAATGTTAAATTAATTGAGTGTCTAATATTTATTGTTAAGATAGTAATAAAATAGCAGCCAATAGAAAAAGTTGAAATATTATTTATAAAAAAGCCCCCCTAAATGTTAAGCCTGTGAGATAAATGCATGCAAACAGGTAAAGGTGCACTATACACAAATGTAGAGAGCTGAATAATTTTGGAATAGAAATATCCAACAAAATGAGGCAAGTAGAATTCCTTTCGAAGTACATACATAGATTTTATATGAAACACTATAGGGAAGACGAGACACACATATAGGATCTTAAAATATAACTGTCTTTGTGATATTTGGTAGAGATCTGGAAGATCTGTGATAAGTTTGTGCATCTAGTTGTGATATTTTATGGTTCCTTTATTTTTTTCCTAAACACCTTCCAAATACAATGCTGGATATTTATGCGTTTGGTAGGTAGAAAACATTACTAACAGTTAAAAAATATTAAGTTATACTGCAATAATTCATTATTTCAACAGTCAGATGTACAAAACCCTAAAAAACATATAACAGGTGGTGCAAATACCTATAGTTTGTTCGGATTGCTTATTGTTAACAAGAATGACACAAGGATGCTTTGAATGATCACTGTGTGTGTTCAATTGATGAAGTGGTGACCAAATTGATTAGAAAGGTTATTGTATCAGGTTTTGATGCCTTTAAAAATACCTAAAAGTAACATTGTGATGTTCTATTTTTTACCCATATCCAAGCAGAAGTTTTTCTCAATTGTTTCAGACAACTTTGTTTTTGACAGTGGAAGGAGGTATGATTGAAAGTATATATATTTTTGCTCAGCATAAGTATGTTAAACACAGTAAAATGTGTGAAACTCCTTTTATTGCAGGGTAGACTTCTTATAAAACCCCTTTATGCTACTAAATATTATATACATACCTTGCCACCACATAATACATGAAAACCAAACATTACTGGCAGAACAAGAAAACTGTGTTTATGTTAAATTTATTACACACATATTGTTTTTAAGAACATCTTTTGTAAAAGAAATACTGGTCATTCAATTAAGTAGATGAAAATCTTTAGCAAACAAGAATTATTTAGAAGTTATTTGTAGTATTTAAAAAAAATGAGGTAGTTATGATATATATACTAGCTTTAAATGAAAGTCGGCTTTATGAATTTAAAATGCTATTTTGATATGTATCTTAGGTTGTAAATCATTGTTTAGACTTATCAACATTTCAAGAATGTGATTTTCATGCTAGTCTCTCTCATTAGATAGGTATTAAGTACAAATATACATATAATATAACCTGTATATATAGGTATAATTTGTTTGTAAGTTTACAAGTAGCACCTAAGTAGCTTACACCAATCCCATATTGAGTTATACTATTACCTAACCATATGTTTTAAAAAGCTATTGGTGATGGAACTGTTGACTTTGAATGAATTATTGTAGCATATATTTCACCAATTATTGACAATAATGTTAGTACCTACGTAAAGGGCAGGCAGTTTTATCTAGGAACTAGTTATGATGTCAAAATTTAACCCAAGACACCTCACTCAAGCAATATAGTAGTTAGGTACTTAACCAATCAGCTATCACAATATATGTGTTCTTAGTAGTTATGTATCTAGTTACATGGAAATAGTGCGTGTGTGAGCCGAACTTGATGAAAGGAAACTATTGTGAATAGTTGATACCTACTGGAATTCACATGACCAAGGTCAACTCTTCACTAAACCGTAATAGCGCTAAAATATGTACCTACTAAAATGGCAGCTCTTAGATAAGATATATACTTAAACAAGACGTCATCATGAGGAAATTCCACTGTGGACTTGGACTTATTTCTTTTAAAACAAAACCGAAGCTGCCGTCTTGGCTCAAACAGCACTGTACTCATATAAACTAGAGTTTGAAAAGCATACGTAATATCGGATCAGTCATTCAATATTACTAAAAAAGAAACATACAAAGTACTATGGCTACTGTGTAGTAGGTAAGTAAACTTTAGCTTGGATTTAACGAATTGTCGAGCGGTGGTTTTATTTGTAAGGCTTATAATGATAACGGGACTAGTCGCGATGACATATATCTAGTAGATAATTAATTACCTACCTACAACTGCGTGCGTGACAGGTGCTGCCGAACGCATTTCAAAACTGTTTAACATCGTGGGAGAGCCAGTAACGAAACCAAATAAACAATTTCAATTCGATTCGGATAATAAACTCTTTCTTCATATTCTCAGCGAAAACAGTCAATACAGATGGTCACATGATGCTTGTTAACATGCAATGTGCAAAACCCATATCTATGTACACAATGTATGTTACTAATTATGTATACTTACATATATCTTTCAAAATTAATTTAAAATGTTGATTAAATACTAAATTTGCGTAGGTAACAATAAAGACTAGAATACATATTATTTAGTTTACAGTTATTGGCACTAAATTTAATGATAATGGCACAATTCTATGTAGATACTTTGGATACAGTGAAAATACCACTATGATAAAATGTTTAAGTAAATGGCCTATTACGAGATACTTTTTCCGACTTTCCTGGTGTTTAGATACAAATAAATTTAGCTAACTATACTAAAGTATGATACAAAATTGTAAAAACACGTTTATATGTCATTCATTAATACCTAATTTTATTTCTAGGAAATACTGAATTCACTGTAGACTTACAGTTAGTGTAAATCGAATAAAGCACATTTCAAAGTGAACTGTGCAACAAACACTTTACATTTATACAACATACATCTTAATATCACGGTTGAAGCTCTTCTCTTTATTCTCTCGATTATATTATTACGAGTTCCAGCTCATCAGACCATTCTCTTGCACAGTTGACACTTTAGAATTCTCATCTCCTCCAACTCCTCAGTAACAAGTGATTTAATGATCAGGAATAGAAAGGTACCAGTTAAACACTATCAACAAAAGTAAAACCGGTAAAACGGTTAAAAATGAAACGAATCTAACAAGACTAATAATTACCTCGCCAGGAAAGCAACAATTAGAGTACAATATGGTTAACATTTAAATCTAAAATTGACGAAATTGATATTTTTACTTAAATAATATGTTAGGAAAACTGCACTAAGCTAGATAATACACAAATACTAATAAGTAAATGGTTAATACGTAAGTAGTTAAAAGAAACCTAAGTGAGATACTCTTTTATACACATTTTATATTTTGTCATTGCTAGAAGTCACCCCATAGATACATCTAGATGCGTAGTGCCAATAACTGCATGATTTTATTAGTAATTCAAATCTTATTAACTAGGTATTTGATAACAAATAGAACACCATTTAAGCACGACAAAACATTCATAGTTAAAAATGTAGAGAGACTTACTGAGAAATGTGCTAATAATTCTAAATCTTGAGAATGTTTGCTGATTTACTTACAATTTAGATTCAATACTATATCAGATCTGATGTTTAAATTGAGATTTCTTTGTTTGTTGATCAGCAAGAATTTGCTTCGAATTCGTTGATGATTTTCGATTGTGGCAGAGATCAGAATTTGTACACTCTACTATAACTAGCGCAAAGCATTGGATATTTTAACTGTATCACATTTTAGCCATTATTTAAAGTTATCAAGTGATAAACGGCTATCGAGTTAAATTTCAAATTGCTTACACTGGTGTAGATAACATTTACTTATAAGTAATTAACTTAATATTTGGGATTACAAAGATTACTAATAAAATTCGTGAAATTTTAGCAGAATTGGATAGTAAACTTCATATTTCGTGTGAGAAGATGATGTGGTCTTTTCGTTAGTAATTTTAAAGCATTTATTTCGCAACTTATTTACTTTATAAGACCATCTTCCACTGACTTTCTAATCTGGGTAGAGGGGACTAGTTAGGAGCGATGGAAATGTATAGCTGTCCACTTATTGTGACGTTTGTGCCATATACGTGTCTCCTGTGACTGGTGCGTAGCTCGTCTTCCTTCGGCATCCACACTCTGCGTTACACAAACGTACGCTATTACAGCGACATCATCACCGAGAAGGTGCACCCTCGGATTTAGAATTGTCGTATTAGTTTTAACGTGGGCGGTCGGAGTGTTGTCTATGAAGAACTTATGGAATTCTGGACCCTCGATTAAATTTCCTAAAGCTTCAGGATCAAACGAAGTTACGTTCGGATCGCAAAATTTGGAATAAGTATCGTAATCACCGTTGTAAATGGCATCTATTAGCAGTTCGGTTACTTTGATCACTTCCGCCCGACGCAATGAAGCACTGCTATCACCACGAGTTTTTCCAAAAGAATCGGCTTTAGTAAGAGCTTCTTCGTCGTGCTCTTTTGAAATGACAGTGCACGCTCTGTCTACACCTTTCTTGTCTTTGTCCAAATCGTCATCTTCTAGAGTAGTGCTGCTGTCAGTTGATTCTTTTACTTGAGATCCATCACCCTTCTTGTTGACCATAGACTTTCCTGAGAAATTACGTGTTGCGAGCATAGTCGTCAAAATGGCGCCTTTAAGCTTACGACGAGCATTGAATTTCTTCAGGCAGTCTACAGTCTCCTGTCTGTGCATAACTGAAGCCACACGCTCCCTGTGGCAAATCCATGGGTGCTTTAATGCTTCTGATGCTGTAATCCTCTTGCTTGGGTTCACTGTAAGCATTTGATTAATAAGGCTTTTAGCTTCTGGTGTAACAGTGTCCCATTCAGGTGAAGGGTAGTCATAAGCGCCAGCTTTAATTTGTCCATAAAGTCGATGTTGGTCTTCATCCCAGAAAGGTGGATAACCAACCAATAAAATATAGAGGATAACACCGCACGCCCAGATGTCAACTGGTTTGCCATACGGTTCTTTTTTAAGTACCTCGGGAGATAAGTAGCCTGGAGTTCCCGCAAAACCAAACCACGCTTGTTGGTCCCCTTGGACTTCAATAGCTAAACCAAAATCGGCTAATTTCACCGCAGCTCCTTTAGCCTTGCTGGCTAATAGAAGATTTTCAGGCTTTAAGTCCCTGTGCACGACACCATTATGATGACAATGATGCACTGATTCCAAAATTTGTTGTATACAATGAGAGGCATCCGCTTCAGAGTAAAATTCTCGTGCTACGATGTCTTCAAACAATTCACCACCAGTGACCAAGTCGAACACGAGATAGTGAAAATGTTCTTCTTGGATGGAGTCGTGTAGCCTAACAATGTTAGGATGTTGAAGCTTCCGACAAATTCTAGCTTCTCTTTCCAGCTTTTGAAAATCTCTCGCGGACAGTTTTTTGGTGTTGATTATTTTGGCAGCGAATTCATAGCCAGTGGATTTTTGCACCGCCCTTCTTACGATTGAAAATGCACCTTTTCCTAATTCTTCCTTCAAATCGTAATTATCGGAAAAACGGGTACTAACATTTTCACGATTAGGATTAGCCATTTTGGACGCGGTACTTACGGGAACGTTTTAATTTTGAAAAACTTACTGCGTAGATTTTGAGCACAGATCACGATCACGTTCTATTGGAAACTGTAACAATAATAAATATACTTTACAGTCATGTCGCGCAACTTAATAAAATTGAAACAGTAGTAGTTGAATAATTAAGTGTGACACAGGGGAAATAAGCCTTGGACTAATAATTTATAGAAGGTAGGTATAATACATTGACAAAAAAACACAAGTATTAAAATTGTTAGGCTTCAGTTATTATTTTATATATTATTATTTTTCAGTTATTTGTTATTGGTTAAAATACAGTCAGATGTTTCTGATAAGTGGCTAAACATTGTATCTGCTTATATTTTTACACAAATTTTAAAACTAGGTAATCATAACTTTTTACATTTAAGTACCTATATTAAAAGATGAAAAAAAGAGCCGACGAACATCCATAAATGTAATCAAAGTCTATATTCATTGACATCATTGATTTTTATTGAACAAGAATAAGGTCTAATTGACCTATATAATGCCAGGAATGTATGCCACTCAGTATATGAATACATATCAATCTATTCATACTCACGATATGTTCAGAAAATAGAATATTGTCAAAGAGCGTCCGAAATTCATCCGAATGAGACTCGACGACACTATTTTGGTCACTCAAACTAAATTGAAGTTGTGCATGCTTAATATAAAACGCGTAGATGCCTAGACAATAGTAATCGTGGTCACAAACAGACTTCTAATATTAACACTACGGCACCGGGATGACATTTAGTTTGCGCAAAATAATCGATACACCATTGTCTCAACACATTCACCAAAATCTCGAGGACATTGTGATCCAATTTAATTCTGAAATACGTGCCCTAATTTTACCATTCGATAAATATTACGAATAAATATCACAAACGAAAGTTAAAAATAACACTGATATTAAATTTTATAGTAATAAAAAGATCATTGCGCGACTTTTGACGATATTCTTGGCATTAGATACTCGTACGAATGGCTCGTGATGTATTTATAATAGCACCGATCGAGCGCTCCTTTAGTTCGCGATGGAGCTCCGTTTAAATAGAACGTTGAAAATAACTTATTTACCTATTATGTGCCCATTTTACACAATTTCCAACGAGATGAAGATGAAAAACGAAGGGCCAGGCCCTGCACCACACTCTCGTTCCGCTCCCGACACGAGCTTCAATTCATAGACATTTGTGGGTTGCCATCTCAAAGCCAACTAAAATGTTTCTTATCAAGTGTCCCATTCACTGAGTTTTTAAATGATCAATTAACTGATTGATCCGTAATGATTTATTAAAACGTTTTCTTCACCGAGAATAAAATTTTATGCACTATTTTCCTAATTTTAGAGAGTTTTTCATCGCTGTATTTTTACTCGTGTAAATACTGACGGACCTCCACAAGATCAATACATCCGCGCAGCGCTCGGCACGGCGAATTGATGAAACCGTACGACGCGCCATCTAGTGATTCTCTTGAATAATATAAGAGAACGTTTCGTTCGGGAATGCTTTGATGACACGGAAAATATGCTCGACATAATCGTTACTTAATAATTTAATTTCGTAAATGCGAACACAAACTTAATTTTGCTGTTAGTTATAAAGCGGCGCGGCGCAATGAAATATTTATGTTAGGCATACGTTTATAGTAAGTATAGTAGGTAATATTAAAATTTTTAGGTGATACTGCGGTATACTACCTACTCGTATACATTAATAATTCATGAAATTAGCCTTTTGTTACGGCAGGCAGTGGTTGTGAATTGAATAAGTACTACATCAGTAACATCGTACTAACTTGTTTAATATAAAATTAAACCATCGCCACATTCATTTAATGTTTTAATTATATGGTTTGTTAAAGTTATGTTCATATACCCGAACTTAAAATGAACCGGCTTAAGTTGTTAAGTTTAGATATTGTCGATGACTAAAGTTGCTTTATCTGATCATTGATCGACTGAACTTGGTTAAATATACTAAAGTAAACGCATTGGTCTAGATTTTTTATTGAGTTGAAGCGCTCGTAGCCAAGTTTGCTTAGCCATTCTGAATCGATCAGCAAAGTTAAGCAACGTACGCCGCGGTCATGACTTGGATGGGTGACCGCTGGTTGGGCATTACTACTGAGCGCTTCCGTGCTTCGGAGGGCACGTTAAGCCGTCGGTCCCGGTTGTTGTCTGAGGATAGCAGTCGTTACAGCATGGTGGTAGGGCACTTTGCAAATGCCCGCCTGGCTAGCTACCACCCTCAAGTTGAAAATCTGTCGCCAAGCCTTAACGGTGTGTTCCGGCAGCTGTCCTTGAGAGCCAGTAACTCTAGGTTAGTCTGATCAACATCCTCGACCACATCATCACTTACCATCAGGTGAGATAGTGGTCAAAGGCTAACCTATCAAGCATAAAAAAAAAAAAAAAAAAGAGTGCACTATTGTAGGTATATTCTTTTAAATATAGCTTTTAAGTCTTTTCTATGTTTAGAACGTTTGTATATTATAAAGAAAGCAATGAGGACCGATGCGAGAAGGAAAGGTTAGGTTAGATTACTGACTAATATACCTAGGGTAGCTATACCGGCGCCTGACCCGTCCTGTCCAGCGGACAAAATATCGGCGATTGTCTCGCGGCGATGTTCAGAAGGACGCCCCGTCGCCGTCGTCGCCTCTGAACGAAATTATAAAATATCCGCCGTTATTGTTTTATTTCGTGTTGTTCTTAATAATGAATACAGCTCGTTCGCGCTGTAGTGTAGATGACTGTCAAAACAAAACTTCTAATAAAACAATATATTTTTTTAGATTATCTAAGGAGGGGGACATATATATTATTTTGTTCTTATTTTTATATTACCCAGTCTGTAGCTTCACATTATTTGGGTAGATTTAAAACGAATGTAAGAAGTTCGACTGTCCAGCAGTTCCAGCACCCGCTTCCATAGCATAATTGGCAATGCGGTTGACTGGGGTTGCGGGTTCAAGTAAATTTAAATACGCGTATTATACTGTTTGTACCTGTATTTATGAGTCTCAGATACTATATTATTATCAAATTAGTAGATTGAAGTTAATACGCCAACCATACTTAAAGCAATGCCAACGCAACACCTACTCACCTTACAATAGTGCAACCGAATTTTAGATGCGCTGATATTCAAAAAGTATCACGCGTTATTCGTAATTCAGTACAGTAAAACAATTATTAATTAAGGAAAGTTTATTTTTTTGTTGGTATAAATATTTGTCCCGATTTACCATAATATAGGTATATAGGTATATAAAATTATGTGGGAGATATAGGCACACCCCAAATGCTTTAATACTTGCATGGCACATGCCCGCCGTTTTCAGATAAATATAGCAGTTTCGCAATCAGATAGTTAAAAATATTATTATAGTAGGTTTACGTTTTCTTAACCAACTACAAAAAAGGAGGGTTCTAAATTCTGTTTTTTTTTGTTACCTCAGACCTGACTGGGTGAACCAATTTTGATAGTTCTTTTTGTATTTGAAAGATGATGCTTTTCGTTTGGTCCCATTTAAATTTAATCAAAAACAGCTTGACCGATTTTGATGAAATTTACATTAAGTTACACTACAATAACTGAAAAATATTTACCTATCATGATGATATAGTCGTTCATAATGAATGACAATTGATCCCG
Organism: Plagodis dolabraria; assembly: GCA_963854805.1. Taxonomy (NCBI): domain Eukaryota; kingdom Metazoa; phylum Arthropoda; class Insecta; order Lepidoptera; family Geometridae; genus Plagodis; species Plagodis dolabraria. The sequence goes on from OY978443.1 coordinate 16,047,169, forward strand.
TAATAAGCAAGAATCAGAAATGTTTTCCGACTTCAACGCTCAAAAGTGTGAAATAACTTGTCGAAGTCGGTACTATGCGCACAATATTGTGATAATAGGTACTTTTGAACTATCATGGTACCGACTTCAACAAGCTAATTCACACTTTTGAGTGTTGAAGTCCTTTGAGTGACCTTTTTTCAAAAAGTATAACTTATTCATAATTTCATCATTATACATTTTTGAAACTTCGATGTTTGTTAAAAATAATAAGATATATTCTATATGCAATCAAACATAGTGATTAGAAAAAGACGTGACAACCATAAGATATGGGTTCAAGGCTCTAGAACGAAGTTGTTACACAAAAGTATCTATCGTATGTCTGTCACTGTATATAATATGAGATCCCAAAATCTTTGAGAGAATTACCGGTTAGAGTATTTCAAAGAAAATTGAAAACTTTTTTAATAAATAAATGCTTCATACTACACATGTAATGAATTCTGAAATGACAAGAACATGACATTTTAAAAACAATAATTTTGTTATTCGTGTGACTATTAATTATGTAGGTATTCATTTTGGTTTATATTATTATTATTATTATTTATTAAGTAATTCAATCTCATATAATATATTATTATTTAACATGACATATTAACGTTTAAGTTATTGACAAATGATAATAATTAATAGGCTATATATATTTTGAGAATTATTTTGACAATTAATTTGGTGTATTTAGGTATAAAATTATCTTAGTATTTTAATGAAATTTGTAACAATATGAACATTGCATGCTTCAATGAGGCAGAATACATTGAACCTGTATTTGTGAAAATAATTATAACATCTTTTATACTTGTATTTCTGCTATAAATAATTTGATTTGATTTGAAAACTAAGTTTTATTTTATTTCATCAATGGAGACAATAATAGTCTACAATTTTTATTTTATCAAAAAATGGAACCGACTTCTTCACTCAAAAGTGTGAAATAACTTGTTGAAGTCGGTATGATAGTTCAAAAGTACCTATTATCACAATATTGTGCGCATGGTACCGACTTCGCAAGTTATTTCACACTTTTGAGTTTTGTAGTCGGTTCCATTTTTAGTTAAAAGAAACGCTCTTTTTATTGACCCTTGCTACTTACGGGATCGATTGTTATTCACTGTCAACTATATCATCAAGATAGGAAAATATTTTTCAGTTGTAACTCAAAAAGGGCTTGACCGATTTGGAGGAAATTTAAATGGACACGACTTGACTTGGACTTTTATTTGAAAGCATCACCTTTCAAATAAAAAAGAATTATCAAAATCTGAACCGATTTTGATAATTCTTTTTTTACTTGTCCCAGTCAAAAGTTCTGAGGCAGTAAACAAAAATGAATAAGTAAATATAGATGAATTGAGGAACTCCTCCTTTTTTTGAAGTAGGTTAATAATCAATTATTGCCAAGGAAACACGTAAAAATAGACATTTCGACCTATATCAAGCGGCATTGTTTTCTTGAACGGAAGCAACTCGTTTGGTATGCCTCGGGTGATATGCCAGGTAATAAAACTCGTCAAAAACCTTGACAAAAAATATAACGAAATACAGAAATGTAAATTAGACTTCTGTCCTGTAATAAACATACAGCGCCCTCTGCAAAAAAGTTCAGTTATAATTCCATTATTTGATAAATGTATTAGGCCGGTATAGGTAGGTAGTTACATAATGTTTAGTAAAAAATTTAATTTTACTCCGACGGCTGCCGGCTAGCATGTTATTCCCCCCATTCTTACCTGTGGGTGTCGTAAAAGGCGACTGAAGGAAAGATACCAAGAAAGTGGGTAGCAACACCTTTTCAGGAACCCCCCAACGGGGTAGGCTGTTTCAGCAGTGGACTAACCTGGCTGGTATATATTTTCCGATGAACATTTACAGGTAATTAAAGGTAGAATTAAAAAGAAGAACATAATTAATCAGTAACATTTGTTATTTTAGTAAATAATACGGGATAACTCACGTAAATCAGTCAGATAGCTCCGACTATAGTTTCAACCACATTCGGTGGTCTTTTTGAAGGAGAGCTCGGGACGGCCACCTTGACGTGTCGCTTAGCACTGCCGGCGGCAGCTCCTAGACCCGTCCTTATCATCCCACAGTTCCATGAAGACACGGCTTCCAAGTAGGTGACAAGGACCATACGCCCTCTCTATTAAAGTTTGGACGCCTACTAATTTCGATAGATTCTCGGATCTTGCGAGGCACGAAGAACTTTTCTCTCGACAAGGCCCCAGTTTTGTCGAAAGATGTAGTGTCCTGCACCAGATAACACAGAATGTTCTGTCACGGCTGAACTGTTGTCGGATGTCCTGCCTGATTCTTCATGGAGCGTATGTGTTCCGTAAGTCTAGTAGAAACGTTCCTGCATGTTTCACCAATATATTATAAGTATACTATTATTATAGTATATATAACATATTACAGTTTATAATGAAACATTTGGTATGTACGAGTATATGTATAGATTGATTAAAACAAGTTCTAGCCGCCACGCTTTCATATTGAACTTTGTTTGATTCATATTTAGTTTTATTTTCTGTAGCACCTAATTTATCTGTATCGACCCTTAACTTTCAAACTACCTAGATCTTATTATATTTATTTAGGCGTTTTTATCTCTGCTTCGAATACTGAACAGAATTTGCCAATGAAGGAAAATATATTTGAAACTTTCATAGAATTTACATTCTGCTGTTTTTGAGCTTGACTTACATTTCTTTATACATTCGTAGATTAGTCCATTGAAATGTTATATGAGCTTTGCATTTTATAGAGGACGTAATTTTATTTTTAGGATATGTGTGGGGGTCAATTGAAGCTTAACCTCATGTTTGTGTGGTCGCCACTCTTGTCCCCCGGTCGCCTGATATTGGAAAAAGGGGTAAAAAACACTTATTTCTCTATATGTCGGAAACTATGCGTTTAGCAAAAAAATTGTGTTGACATAATTTGTAGCAAATTGTTTTGCCTACAAATATGTTTATATAACTTTTTGCTCTAATTTATTTTTTACCGGCGGTATGCCTTTATTAAATAAAATACTATGAACTATATACAACACTACAGCTACTACAATAAAAGCATTTAGACAACCTATGAGTCATAGTAGTTTAAGCATACTGTTCTTATTTTAAACAATCCACCATAACGTATGAAAATTTCAAGCGGCAACCTATTATATGCAATTACGATTAAAAAGGTATGGCCGGTTAGAAGTAGCTAGCACGGAAGTACAGCGTAGGCTTAGTAATAGGCTCTTTTCTCCTCTTTTCTCGTACCGAACTTAAAAATCCTAACTGGTTTTAACTTTGACATTTTTATTGAATTGAAGAAAAGTGTATGAAATACATAACTTACATATATTTGATGTTTGTATTATTGTGTGATATATTGAATGTCCAATGTGGAATGATCTGTGTGGCATGACACGTAGCGCCGTCCTGTTCTAACCACATCTCTTTGGTGTCCATATCATTGAATTCAGGCCAAAAGTTGGTAATCATTGCACCGACAACCAAATAAGACACAAAAATAGACCAACAAATATAGACAAAAATAGACCGATAACGCCGCTAGCCAAAAACCTATACTAAACAGTGACTTTTTCTGGGGCGCTTTTGATTCTGATGAGGATTAATATTTGTTGACGCACGATTTCAACTAGAAATGGGAATCAATTTTTCATGAAGATTCTTCTATGAAAATTAGGGCAGGTTCTCTAGAGCCCATTCAGCGAACACACGTCGTTGTCTATGGTCGTGTACCTTCAGCACCTGGATCAGTTAAATAATTATTGTACGGGTGCAGGTCCATGTCACGACGCAAATTCGCTAAGTTGTGGTCTGCGAAAGGCCGAGTCCTTGTGAGCTATGCGAAATCAACTGTCTCGGATTCTCTCACGACGATGAACGGGTTTTGGTTGATTTTATAAAGAACTAGTGGACTCAAATTTATCCATAACACCTGGAACAGTCTTCACAGTAGAATGGATGATTATGGCGATCATGAAATGGGCGAAGCGTGCGGTACGTTACCCGATCAGAACACCCATTTTGATAATACTTAACTACATAATTTTATCATTTGCACGTGTTGTTGAACACTATATTTATCCTTGGCGATTTGGAAAAACTTACTGAATATATGACAGCCAATTTTACGTTGCCTTAACTGTTGCTAGAACAATATGGCCGCTATCAATTTTCAAAATTCGGAATTCCCTATTGGTATTCCCGTTAACTTTAATTTTAATAATTAAAATTGTATTTTACGGTAAATATCCTTAATATGTATATATATATATATTTAATTTGGTTTTGTTCATTTTCCACATACTCCGGGATGCCATTTTTGAAGTCAACCGAGAAATTCATTAAGTAATTACATTACTATGGGGAGTAAATATAGTTTTATAGCACTTGAAACAGGTAGATACAAAATATAAATAGACATGTCATTTATGCCATGAACATACATGTCATATTATAATGATAACGGTGTATTGATTAACGTGTTTAGTTTAAAAGTAAATAAATTGACTATTTGTCCTACTTACAACAGATTAATAATGGAGGGCATATTTATTATATTCATTCATGTCTTCTCATTAGCTCCCACACTAGGTAATATAGTCTGTTTTGTGGGTTGACTAATGACTATTAGTCTCTTCCAAGGTTCATGTTAATTAGGTTATGAGAAAATAATAAGCAATTAAGTATTATTTAGCATCCGGTGGGACTCGCGTAATATTTCTCCGAAATTGTATGTTACGGCCACCGCCCGGCGCTGCGCTCAATCGTGTATAGCAGAAATTTCGGGTGATTAATGTGCGAGTTCTAGTCGGTTGCTGAAAATAGTAATGGACAAAAGTTGCGATAGTATTTTTCAAACAAAAAATTGACACAAGGCGCCAAATAAAAACAAGTTAAATAAATAGGCTGAGTTATTTGAGGTTTTATGAAGCGCTCGTATACTACGAGTCGATGCCGTGGCCAATTAATTTCCTTAGCTGTTCTTAACCGATCAGAAAACCACTGCGGCTATAAGTTGGATGGGTGACCGCTTGAAGCATTACTAATGAGCGCTTCCGTACTTCGGAAGGCACGTTTAGCCGTCGGTCTCGATTGTTGACGTTGTTATCATAGGATGGCAGTCGATATAGCACGGTGATAGGGCATTTTGCGAATGCTCGCCTGGCTAGCTACAAACCTCAAATAGAACATGTCGCCAAGCACCTATAACGGTATGTTCCAGCTGCTGTCCTTGACAGCCAGTAATTCTAGGTTAGCTTGAACAACATCTTTGACCACGTCATCACATAAAGGAAGGCCAGGGGCCTTATTGTGTAACTAGAATGGTAATGGAGAATTAGACACAAATTTATTTTAATAAGATATGATAATAAGAGTTGAAAAAAACTATTGGGAATTGATTTTAATATCCATTAAACACATCTAGATCTCTATATCTATGGCATATATTTTAGAAGCACGTCCTCTCTCTTCATCAAAATATGGCGTTGCCGTAGAGTCAAAACGGCTGCACAAATAATTCTATGCAAATAACTGATCGTTTTGATAAATTCGTTTCTCTTATATTTCTAATAATATTAGTACTGTAAATATTATGACTTCATTGTACAAGATTACACATATTTACCATCGAGCCCACTTGACGTTTGCCAGTGTTATCATTATCAATATTATCATACTAACCATATACATGTCTATTTCGTGGATTTCCTCGCACTCTCTGAGTAGGTATATCTATTGGTGACAGAGATAATAAAATGTTACGAGTTTCGATCAATAACGAATGATATTTTATGTGAAATGATATGACATCTATTTTTTTATTAACCGGTGGTATGCCTGTATTATCTTATTCCCCGTGGGTGCGGGGCTAGAATGTCATCCCCCATTGCTACCTATGGGAATCGTGAGAGGCGACCAAAGGTAAAATACCGGAAGGTGGGCAGCAGCGCCTTCTGAGATAAAGATAAGATATATTTATTGTTTAAAACATAGGTACCTACATGATACATAAAATCGTATTTAAGCACTTGGAATGTATATAACGATTTTGTCCCACCTCAGGAACTGATATCTTAAAATGCGATCCCCAGGACGCCTGCCAAGCGTGGAGATTATGGCAAACTCCCCTAAATGGGGGAGGCTGTACTATACAGTACGCCTGTATTATTAGGCTTGTCTTATCATTCATGTTTCTACTCTTTCATTTGTCCTGTATTCTGAGAATGGTCACAACTACGTAAAACTCTTATATTCTGTGGTAAATGTGCTGCAAAGACTGCGGAGACTCCGATGATGATTGAATTTAGATAACATTTAAATTTAGAGTAACTAATTATATTGTGATAGTATTTTTTAATTAAAATTCAGTATATTGTATTACTGGCAACACCGTCACATTGATGAATACGAGGGTACCTACATCCTCATGGGTGGCGGGTCAAATTTAAAAGCGGCATCATTTGATAAAATCATTATTTTAGTTCTCATAACGTATTTCATTCAATTTGTTATTTGGCTGATATGACAATGGTTACCGGTTGTGTGTCGTTAACGGCACGGGATAAAGGACCCCTCGTGAACGGGCTAAATCCACCGCTGAATCACAAAAATCAAAACTGGTTCGCATCTTGCGCAAGTGCAGGGGGAACAAACAAGGGCTCTCGTTTCGGGCCCTTCCAAAATTCGCCGGTGCACAATGCACCCTCCTAACCATCCCCACGCACTTTTATTATTACGCGACTCCGGTTCTTGTCCCCCATATTGTTCATATTATTTTGGTATTCGGTTGACGCGTATCGAACTTTTCGCAGCTCCGTTATGTTTTTGAAATTACGCGAAATATTAAAATATTTAGACTGTCAGGTGAATTGATAAGTTGGGAAATTGAGTCGGGTTGCCTCGAGAAGTTGTGCAAAATATTCGTTTGTTTGGCCACGGCATCGATTCTGACATCTAATATTTGCAGCGAAGGGAGGTATTAAGGTTTCGAACGCTGTGGTCGTCTCAAGTTGCTTTTCTCATGAGTGGACGTACGTGTAAATTAATAACATGAGAAATAATATTGTGTGGTGTGGAAGCGTCGGAAGGACGGCGTGCATCGGGCAGCTCTCGTCCGGCTTTGGTTTGGACGAGTATTATCGATTATGGACTACATCGCTATCCGTGAAATACGTTCTGTGTGTTCGGTGATCTCACCCATTTGGCGGGAGTCTGCACTGACAAAGCCAATTTGTATGAAGCACTCGCGGTAAGTCTGAGAACTCCATTTAATTAGTTCTGATTCTAGATTGTATGCAGAGTATTAGATACTTACATATAAGATTTGCGAAATTGTTTTCCATTTTCTTATCTTCCATTCATTAAACCTATCTTTATTTTTGTGTATGAAGGTATAATGCTGCATAAATGTGTTTCTAGTTCTCCGAATTCTTATATACTTCTAGAATTTCAATTCATTCTACATTTAGCTTTTTTCAATTTGCGAATCCTTATTCGTTCTCTCCCTGATCCAAATTAATGTTGGGTCAGTACAGTATGCCCTTATCTTTGTCATTTCTGTTAACTGTCGTCGCATCATTCATTTCTTTCATAATATTATATAACATTATCATTTACACTTTTACTTAGCAAAGTGAATTGTGTATGTAATGGGACATTGTTATTAGGTGATAATTAAGATTATAAGGCCTACTATCTAAAAGTATTAAATTGAAAGCAGTTCATAACATGGAACTTCGTTTATAACTATTGTTTCCCCTTTGCAATGTTGTTATTACTTCAGTAATATATGTATAGTATGTTTTGCTGTAAAATAATCCATCATTGTCGATTGTTTTCTTATATAGTTAAATGTTAGCAAAAGTAAACGTACGAAAAACTCGACCGCTTCGTGTCAACGAACTCTCAGCGTCAAAATGCTGACCCTTCTAAATTATACCCTCCTCGATGCTTGCAAAATCAAAACCAAGTACTGTACGAATATGTAGCTCACAACTGCACAAGCCCCTTACATAATATTTTGAATCGAGCGAGTTTATCTGGAATGTCTATCTAAAATGTCTTGAATCATATAGTAGTATAATATTTTTTAATGATTTTCATTGTTACTAGGTAGTGCCATTACATTTTACAAATCGCCTACAAACAGGTTCTCCCATATTATGACCTTACTTAGAAGCGACGCTATCGTTCAATTTGGCATCGTTAGCGCAATTTTGAATTGAACCGATGCCAGATGGAGCGTGTAATATAGAGGGCTGATTTAATAAAGAAAACTAGACGGATCGATACACAGTGACTGACCGGATAATCTTGGCCGAACTCTTGCGGAACATTGTCGTAAGTGTAAGTAAACAGCTCACGTTCTTTGTCCAATACTAGACGAACATTGTTGGTGAATTAAGTACTCAAATTTTATTTTACTACGAAGATTTTTATGGCGCTTTGTAAATTTTTGATTGATGTTATATATGAGCGTTCGGTGATAAAGTAGTTACTGTGATTTTATGCTTTTATTTATCTTAAACATCCATTTATACCAATTATAGTTCTTTGCGTAGGGATATGGGAATACCCTTTACCCTTAGAACTGGAAAGTAAAGGGACGGGACGCTGACAAATATTCGCATAGAAAGGGGTACTTTTCCGGATTCTTTTGCCGCAAAATTTTATAGAAAGCCAATAGCTAGCTTCCAAACGGTTTAGTTAACTATTATGTGGGCCGAACTTTTGCATTACGTTCATTCCCATTTGCTCTAGTTTCAGAACATGATTATTATCAACTCCGTAATGGTGCCATAAACAAAGCACAGGTTAATTTATGCCTAGGCTATGCAGCTAGCCGTAATATTTTGACTTTAATGGGAAGTTTATAATCGAAATTGTATAAAACTCGGGGAACAATTTATTTTTTAATTGCCTGTGGCACTGCATTTTAGTTTTGAATTCTTATATTTATTCAATTTACGTAAAGAAAACAGTTTCCTCTTTTTTATTACAATTAAAAACAATAATGGTACATACAAACAAAAAAATATACTTTACTCGGGATTTGGTCGCGCTCCATCGAAAACTACTTGCTTATACAAAATTCTATCGAAATCGGATCAGTAGTGTTGCATGCGTCGTGAATGCCGTTATAGAGACACAAAATATACCTTTATAAAGAACTTTCGTGTCCCTTAAGCTTATTACCGTATTCGACCAACCAATCATAGCAGGGACTACGAATATTCACCTAATACGATCCTAAATTAAATCTTTTGCTTTATGTAATACGAGAAAGAAAATCCATCTTAGGTAGGTACTCATTTACCAAAATCGTAGGCATCTTCTGCTCTATACGGTTATGATATGAATGATAACCAATTCATTTACAGGGTTACGATAGACGATTTGAAAAGGTCCAGTGGCTCCGAACCCAATCCTATTGCCCTCGTTTTTGTCCAGGAAATTCCTAGAAGGGTTTCAATGATATTTGCTCAAGGCATGTCAGGTCAATAATTCATCGTTTTATCACAGATGATGGATATTGGCAGTAGAATGTTTCTACACTTTTTTATTTTGTAAATTGACACTTAGAGCGTCGTTGTCGTCGCAGACTCCTAAATTTAATAAATTATGTTGACTGCGATGAATACATGAGTGTACCACACACTTTATAAACTTTAACAACAACATAGAATCGTACTGTCTCTATAATGAACTTTTTCCTCTTGTCTTTTATGAAGTCTTATAAATTTTGTGGCGAAAAATCTTTCATTCGTGCGACATGACGTCAAAGGAACGCAAACAACAATCTACAAACTTCGAAGCTATGTTTTATGTACTCGTACAACATCAGTTCTTTGCCATGTTCTTTGTCAACAATGAACGCCGATTTAAAAAAAAAACTTAAATTAATGGATTACCGCTTGGAATGGTTGTGTCTGTTTGGCAGAATTATTTTCTAATATATTGTTACTTTTTACTTGGTTTTTAGAGTTCCATGCATATAATGAAGACACGTTCAGCGCAATTCTTCCAAATTTTGATACCTACGTGCGTAGAAATAATATCAATGTTTTATTTTCCATGAGTTAAGTGACCTATTTATGGGCATAGAGAATAAAAAAATCAAATAATTTAAAGGTTCAATATTTGGTAGGACAAATATGAAAATAAAATATAAACTAGTCATTTGCATTATGTGATCATCAAAAACTTGTTTGAAGGCAACATGGTTAAAGGACTTTAGGTACCCCTCTCCATTCATCTCTCAAACTCCTGAATTAACACGTACAATATTGAAATAGAAAGCAGAATCGGTTTTGGGCTTTCCTTATATATTTAAAATATATAAGGAAATTATATATTTAAATTGAATAATAAAACATAAAATAATGGATAGATTCAGGCGTTACTTTGCGGAAATCCATATTTAATAATAACAAATACTTTTAAAAGTATCCTAAAAATATTAAATAATATTTAAATAAAACACTTAAAAAAGCATAAAATTATATATCTAGTGACAATTCCGCCTAATTTTCCTGTTATCTACGTGACGTCACAAACATCACGCAGCCTAACCGGAAGAATACCTGACTAGTTTCGCTTCTAAACGAAGCATCTTCAGGAGATGTTGACTCTTTTTTTTCCTCTATTATAAATCAATTGGTACCTATTAATAGTACCCTATATATTGCTATCATACGTAAGTACAATACATTGAACACAATATGAGGAATCGTCATGAATTATTAGAAAGACTTGTTTTTCATTTAACTATATTCAGTAGGTAACCTATATGTTCAGGTAGGTATAAACGCAGCCTTTTAAAGCAGACTGAGCTATAATTAAGCTCTTGTTCGACGTAAACTGTTAACAACTCACACAAATTGAAAGCAACGTGAGGACCCCTCTTGCCACGTGATATCGCGTAACCTACTCGTGTACGTACCCGTGTACACTGATAGGGTTCACAGACGTGTGCGTGAGTTGCTGACGTCATGTCCACCGACCGACGCTGCTGGCACGTTACAGTAATTTCAGGTTATTTTATGGGGTGCAGTAGCACATTCACATTTTATACTTTTTATACGGCCGACGGGAATGAATTAATGCATGTGAAACGTGAAAGAATAAAATACGTATGGCAGGGTAAAAAGTAAAATATGGTATGAAAAATCGGGATAAAAGTTACTGTTTCCTGACTGAGAGACGCAACCCGGTAGCGCGGCTGTGGGCGGTGGTGCTGCAATCCGATTTAGGTAAATTCAATTGAAATGGTGAAGTTAAATTCTAGAGCGAAAAGCAGATTTGTTTTGTCAGTTTCAATCAAAAGCTCATCTATCGACTTTTATACGAACAGATTTGTGTACGTTTGGTTTTTTACAATCTGCGAAACTTTTTTCATCTTTCTTAATTTCTATTCACCTTATAGCCTTAATTTTTTTGTATGATAAGACAACTTTGCCTCTATCTCACTTGTCGGTAAGTGACGTTGTCGAAAATGAACAGGCTAAATCTAAGTTTAGAACTGGCTGACAAAACTTGGTGACTGATTAAAAGGAACATATATGTATAGATAGGTATTCAATGTTCAAGAGGCTAGTGTGGCTTGGCTAGTCAGTCGAGTATTCGCAAAATTCGCTAGTCGGTTGTCAAGCCCCCGGCAAGGTTCAAACCATGGAACTCCTGTACGGCAACTATTGTCATTGCCACTAACAGAAAAGTTATAATTTAATGGACAACCGACTTGGGGGCCAACTCTCACCTCTTATAGTAATAATAATTTGATCTTACTGCAAAATTTTATACCTCCATGTCAATTAAGCAGGCTTACAAGCGGTAAAGGAATCGCTCGGCGCTTTGATGACGTCACAACAAATAGTTCACTCTTTTCGCGAACTCTGACGTGACATTTAATACAAAGTATTACTGTTCCAACGACAAATCTGTCATGTTTATCCATCTTAAAAAAGTTACTTTCTAGCAGCGGATTTAAACTTGATTTCGATTATTTTACGATAAAAATGGGTTTAATTATGTGTAAATTACGTACAATGTTTTTATTTCTATTATTATTATAAATAAAATGCAGCAAAATATTTGACAAGTGAAAGTATAAAAAGTTACAGACAGTTTTTGTGTAGCATACAAAAAAATTCGTAAAACTATGGTGAAACCGTTCCATAACATCGTAGTTCGGAACATTGCGAGCGGGATAACGCCATATTATAAACATATTGTATCTCGCTTGCACATTCGTGGTACATATTTAATTCGTTCTTTAACTAGGATCAAACCAATATTGCTGGACGCGATTATGGATCGGTGATAATTCGTGTCTGCGAATGATGATTTTAAGCGTGAAATAAAACGCAACATTTTTATGATGGTTTCGTAAAAGGTGGGAGTACTCACTTAAATATGCTACCTACGAGTAAGTCTAAATTGTCGCCTAGGTTTCGAATATATTCGATGCACTTCATCTCTACTACTACACTATAATATAATAACAATTTTATGAATTGGTAAAGTTTGTAATTTGTATGTTTGTAGGTGCTAAACTCCGGAAACAAGATCATATTTAAAAAATCTTTCTTTCATGAAAAGCTGTACTCAGAGTAACATAGCCGATGATTTATTTTGATTTCTGTTTCGTTTTTTTTTTAAAGAAATAATAGGATTATAAGACTCTTCTGAAAAAAATGGCTAATAAGGTATTTTATCGCCGTGCATATAATATGGTTTCAGATATGATGAATATATAGATAGTTGGTAAGTGTAAAAAATAATCCGCGGCGACGGTACATAGGTATCTAAAACTTTCAGGCTAAATCTAGGTTTAGAACTGGCTGACAAAACTTGGTGACTGATTAAAAGGAACATATATGTATAGATAGGTATTCAATGTTCAAGAGGCTAGTGTGGCTTGGCTAGTCAGTCGAGTATTCGCAAAATTCGCTAGTCGGTTGTCAAGCCCCCGGCAAGGTTCAAACCATGGAACTCCTGTACGGCAACTATTGTCATTGCCACTAACAGAAAAGTTATAATATAATGGACAACCGACTTGGGGGCCAACTCTCACCTCTTATAGTAATAATAATTTGATCTTACTGCAAAATTTTATACCTCCATGTCAATTAAGCAGGCTTACAAGCGGTAAAGGAATCGCTCGGCGCTTTGATGACGTCACAACAAATAGTTCACTCTTTTCGCGAACTCTGACGTAACATTTAATACAAAGTATTACTGTTCCAACGACAAATCTGTCATGTTTATCCATCTTAAAAAAGTTACTTTCTAGCAGCGGATTTAAACTTGATTTCGATTATTTAACGATAAAAATGGGTTTAATTATGTGTAAATTACGTACAATGTTTTTATTTCTATTATTATTATAAATAAAATGCAGCAAAATATTTGACAAGTGAAAGTATAAAAAGTTACAGACAGTTTTTGTGTAGCATACAAAAAATTCGTAAAACTATGGTGAAACCGTTCCATAACATCGTAGTTCGGAACATTGCGAGCGGGATAACGCCATATTATAAACATATTGTATCTCGCTTGCACATTCGTGATACATATTTAATTCGTTCTTTAACTAGGATCAAACCAATATTGCTGGACGCGATTATGGATCGGTGATAATTCGTGTCTGCGAATGATGATTACTGGACGCGATTATGGATCGGTGATAATTCGTGTCTGCGAATGATGATTAATTTTAATTTAATTTAATTAATTTAAGCATGAAATAAAACGCAACATTTTTATGATGGTTTCGTAAAAGGTGGGAGTACTCACTTAAATATGCTACCTACGAGTAAGTCTAAATTGTCGCCTAGGTTTCGAATATATTCGATGCACTTCATCTCTACTACTACACTATAATATAATAACAATTTTATGAATTGGTAAAGTTTGTAATTTGTATGTTTGTAGGTGCTAAACTCCGGAAACAAGATCATATTTAAAAAATCTTTCTTTCATGAAAAGCTGTACTCAGAGTAACATAGCCGATGATTTATTTTGATTTCTGTTTCGTTTTTTTTTTAAAGAAATAATAGGATTATAAGACTCGTCTGACAAAAATGGCTAATAAGGTATTTTATCGCCGTGCATATAATATGGTTTCAGATATGATGAATATATAGATAGTTGGTAAGTGTAAAAAATAATCCGCGGCGACGGTACATAGGTATCTAAAACTTTCATGTGAAAGTTTTAGTAAGAAGTGAGTTTATCCGGCTATCACCACGAGAACTGTCAGACCAAAACAGATTTCTTTCAATTCGTTTTCGGTATCCTGCCCTTTACCCTAAGAGCTTTTTTACACGTTATGTCATTAGTTATGTACTTAAGCTCAAGATACCTACTTATATGACCAGACTCTTCTTATTTTTTCTTAGTTGATAGAATAATTCCATTACTTTGTTTTTTTTCTACTTTTTCTTTTTCTCCAGTTTTCATTTGACCTGTAGAGTGAGACTCTAAGAGCAAATTCAAATTCAAATTCAAAACCATTTATTCAATTTAGGCGTTTACGACGTTCTTATGAAGGTCAATTACAAATTTTAATATTGAAATATTCTACATTGTACTGCCACGTTCAGCAAAAAAAAAATTATAGAGCCACTGCGAGAAGAACGGGCAAGAAACTCGGGGCCATTCTTTTTAAGAGTAATGAGCAGTACTCATGCCTTTCCATTGCTCCTGAGAAACATTAAATTGTAGAAAGTTTGTACAGACGCGTTTGCCCTAGGGTGAGAGTCCACTCTCGAGCCCGTAATTAACGACGTCCACGGCTCGTATCACGGTTGATGAATATCGTAATAGGCGACAAAAAAACTCCGCGTTTTTAAGTTTTTGACAAGCTTATTAGGTATGTGAAATTAAGTGAATGAGTGAGCATGTGAGTGTGTAAGTTTGTTACACGTTCATGCTGAAACTGCTGAACTGATTTGGATGAAACTTGGAATATAGATAGTCATGGTCATGGATTAACCCATTGGATACTTCCATCATCATGATCTTCGTCTACTTTAAACTTTATCTACGCCGTACGCGGTTGAACCAACAGTAGTTTAAAAAAATATTCTAAATAGACTATCATTTGCGCAATGTTAACTGACGATGCGGTCGACGATGTTACAAGCTCACCTAAACGATGCATATTCACCTTGTGTGTTGCAGTTACCTACTCGTATAATATACTCAGTTGTGTCAGGAAACACAGACTCAACGTAATGCATCACACTCTTTGGTCACACGTCTGATAAATGAGGAAGCTAACCGCTTTGTGGCATATCAACCATGTAACGGTATCGCATTGCCGTCTGCTGGTTGTCAAGAGATTTTATTTATTTATTTATTGATATAAATACGATGAACAGTTACAGTTAACTCACATATTACATTATAAAAATTAAAGTTCAAATTCAAAATAATAACAATTATTATATTGAAACAATTAAATACCATTCTCAAAATGAGATGGTATGGGTGCGGTGGAATAAAATGATGCAACTCTCAGGGCACACTTCCCGAAATGTATCCGGTAAAATACCAATAAACTAGTGACACTACGCCGGTGCTCGAGACTTTGAAGTCTTCTCCCAACTAATTAATAATTGTTTATAAGGTTTATAACATGTCTTTCTATTGACTTCAGCGCGATCCCAAAAATTACAACCATACTCCATGCCTGACCGAACTTGTGCTTTTCTAAGTATACCATCCTAATATGTACGGAGTTACTAAGAAATAAATACAATTGGAGCACGAAGTTTCGGCGCCCGGTAGCCGAGCGGTTTAGGCGCGAAATCGGAAGGACGTGGGTTCAATTCCCGCCCGGGGCAAAACATTTTGTACTCCGATAATTTGTAAATTTATGATTTTCGCTTAGAACGCGGTAGTGCTTGTAATCGTAATATTTAGAAATATAGAAGGGTAGCGACATCATAACGAGAGTTAAGCGTTTGAAAAAACATATCTTTCGATCAGATGAAGTCTAGTAGTCTGGTTGATGACCGTGCACCGTCCCCTATGACGGTTTAAGAAATACAATTGGAGCACGAAATTTCGGTGACTTAGCCCACCCCCCGGTAGCCGAGCGGTTTAGGCATCCGGCGTGATCTCGGAAGGATGCGGGCTCAATTCCCGCCCGGGGCAAAACATTTTGTACTCCAATAATTTGTAAATTTATATATACGGAGTTGTTTAATGTTTGCCAGTTTAGTTTAGTTTAGGGAGGACATAGATGCTGGCTACCGCCTGTGCGGTCGTCCAGCTCCACCGGGTTTTGGGCGAGGGCCTGGCCCTACAATAGCCCGGGAGGGAGAAGTGCCGAAGGCACTTCTCCCGAGACGGGCGTAGAAGGCGAAAAGCGCTTTCTACCTCCGTCTCCTGCGGACGCCGAAAACGTACCGCTACTATAGGAGGGGTTGACAGCGAGCTCAAGGGCACCACTGTGGTTCGGACCTCGGCTTGTCTCGCTGTCGAGAGACATGGGGGGGATCGGAGCAAAATGCCTCTGTGCAACTGCAGTGTTGCACAATTGGGCCCTACTGAATAATACTCTTTGACTATTTGGAGAGCAATTTATCGTGACCTTGTTTTTGCCTCGGGCTCGCCGGCGAGCTCGGTGTTTGATTGTGTGACCTCTGATTACCTCACACCTGGGGATTTTACCTCGACGACTTGCGGATAACGCTAAAGCTGCCAACGTAATGGCTGCGATGGGGTCATCCGGGTCGTCTAATACCTGCCGTGGTCGGCGACGGGGGGGTTTGAAAAATGGGATAGAAGAGGCAGTCGAGTAGTTCGATGCCTGGACAACCAATGGGTTCGGGTGGTGGGGCGCTCGATCAAAGTATCGGCGGGCGCAGTCCTTATTGAACTGCGCTAGAGAGGGAAGGTTTAAGTCGCAATGCAACTCGGTGTTCCGGATATACCACGGGGCGCCGGTTGCATTACGAAGAAAACGGTTTTGGATGACTTGAAGTTTATGAAGGTGGGCCTCACTAGCATGACTAAACACTACTGATGCGTAAGTCATGATGGGGCGGATGCAGGCAGTGTAAAGTGTCTTCTTATTACTAAGAGACATTTTACTCTCTTTGCGAAGTAGGGGACCAAGGCGACCCATTATGAAGGCCGCTCTGTTACGGACGGTTGTTATGTGATCGTTAAAGGTGAGATGACGATCAAGGGTGACTCCGAGGTATTTTGTTCTAGGAACCCAGGGAATGGGTTCGTCGAACAAAATAAGCGGTTTCGGGTAAGGGGAGCGTGTCTTCTCAGTAAAGCACATAGCTGTGCTTTTAGCTGGGTTGACCGCGATGCGCCATTTTCGGAACCAGTCACCGATCTCGGTGATGGCCCGTTGCATGACGAAATAGGACTGTCTGTTGATATGCCACCCAGTGGTGTAAATGGCGGTATCATCCGCATATTGGGCTAGGAATACTTTGGGCTGAGAGCGTGGGATGTCACTGGTATACAGTGCAAAGAGAATAGGTGATAGCACGGAGCCCTGAGGGACTCCGGCTCTGACTGGGTGGGGGGAGGAGAGGGTGCCTTCCACGCGATAGCGAAAGCTTCTGGCTTTAAGGAAGTCTTGTAGGATGAGCACAAGACGTTCTGGCACGCCAAATTGGTATAGCTTGTAGATCAAGCCGTTGTGCCAGACTTTGTCAAAAGCTTTCGCTACGTCGAGGAAGACTGCTAGCGTAGTCTGGGGTTTGGGGTACTTATTGAAGCCCTCAATGATGTGCTCCGTGAGGCGGTGCACCTGTTGGACGCATGAGTGTCCGGGTCTGAAGCCAAACTGCTCATCTGGGATAAGGTGGTGTTCCTTAGCATGGGACTGGAGACGGTTTGTTTGCCAGACTTGCGTTAAACCCTTAAGTAGACAGCATTGTATCACCGGTTGGCTAACTGCTACACTTGCATGCACTTCAGTAATACCTACCATAGTTTCGATGAATAAATCTCTCTACCATACCTAATTCTCGACGATGCTCGAGTTTCAGCTGATTACACTTATCGTGTTTTTATTACCTGCAACTGCAAGTATTACGTAATAACTAAATTGTCTTTATTTCTCTCTCTCTCTCTCTTTCTGTCTAGGTACTGTAAAATTAACTGTTTCTTTCTGTGGCTGGGTCTGAACTTTGCGTGACTCGTGAGCTGATTCGTATTTCTTAAATAGAAACCACAAGGGAACTTGTTTTGGTTTAAACGTTTATGAACAAAAATGAGGCCCGACTGGAAATACGATTACTTACAGAATTACTGGCATTGTGAAGCCCCACCCGACTGAACTAGAACCACTTCTCAAGAGGTCATTTGAATTATCTGGAAGCTAATTATGATCTTATTAAATATCACTAAAATTACTAAATTGGTAGATATTTATGTGACGGCTATAAACCGATATGCGGTTACACCTACATATAGCTACAGCCAGCTACAACTAGGTGGATCCAGTTGCAGGTGGTTCAACTTACGTGTACCTATCCTATTTGTTCACGGCCCGCTGCCGCGGCACGCTCGCTCGGCTCGCGCTTTGTAGTGGTCACCAGTAACCTAACGATCCTCCTCGCTTCAATTGGCGTTGCACCTATGTAGGTAAGCTGCCATGTACTGTATTAGCCGAATTGTCTTCTACACCTAAATTTTATTGCCTCAGCTTGGCCACACTTAGTTGTAGTCGGCAAAAACTAGGTGTAACTGGTACTTCGGCTATTAGCCATAACATTAGCAACATAATACTATACAGGTATTAATTCAATGCATTAAATAAATGTAGCGCGTGACAAGGATCAGACACTTGTTGAATTAAACCATGAATCGTGATTTGACCAAATTGGGCTTCGACAAAAACATTTTCCCATTTCAGCTTAACCGCTCCACGCCCCTTGAATTAATGATAATAACTGAACGTCTCGTAAATAGTACTAATGAGAGGCTGCGTATAATTTCTCTATAACCTTCCTCTTAAAAATCATATCATTTTGGAATTCTCATTTTAATCAATATCTAATAAAAAGCAAATTTTTTATACAATTAACCTTACCAAATGCACGGGGTTGGTATGGTTTGTGGAATATATAAACACTAATTAGAGAAACCAGTATCAGAGAGATAAAAAAAGAGTAGGTCTTCATATTAAAATTAAATCGGTAGAAATGATAATTATCTACCACTTAGCCCAACCGGAAAAAATTTCGACGCGTTATGTTCAACACGAAGCGTCTTCAGGTCTTGACTTTTCGAGCGCATGTCTTTAGAAATTCTTTTTTTTTATTTAAATATTTTACTGTCATGATTTAACTGAAATATATGCATGGCACTCATAATTTTCTTGCTCTTTGGTTGTATTGTTGATCTGACGCCAACCCTAGGAAGGGTATGTTTGGGCTAATGAGATATTACGTTTTTCAGCTAATCGACGTTAAAATTTGTTGAGCCATGTTGTGTGCTTAATGTGTAGCATCACTCTACGGACGTCGACATGAGTTGTGGGATATAGGCAACGAGATTTTTCTCGATGGATATAGGTAATGTTTCAAAGTTTGAGACTACGAAAATATAAAAAAAGTTGAAGACGGCATACGGCCATCTCTTTCACATACTGTGGAAGAGAAGTCTTACAGGTATGCATTGTATTTTTGTTGTTTTTGCGAATTATCTTCTCAAATTATTGCAATTAATTGTGAAATCATGAAGCCATTTTAGGTAAGAAAGACCAACTTATTCAAGAAGATACAATATTTTTTCTAAAACTCAGTGCGCCGAGTGCCGGGAAATCTATTATCCAACACATTACTATATCACCTTCAATTGGACCGGTCGCAATTTCTTGAAAAGGTGTGATTGCTGCTTTTGCACCAGCCAGTTAAAGTTTTTCTTAGCTGCACCTTTTGTTACATACTCATTAGATGTTTTCTTACAACGCTTTATAGCCAGTCATGGCCATTGTATGTTTATAACATACGGAATAGTCTTTTAATTATTAGGCCAGGAATTGCGCATAAGGTAGCACATAAATCTTTTGTAGTGTTATGTTATGATGTACGCTGTTGCAGTACGATCCTTGTTCAATATAAATGCTAATTTCTTGACTAGATTGCATCCAAGATTATCGCAGCACTCTATTATAGGTTCCACAGGGCAATTTGATGTCGTAACAAGATCTGCTTCATCGTAGGTTAATAATTCCTCAGAGGCTATTGTTTGCTATTCGGAAGATAAGTTGTATAAGTGAAGATGTTTTTTTTTATGGTAATATCTAACTAAGTAGTATTTTTGTTAATGGACATCATATTATGCTTAAGCTGATTACGATTTTATCATCGCTGCCTCTCTTTCACTCCTACACAGTCCGATAGTGACAAAATTTTGAGCGTCATAATGATATACCAAAGAGGATATATTATGACACCATCTATATTTGATGATTAACGGACACATTTTATAAAACGGTTAAAAATAGTTATTAATACCGACAGAATAAAGAGAAGGTTGTTAATTCGACATTTGTGTATTCGATTTCGAATTTTGATAGTAAGCAGCCATAGCCAGACGGGCATTCCAAAATGCCCCTCTGGCCTAAGATTTTTTACCTGTAGATCAGTTGTTTGCCCTCCATATTTACTAGACGAATTCAGGGTAATCGCCTGAGTCACTACCAGTCTAGCACTTCCGAGCGTCTGGTGAATACATCGCCGCTAATTGTGTTTTTTCGGAATAATCTGTGGACAATACACCTTCCTTGTGTCTTTAGACTCTGCACCAATTATACAGGCACTGTGAGAGATAAGAAAACTGTTTCATTACACGCGTAATTATTGCTTTTATTGTTGTAATAGAAAATATCGTTATTTTGTTTTATCTTTGGAACCAATCACAATGAAATGGATGAGGGAGATATGTGTATCGTTTAGTGTGAGAGAGTGAAAGAGATGCAGCATAATGGTGATCGGAACGTCTCGTGGCGGTTCGTTGGTAACACGAATTGCTTATTTATCTCTTTCTAACAACAGATATGACGCATAATATTTGAACGTTCTTTCCTTGTCATTACAAACTGCTTATAGATGTGCGTAGGTATGTACATAGGTAAATTCTAGTAAGTTTTTAGAGCAGTGGTGTTCGGATATAACAACTCTAAGTATTTCAACTCTCTGCCTCTGGCTATAGCGGCACCCGGACACTCATGCGTCCAACAGGTGCACCGCCTCACGGAGCACATCATTGAGGGCTTTAACAAGTACCCCAAACCCCAGACAACGCTAGCAGTCTTCCTCGACGTAGCGAAAGCTTTTGACAAAGTCTGGCACAATGGCTTGATTTACAAGCTATACCAATTTGGCGTGCCAGAACGTCTTGTGCTCATCCTACAAGACTTCCTTAAAGCCAGAAGCTTTCGCTATCGCGTGGAAGGCACCCTCTCCTCCCCCCACCCAGTCAGAGCCGGAGTCCCTCAGGGCTCCGTGCTATCACCCATTCTTTTCGCGCTGTATACCAGTGACATCCCACGCTCTCAGCCTAACGTCCTACTAGCCCAATACGCGGATGATACCGCTATTTATACCACTGGGTGGCATATCAGTAGAAAGTCCATTCCCGCCCTCCAACGGGCCATCACCGAGATCGGTGACTGGTTCCGTAAATGGCGCATCGCGGTCAACCCAGTTAAAAGTGCAGCTATGTACTTTACTGAGAAGGGCCGCCCCCGTTACCCGCAACCCTTAACTTTGTTCGACCAACCCATCCCCTGGGTTAGTAAAACAAAATATCTCGGAGTCACCCTTGATTGGAATCTCACCTTTAGCGATCATATAACAACCGTCCGTAACAGAGCGGCCTTTGTAATGGGTCGCCTTGGTCCCCTGATTCGCAAAGAGAGTAAAATGTCTCTTAGAAATAAGAAGACACTTTACACTGCCTGCATCCGCCCCATCATGACTTACGCATCAGTAGTGTTTAGTCATGCTAGTGAGGCCTATCTCCATAAGCTTCAAGTCATTCAAAACCGTTTTCTTCGTAGTGCAACCGGCGCTCCGTGGTATATCCGGAACACCGAGTTGCATTGCGACCTAAACCTTCCCTCTTTAGCGCAGTTCAATAAGGACTGCGCCCGCCGATACTTTGATCGAGCGCCCCACCACTCGAACCCTTTGGTCGTCCAGGCATCGAACTACTCGACCGCCTCTTCTATCCCATTTTTCAAACCCCCCCGTCGCCGACCACGGCAGGTATTAGACGACCCGGATGACCCCATCGCAGTCATTACATTGGCAGCTTTAGCGTTATCCGCAAGTCGTCGAGGTAAAATCCCCAGGTGTGAGGTAATTAGAGGTCACACAATCAAACACCGAGCTCGCCGGCGAGCTCGAGGCAAAAACAAGGTCACGATAAATTGCTCTCCAAATAGTCAAAGAGTATTATTCAGTAGGGCCCAATTGTGCAACACTGCAGTTGCACAGAGGCATTTTGCTCCGATCCCCCCCATGTCTCTCGACAGCGAGACAAGCCGAGGTCCGAACCACAGTGGTGCCCTTGAGCTCGCCGTCAACCCCTCCTATAATAGCGGTACGTTTTCGGCGTCCGCAGGAGACGGAGGTAGAAAGCGCTTTTCGCCTTCTACGCCCGTCTCGGGAGAAGTGCCTTCGGCACTTCTCCCTCCCGGGCTATTGTAGGGCCAGGCCCTCGCCCAAAACCCGGTGGAGCTGGACGACCGCACAGGCGGTAGCCAGCATCTATGTCCTCCCTAAATAAAAATAAAATGCTATAGCGGCCGGAACTTAGGTACCGTTTGGTGATTAGCGACAGATATTCTACGTTGGGCTATATCTAACATTTTATGAATATCAGGGCTATAGCTGCCAGAACATAGCGTTAGCTGCTTGGCGCCAGATATTCTACTAGAGGGTGGTCCTCAAGTAGAAAATCTGTCGCTAAGAACCTAACGGTAGTTATATTCCGCCAGCACTCCTTGAGAGCCAACCAAATCATCACTTACCTACTATTAGGTGAGATTTTCGCCAAAGGCGTAGATATCAGAATTAGAAATTAATCTTACCTAGTTACAGTTGTGTCCTCTCTCGAACTTGTTGCTGGAACATTTCATGATTCAGAAGTTCTAAATGTTATCCATAGGAGACAATATCCATAGGAGCTATGTAGTGAAATACATATAGAATCTTATTTAAATCGAATATTATAATACCTACAATGTGTAATTTCAAAGATCTAGATTACCTGTGTTATCCGATATTGTGTACTGTTGGTATTTGAAATCGCAGTTGTAGGCAACGAGGGAGGTTGGTCGACATCGGACACCCTACTCTCCGGTTACACGCAATCCTTTGCTGATTTACAACACGCTGCGGAATAGTGCTTGATTTAAAATATTAATTAGTCGTTACCTAGTTAAGCCTCTCGTGTTTAGCTCTGAGGAAATATTACAATGAATTTCCCCAGAGTTACCTTCATTCAGGATTCACCACGATTATTAGATAAGTACATAGTAGAATATCTTGTGAAAAAGTTGTAAGTAGCTACTTAAGAGTATATTTTGTCTGACGAAATCCGTGAGGAACGAAAAGTAATAACGGTAATGACGAAAATTGAAAGTTCTGAACGTGATCTGAATCTAGATAGTATAAGAATACGTATTCGATGAATAATGTGGAATAGCTCGAGCGTACACCACGGGACTGCCTGGTTGCCGGCGGCGGTGCTCTCCATCGTCCAACAGATTTATGTTTGAATTATTCATCCCTTATTTCGATGCCGCTGTGCTTTAGCGCCATTTTTTCTTCAAGTTCGGGAAATTCCCACGAAATTCGCTTTAGTTAGATGGATTTCGTGCTGCTGCAATAAATACCGCTGCCGTTATCAGATCGCACGTCTCGTAAACTTTCTTAGCTCTTCCTTCTCTATATTTTCTAAAATCTAAAGTCAAATCTATTCCGTAGAAACTCCACAAGTTTGTATGTATTATTCTTAGATCTGTTATATATTAAATTATCTACCACTGAAATGATAACACTGGTAACTACGCGTTGCTTTTATTTATGGGTGAAACTATGTTATTTTGCCTTATTTTCCTCGGCGTAACAATATTGTTGAGGAAAGGATGAAATTGGCTGTTCAATAAACGAATCTTTCGTATTCATATGAGTCTAGACCCAGCACCCTTTTTTATGGAGGTATTTGTCGTTCACAGTATTGTCGTTCACGGACGGAGATCGTTCATAGGATACCGTGAGACGTGATTTATAGCTTTATTTCTATTTGTAAGGTTGCGTCGCGTTTTGATGTCTTCCCATCCTACCTTCGTATTATTACCTCGTATTTTCTCTCACGGTAGTTTCTTGGTAGTTACGATACTTGAATATTTAATATCAGCTTTACTTGATTTAGATGTAGAAAGCTAGTAAAGGGTTTGGTAAGGCGAAGACAGCTGGCTTATTTGAGTGACATAGGAGCTTCGAGAAACGTAGTAGTAATGAGCAACAAGTAGAGGATGTGATATCAACGTGTTGTATTACTTGTACTTATTGCAGGTAGATAAATTTTCTCATGATGTTCTCTGGGGTCTTAGGGCTGTATATCTATTGCTAATGAACTTACCGTAGAATAATTAAACGTCTGGTAAAAATATTTCTACATATTATGACAGTTAAGGGCTATCCCACTGGTCCCATATTGTTGTCGCATTATGGGACCACTGATACTTTTTTATCCCTGTAGTTCCATGGGACAAGTGGTACAAGTATTTTAGTTCCATAGGTATATGTCCCATTACCGTCATCGCCAAATATATTATTTTGTCCTTTATATATCCGTTAAGGTTTTCTTTGGTATTTCATGACATTTAACTGTATTTAATACAAAATGTAAACAATCAAATGTCTATATAGTAATGCTATAAATATGCACACAAGAAATGTGATACCTACCTCAACAGCTAAGGATTACTTATATTTAAAGTGACAACATCATTGCAGACCGTTAATTGCCTTTTTGTACGGACAAGGATAGCAATTGAGAATGCTTTGCAGTTTTATATAGAACTAGATGACTCTCGTACTACGCGAGATAATAAGTATATAATATTGGTCGCATCGTGTACGGTTGGAGTTTCGTTCGTTTGTGATTGATATGAATTCAATGTCTTTTCATTTCATGGAATACAAATACAGCTTATAATGCTAAGCTTTCTGATAATTTACTTTTTTTTTTGTTTTCCAGCTCGTAAATAACAATGCTAAGCTTTCTGATAAACTACGTTTTTTTTGTTTTCCAGCGCGTAAATAAACAAAATTGAGGCTTTTCCGAAATGCGATCATGTTATGTACAGTTCATGCGCGAAACATGAAAATTCCAAGTTAATTTTCCAAACTTCCAACGACTGGCTTTGTGATTTGTTGATGGCCATCGCAAAGGCCTTACGTATGGGATATGTTACTATGACAGTGGTCACGCCTAAGACCTATCCGACCTAACCGATCGGAACTGAATAATAGGACATCAACTGATATTTTGACAGCTGTCACACCAATATTTTAAGTGAATTGTAGCCTAAATACAAAAATGAAAAAATGCGTTATCAACTTTCATTTTGACAGTTGTCACACCAAAGCCCTATGCCTAGAAAATTTTCAAGTTTTTTGTAGTCTAAATATGGAGTCATAACTGAAAAAGACGTCATCACTGATCACTTTGTCAGCAGTTACTTGCAAGTCAATATATCTAGGCAATTTTTGAGCAAGTCATTTGTAGTCTGAATATGAAATGAAAACTGACAAATGCTACATCAACTATCACTCTTACAGGATTCAGGATTTTTTATAGTCACTTGTAACCAAAATATACTGACAAAACGGATAAATACGACATCAACTGTCACTTTCACAGCTGTCACACCCAAGTCCTATTTCTAGATAATGTTTAAGTCATAGTTTAAACATGAAATGAAAACTGAAAAATAAGACATCAACTGTCTTATTTTTCAGTTTTAATTTGCATTGGCCATGATTGCTTCGAAAACTATGCCTAAGTATGCCTGAATCTCATGTTAGTTCACATGAATGTCTGTTTCGATGTCACGAGTTAAATCCATGATGCAATAGACACGCAATTTTTAAGTAGTACTGGAAAGACATAGTGCGCCATGTACCCACTACCCACTAGTTTAGCCTAAATACAGATTAATTATCGATCCCTACAATGAAGGCACTTCTGGAACTATTTACCAATTAATCAATTCCCTATTTGCCTTACCTCGTAATCCATGTTCTTTAGGACCTCTTATCGGGTAACACATTACCGTCCCGTTAATCTTTTATGGTGCTTAACAACATTGATTCTGTTAACAAGATAAAAGTGACCCTTATATACATATTAGTACTGTATGTATGGATACGTATATTTCTAGCGTAGGTAATTGTGTTTGGCTGGGTATCGAATTTAACGTCGATCCTGGCTTTGTGATACTTAAATCCCCTTGACAACGGCTAACGTCAGATGGGAAGGGAAATTCGGTCGACGAGGAATTTTTGTAGCCGCGTACAAACGTAGTCAACTGTGGCGTGGTCTTTTTTCAAAGCTTTGCTGGTTTTGTTTTTGATCCATGTTTTAGGGTTTAGGACTCGTGAATTTTGACCTCTGTTTCATGAAAAAAAAATCAAATTTGTTTTAATATTAGTTTATATTCATTCATCAAATCATTCATTAGTCATGAATAAATATCAAGTGGAAAAGCATGCAATGTATAGGTGCTAATAATGCTTGCTGATGTATATTATTATTATTATATTTTGGTTATCTACGGTTGGTAGAACGTATCAACGTAACTACGTAATGCTACGCGTGTCTTGAGGTTATAAATCTACACATCCGTGCGTGCATTACCTGGCGGTAAAATATGTCTTTAGGCATGAAAATCAAAGAGATTGCATATCTTTCCATTATTGTCTAGAAAAAATCCGATAAACGAAACTTAAAAGTTGTTTTATATAAAGGGATGTTGTTTATACGTGGTATGTATTTTAATTCAAAATACTATAGAATAATTGGCCTATAAACGACAATTATACCTACCAATAAAGAAACTTAGGCATATTCTAGTCTTCATACCTTTAAGGCAATAAATAAAACATGCAAGTATTAAAAAATGTACGGATAAATAGTTAGTGTGAGTATTTACTTGATTCCAATAAAGGTAACGTACATGTCAGATCATAAATATATTTAAAAAGATCCTCATATCACATTAGTGTAGAACGTTATAAACACTAGCCAACCAATGAGTCTAGCCTCGCTCTTTTACTACAATCCGCAAAAAAATATATTGGTTTTAATCACACCTTCTAATCGGCATCACAGGTCGGCGTTTTCAGTGTTATTTGTTATTAGTTATTTGGTGGTTAGATATCCAGATCCTCAAGGTTCATAATCACTTAAAAGAGAGTCTCTAACATATAAAATGTAAATGAGATTAGGCTTACCGAAATGAATATTTTGTATTTGTATAATATATGTACCGAAATTCCAGATTCCGGTGACTGCATTTATTTTTCAGATCGAACACATAGTCAATTATATGGTTTAAAATTGTCGTTGTTGACGGCAACCATTTTACAAATTATGTAATAAAAACTTAATAAAAACATTACTCTAGACTGACACCCCACATGCAAGGGTTTGCATGTGGGTTGTGCATATTTCTTTCTTCTAGCTTCACATGTATTGGAAACCCCGTGAATCCTTAACGATGTACCGCTTTATTGAATTTTTCGTAAAATATTCGCGGTTGGGCCTACACATGTGGATCCATATTAGAAAGGGTAGGTATTTATTTAAATAAACTTTATTTTTAATCTACTCAATGAATTCTAAACGATGACACCCCACATGCTATGAGGCAGTTTTTTTTTATTTGGCTACCCTCCCATGTCTTGAACAATAATTTGTTTAAATTTCTAGTCCTATCTTTGGGTCTACGTTCTACACACAATATAAAAAAATAACAGATTTGCAACTTTATTTGTTTATGAACTAAAAGCCCGTATGTCACGGACGGATAGACAGCTAAGTCTCATTAATAGGATTCAGTTTTTCCTTTTGGGTGCGGAACGGTAAAAAGAGAAAATTCAAGACGGGCGAAGTGTCTGAAAGAGTTGATGTGAAAACATGTAGCCGTTTTTTAGCTGTAAAGTAAATAAAGACGCAAAACAGAGAGGGTCGTGATGAAATTCGCAGTGGCGGCCGTGCGTGCCTTATCTTCAGATGTGAAGGCTTTTACCTCCTCAGCCGCTACCCCTTCCACTTGATGTTTAGATGTTTTTATATTGCTTACAGGCCTTAACATGTAGTTGTCTCAAACGTGCCTCCCGAGTTTTCACTCCATACAAGCCTTCCATTTTTTCAACGTAATTTTGTTTGCTTTATGAAAAAGCTACGTTACATAATTTTTGACGAGTTTGAAAGTTTTTATATTGTTTAGAGGCTTTTTAGGTAGTCTTATGGGGAAATATATTGTATGTTAAATAACGACTCGTTGCCGGTGTTAAAAAAACAAACAAGTAACTTATGATCTAAAGGATATGACAGCGCACGCTGCACCGTGGCCGTAATGTCGTTAGAAATGAGCACAAATTACAATGAATATCATATCGATGCTATGAAAATGTAAACAATACAAATTTTTAATTAATGTAATTTATTGCTGTTTTTAAGTTATCTTATTCAGTGATTTTCGAGACAATTTTCAATTTATGTCAAATAACGTTGAAGTATATCTACTCTATTTTGCGTACAAAAAACATAATTAATGCAATTTTTTTACGATGCACAAAGGGATAGAGTGAAATGTTTATTGACTCTGAGAAACCAATAATTCGTCAACAAAATTATCTTAAAATAACGATTTAACCACTGTTTCCCCCTTAAACATGACTCCAGTATTTTCACTCCTTAGATCTCCCCTTTGTTCGCGGCTCACATCGTAATTTGTTTTGGCTACAAAACTTTGTAATTTAAAAGTTGATTCATGAGGTGACGGCAATTTATAACACCACCTTCATATTTAAGCAGAAATTGACAGCAAACGCGATAGGAGCTTTCCTACGTCTTCGTAACTTACCGCCAATATTTGCGAAAGTAAATTAAGTATGTAAAAATATATTGTAAAGTGTATTTACTCATACCTCTTAAAAAATTAGTAGTAGGTAGGTAAGTATATATTATTCTGATTTTAGATGTTCTATTGTAAATAGCAATTTCAAAGCAAGATTAAACAAAAAAGGAAAAGGATTTTCGCATAATCATCATTTAAAGGCTCATTATGAGGTCGTCAAACATAAAAAAAAGAGAAATGCCTTAGCTAGAAGCTTATATTTTATGAAAAAAGCCTAAAACTTTCCGTCATTGTGGCTTTATAATAACGACAAGTAGGTAATTTGAGATCCATTATTAAGTCATATTTTCGTTATTCATGTAATTTTTTAGGATAATCACTTTTCTTTAGCTCTCAGATATATATAGGTGACTAAAAGGTATATAATAAGAATTTCCTATTATACTTACACTGATTACTTAGTTACCTTTGAGTTGAGTGAAACAGAAGCAACTAAATGTTTAGTTTGTCAAAATTACACGATTATAAAATTTTCAAAGAAATTGAAACATATAAAACCCTTTACAATATCAATATTAAAAGAATAAATAGGCAATAACGTTTCATAACATTTTATTTCCAACCATAGAATACGGATTTCATGCTGCTTTTATATTAAATATATACCTCGAATGGCAAAGTTATTGCCTATTAGGTGTAACCCGACAAGAATATTTACTTAAAGCCATTTCTCCATGGCTGTTTGTGGCTGGTTTGATAGCCACTATAGCTACCAATGGAGTCGTCGCCCTCGAATGTAATATTGCAGGGCGTGATCGGAGGGTCTTAGCTCAGACCGCCTGACGCCAAATACCTTCTCCGGTCTCCCCTACAAAACATATTAATACAGACGAACAAATAATTAACATTTTGTAACACAAAACCAAGACCAATAGTTGCCGGCATCGATGACTTAAGCGTACCTTATTCTACATCGATCATAGAACTTCAGAAATTACTAACTGCAGGTAGTACGATTTATTCTGTGACCAAAGTTATTTATCGTTGTACAACGAACGTGATCAGAGTCTTAGCTCAGACAGCCTGACGCCAATTGTTTTCTACGATGTTCCCCTGCTAAATGTCTAAACGAAGACGACCGAATATATTACACTCGATTCTACATCGATCGTCGATTTCAGAACTGGAGCAAAGTTATATTATACTAGATATTGCGCACGACTTCGCCATCCTCACACAATAACGCGCTCCTTCGAAAACTCTTTAAAAATTGTAACACAAATATGTTATTCGAAGACCTAGAGAGATATCATTCGAAGCCGTTGCGGTGTATAGAGAAGCATTTATAATATTAGTGGGCTGAGTGCTTGTAGTATTACGGGTATCTTTGCAGATCTCATGATTGCCCTCTCAGATTTACCCCGCTTACGTTATGGCCCAGATAAAATGGTACTGAATAGTTCTTGTACTAATTGAGGCTGTCTTGTAAAATCTTTTGATAGTGGGCTGAAGTTATTTTTCGTTAGAGATTGGCATGAGGTACAGTCAAGACTTTTGCGAAGACCATATTACTAAGGTACCAGCCAAACCATCCATTTGGGTGATCAGTTACAAATTTTGTTCTTACCCCTGTTTGCCTTAAATAGTTAAGGTACCATTATTCTCAGAGATTAAGCAAACTTCTGTCTGTTGCTCACAGAACGACGGTAGTACCTAACGGTTTTTACCTCAGTTTATACCGCTTGAAGCTGATTCCGGTTACCGATCTACCCTTACAAAATGTCTTACGTAGACAGCTGACTCATGAAGGAAACTATATAAAGACGTCTAAAAGCCCACGTCACCGAAAGGATAAGTAATAAGTATATCTTGCTGATGCATGGATTCTGCAGAATTTTATTAAGGTCATGGAAGTTGTTCGTATTCCCCTATTATGTGCCATTATGTGCAACACATTATTTGTAAACAAAAACAGAAATCTGTACAAATTACGACCAACAGTCTCTATACTAATCCGATCAGATTTTCTCCAATTGTATATAATAATAACTGACCCGGCAAATGTTGTTTTACAAATAAATTATTTGTAGTGAATTTTTTGTATGTATTTTCAAGGCTGAATCATAAAAAAAATATAACAAAAAATTTGGCCCAAAAAATGAAAAAAAAAATGAAAAATTGTTTACGTCCTATTCTCAGATCTACTGAATATACACATAAGATTTAAAAGGAATCGGTCAAGTCAAGACGTTTCGGCGGAGTTTTGTTACAAACACTGTGACACGAGAATTTTATATATATGATGTGATTTTTGGTAAACGTTTGCGTTAAAATTTCTCTAGTCATCAGATAAGATTTTCTCCAATTTCTATATGATGTTTGAAAAACGTTTGCGTAAAATGTATTATTCATAATTGTTATACAGATCATGTTCGTCAGGGTTCTTCTGACACTTTACGATTTGTTACTGACAAATGACGATCAAAATTTATCCGTCTTTTAACACTCGCGTATTGACCGCCCCTAAAACTTGACATGGCTCACAAATACTCACAAATAACCCTCTGCATAACTTATTCCCGCGCGCCGTAGAGCTCGACTCGGCGGGATCAATACTAACTAACTATATTGTGTAGCTAACCAATCGATGTAACGTGCCAGTGCTCGGTAAACAACTTTCAATTAGCAAAAGGTGCTTTTACCTACTTTTATTGGGTAATTTGCTATTTTCTTGGAAAAGGGATGAACTTTCCATTTTTGCTTATAATTATGTGGACTAAATACCTTTATCGTTATCTACATTTAAAGTGTTATCGTGGCAACCTTCAATATAACAGAAGCAGTGATGGCTCAGTGGTATTGGCTATGGACTGCCGCACAGCAGGTCCACGGATCGGATCCCGCCGCGGACTAGAGCTTCACCGCATGGTGGAAGGGCAGTTTGCGAATGCCCGCCTGGCTAGCGACCACTCTCAAGTAGAAAATCTGAATAAAAACTGCTGCCGAAAAGCACCTAACGGTGTGTTTCGGCAGCTGTTCTCGAGAGCAAGTGAAATTACAGGCACATAAGACTCAACAACTATGTTTTATGGTGACGGGTGCAGTTCAATTCGTGACTTGTGACGAAATGCATCTGTTATAGGCAGAGGTTAGTCCGCTTAACATCAGGGTCTCGAGCTTGTTCCGTCACAATAACATAAAAAAAAAACAATAATGTCCTAATCATGTTTTCACTTGTTGGATCTACAACCCACCTACGAATTTCAATTATGTAGAGCTCGACTATCTAAGCCGTGACTAAATACAACTTCGCAATGTTGGTTTTTTAAATTAATAATGTTCATCACCACCTATTACATCTGTGCTTACTCGTGAACGTATAAAAAATAAAAATAAATTTATCTTGTTTTAAAGAAGAGCTTTTACCGACTAAGTACTTTTTAAACCGATGAAGAAGGTAATTACATACTCATTTTATCATAGATTTTAGAGAGGCTTTCTTAGTAAAAATATGGTTATTGTAGTTTATAAAATTATACAGACGCCTAGGTTACCTATTATTTTTTATAATAGAAATTCTCTTTTGAAGTGTTCTCGTTGCTCTAGATATATTGTGCTAGTGCAACTATTTTGAGCTTAACTACTAAAACAACTATTGCGAACCTTTTATATCAGCAAGTACATAGGCCTTCGTCGCATGCATGACATAAAATTTTGATAGCATGAAGCCTCCTTACTCCATCAAATAATCATACATAACTTATGTCAGGTAAGACTCCTCAGAATTATGTAAAGTAGATAGGTACTTACGAATAAACATACCCGTAGGTAGTTATATCGACTTAAGGCAAATAGGTACGTACGCAAAAGTACGACCGAATTGTTTTGTTCAGATCTCGAGTTCGGCAACCGTATACGTGAGTATAATGTTCTACGGATATTTTATTCAATAACATTGGCCAATGAAAAATTCTTTCACTAAGCTACAAGCTCAGCAATTCGGTTTCTTTGTCCAAAGTGTTTCTTCTATTATTCAGTTCTTTGTCAATTATGTTTGTATGTACCTTCTTGATTGACGACTTAATAACAGACGGAAGTCTACGGGCTATATAATTTTTTAATAATACGAACGTTAGAATTGGAAGGAAAATCGTTGGCCCAACGTTCTTTCGTGATTCCATTTTCTAAATGTAGTGTGTTTGTAGATCTTTTCATGCAATAAGTTTCTCCTTAGGGGGTCTGTACTTGGTAGTGGCAGTAGTGGGGACTAGAACGGCGCGGGGCGTAGCCTGGTAAAAGTTATTTAATAACAAGAATCACCCTGCGCAGCTTAGCTATGTGGAGAAGGCACGCCGCCGCTGCCGGTCGTGATCAGACTTGTTATTGCCATTATCATTATAAAGTCTTGCGCACATTCACACAAACAACTTATATTTATGCCAAGGGTTGAATAGTTTCGTTTGTCTGTAGAAGGACTCGATGGAACAAACTTGTCGTAGAAACGCGCCACATTGTCTGTTTCTACAACTTTATTGGGGTGAACGTTTGATGTGGTGCATAATATCTGATTTTAGATAGAGACGTACCTACTTAAATTCAATGTGGGGTTTATTAGATGAAGTTTGTACATTTTCTGTGCTCGAAAGAAAATGGGCTTTATTAAACTGGTTGGTCTAACTAAATTGAAGGATTGACGAGAACCAGAACTTGCTTGCGAACCAATCAAGGCCCACGCGGCCCGAAAAGTATTTCAGTTATCCACGTTTCTGCCCACCCCAATTCGCAGTGTAATTGAACCTTTATAACAAAATTATTTTCTCGTTTGATTCGAAATGGAATAGAAAATGTTTTTTATCGACGAGATTTTTTCTCGAATTGATCTCAATTGGGAGGTAATTTGTGTTTGTTGATTTGACGTTGTTGGCAAAAATTGATTCAGGTAACTTGTAGGTACATGAGGAAAGCCGTTCAAATTCTGCCTACTTTAAACGTTATTTTATTTACATATCTTATACTTACATTCAAAGTCAAAACACTTTGTTTAGTAAGTTAGGCTATTTAATTATTTTTAGATACACTTGAATTCGTCCTCCGTGCGCAAGAGCAAACGTGAACGAAGATCGTGATGTAATATAAATTTGTACATAATATTAACAGAAGGACTTTTTATTTATCTCTGCTAATTTTCGAACCTAGCACTATAATCTCATATCTATCTATAGGAATAAAGATAAGTATTTAAGTTGTAGCAGTCCCTATATTGTTAAGTATAATTTGTAAGGATAAAATGAAGATGCTCTCCATATTAAAAGTAGCTGCAGAAACACATTATAATACATCTAATACATCGTATACACTTACGAGTATATTTAGTAACTTCCCGCAACTTCGCTCTTTTAAAGTTTGTTATATCGTGCTGCTTAGGGAGTTACTCGGGGTTAAACATATTTTAATTAATTAAAAACCAATAACAGAATCTATGTAGGTACCTTTTATCAAAATCAACTCAGGACACGAAGACGAATTTTCGCATTTTTACCTAATACGTATAAATTTCAAATTGAGTTTGATCAATAATCACTTTACCTTTTGGCATTTGCTTGGACGATATCGTCCACCCACGAACTCGCAGAGCGAAATTCACAGATTTAAATTATTTTTACTCAACATTTATGTGCTACGGCTACGTACTACGATAAACGCACTGCTACGACTAAAAACAGTACATAATCTACTTATTTATAATAATTTCGTCATGTACACTGATAGTAGAAATCGGGAATTAAGATTATCTATACCATGGTACAATTCAAGGGCCAATATTATATACCTATGCACTAACTGTCACGAATGGTAAAAACAGCAAAACACATTTATAAAATAAGAATTTAGAGTGCTTCGAAAAAGAATTATGTATCTCGTACTCCGTATTTTGGCTTGGTTGGAGTTATGATTTCAACAAATGTAGATCCCATTTCTTCGATAGCTCTCAATACTATGGCGCTCCCAAAAAGCTTTCCGAGGGTAAAATGCTTTCAGTGAAAGATGAATAGGTAACTATAGCAAGGCTTAGATATTTTCATCTCTACGTAACATACCTTCTGGGGAGGGCAAGGCCCAAGGCCTGAATATGTGTTGTAATGTACGTGAGGTCTTCGACACTTGATATATTAGAGAAAACGTGTAAACATATATTTATTATATTGTGTGTGTGTGTGTGTGAAGTAAATAACTAAAAATAATTCTTAATAACGTCTTTTGAGCGCACCGTCCATTTACCGCAATACTGAAAAGGCAAACGGTGTCAACTCCCAGTAATGGACTGACAAAACCACATCAAAAATAAAAACAATGTCCAATTTTCGCTCCGTAACGTTTCATGAATTGTCCATTTTATATCAACGTTAAACTTTTTGTAAATTTGACCTAAATGAAAGAAAACAAATGGTTTTTACATTATATTATTTCTGAGCAAGTACAAATTTATGCTAGAATTTATTCCTACGTACTAGGTAGATACTAGTACATCTTAAATAAATAAGAGTTCTTCTTAAAATTTTATAGGTTAGTCTAGATATTAACTAAAATGTTATATTTTGCTTATGTATACATTATAATCTTATGCAAAAAGAAATACCTACCATCAATACGGATTTAATTTAATAAAACATAACAATCAGAAATTGGCCGCAATACCAAAATCGGGAATGTAGTCGATGTAGTCAAAATTGAGTGCTCATAATTCTAGAAAAACCACCCTAGCTCACGACAAATAATACAAATCTGTACCCATTTTTCAAATATTCGTATACTATTCCAAGAATAACAAAAGTCTGTGTTTTTTTTGAATAATATCACTAGTTCATGTATTATAAACTTCATTTGTAGATAAACGTACATTTGTAAATAATATTCAAGATAAAAATTACACAGATATTTGAACATGAAAGATACATTATACATACATATTTCGATATACATTCTTACTGAAGTGAAATTCAGTAAAATACTTATGACGAGCCGGCACTAACCTGAGAAGGTAGGTAGGTGGGTACGTACTTACTATATTTTCCTTTTCTTTTATTACGAACAATCCCAGATATCAATGTCATTTAGGCTGTACAATTTACGAGCAACAAACCCGATAGGGCCTCGTGAAAATGGGACATTAATACTTCAATCAGCTAAACGCAAATTCTAGTAAAGCTAGGTCTGAGCTTGTTCGCGTCTTTCATCGATGGAAATATATTGCGGGATATTCGCAAAGCGGGGAACAATATAGCATGGAGGCTTACACCAGTAATGAGATAAAGCTCGACAGCTCAGGGTGAGCGGCAATATGCAGTGCGCCCGCAGCGGGCTGCGGTGGCGGCGCGCAGGCTGGCACCGCCCTGTTTGCATTAAGCCATTTACCTTTATTAACACTAATTTAACATAATAGAACCGAGTTGCAGCTCCACGCCTGTCTGGGCCGTGAAACTGGGTCAATGACAACCCTGACGAGAATAGAACTGCCGCTTTAGGGGTGGATGAGTTCTATTGTTGCCTCGCACGACTAGCGAGACGAACAGATGCGGGTAGCTGCGGATATTTCAGTGGCTATGATTGAACCTAACTACGCAAATGACAGAGTGCTCATTGACACGTGATTTGCAGTGGGATGTTTCGAGCAAATTGAATAGGAAATTGATTTCTATTCCAGCTACGTGGTTTATTATACCTACACTAAATACTAATACAAAAAAGTTGCTTCTGTTTAAATGGGCTATATAGTTCCGACTTATTTGTGATATCTTCAGAGGCACGCTTCTTTCTTCACGACACTGAGCGATGAGGAGCGGCCCGGGAAAGCTAAATTGTCTTGAAACCCGCCAAGAATTTAATGAGAAGAAAAATAGAAGGCGTGGGAAGATATAAGAGTCAATTTTATCTGGCGCTTTAATAAAACCTACACTCACAGTTGATATTAGGTTTTATTTTTGATACTTACTCGCAAATATGGCTAAGAAACTTTATTAGTTATTATCAGAGCTCTTTGTTTACCAAAAACAGATTTGCGATGGGTTTATTCGGCAAAGTTGAAAGCTACTTAATAGCGAAGATGGGATGAAAAGTTTTTATGTTTACGTAAAGCCGGTTATGCTGCTGGCTTAGGTGTCCGAAAATTGAGGTGGCCAAAAACCCGGAGTGTTAAAGAATATAGGAAGGGCATTTTCGTTGATAAGTTGTGAATACTTGTGAATGAATGATGTTTGTACGGGAATGCGAAATATTACCACATTGCTTATAGGTATTTCTCATATTTCTTAGTAAGCAGTCACGCAGACAGATATAAAGGTAAAGAAAACCGCTCGTAGAGTAGAATCGGTAGTGAAATAGGACGGCTTGAAGAATATCATGTATTATTATATACCTACCTAGTTCAGTTAGTGAGGATTAGCATCCTATCATATTATAAAAACTTACGCTCATATTTATATCTAATATATGAAAAACACGGTGTGAAGCGTGACGCGACCGCGGCGGACGTACCACACTCAAAATCCTGAGGAAGGCTTCCGGTAGAAGCCGAAACATTGTCGATAGCGATATCGACTCATAGTAAGTTCACGCTCAAACACCCGTGTTTTTCATATATTAGATTAGCATCCTAATTTGTATTTCTATATAGACCGGTATATACGGCACTATTCGGTGTTCAGTGGTCAGTATAATATAAACCGAGAGGTTGTATACTTTTGGGACAAGACCCAGTTACGTTTATTAACTAGAAATAACTCTATTTATTATGAGAGCACTCTGAAACAACAGTAAATGAAATCTTTATGAATTGTTTAGCAAAAAACATGCCTTTCTTTTCGTTCTTAATTGTTGGTTTTAATTTTTGGCACAAGTAGGTATAGGGTAGTTAAATCTAGACCTGTTATCAGATGCTGCAAATTAATAAACGCGTGGTTTAAATTACCTATGTAGGTATGTTAAAACTTTGTAGCTATAAGAATCTTTTAAAAGTATTATCGATCAAAAATAATTATAATTTTCTGAATCGATAATGAATACCAATCGTACCTCGATCAGAGAAACTAAAGAACCTACTTGTTGTTGTACCAAAGTCTTAAGAGATTTCCTATAACATATATATCATATTACTTATGCGTACTATAAAAACATTGGCGAAAAGTGGGTGTTCGCACACCACTCGCTGCGCCACCTCTGCCTAGGAATGTATATATTTTCGGGGGGACGTGATGAAGCATATTATGTATGCTATTTTTTAGACCGTAGCGTGGCTAGTTGATTTTAGAGGCTGATTAAAAACTAATATGTTTAAATTATTAACAAAATTATTAAAGCACATTTTTTTTGTCCCGGGAGGGAATCGAGCACATATCCTCCAATTTCGCACCGGTTGCCTATTTCACTCGGACACCGGAACATACTCCCTATCTTCGATAATATACTTAGTACCAGAACTAAATTGCTGTGAAATACGTTGTTATACGAGTACCTAAGTAATACTTATGTACCCTAAAAAAGGTTATTTCTTCTGAGTGTTTGAGCTAGCTGTTGGCTATCTCGGTAGGTGCCTATGTACTTATTTTAAAAAAGTAGTAAGAATTCCAGACTGAAGTTAAATAAAATAAAGCAAGCAATGTCACTCCAATGATGGTTCAGCCAATTACAAAGAAAATGAAAACGGACGAGTCACAAACACCATTCCGTCTTATTAGCTTCAATTTGCTCGCGTCTTGCGCTCTGGTGGTAAAATAAAAGTATTTTGCACAGCGGGATAAATGTAAGGATAAGGTATTAGGTATAGGCGTTTTTTGGTACATTCGTTTTATTTCTTAATATCCTTTTATGTTGTCTAACATCGGCCGAAGTTGTTTCGCATGATTGCACCGTTCAAGTAGTCATTGTCAATTGCTGGAGCTGGAGCAGTCAGCCAAAAGGGCAGACGAACAAAGTCAAGCACAGTCAGTGTATTTCTTGCTACTGCTCGACACCACAACAGAATTTCACCATACTGCCGAATACTCGAGTGGCGGAGTCGTGTATTTCAATAAAAGAAAGATATAGGGCATGGCAAGCAGCTGCTCTCGTATGTTCGCCCTTAGAGAAGAAAAAAAGAATTAAGAAATTGGCTGTTCTTAATATTGTTTTAGATGAAAAAAATGTTGCAACGAGTCCCCCGTGGAACCAGTTGCCAATTTTATTCCTAAAACTGAATTATAAGATACTCTTTGGGAAATGACTCGTTACCCTTGGGACTAAAATTCTGTGTCACTAATCCTTTTCTACTCTAACTGGAATATGGGGACCATATTTCATGATTCTTTAATGTTTTTAGAACTTTCTTGTGCCATCCTTTACGAAATTGAAAATAGTTAAGTCAATGCTTTATAAACAAAAGGAAATTTAATATTCCATAATTGTATTTTCCATCCTCATTGGGGGGAGGGGTTCAGAGGAAACTAAGCATAGTGGTGCTCTTCGAGCTAATTTTGTATTTTGTACTTACTAGTAAGTATGACACATTTTACTTCACTTTTATTTTTGATATCGATGAGGTAGTTCAAAGGGGTTTAAATTTCAATGTAAATGACATTTACTTATACAATCTATGGAGAAGATGATCTATGCATTTTCGATAGAACCGTCAGAGTTACATCCGGACTCTAAAAAGTATATAGAGGTATTATTTACCGCTTCGTGGGAATAAATTAACTTTATTATTATATTTTGACATTCTCTAACGGCCTTGGCTACTTTTAATGGATTCCACATTTTCATTATTTAAGCAAGTAGTAGAAGTTATGCAAACTGTACGCATAAACTGCCTCCGTTGGTACTTTTGAAACAAGTACCTATGTAATTTAGCCCTCGGTCGTGTTTTCCACGTAGCAATTAAAATGTTTTAATTTTCATCAACTGTTGTTTTGTTTGTTTTGGATAACATGACTTCATTTTAACGCACGAGTAATTTTTGTACGTGTGTTGCCTTTTCAATGAATAATTAACGAGTTCTATTTTGGCAAAATATCAGGTGTTTAGATATCAGTGAAAAATACATATTACCAGAAAACATAACAATTTTGTCATAGGAAGTGAAGTTATGTTTAAAGATTTTTATTCATATTTTGTAAATAAACAAACAGATGAAAAAATAAACAAGATGACAGAATATTGATTGGTACCAAGGCCCAAGTAAGTGGGTAGGTGACCTAGGTACTTACATTATGAGTGCCTAAGACTTCTAGTTAGTAGTAGTAAAGTATATATACTTTACTTACTTGTACTCTTTTACTTGTACTTGAAAATGTAAGTTTCTGTTAATGCCGAATATTCTATTCGACACGAAAGCTGATCAAAATTCAAAATCGCTTTGGCTTTGCTAGGTATCCGCTTCGTAGATCGTGTCTCAGGCGTATAAATTGGACGTAGCACTAATGCCAAAGACGTGGGTACACGCATCGCGGAGTTATAGTCAGAGCTGGCTCATTCAGTACTTTAGGTACAATTTTGAAGCGCTCGTAGCGTTAAGCGTTAAGTTAAGTTTGCTTAGCCATTCTGAACCGATCAGCAAAGTTAAGCAACGTCCGCCTCGGCCATGAGTTGGATTGGTGACCGCTGCGCGCTGGTGACATTACTACTGAGCGTTTCCGTGCTTCGGAGGGCACGTTAAGCCGTCGGTCCCGGTTGTTGTCTTCGGATGACTATCGTTATAGCATGGTGGTAGTTTTGCGAATGCCCGCCTGGCTAGCTACCACCCTCAAGTAGAAAATCTGTCGCCAAGCACCTAACGGTGTGTTCCGGCAGCTGTCCTTGAGAGCCAGTTATTCTAGGTTAGCCTGAACAACATCGTCGACCACATCATCACTTACCATCAGGTGAGATAGTGTTCAAAGGCTAACCTATCAGGCAAAAAAAAAACAAAGCTACAACATGTACATCGGCGTATCCGTCCTGACGGGATTATGCTACAGTGCGTGCCGCGTCAGAGGAGATCAGAGCTAATGCGTGGCTATGCGATAGAAAGAGAGACGCAGAGGTAAATATAAATATTAGGTAATCTGTGCTTGGCGCGCTGAAATGCACTTTATTGCTTTGGGGCTAGAGTCGCTTATATGTTATTAGGTACTGTGCTAAAGTGGAGATGGGTAGGACATAGGACATTTGGCGAGACGAGAAATGAACAGGTGGACTTAGACAGTCACCGAGTAGTATCCACGAAATGGGCGACGACGTAGACGCAGACCACCAGCCCGATGTTCAGACGACGTTGTCAAACATGTGGGAGTGCAATGGATACGGCTCGCGCAGGATCGGAAAAAATTGCCCAACGGTGTGTGGGTACGGGCTGATTAGATAGATAGATAGAAATATTTTTTGGGGCCACCATCCTTTACACTGCTCTGTTAAACTGGTATGATGATTTGAAAATATTTTGTCTCACCTTCTTACTGTTTGTACCTATACTAGAAAACCCTTTTGACAAACCTAAGCAAGTGTCAGAGTAATGGTTAAATCAGTTCTCACCCAGCTACAATTTTGAGCTATACTAATGTTCTCTCGCTTGCTCAAACATACAAATCCCTCGTCAAAACTGTCTTGTGCAGAATATTCAGGTTTGTTAGCCGTGCGAACTTGTTGCTGCTATTAATTTGTGATTAACTAGTACTAATTTGGTAACTCTAGACGGTCAATAAAGGAAACGAAAACAAAGATAAAATTCAAATGTGATTAAACTTTAAGATTATTAATTCAGCTTTAGTTATTACTAGCTGTGCTCCACTGTGTTACCCGCGGGTTTATCGAGATAAAATGTATCCTGTTATTCCAGGCTGTATATTATCTGTATGTCACCCAAATTCTGTTTCCCCCAAATTGAAAAGAAATACGAACAGAGTTACAAACTTTCGCTATTATAAGTAATATTAGTGTGGTGTTTTTATGTGTCTATTGACCGTAATTTTCTATCGACATTACATGGTATCATGTCATAATAACTAACTAACTATAATTGTAGGCGTTTTGGAGTTTGCAGTTGTAGCTTGTAGCGCACAAACTATTTAATGAAAAATTACGAAATATGTACTTAGAAACATTTGTTCAATGCTATAGTCATGATTATTTTACTTCTGTTAAAAATACTCCCAAATATTTATCTCAAAATACACATTAAGTATAAATGAAATTGTTTAAAATTATGTATTTAGTTCTTTAACGTGTAATATGAAACAAGAGTACTTGTAGCCACAAAATAAACATAAGTTACTTTGTGTTAATTTAGCATTGCTAAATAGGTCACCGTCGTCGAGTGGAGACCGCGAAATGTAGGTATCAGTCTTAGTTTAATTATGCTACGAAATGACAGCAAATTGTACAAAACTCAATTGGGGAGTGAAAAATACTTTTTCATCGCACAAGTGTGGAAAGGTTTTTTATCATTCAAAATCTGCGGGCAAAAATGCTTTTATCACAGATTCCAAAAAAAGCTAATCAAGTACTTTCAATATTACCGATTATCTAGAAGACATAAATATTTAGGTTGCTACTATAGTATTACCTAATTATGATAGACGGCGTGGCGAATGTATAGTTTTAATTTATGTTTAAGCACTGTTCTCAAGTAAGTGACTGTATTGTCTTATTGGGAATAAATATCTTTAAACCTAAATGCTTGGGATATTCCACCTCTACTAATCCGCCATTCACCTACTTTTGTAATAATTTTACAATATACTTCTGTTACAAATTGTAAAACAGTATACCTATTATATAAAAATAATTGCCGCGAGTTTCTTGACCGTTTTTCTCGTAGTGGGTCTATACCAATTTTGCTGAACGCGGCAGAAGAATATATTATTAATGAAATTTTGTGATTGGCCGTCATAAGTA
The DNA here is from genome assembly GCA_963854805.1 of Plagodis dolabraria. NCBI lineage: Eukaryota > Metazoa > Arthropoda > Insecta > Lepidoptera > Geometridae > Plagodis > Plagodis dolabraria. The sequence continues at coordinate 16,090,291 of OY978443.1, forward strand.
CGTCGTAGACACCAACATTGAATATATCATTGAGACTTTGACTTTGACCAAAAGTAATAATTTTATTTTCATCCCACCATCTCGGAAAGAGTATTTTTAATCTTCAATATCTGAGTGGAAAAGCCGTTTTTATTCTCTAGAGGATAAAGTAAATTGAATTTAGAACTACGTGTGCACTAAGTTTGTGAATTAAAAAAACATTAAACCTATTTACTGCTACCTCTATGGTGCCGAATATATCATACAACTTTTTTTTAATTTGTTAAAAACTCAGACTCTTAACCTTCTTGGTGTTCTTGTTTCAATTTGCTTTGTACGAGGTCATTTTTTCACGTCATTGTTAAACCTTATATTAAAAACAAGAAACTTGAAAACAAGTAAAAAAACTAAAATGAGTGATTCGTGATAATTTTGATTTTTTGCATTTAGTAACTTCCTCGCTGAGGTGGAATGAAAAGTTACGTGTTGCACTCGAGTGCAAAGATTTTTCACCTCGTGCTCTTTTGATTCCCTCGCTAACGCTCAGGATTCAAAATTCTCTTCGCTTGCTCGGTCATCAAAATTGAACACGCGGTTAAAAAGCAACTTTGCACTCTTGTATAACAAATAACTATTTTAGTAGGTTATTTGACCCCCAATGTCCTCTTTTATTTAACCTGTTTTTCTTGCACACATAGCATTTCCATTCGCTGCAATGAGGTGAAAAAGTGTGTGTCTCCTACCTTTGAAATCTTAGCTACGCACAGAATTTTATAACTTATGAATTGTACGCTCTGTTCGAGGTTCAATCCTGGAAATCGTTAGCTTCCTCACGTTTCAACACAAGAACTCGCGCCATATAAGAACTTTCCAGCCTTGCGAAATAACTGTTTTGTTCGTCATTCAAACCTGCGTGCTAAAGTGCTTCTTATACGATGGCGTGAAAAAGGTTTTTAAAATTCGAACCATATTATATCAGCAGGGCGATCACGTATCTTCTGTAGCAATGAATTATTATTATTATTTCTTTGTTAATGGCTTCTGCGGTTTAATGTTACATAACAATGAATTCTGATTGCAACAGTCAAAAATGACAGTTTTGACAGATTTTGTAGCAATGAAATCGTAGATAGCTACAGAACCACGTTTGACGTATCTTGTATCTATTGATAGAAACAACTTTTCGATAGATACAAATTATACTATTGAATAAAGTTGTGAATTGGTTATTTTGACATGCATATTAGATGGTGCCATTGAAATTGGTCAGATAGCCAATGATTCGCATCGACTCGACTTTGCAATTTATCGATAGATACAATTGATATTTGAATGCTACAAGATACATGATCGCAAACTATCGATTGCTACAAAGCTTTGATGGCATCAACTGTCTGATAGCTACAGAGATACGCCCTACAGTTACAAAAAAAGAATTAAGTTTTAATTCTATAGAAATAAATACTAATTTACTGTATTTTTTTTGCAGCTAGCATTCTCCTCGCAATGTCAGATTAAAAATTGTGTTTTGCTCGGCAGCAATTTTGCGCCTCGTGCCTTAGAAACCTCGTTTGGGTCTCAGGATTATATTTTTTCTATTCTACTGGAACCGAGTGCCTTCGCATCCTCAAGTTTCAATACAAGTACCTACTCTCACCAAACAAGAACTTCGCAGCTTTGCAAAACAAATAACTATTTCACCTCACAAACTTGGAAAGGTTTTATTTATCTTTCGATATCTGCGGGCAAAATTGCCTTTTATCCGTTAGCATGAAAAAAGTTCTTAAAACTCGAACTTTTATTCCAAATAATATTAACCTTGAATATTACCTATTAAGTGAATAATTTCCTGTATTATTTAAGATATTTTTATTGTTCTTAAGTAGTTACCTAGAATTTAACTAAATGTATTGAGATGAAAATTGTTTTTTGCATTTTACGTCTCGTTCTTTAGAAGCCCAAGTTTGCTCTTGGTTGAACTATAACTCAATCCTAGAATCCTTCGCCTTCTCAGGTTATTTTTTTGATTTTTTTTATTGTGTATAGGTTAGCCTTTGACCACCATCTCACCTGATGGTAAGTGACGATGTGGTCGAAGGTGTTAACAGGCTTAACCTAGAATTACCGGCTCTCAAGGATAGCTGCATGTAATGCACATTTCCATTTTATATGATACTAACGTTTTAATGAATGACAAAGAAAGGAAGACAAGCATGCTGTAGACGCACATGCGATCACTACTGAGACTGAATCAGAAGACGTCCTGATTTGACATTGCCATGTTCAAGCCACGTAACGTTTCTCCAGCTTTTTATAAGTTTAATGGTCTATTATGATTGTTTCAATGACTAGCACCTTTTCTACGTCCCACACCTTTGGATTTGGAAACAATTCCTTGTTTGATGTGTGGGTATGACAAAAACAGCTTATGAACCGCGGGCGGCTTTGAAGCTTTAGAGCTATTGTGTTCTTTATTTAGGAATGAAATCTGGCTTTATTATTTTTCTATGAAAACATCTGTTAAACGATTCGTAGACGAGGAATAAGTTGTTATTGGGCGATAGTATTGAAACCTGTTTTTAAAGCAGTGATGGCTCAGTGGCATTGGCTATGGACTGCCGCGCAGCAGGTCCATGGTTCGAATCCCGCATGGTGGAAGGGCATTCTGTGAAAGCCCGTCTGGCTAGCAACCACCCTCAAGTAGAAAATCTGTCGCGAAGCACCTCACGGTGTGTTCCGGCAGCTGTCTTTGAGAGCCAGTAATTCTAGGCTAGCCTGAACAACATATTCGACCACATCATCACTTACCATCAGATGAGATAGTGGTCAAAGGCTAACCTATAAGGCTTAAAAAATATATATAAATATATGCATCTGCGCGCCTTCGTGAGTGATAAGGTCTGTTCTAGCCTGTTTATCATCTTCGACCATTAGATGAACTCAACAATTTATCAAAACAAAAGCTAAGCGTGGTGCTCTGCGGCAGAGCCACTATCGTAAATTTCTTTTAATTATATATTAAAATGATGTACTTCGAACGTACATAATGTACAATATGCCGTTACTGCTGTACGTTTATTAACTAATGAAATAATAGGCATTTATTGTGGCTCTGCTGCGGAGTATGCTCTCCAGCAGAGCCACTTAGAACACGTCCTCAGGAGACAGAAACGCTACTGTTTTTTGATGAAAACTGATGTACGAATACTTTTTATTGTGTACGTGGGGAAAAATATCATTATCAGATAGTGGTTTTATTTATTTTAATATTATTGATATTTTTTTTTAATAAGGCAAACAAGTATGAATATACATATAGATAACACTTTACTGAGACACCATTAAGTAACTTATAAAGATAACAAAAAAATAATAACGAAGTGTAATAATAAGCGGTCTTATCACCTAGAGCGATCTCTTCGAGACAACCTATAATTGGAGGACTACATTTTATATAACTACAAATAAATATAGACAATGGTCTTTAAAATGCAAACAAACGTGGTGGACGAAGCTCTCATAAACCATTTCGGGGCCATAGTGATGGCTTCAAGGTTGTCTGGAGTAGGCGAACTTGTCCGCATCGGAGATGTAAATCAGTTACCTTATACCGACAGAGAAGATCTCTTCGAGATAAGGTACAATTGCCCAAACTTGGTTACAAACATCAGCAAGAGTTGCAGTGCACACACCGGAACCCAATGGATGTCGCGTACGCACTGAGGGAAATATACTCAGGTATATACTCCTCGGCTCCCCGTATCCAGTCCCTAGAGCAGAAAGGATATACGGATGCGAAAATCCCCAAAACCCTCCCAAACACCCTGTTCCTGGTTCACACCCAGGAAGAAAAAGAGACCCTGACCAACGAGGGCTACGGAGCAGGCACGGGATCTCGTATCCTCACAATCAACGAAGCACAGGGATGACATACGAGTCAGTAATCGCAATAAAAACCAAGCGTAGAATGAAGCTGCACGAGAGCGTCCCACACGCAGTCGTCGCAGTCTCACGGCACACAGGGACTTTCACGTACTACGCTGACGACGCAAATGATGCTATTGGACGGTTCGTTCGGAGAGCGGCGGCTGTAAGGCGCAAAGAGATCCGCGACTATAACTGAAAGATGGCAATCAAAGATCGCAACAGTGTGGTGATAGATGCCCTGGTGAGCATGGACGTCGGAGAGGCAGACTAAAGTTCAGTCTTTATTGTAATGCGTAAAGATTTAGTGTTTAATTATAGTTTTCTCCCCCTTTAGCAAGCGGGTTCGCGTGGGCATTCAAAACAGTCATGCATTGGCAAGCGGTGGCATCGTGTATCGGGTCGCCCTCCTGCACGGCCTGCACGCGAGTCAATTCGTGAACGAGTGCTGCTTGAGGACACTGGTCCGTTCGGAATGCTTGTGCAAATCCGTTTGCTACTATTTAGTAATAGTATATTCCTTAAAACTGTGTTACCCCATTAAGTATGTAAGAATGCTCCCCATAGTAATGTAACTTAACAAATTTATCGGTTAACTTCAAAAATGGAACGGACCCCGGAGTCTGTGGAAAATGAACAAAACCAAATAAAAAGAAAAAAAACATGAAAAAATTAGATATATACGTTAAAGTTTAATTAGACTTTGCAATTTTATTCTATAGATACATTTTTAAGGCAACGTGTTTTGGCCTTTTTTTGCCGTAAAAGTAAGATAAAAATGAACATATAAAATTTTTCCTGCCACAAACTAAATAAATTATGCAAAAAATCTGTTGAAGTAAAGCTGTTTAGCACTTGTCAGCGCCTTAATATATATGGAAAACAATACATACACTATGTTGTCTGAGGTTTTTCGTGATTGTTACACATAGTAATTAAGCAACTTTAAACGGTTTAAATCGCGTATATTTGTCATTATTTTTGTCCCGAATTTTCAAACACTTTGCAGTGATCTTGGTCACGGCACGGGGTGACTAATTGGTTTTATTTGTCACATGAGTTATTAAGACATTATTTGGTCTACCGTCAGAAATTTTTATATTAATCATAACGTTCCTTATTCACGCAGTATTCGCCCACAGTGTCCAGAGGTCTTGCAGATTTGTGTCGGCCATGAGATTTAATTAATTTAATAACAGGATCCCAACTTCCCAAGCAGGTGGAACTTGCCAACCATCATCTCTATTGAAATTTGGGTACTTTTTGATTTCAATAGCCTCGCGTAACATTCTTGGCATAAACCGGGTCTCTCTGGCAAGAATTTGTGGGTTGTCGAACCGAATGTAGTGGTTGGGTTTGTCCTGGACATGTTCACAAACTGCAGACTTGGTCGAGCGTCTGTTCGTCATGTCAGCAATGCGTTCTTTTACCCGGATACCAACGCTCCTATTTGTTTGCCCAATGTATGATAGCCCACATTCACAATCAAGTTTGTAGACACCTGCATCTTGTAGGGGAAAATTGCACAGATATTACCAATTTTGTCCGTGACACCCTTGATGAAAGGTACATATCTTACCTTTCATCAAGGGTGTTACGGACAAAATGTTATTAATGACAATCTTATTTTTCTTGAAAGTGGTGCTTAAAGTTGGGTCTTTCTTTTATAATTTAATGAAAATCTGATGCACCACAAATCATTGCGTTTTATTCGCTACAAGTTTAGTAGATTGTAATACAATGGTCGAAAGGAATTGATAAGCTTTTCTAAAAATTATTCATTGAAAAAATAACTTACTAACTAAAAAAATATTGAGAGCATAGAACTATTTGTGAAATTTTACGTAAAATTTTGTTTGGAATATTTACGGGCGGCTATTACCCGAAGAGGAATCTCTCTGCTTTTCACTACTAATATAAGGAATAACGATATAAAAATAGTACGTTTTTTTATATTATCTATTTTGATTTTAATAACATGAGCAGAACCTATTTAAAATTAATGCGGCTATAGTCCAAGTAGGAATCGATGACTTACATACGTGTTAAGCACTCTATTTTTCATTTAAAATATGAGGACGGTAAAAAAAATTTAGATTTTCTAAATATTTACTAAAAATAATAAACATGAGTAGAAGATACAAAGATACACTAGGAGTTAGAACAATGAAATTTAGGGAAATTTTTAGTTAGTTTTTTTTAAACTACACTTTTTACCTTATATTTAGTTACTACCCTGCCAAACATAGTTGTTATTATTTTTTTTATAACAACAGAGTATTTTACAACGAAAAATCTTAGACATATAACTTTGTTTACACCAATGGTTACAATTGTTACAAGTCATTCCGGCCCAAGAGAAGGAAGCATTTACTATGAGTTTTTCCCGGCCTTAGGTGGGAAAGAGCCTCTCCTACCCGCTACTCAGATCAAACAAACACTACTTTCCGAGAATGAGAAATAAAAAAAATATGTTTGATCTACCGTCAAACAAACCGCCGCTTTAAAATCGAAATTATAAAGAAACGCACAATGTACTTTGCTTCAACATTTATTGTGCGAACCGGGAAAGAACTCTCTGAGTTACTTAACTACTGTCTTCTGGAAAATACAACCCGGGAGTTTTGAAATCCAAAGTAAAAAGCTCCATTCTGAGCTATGGTTTACTATAAGAGTACTTCACCGCAGACCACAGTGTTGCTTAATATGGGATAAACAGTGCACAAATGTGAATAATTAGTCTGCAGGTACGGCAATCGCGAACGAAGTCGCGGGTACAGCTAGTTAATCATAATAGTAAAACTATCACTAACCCTGTTGATATAGCAAATGCATTTAATACATATTTTATCAATCATGGCCAGAATTCAATACACAAAACAATAGAAACATATATAAAATCGAAGGATACAAAACTGCTACCTAATACAATGTCATCGATGTTTCTAGCTCCAGTCAGAGATCAGAGAGAGAAAATATTTCTCTTAAAAAATACAAACAGTTTCGGCTACGATGGCATATCCACTAAAGTAATTAAGAATGTTGGAGAAATAGTATGTTTTCTCTTTGCTATATATTCAATAGGTGTGAGGGGTCGAATAAAAATGCCGATATTTTTCAAGCACAGTTTACTCCTCATAAGCAATATATGTACAGTCCAAAGATAGGTAGAATGATAGACACAGGCGATAGGTAAGTGAAGGCACAAGAACAGAAAATATGATATGAAAGAAACTGAGATATAGCGAACGAAAGTTTAAGCGCGGTGCGAGGCGATGCGACATAGGCTTGTCGCGGAAACCGATTAGGGTAGCACTGGCGCGGCGCGGGCGCCGGCCGACTGGGGACGAGTTCTGCAACGCGCCTCCCGCGCGCGCTCCGCATCCTGAGGTCGCCTGGACAGCTTTTATAGGGATGTGCGTAGCGTCTAGTGATGCGCCGCTACAAGTGTATAGAGCAAGGCATATTTCCCGAAAGTTTAAAAACCTCAATTATCAAGCCACTGTTTAAGAAAGGAGAAAGGGATATTTTATTTAATTATCGAAAGGTGGCCCTGATACCAGTTATTTCTAAAATTTTTGAAAAGATCATTTACGATGGCATTTATGATTATCTAGAGCAGAGCAAAATATTAGTTAACGAACAAAACGGTTTTAGAAAAGGAAAATGTATTAATTTGGCAATTTATGACTTTCTACAAAGGATCATTACAAATGTTGATCAAAGAGTCCCAGTATGTGCCATTTATATGGACATGACAAAGGCGTTTGACTGTGTAGACATACGAGGCAATGTATTAGATCTATTAAAATCATATTTAGGTAATGGAATTCAAGTAACTGAAATAGTAAGAATAAATTTACGTCATAAAATTGAAAAAAAAATTAAGTCACATAATGATAAAGTTTTGTGCGGCATACCACAAGGAAGTGTTTTAGGACCGCTTCTTTTCCTTTGTTATATAAACGATATTCCTAATGGTATTGTTTGCTGATGACAGCACAGTGGTGATACAAAAAGAGAATGAAAATTATCCAGATGAAAATTAATAAAGCTGTGAATGATATCATTAACTGGTTGGAACAAAACAATTTGAAAATAAATTACAACAATACAAAAGGAATGCCTTTTAGCCATAGGTTGAACAAAGAAAATTTAACTGTTGATGTAAAATTTTGAAACCATGTTATAGATGAAACACAAATGACTAAATTCTTAGGGTTACACATAGATAGGCAATTGACGTGGAAAAATCATACAGATACATTAATTAAAAGGATAAATAGCTTGGCATATGCTCTGTATCATCTTTCAAAAGAAGTTAATCGCGAGACCGCAGTAACAATACAATGGGAGTATAGCCTCACTATTGAGATATGGGGTTATTTTTTGGGCTAATTCTACTAATAAAGACCAAGTGTTTCTGGCCCAAAAAGAGTGTATCAGAGCTATATGTCACACTAGCTTTCCGGGCGCGGCTCCGCCCGCGCGTATGTCGGTTATCGCGCGAAAACATTAACCTCTTTTTGCGCAGTCGGATAAAAACTATCCTATGTTTTTTCCCGGGTCTCAAACTATCTCCATACCAAATTTCATTCAAATCGGTCCAGTAGTTTTGGCGTGAAAGCGTAACAGACAGACAGACAGACAGAGTTACTTTCGCATTTATAATATTAGTACTGATTATTAAAATGAGATTGGTCATTTAAGTCAAAGTCATTTTTCTCACTCTAAAGGACTTCTTGTACTATAGCAATTAATCCAAGAACTTATGTTCCTTCAATATGATCTTAACGGATCTTTCTCCTTCTTACAGTCATACCATAATTATGGATGACTTTGATACGTGCATCTTAAAACGTTATAATCGTTCTTATTCATTAGAGAGCATTACAAAATCCAGCAACTCGCATATTATGCCTCTCAGGCAACGCACTATATTCCTAATTGTACTACATTTCTCCTTAATCTTAATGTGGTATCTTCACTAGGTCATGTTGCTAAGCAGGTGCCTTTTCCTATCTTGACTTAATTTTTTATCCTACGAGATTCGTCCTATTAAGTGTAAGCCAACGATTCTGGAATTTTAGTGGTATGAATTTAAATATACTTATGAATGGTGCTATAAAATTAACTGGTTGCAAATTTAAAAAGAGCAGAAGCGACTTCCGACACTTAAATGATTAAAATAACTTGTGGAAATCGAACATGATAATGAGAGGCCAGTGTTTTGAAGCAGCATAGTACCAACTTCAACAATTTATATTTTTTTCATATTTTTAATATATTTCAGTTTTTTGTGTTTGTGATTTTTAATATATATAATATAATATGTATGAACTTGTAATAAAATCTCTTTGGCTATACTATTTGTGTCTGGCTGGTTTTGGTATCATTGAAAGTTTAAATTTTAAAGAACATAATTCCAAATTCAAATTAAGACAATGTGTGATTTTCATTTGTTTTTCGTACTGTCAAGATGAGTGAATCTAATGAAGAAATTCGATACATTTTGAAATTTTACTACAAAAAGGTAAAAATGCAACGCAAGACAGTTCTAGTTAAGTAAAATGTAGTCCTAGAGCGATAGCGATAGACAACCTCTAAAGGCTCAGACCGAATTATTCGGTCTGAGTCTAAAGGTTGTCTCGAAGAGATTGCTGTAGGTGATAAGACCGCTTATTGTTACAATTCGTTATTTTTTTGTTATCTTTTAAAGTTACTTAATGGTGTCTCAGTAAAGTGTTATCTTTATGTATATTCATACTTGTTCGCCTAATTAAAAATAATATCAATAATATTAAAATAAATAAAACCACTATCTGATAATGATATTTTTCCCCACGTAGGTACACAATAAAAAGTATTCGTACATCAGTTTTCATCAAAAAACAGTAGCGTTTCTGTCTCCTGAGGACGTGTTCTAAGTGGCTCTGCTGGAGAGCATACTCCGCAGCAGAGCCACAATAAATGCCTATTATTTCATTAGTTAATAAACGTACAGCAGTAATGGCATATTGTACATTATGTACGTTCGAAGTACATCATTTGAAGATATAATTAAGAGGTATTTACGATAGTGGCTCTGCCGCAGAGCATCACACAAAGCTAAATATCCTATAAGGTCAGAGGTTTTTTAGACGTTGGCAAAGTTTTAGTTTCTATTCGATTAAAATCGCTCGTTATCTTGTTCCAAGGCCTCTTATATAGAGAGCGAGGCCTTGCGCCAGTTAATATAAAATGCTAGCGTGACCCTCAAGCTTAAATTTGTATCCATGTTTTTATAAAATATTCAGATAGAAGCAACGAGAACAATTTAGGGCATCATTTGCAAATTATTTAGTTTTACTTCTAAAGATCGAGCGTGTGAATTAGATGCTTTCCAATGATAGTTCAACTGCCATATGCCAATATTATTGTTAAATGAAAAAATATATTTCATTCCAACTCCATTATTAATAACGTAACTCTATACCTGTTCCATTAATTATATAAAATTTCCCAAACCTGGTACTGACATTCAAGAACGAACATGTGCAATAAATAGGCAAATTTAATGCGCAAATAACGTTCACGTTGCCACTCAAAACTAGGTAGAAATATTATGGTCAAAAGCGTTCCTTTCTTTTATATGCCCAAAAAGGAATATATCAAAGTAGTCGTAGTCAAAAAAGACAGCATCAAGCGGCGTTTTGGATTTACCTATCAACCTCATATGTTATTCGAAGGGTAATTTGTCGTACCAATTGCTTTCAGTTTTAAGCCCGTTGTTTTGAGTTATGAAACAGGCCATCGGGTTATTTCGTAAATTAGGACGCTCGGTGCGGCATCCAAGTGTGAAAGTTTAACGATATCAAATATTTACAAATTGCCGTCCCGGATGGATTTTAGACACGTCTGCCCCATTTCCTCGTCCAATTTATATCTCGATACCTCCAGTTAATTAACTGTCCTTAGAGACGTTATTCAGACTCTCAATCTGATGAGATGAGATACCCATCTGTAGCGAAAAGGTCAAAGCTCAGTGAATAGGAAAATCCTAATGAAAGGCAAGCAATATCATGAAAATAAAATAAAGACGTATTCCAGAGTCGTGATTAGGAAAAGTTTTGTATCTGTCTTGTTTACCGAAGTATCCAACAGTCGTAAGCTCGATCGAGAGTCGACAGCATTTCTGTAGGAAAATAGCCAAACTTTTGCTAGTAAAAACTTAGTTTCACACATATAAAGTTTAGGTCAATTTAAACCAGAGCATTTTCACGACCGCACTTGCGCGGTCTACTCGTAACATTTACAATAGAATCGAGGGAAAAATCTCGAGTGGAAAGTCTTAAATAAGTTCCAAAGGAAATCAAAGGTAAGTAAGTACCATTTTATCAGTCTTGGTTTTCAAAATAGGTAAGGCCCCATGTTTATCTCAGATCAGTTTCGATCCCATCAGGGCAAAACTTATTTTTTGCTACATCTGGCTGATTGCGATTTTTTTATTGCAGTTCTTCAGGTGTAATATAAATATAACAGTAGAGGATTAGTAAACGAATAATAAAACTACTGCTATAAACCAACTTCCAAAAAAGGAGAACGTTCTCATTCGTCTGTTTTTTTTTTGGTGAAACGATTTTGAAAATTCTTTTTTTGTTTGAAAGCTGATGCTTGTTATTGCGTATATGCAGGTATGTTATATATGCAGGTGCCTATATCATAATATTGTGCATGCGCACAATATTGTGATAATAGGTACTTTTGAACTATCGTTGTACCGACTTCAACAAGTTATTCCACACTTTTGGGTGTTGAAGTCGGTTCCATTTTTTGGTATTTTTTTATATTATTAGTAAATTAAGCATAATTTCCATGATTCGAAAAATCATTTTTTCACTTATGTACCTATTGCGCGTAGCAAACTCTTGAAAAGATTTTTGTCAAACAGCCATTACACCATCATCCGCTGGAAAAATTGAAGTTATCAACATTTTACGTGGTTAGCTTTAATGGGCGTACCGCCGTAAAGTTGTTATTTCATCTCCCTACCGATAAGGTGGGTAATGCTGCCTTTGTTCTCGCAATGTTTAGCTACTGAAGCTTTGAAGTGCAGAATCATATTTTTATCTTATCTGATAAATTAACAGAGTTTTTTTTTAATATTGCGTATTGAAACCTATGAGGGGTTTTGTACTCGATGATTTGTGAACTTGTAAGTATAATAATGTTTAGCATAGTTTTATAGGAAAAGTCAAACCTAGGGACTACGTATAATTATATTTTTTTTTGGAAAACGTGTAGTGCTGTTGGTAAGACACTCAAAATCGACTGTACTAATAAAAGATAACTCCTTGCATTATAGTTTACATAAATGCCTGATGAACGAAAAGTAAAACATATTTGGCTCAAAGGGCCAGTACCACATTTTAAGATTAATTTTTTTGTTTTTATTGTTCAAAATTTTTACAAAACAGACATTTTACTTAAAATTAGAGACTGTGGAAGCCTGACGGGCTTATGAGCAGTCAATGAGTTCGGTAATATATTATACAATATAACAAATTACATAAGAAATAAAATTTTATAGTACATAATCAGAGTTTTTTACAATAAAAGTTTTTTTTTTAATATTTTAAAAGGTCGTGGAGTGTGGAGGTATATGTCCTGTATGTCTTTAGGTAAAGTGTTAATTAACTTGGATAGAAGGTAATTGTAGGTTCTCATTCCATATATATTATTATATCTAGGAAGCTGAAATGGTTTGGAGTTATTTAGGGCACGTAAGTTGTTAAGACGCTTATATTCATTTAGGTTTAGATTATGGATTCCGTTATATCCTTCTTTTAATATTGTAATTTTTATCATGTTTTGAATGGGCAAAAGTTACAATATTGGAATATACGCAGATAACTTAGTACCTACTATAGACCAGTAAAATTTGATAGGATAGTGCTATCCAACAACGTCAAACCTAATGACAGTTATTCAATTTGTTCAATTTCTGTTATGGAAAAAGGAAAACTCATTGGCTTGACTGTTGTGACATGTGTCAGCCGCTGTAGGCATATAATATATAGGCCTATTTATTAGAGTTGCCGCGACATTCCGACCTGTGCCGCCACGCCGTGCACACCTGTCTACAGCTCCGCCAGTATCTCCCAGTGAGACCGCAATAGTCCCCGCACTATTGCCGTCTCACTCGGGTCATCGTTCCGACGCTAGTTGCAGACCAGTGCCTTGGAATACGCAGTCCTGACGAAGTTTTGTTTTCTGTGCAGAAGCTGAGCAGCCACCGACCGCCGTGCAACGTGAGCTACGAGCTCGCCGTGCCGGCGCGCAGAGGCGCTCTAAGACGTCAGGCATTACCACCTACCCAAGTCCCTTGTTTCGGACGAACAACACCATATCGGGCTGGTGGTCTTGTTTTGACCGCACTTTTCGGTGCGCATTTCACCACTTTACTACCCGACACAACATAGTAACAGTCGCGTAACAACACACTTTGTGCTGTTAAGCGACGTCGTTCAGGCGTGGGGTAGCGTCAGCCAAACCCGTCTGAACGATCAAATCCGCCATTTGCTGCGGTCGCAGTGTGACACCCTACGGTGACAACGGCCACTGTTGTTGTTTTGGTTTAACCTTGCACCGTGGCCTTTCCCGCTTCACGGGTCAGCCGAAGCAAGCTGGGCTCCGGGACAACTGGCCTTGGGGTCGCCCCTAGTCAACCCCGGAGCAGCATTAGGAGCACCCCTCTCCGCCGAGAAAAAAGCTCGGAGAGGGTACTCACTCCCTCTCACACAAGTGAGCTCACGAGTTGCGAGAGGGAGACAGAACCCGTTAGGCCATCCTGAGTATTCCCCTCAGGATGCAACGTCCCTCTAACGGTGAGGTGGAGGTCCTTCAGACCTTCGCCCTCCGCTACCCCGAACTCTACGCTGATCATCAGCAATCACTTAACGATGCAGAGAGTGCCCGCCTCACGGACACTCTCATCGCTCCCTCCGGAACTCCAATTCCGGAGGCCATCGTCCCTCCTCTGACCCGGTCCTTCTCAGAGGACAGCCCGACTTCGCCCGCTCCGGGCCCTGACAACAGACGCACGGTGGCAGCCCCTCCCCGTGAGAGGTCTCGCTCGCGCTCACCGATCGGGAGGCCAGCGAGCACCCGTCCCTCCATCGCCGTTGTCGAGCCCACTTCGGACTCCGAAGCGGAGATGGATGTAGATCCGAGTCGTGCCTTACGCACTGACTCGGACTCCGATAACGACGGCTATACCGTCGTAGACAGAAAACGCAAGCGTGCTCCTAAAGCCGCTAGTTGCGCAACTTCCGCCCCTCCCGCCAAGGCACCCGCTAAGGCCCCCGCCTCCGGCAAGAAGCCGCCCCGCGCCCCGCGTCTCCTCCCTCCGCTCCGGCCACCACTGCCGCGTCCCCTCAGGACGCGAGCGCGCGCCGCGAAAAACCGCCTCCGCCCCTGTTCATTCAGGACAAAACCAAATGGGACATGCTGTCCCGTTTAGTTTCGGATCGTGGGATCCACTACACTAATGCCCGCTCCACGCAGCAGGGCATTAAAGTTCAAGTGTCCACCATTAGCGACCACAGAGCGCTAACAAAGCTCCTCCGTAAAGAGAGCATAAGTTTTCACACTTATGCGCTCGAAGAGGAGAAAGTCCTCCGAGTGGTCATCCGCGGTGTTCCCAAGGAGGTACATACCGATTCGGTATGTGCCGACCTGAAGGCACAAGACTTCCCCGTACATGCAGTTCACCGCATGTACAGCGGGAAGGACCGCAGTCCCTACGATCTAGTACTCGTAGTACTAGATCGTACACCTGAAGGCAAGGCCATTTTTAATTTAAAAAAGGTCTGTGGCCTCTCAGGACTCGATGTCCAAGCCCCATACAAAAATGGGAGTCCCTCGCAGTGCCATAACTGCCAACTATACGGGCACGCCTCCCGTTTCTGCTTCGCTCGCGCTAGGTGCGTTAAGTGCCTAGGCGATCACGCGACAGCAGCGTGCACTCGCACCCGGGATTCACCGGACCCACCCAGCTGTGTTTTATGCGGTGCTCAAGGGCATACCGCGAATTACCGTGGTTGCCCTAAAGCACCACGAGTGAACCACAGGGTGGCAAGGCGCCGACCCGTCCCTCTTACGACCGTTACCAACGGGTAAGCCCTAAACTAACGGTAGTACCTGCCTCACAGGTAATACCCGCGCCGCTCCCAGCCCGTAACGCATGGTCTAAACCACCCAGTATGGTTAAGACCGTCGCTACCGCCCGCGCCCCGGCCCGCGCGCCCGCACCCGCGCCCGCACCCGCACCCGCCCGCGCCGCGGCCCCTGCCCGCGCACCGGCCCCGGCTCGCCCCGCGCTCCCGGCACCCGTCGCCAACACCATTCGCGCGCCTCCCCGCGCCGCTTCCCGGCCACAAGCTCCACCTATGCCATTGATGGCTGCCCCTCTTCAAGAGGCAATCAACCTAGTCAGTGATCTGGCTATGTCGGTTGACATCAATGAGGTACAAGAGCTATTCCACAAGATGCAATACGCTCAATCCCCAGCGGACGTGATCCAATACACATTGGAACACGCGAATTTACTTAGCGCCCTTAAGCGCTTCGTTCCCCAGGCCCCTCCCCAGTACAACCACTATGGGTAGTACAACCGAACGCACGAAACCGTACTCAGTTTCGTTAGCGTCATTTAACGCTGACGGCCTCTTCAGACAACGTGACCTCGTCCACGACTTTTGTTGTACCCACCTTATCGATATCATATGCGTGCAGGAAACCTTTCTAAAACCGGGGAAGGCGAACCCTAGGTTTGCCAATTACAGAACGGTACGTGATGATAGAGTGAACTCCCGTGGGGGAGGCACTCTTATCTATTACAAAAGGTCCCTGCACTGCATTCCCCTACCTACCCCGACTCTTGTTAATATGGAAGCATCTTGTTGCCTCCTAGCTATGACTGGTCATCAACCTATAGTCATAGCATCCTGTTACCAAGCTTGCAAAAAGCCGATCGTCCGAGCTGACTTAGAAGCCCTATTCTCATTAGGAAGCGCCGTCATTCTGATTGGCGACTTCAACAGTAAGCACATCCTGTTACCAAGCTTGCAAAAAGCCGATCGTCCGAGCTGACTTAGAAGCCCTATTCTCATTAGGAAGCGCCGTCATTCTGATTGGCGACTTCAACAGTAAGCACATCCTATGGTTAAGACCGTCGCTACCGCCCGCGCCCCGGCCCGCGCGCCCGCACCCGCGCCCGCACCCGCACCCGCCCGCGCCGCGGCCCCTGCCCGCGCACCGGCCCCGGCTCGCCCCGCGCTCCCGGCACCCGTCGCCAACACCATTCGCGCGCCTCCCCGCGCCGCTTCCCGGCCACAAGCTCCACCTATGCCATTGATGGCTGCCCCTCTTCAAGAGGCAATCAACCTAGTCAGTGATCTGGCTATGTCGGTTGACATCAATGAGGTACAAGAGCTATTCCACAAGATGCAATACGCTCAATCCCCAGCGGACGTGATCCAATACACATTGGAACACGCGAATTTACTTAGCGCCCTTAAGCGCTTCGTTCCCCAGGCCCCTCCCCAGTACAACCACTATGGGTAGTACAACCGAACGCACGAAACCGTACTCAGTTTCGTTAGCGTCATTTAACGCTGACGGCCTCTTCAGACAACGTGACCTCGTCCACGACTTTTGTTGTACCCACCTTATCGATATCATATGCGTGCAGGAAACCTTTCTAAAACCGGGGAAGGCGAACCCTAGGTTTGCCAATTACAGAACGGTACGTGATGATAGAGTGAACTCCCGTGGGGGAGGCACTCTTATCTATTACAAAAGGTCCCTGCACTGCATTCCCCTACCTACCCCGACTCTTGTTAATATGGAAGCATCTTGTTGCCTCCTAGCTATGACTGGTCATCAACCTATAGTCATAGCATCCTGTTACCAAGCTTGCAAAAAGCCGATCGTCCGAGCTGACTTAGAAGCCCTATTCTCATTAGGAAGCGCCGTCATTCTGATTGGCGACTTCAACAGTAAGCACATCCTATGGAATTGTAACGTCAACAATCCCAGAGGTATTGCACTTGAAAACCTAATCGCAGAACTTAACTTTGACATAATTGCCCCCACTGAGCCCACTCACTACCCTTATATGGAAGACCACCGATCTGACTTGCTTGACATGGCACTATTCAGAGGCGTAACACTCCGGTTACGCTCCATAGAAGTGGTTCACGAGCTTCACTCTGACCACCGACCCATTATACTGCGACTAGGTCCCGACCCAACGACTGACCTCCCCCGCCCCACTAAGACGATAGTGAACTGGAAGCAAGTAGGCGATGCCCTAAAGGCTATCAGTTCACCGGACCTAGACAAGATCCCTGACGACATCCTGACAAAAGATGACATAACCCTTGCGATCGATTCGTTCACCAATCACCTCTCCACCGTAGTAGGTGCATCCGCAAAGGAGGTCATAGTGCCGGATGACCGGCGCCTTGTCATTCCAGCGGATGTGAGACGATTGGTGACGGAGAGTAAAGCAGTGACCCGACATTACGACTCTTACCCCAGTAAAGAGAACAAAACTAAGAAACGCCACTTTGAACGCATGGTTCAAAGTCGCATGTCTGAGTTGCGTGATCAACAATGGGGCGATAAACTTTCAAACCTCGTGCCAAGCCACCATGCTTACTGGGACTTGGCGCGAGGCTTGAAAGGAAGTAACCATAACGACATGCCTCCCTTATACAGACCAGTCCCACTAGTCCCAGCGTTCTTTGACGAAGACAAAGCTGAGTGCCTAGCTGATAGCCTAGAGGCTCAGTGTTCCCCTAACGTAGATCACGTTGACCAAGCTCACCTCGATTCGGTGGATGCTGAAGTCGAACGTAAAAGCTCTGTGGTCACCTCTGAACTCCCACCAATCACCTTAGCGACTTACGCTGAGGTGGAGAGACTGATCAAGGCCCTCCGACCGCGCAAATCCCCCGGTGCCGATGGCATCTCCAACAGGGTTCTTAAAACCCTCTCTCCTCCTCTCATCCATCTCTTAGTCAGCATCTTCAATGCTGCTATGAGCCACTGCTTATTCCCAGACACCTGGAAATGTGCAAATGTCATTGGCATTCACAAACCAGGCAAAAGCTCATCTGACCCCACCAGTTACCGCCCCATCAGCCTCCTCAGTGCCTTAGGCAAACTTTACGAGCGGTTACTTGCAAACCGTCTCCAGTCCCATGCTAAGGAACACCACCTTATCCCAGATGAGCAGTTTGGCTTCAGACCCGGACACTCATGCGTCCAACAGGTGCACCGCCTCACGGAGCACATCATTGAGGGCTTCAATAAGTACCCCAAACCCCAGACTACGCTAGCAGTCTTCCTCGACGTAGCGAAAGCTTTTGACAAAGTCTGGCACAACGGCTTGATCTACAAGCTATACCAATTTGGCGTGCCAGAACGTCTTGTGCTCATCCTACAAGACTTCCTTAAAGCTAGAAGCTTTCGCTATCGCGTGGAAGGCACCCTCTCCTCCCCCCACCCAGTCAGAGCCGGAGTCCCTCAGGGCTCCGTGCTATCACCTATTCTCTTTGCACTGTATACCAGTGACATCCCACGCTCTCAGCCCAAAGTATTCCTAGCCCAATATGCGGATGATACCGCCATTTACACCACTGGGTGGCATATCAAAAGAGAGTCCTATTTCGTCATGCAACGGGCCATCACCGAGATCGGTGACTGGTTCCGAAAATGGCGCATCGCGGTCAACCCAGCTAAAAGCACAGCTATGTGCTTTACTGAGAAGACACGCTCCCCTTACCCGAAACCACTTATTTTGTTCGACGAACCCATTCCCTGGGTTCCTAGAACAAAATACCTCGGAGTCACCCTTGATCGTCATCTCACCTTTAGCGATCACATAACAACCGTCCGTAACAGAGCGGCCTTCATAATGGGTCGCCTTGGTCCCCTAATTCGCAAAGAGAGTAAAATGTCTCTTAGTAATAAGAAGACACTTTACACTGCCTGCATCCGCCCCATCATGACTTACGCATAAGTAGTGTTTAGTCATGCTAGTGAGGCCCACCTTCATAAACTTCAAGTCATCCAAAACCGTTTTCTTCGTAATGCAACCGGCGCCCCGTGGTATATCCGGAACACCGAGTTGCATTGCGACTTAAACCTTCCCTCTCTAGCGCAGTTCAATAAGGACTGCGCCCGCCGATACTTTGATCGAGCGCCCCACCACCCGAACCCATTGGTTGTCCAGGCATCGAACTACTCGACTGCCTCTTCTATCCCATTTTTCAAACCCCCCCGTCGCCGACCACGGCAGGTATTAGACGACCCGGATGACCCCATCGCAGCCATTACGTTGGCAGCTTTAGCGTTATCCGCAAGTCGTCGAGGTAAAATCCCCAGGTGTGAGGTAATCAGAGGTCACACAATCAAACACCGAGCTCGCCGGCGAGCTCGAGGCAAAAACAAGGTCACGATAAATTGCTCTCCAAATAGTCAAAGAGTATTATTCAGTAGGGCCCAATTGTGCAACACTGCAGTTGCACAGAGGCATTTTGCTCCGATCCCCCCCATGTCTCTCGACAGCGAGACAAGCCGAGGTCCGAACCACAGTGGTGCCCTTGAGCTCGCTGTCAACCCCTCCTATAGTAGCGGTACGTTTTCGGCGTCCGCAGGAGACGGAGGTAGAAAGCGCTTTTCGCCTTCTACGCCCGTCTCGGGAGAAGTGCCTTCGGCACTTCTCCCTCCCGGGCTATTGTAGGGCCAGGCCCTCGCCCAAAACCCGGTGGAGCTGGACGACCGCACAGGCGGTAGCCAGCATCTATGTCCTCCCTAAACAGAGTTGCCGCGAATAGTTGTTATAGCGAATAGTCGAATACTGATTAATCGCCATTCACTTTGGCGAATAGTGGAATAACTCGACATTACTATTCGACATAAATAAGGCTAATTAAAAATATTTCTAACTTCTTCTAAGGTTGTGAGAAAAGAAAACAATAAGGTTAAATAAATCTGTTTCATGTTATACATACCTACATATGTATATGTAACGTAGTAATTTAATTTTTCATTTAATTATTATTAACTAATTTAATTTCATGAATATGATAGGCACAGGCACATATTACAGATAATAATGTGTTTTATTTTATTAAGGAAAATATTAAAAATTTATTATTTTTAACTCATTAGTTTTTATGTGTTGCATAGCCACCCGAAACTTTATTAGGACATTCTGAAACGGACCCTAAGACGGTTAAGAAATAAGAACGAAAAGATAAATCCATAGCTACTATGACACTACGGTAGTCATTATCAAACGGGGGAACTAAATTTGAATAGTTTTAGGGTTAAACGGGCAAAAAGGAACCCTATTGACTAGACTCTGCTGTCTATCTGTCCGTTCGTCCGTATGTCACGGCCCACGGGCTCACGGATCTTTAGAAAAATAAATAGAACGAATTACGAACGTAAAATTGTAATGATTTTTAGAAAGGTAACCTAAAAATGAATGGTTGCCTAGAATTTCTACAGTTAGCAATCCATAACTCCAATTCGAGGTTAGTCTAAACAAAAATTGTTAGCCTAACATTTTGGGCGCAAACAATTTTTAGTAGGTTCAGAGATTTAGGGCCTGTTTCAAAATGTTCGATTAAGTTCCGGTTTTACTACCCAGAACCAATTTAATAAATAAAACACTAAGTATCTTAGCGTTTCACAGTCATCGATTTAGCCTATCCATCGGATAAAGCTTAAAACGCGCTGCATGTTAACTGTCATTTTTATTATTCAGTTATTTTATGTGTTAACTAAAACCAATAGAAAAACAAAAGTGAAAGTGATCGTAATCATTTTATAATTTATTTTTGTAATACATAGTTCAAAGAGAAAAATAATGATCCCGAGTTACTTGCCCGTACTTCTCGCAGTGACTCTATAACACTTCTTGCTTTTATATAAAGTTTTGTAATTGACATTTGAGTGTCACCTTTGTATAGTTAGAAAAAATATTATTACAGTCCCAACCCAACATAAGTGGGAAAAGAGTCTGGACATGATAGATTTTCATATAATTTATATCTTTTGAATAGGTACTTAATTTTCTCGCCTCCCATAAATGATACTTCAAAAGTTAATTATTTTATTTTATCCTCGTTGACCCTCGTTTAAAAATCTTTGGGTTGTTTGCCTGAAGTGGCTTCCAATTTTTACTCTTGAAGACCAATTAATCGATCTCGCTTCGTTTGATAAAATTCCTTCAACTGAAACTAATTAAAATTTTGTATTGGCTGGCGCATTTCAGAAGTTGTTGTAATGAAACGAGTAAGTTAAAAATTAAAATACGATTTACTCATGTACAGGTGGTATCTATTTTATTTTGAGAAATGATATTGCCGCCTATTTGATTCAACGAATGAGCATTGCAATTCAAAGGGGCAATGCTGCCAGAATGCCTGGAGCATTCGGACTGGCTGTGAGTCTGCTGTGACTCGTAGATTGTCTTAATGCCTGCTAGCTGTAGTGTTGTATATAGTTCGTAGTATTTCGTTTTATAAAGATATATCGCCGGTTATAAAAAAATATTTACTGGTGCGCAAAATTATTGTTCCAAGGCGACGTATAGTTTACTATATTGAATATCTAGTACCTAATACCCACTTTCAATACTATCGCGGGTTTTATCCATATTATTAACTTATAAGAACCGGCTAGGACCCGCGTTATATTGGCTTCGCTTAACCTGCGAACCTAGCCGGTTTCTAATAAGTTAATATAGTACCCACTCTACGTTTCGTCTGCCATAAATGAGAAAAAGACTCGCGTTTTTAGTTTCTTTCCATTTTAATTCAGCTAGCACTCCGCGCCCTTCTTACAATATTTTCGTTTGATCTCTTGATCGCAGAACACGCGGGTAAATATTAATTCATATTCCTAATTTAAAAAACTTATTGCTGTCCTCAACTTTTATGGAGAAGACCTACGTAACTTAAAAAAACTGGCAAAAGAAGTTGGGCCTCGCTCTTTTGGGGTTCAGCTCTGCTCGTATATATATGAAATTTTCGTTGATTTTGGTCACAGCTTCAAAATAACATTTTAAATCGACTTACTGTATTTGTTCGTTAAATTGAGGATATTCTACACATTATACCGACATTTTAGATGCTTTACCAGTAGTTTTTTAATGTAAGGTTCTGTTTTGCCCTTTCAGTACGAAACCCTGAAAACAATCTCCGTATCACGAATATATGGGGTAAAAATATGTACATACCTACATTTATTAAATTTTTTACCGTTTAATAAATTCTATTTCACGTAAAAAGAAAAGTAAAGAAACAAAAATTAATTAAGTAACTTCAAATAAAACATAATGAAATGTACACAACTCTCCGCTTTCGGCTTTTCTAGCGCTGCCTTATTTAATATTTCTCACTGACATGGCAGATCTCCTCCCTTCATAGAACACGAAAACTTAAAACTTTTGTCTATGGTCGTCAAGCAAAATCTACGTACCTACCTATGTTTTCTGTGCTTGCGGAGAACATTCAAACATTTACCCCCGCGCGGGTAGAGGGGGCACTAGTTTTGAAACCAATCAATGAGCAAGATGTACCTCATAATCATAAACCAATGAAATATAGTGCATATTTCTCAAACCAAGTTTATGGCCAGTCTCTTGCGCGGACGACGCGAAACACAGTTTTGGTTTATGCTCAAAATTTTGAAAAACATTGGCAGGAGACCCGCCATTTTATAAGTGTACCTATCACGCAGACTGTTTAACATTTAAATAACCATTAGACGGTCTTAGGTACCTACTTCTATACTATAGAAATACCTCGGATCTTTGTCTATATAGAAAGGCATGCACGGCCAAGATTTGAACCAACTAAGCTGCAGCGCAAGTACCGAACTTACCGATCGCAAAATTTGACGTTACAATCGTCTAAATTCGATAAAACGGGTTATATCGATGTTTGCAAACATCGATATAACCCGTTTTAACGATTGTAACGTCAAATTTAGCGATCGGTAAGTTCGGTACTTGCGCTGCTGGTTTAGTAACTATTTACCACAGAGTAACTATTACTTATATCGGATGTTTGCATTTGCGGTTTTACTCACTGGCCATGCATGGCTACCATTTAATTATTACCTAATTTACCTATTGTCCGTTTGTAAAGGTTTGTTTGTAGGGTTCTGTACTTGAAAACAGGACCTTTTTGCTAAGCCTCGGCTGTTCGTCCGTCCCTGGAGGCCCTGGAGCCGTAATAGGAAGCCCAATTTTCACAGAATATGAATTGTTAGTATGGCGGATTGCCTAGCAAATTATAATAATAGCAAAAAGTTCTAAATAAAAGAAGTCTGCATATATAATTATTTAAAGATTTTTTGTTTTTTCTCTATCATTAAAAAATGCTAATACATACCTACAAGCGTCAAAACTGATACGATTTTAGTCCAACATCCGACGCATACCTACTTATATATAACTACCTAGTAATTACTTATAGATACCTACTTACTATTGTCATTTATTCTATGCAAAAGCAATGGCATTCAACCATGGTGTAGTGCACAAATTATTAATGACATTGTACCTAGTTATAATTGTACACAGTGTACTTACATTACCTACAGACAAAATAATTCAACAAGGAATGAAAAATAAAATGAACACTAGCTTTTTAAAATTGTAAGGTTTTACGAAGTTGGCTGCTGTATTCTTGAGTAGCAAACTAAATTAACTAGATGGCTCTCATTTCATCTGGCTATTAACATTTATGATTTGCATAATGTATATTGAAGTATACATTTAATTTTCTAGGTTCAGTAGGGACTTTTAAAGCCACGACACACCAAAGTCTTAAAGTATATAAGCGCGCGCGTTTTCGGGCTCCCGTGACTTGTAATAGAACGAAAATAAATGTAAAGAGAACTCCATATCACGATTCACGAGCAGTCCAAAAATATCTGTAAGAAAATCCCGAAACTAAGTTTCTCGGTAATAAAATAACATCAATGGTTTTTTTTTTATATGAAACTACCTATTAATCGGATTTTGATTTTATATATTATGTCATTATTAATTATAATTATCTATCAATTGAAACGGTTTTGAAGAAGGTTTCGACATCAAGAGAGATACATATTTTGTCATGTCCAACAATATTTTCATAACTTTTTGACATAATACGTCTTTAAAAAACGTATAAAAGAACGCAAAGTAAGGTCTGTAAAACATCGTGCGCGGGCAAGGGGGGAACCCGCTAAGATTTTTCTACCTGTATTTCAACTCTCTGTGAGCCCGCCATTTTGAGACGTATTCACATACAACAAACGGCCGTGTCCACCCGCAATTTTTTACATTCCTTAAATTTACAACTTGTTGCACTAGAAACACGCTTTATGCACGGTAATGTTTGTTTTGTTTAGGGAGGACAGAGATGCTGGCTACCGCCTGTGCGGTCGTCCAGCTCCACCGGGTTTTGGGCGAGGGCCTGGCCCTACAATAGCCCGGGAGGGAGAAGTGCCGAAGGCACTTCTCCCGAGACGGGTGTAGAAGGCGAAAAGCGCTTTCTGCCTCCGTCTCCTGCGGACGCCGAAAACGTACCGCTTTTATAGGAGGGGTTGACAGTGAGCTCAAGGGCACCACTGTGGTTCGGACCTCGGCTTGTCTCGCTGTCGAGAGACATGGGGGGGATCGGAGCAAAATGCCTCTGTGCAACTGCAGTGTTGCACAATTGGGCCCTACTGAATAATACTCTTTGACTATTTGGAGAGCAATTTATCGTGACCTTGTTTTTGCCTCGAGCTCGCCGGCGAGCTCGGTGTTTGATTGTGTGACCTCTAATTACCTCACACCTGGGGATTTTACCTCGACGACTTGCGGATAACGCTAAAGCTGCCAACGTAATGGCTGCGATGGGGTCATCCGGGTCGTCTAATACCTGCCGTGGTCGGCGACGGGGGGGTTTGAAAAATGGAATAGAAGAGGCAGTCGAGTAGTTCGATGCCTGGACAACCAATGGGTTCGGGTGGTGGGGCGCTCGATCAAAGTATCGGCGGGCGCAGTCCTTATTGAACTGCGCTAAAGAGGGAAGGTTTAGGTCGCAATGCAACTCGGTGTTCCGGATATACCACGGAGCGCCGGTTGCATTACGAAGAAAACGGTTTTGAATGACTTGAAGCTTATGAAGATGGGCCTCACTAGCATGACTAAACACTACTGATGCGTAAGTCATGATGGGGCGGATGCAGGCAGTGTAAAGTGTCTTCTTATTACTAAGAGACATTTTACTCTCTTTGCGAATTAGGGGACCAAGGCGACCCATTACAAAGGCCGCTTTGTTTCGGACGGTTGTTATATGATCGTTAAAGGTGAGATTCCGATCAAGGGTGACTCCGAGATATTTTGTTTTACTAACCCAGGGGATGGGTTGGTCGAACAAAGTTAAAGGTTGCGGGTAACGGGGGCGAGTCTTCTCAGTAAAGTACATAGCTGCACTTTTAACTGGGTTGACCGCGATGCGCCATTTACGGAACCAGTCACCGATCTCGGTGATGGCCCGTTGAAGGGCGAAAATGGACTTTCTGCTGATACGCCACCCAGTGGTATAAATAGCGGTATCATCCGCGTATTGGGCTAATAGGACGTCTGGCTGAGAGCGTGGGATGTCGCTGGTATACAGCGCGAAGAGAATGGGTGATAGCACGGAGCCCTGAGGGACTCCGGCTCTGACTGGGTGGGGGGAGGAGAGGGTGCCTTCCACGCGATAGCGAAAGCTTCTGGCTTTAAGGAAGTCTTGTAGGATGAGCACAAGACGTTCTGGCACGCCAAGTTGGTATAGCTTGTAAATCAAGCAATTGTGCCAGACTTTGTCAAAAGCTTTCGCTACGTCGAGGAAGACTGCTAGCGTTGTCTGGGGTTTGGGGTACTTGTTAAAGCCCTCAATGATGTGCTCCGTGAGGCGGTGCACCTGTTGGACGCATGAGTGTCCGGGTCTGAAGCCAAACTGCTCATCTGGAATAAGGTGGTGTTCCTTAGCATGGGACTGGAGACGGTTTGCAAGTAACCGCTCGTAAAGTTTGCCTAAGGCACTGAGGAGGCTGATGGGGCGGTAACTGGTGGGGTCAGATGAGCTTTTGCCTGGTTTGTGAATGCCAATGACATTTGCACATTTCCAGGTGTCTGGGAATAAGCAGTGGCTCATAGCAGCATTGAAGATGCTGACTAGGAGATGGATGAGAGGAGGAGAGAGGGTTTTAAGAACCCTGTTGGAGATGCCATCGGCACCGGGGGATTTGCGCGGTCGGAGGCCCTTGATCAGTCTCGCCACCTCAGCGTAAGTCGCTAAGGTGATTGGTGGGAGTTCAGAGGTGACCACAGAGCTTTTACGTTCGACTTCAGCATCCACCGAATCGAGGTGAGCTTGGTCAACGTGATCTACGTTAGGGGGCACGGTAATGTTATCTATATAGATAATATTACCGTGCTTTGTGTGTAACAACTTGCGTGAGAACGCAGCCGCGCGCGATCCGCTACGAGTGTAGGTATAGGTGTGTTACGGCCTTTAATACCCGGTTACGTAGGTAGATCGGTAACTACCTGTAACAAGCCTCATAATAAGAAGCCTATTTTACGAACGAAACGAAAGGTTAAGTATCTCTAAGGTTTTAATCCAATGAAGGTTTATAAAGTTACGAAGTACCTAGGTACTTGTAGATTTCAGACATATTTTAACACAAAATTTTGCCTAAATGCTCGTTTATATGGTAGGGTGGTCAATTTTGTCGCTAAATTGATGACTAACTGTATATAATAAGAATATTTTATAACGTATTTAATTTGTTTCTGATTAAGTATATAATTTACACAAAATGTCTAAATTTCAGGTTTGTAAACCTGAAATTTAGACATTTTGTGTAACATCATTCTGTTTACGAGCTAACGACCCGTGACACCAGACAGACCAACAGACAGCGAAGTTCATAGGGCTCAGTTTCGCCTGTTTGTTACGAAACTCTAAAAGGGCTACTTTTATATGGTAAAACTTGTTTAAATATTTGCGTTGCGTAGCTTCACCCCCGTGATAGGAGGTCCCTTGAGAACAAATCAGAAAACCCAGAGTAAAAGTATGTTTTAAATTATATATATATTTATAATATTATATATGGAACCCGAGGAATCTTTCAAAATCCGTTTAAGTGTTTTAAAGGTACAATATATTATTAGTAAGAGCATAATAGTATACATAGATGAAGCAATGATGGCCGAGCGCTAATAACTATGGGTTGCCGTAGGTCCATGGTTCGATATTTATCTGACCCGTCCGCGTCGACCTCGGGCGTCAGAAGCGGGTTTGTCTGACGCCCATTTGCGGGCTTGGTCCCCGGGTGGTAGCGACGTGCCATGTGTTCTGGTGCGTCGTGAGGGGTAGCACCCCAGGAGGAGTCCGGAAACGGACAACCTTGGCGGGTTCGTGGTCGAGAGCTAAGGCGTTCCTGCGGCCCGCCAAAAAGCGGTGGAGTTGGAACACCATGTGTTATTTAGTCGGTAGGGGTCACACTTGCTGCTGTGGGAGTAGTTTCTGTGGTGTTAAGCCCGACATATCCCGGCCACCTTCCCCGTGGTGGACCATGGTAATGAAAGGTCCATAGTTCGACCCCCGCCGCCGACTTTAGCTTCACTGCATGGTGGAAAGGCACTCAGCGTATGCTCACCTGGATAGCTACCAGTAACTTTAAGATTTTCGCGACTTGAGCACATAGTTATAAGTATTTAACGGGCCTTCATCGGGATAAATGTGTATATATTTATTTATTTACCTCGACGTTTCGAGCAAGTTGCATTGGTCGTGGTCACGATCGGACTGGTACCTAAATAAATAAATATATAAATGTTTTATCGCGATTAAGTCCCGTTAAATACTCATAACTATGGATACTACCACTCTCAAGTAGAAAATCTGTTGCCAAGCACCAAACAATGTTCCGGCAGCAGTCCTTGAGGGTCAATAAAATTTGCAGGCACATGAGACAACTGTATCTCTCAGTGTGACGGGCGCAGTGCAATTTGTCACTTGTGATGAAATGCATCTGTTATAGTGTGGGCTTAGTGGGACTCGCGCTTGTTTCGTAAATTATATGAAAATGATACATAAGTACTTATACTACAGGGGGAAAATAGCATATACTTATGTACAAGTTCAAAGCTTCAAACATTAAAGGAATATGATACAATATTTACCTAAATAAGGTATCACGATAACACGACTTTATGCCTTCTGTTCTCTACCTAACCTGAAATAACTGTAACGTGTAACGGTGACGATTTCAGAGCAATCCGCTTCGACACGTGGCATTTTAGACTTTTTCATTTTAGAAAGGGACAGTGCTATGAAATGTTTTTGGGGTTGGTGAGGGAGAGAAAACACGTTATGGCTCGATGGGCGTTGCGGTCTGACCGGAGATTAGTGTAAATTGTCATCCCTTAGGTGTGCTGTGCTCTGCAAATACGTAAAGGGGTAGAATTTGTATTATTCGTAACTTGAAAAATTGTATAAAAGTTGGTTCGTCGAATTTGTTCGAACAAGTGAACAAATCAGTTTTTGATTCCACACGATGATAGGTGTATATCGCGCCTCTTGAAGACAAATAATGCACACTCAGAGAGTTGCAATGTAGAAGAGAGTGGCAAAGAAAATCTAAATAAACTCGGGGGTGCTCTTGTTGTTAGTGAATTATTCTACCTAAATATGAGACATGGTATAAAATTTTGATTTGCTGTTTTTTTTAATGACGTTTGTCAATATTTTTTTGATATTTTTGATCTTGATACTTTAGATGTATTTGGTTTGCTTATTTTTTAATTGGTTATCAATTGAGCAACTCCATTTAATTGGACATAACTACATATTTGTTTTCTATTCTATCAAATAGTCATAATGAAATAA
This sequence comes from Plagodis dolabraria, assembly GCA_963854805.1. Taxonomy (NCBI): domain Eukaryota; kingdom Metazoa; phylum Arthropoda; class Insecta; order Lepidoptera; family Geometridae; genus Plagodis; species Plagodis dolabraria. The sequence continues at coordinate 16,119,180 of OY978443.1, forward strand.
TTGTATGTAATTTGACTTGCCCAGTATGACAAACAATTTTCTAAGTACAATATTTTTCTAGTCACTTATATGCGGCTAATGTACAGCAACGTGAAACTTATGTCATGTGAGCAGTGGCATGCTGCACATTTTCCGCATGTTTTTCATCAGTCTTTTTCACACAATTTAAATTAAATTTAAATTACAGGCACATGAGTGATTCGTCACTTGTGTCAAAATGCGTCTATTATAGGCAGAGGTCAGGTGGTTCTCTTGCTTTATTCCGTTACGATCACATAATAAATCAAAAATATAAACACGACTGCCTAAAAAGAAGTGTACATATTTAAGCGTTCATGTGTGTCATTTTATTCCACCATTACTTTGAAACAAATCAACATATTTAGATGTATGGAGTATCGTTAGAATCTTTGCATTACAACTCGTGAACGGGTGCTGTTAGAGGATACTGGTCTGTTCTGGATGCCAGTGCTAATTACATTAACGAAAAAAAAAAGTCCTTTGACACCCCTTTGAATGTTGCATGTTTCCTATTTCATATTTCTTGTTTTTAAATAAAAAATTTCATAATTGAAAAAAGTCACGGACCCTGGAGTCTGTGGAGTGTAGATTTATAAATAATAAAAAAAATAACAATATCCCAAGTGACACAAGCTATACCTTATTGGCTGGGCAGCCGTATGTATTTTTTATTTTTTAATAAATCATCTTGTTGGACACCCAATAGGAGGATGTAAAATTGTCCTTATTGTAAGATTTGTATGTACTTATTAAGCCATGAACAAATAATGTTTATGGAATATATTATTTTAAACAAAATTACGATACGAATTATATTCATGTGCGACTATAATTTCTCCTCTCAAAGAATCATGCCCACATCCCATACATGCCGCGACCTGTCATTCTGATTTTTATGTTGGCTTTGTATAACGATGGTTATGGTTCTAATTAAACTTCAGTTATTCTTATGACACCTGTGTAGATATTTTTGCATTTGTCAATAAGTAAGATATGTTATAGTGAAAACAAGTTTTGAGGTTATGTAACTCAAAGTGATATAAACGGTCCTAGAATCACTGAGCAAGTAGTATTTAAGAATATCAGATAACAAAAGAATAGTGCATGCACCAAGTTTTACGTCACTAATTGTATAATCTTATCCCACTTACGCGGGGTTGGTAGGTAAATATAATGTCTTCAATAACAATACCAGAAGATAACATGTTTTCACTAACAATAAATAAATTGTATGAAGTTTTGTCTTACATTTTATGAATGGCCCCCTAACTGACGGTGACCCTTGTTGGGAATGCTTTCGTGGTAGTGTATCCACTAAATGATAATCGATAAAATGGGTAATCGAGGCAAGTACGAAATTCGAAGCAATGATGACCGAGCGATATAGCTATGTACTGTTGTGCCGCTGGGCTGGTCCATGGTTCAATCTCCACCGCCGCGCTGACTTGAGCTTCACCGTATGGTGGAAGGGGATTTTGCGAATGCTGCCCTGGCTAGTTAACACCTTCAAGTAGATTTATGTAAAACGTTGAAATATCAATATCTCTTTATTCAAATTACCGATTTTGATTTAAGTTCGTGATAAATAATAACAAAAAATAAACACTCTTTTTATCTAACCTATATCAATATACTCGACATGAACTGTCAAAATGTTTGACCGGTCAAATGTTGACATGATTCTTTGTAATTTTGTAATGTAATCCGCAGAGCATGCGTTATTGGAAAAATATATTATATCTTATACCGACAAAGATGTACATTTTCGACGTTGAATCAACATCATCATTAGTGTTAGTTGCCTAATTGGATTCCATGGTAATTAACAACTCAATTTCACGTCATTAAACTTTACACCACAGCTCTATTAAGAAGGTAAACATGAGAATAGTTTAGAAACTAAAGAGCCCGAGCTGTGTGTGAAGTGAATAATGTACGCGTACTTTATACTTGTTTATTTATCAGTACACGTTCTTTGCCCTCAGGGATTGACTGATAGTCGCCGCACAAACGCTGAATGTATCTGTCCTTATCGGAACGAATGCTAAGCTAATCGAACTAGGACCAATTTAACCAATCTAGGGTTGAATTAATAGGCGGAGTACATATACTAGGTATAAACCGTTAAAATGTGGTAGGCCTTCGTTATCATAGAACGTCAGACATAGACGTAGATTTAAAATTTGTTGGATTCTTGTCTTACATTAAGAAAACTCCTTGGTTTGGCCTTTTATATTATCTGACAGTAGCGTGAAAATAGAAATGGTATGTATTATCTCAGCATAACCTTAGTGGCAATATTTGTTTTCAATTTATGGAGCTATACCGCAAAATTCGTCGGCATAATTATTGAGATTTTTTTTCCTTTGCTACAGCTGTCCTGATGACAAATTTTATTAAAGTCAATACGATGGCAAATTTAAAATACAGCAACATCATTGAACGTTTATATTAATTAACAAAGGTCTATTACATTTTGTTGGTTACAGAGATTATCTTATAGTTTGGCCTAGTTTGGTGAAATTGGCCCTTAATAGGCAAATCGACCAATCAGCAGAATGTCAGCATCGTAATATGTCTCTGAGGCTAAATAGCGAGATCTTAGAATAGTTATATGTCTATATACCTTGCCGTAATGCTAAGTATTTGAATGTCGGAATCGTATGTGTTCATTATATATTGGAAGAAAAGTTCATATTTACCGTACCTACCATAAAAGTCTTAGTCCTTGACCTTGGGATAAAACTAAGAAGGAATGTTGTATTATTTATTATGATTTTAGTCATAGGCACGATTTTCTTGACAAAACGATAGGTACTTAGGTGAATTTCTTGCTATCCGGTTTGCTTAGTAGATGTTTCGAGTCTTTCACATTAAAGTACTTGGGCAACTTGCCATTTAGATGCTTGACATACTATTGTAGTCATTCCGATACGGACCAGAACGTATGGTTTTGGAGGTTGTATTTATATAGAATGTAAACGCTCATATTGAATTGCACTCTTGCGGTCATTAACTACTTGGATGGGTGACCTTTAGTGGCATATACTGCCGAACGCTTCCGTGTTTCGGCTTAGGCCCGTCGTCGCGATTAGTCTTCGGGTGGCAGTCGTTGTAGCATAGCATTTTGTGAATGCCTGGCTAGTTACAACCAAATTAATATTCTGCCGCCAAGCACCTAACGTTGCGTTCCAGCAGCTGTCCTTAAGAACCAGTATTTCTAGGTTCTAGCCAGAACAGCATCTTCGACCGCATTATTCCTTAGCATCAGGTGATCTGGGATAGCATCTGCACTAAATAACTTTAAAATAGATATAAAATTATATGTTCGCTGTACCGCCCACCATGAGGGCTGGGGTAATTCGTTGATGGATGACATACCTACCACCTACAACGATGTCTTTTGGATATAACACAGACCTGCAGACTTTTCTTTACCACTGCACCTATGAATAGATTTATTGGTACTGACCCCAACGACCAAAGACTCCACTACATCATAATCACGTAAAGAAATAGCGGAGCTTGCTTCTTGCCAGCGACTATTAACATCATTCAACTTCTACAGCTAGGTAAATTGTACATAATAGTTGAACACTGCAATAAAATTATTTAAACTTCAAAGAGTATTTTCTAGGACCTTATTCTTACTTACCGTCCACTTCGCTTTTAATTGTATCTCGATCGACATCGGAATTGCTCGTAATGGAAACTCCTCGAGTCGTATTTACGTGCCGAGGGAGCGATCGCCGATTGACGGTCTGCAAATAATGTGAAAAACGTTTCCGAAATGCTAAAGGGATGTTTTTGTACACGAACTAAAATGTTGTTTGAACAGTTATACTGTTTAGTAATGAACCTAAATCCAATTAAATGTAGAGGTGCCTATGTTCAATCTTCTTAAGAGATTGGAAGGTGTACGCACCCTATACTTGCTTACCACAAGTGAAGGAGTTAACTGTTTCGTTAAATTGGCGTAATGTCTAGGTTAGAACTCAGGTTCAAGCAATTATTTAGTTTCTCTAAAAAAGTTATTCTCAGCAGTATTCAGACTGCCAGTGAGCCTGATGTTTGGGAATAGGCTCCATAAATTATAGAACTAAAACATATCTCTATCTGACGAAACCTGCATGGGTGCTTAGATTCTTCTGACAACCCTTGTGGGAATATAATGGCGTGGTGATATATTTGTTCATTTAATTTTAGGGTTGCTTGGGTCAACGTGATAAAGTATGGTAATACCAAATTTGCCGCAAGTGACAAAATTTACAAGTTTACATACTGTCTGCAAACTCATGATGTGCTAATTGGTAATAGCACATCATGTGATCAACTTACTGCTTATGACACTGTGTTTTTACTGATAAGGTAACGCATGATTTGATTTTATTGATTTTGTTCTTCATCATTACAGAGGATATTTCTTATTGATCAAGGATTGTAGAGCCATAAGGTTATACACACCTTAAGAAAAAGTACCCAAATGATTCAGGCGAATTTATTCGTCCTTATATAGAAGTGTCCGAGTTGAGTATGGATATAATATATTTTTCTATTTCTCAACGGATAGCCTGTTCGGGGACACGACTTCCGTGTGTAGGCGTGTGTATGATCTGTTCCGATCTCGGAAAGCAGCAAACTCGGTCAGACAGTCCGAGTCCAGATAAGGATGAATAAAATTAGCTCTTTATCCATAAACGTATTACTTCACGAGGAGGTTGAAATGTTCCTCGAAATTGATACTTCTTTCATTATTTTGACATTATTGACTGGGACAGGCAGATGATACTTACAAAACATTTACAATTCCATTTTAGGGATGAATTTTTAGGGGGATTTTCAAAATTAACATAATTAAATATTGAGAGCCTTGATGGAGTCATCACTTTCTTCTTACTCTTAAACCACACATATGAGGTCGGTACAACATATCTTCTCTGACAACATAAGGACATTAATAATGGAGTCGTGGTTAATAGTTACATAATTTATAATCTATTAGGCATTAAGTAAGAATTAAGTACACATATATAAGTGTATAGTGCCCGGTTTAAGACAGCCATGTATAATCGAGAATTTTATCTGGAACGATACATTCGGAACTAAAGTTAAAACGTGCGATTGAGAACCATTATTTCAACTGCTTACAGGATTTTTCACTAGCATATTTTATATTAGAATTTGCGGAGCAGCTTATTTGAATAAAATCATTAATTTCATGTCAGGGCCGCCGGCCGCCCGTGTCGACGGGTCGTACTTACCTAGAGAGCCTATAGAGCAAATTATTTCGCACAAAGTTATGTATGCAGGTAGGGGTGTGTTAAACATGTTAATTACCTACATGTTAATTTTTATAAAAAAAAGATCAATTATTATTACTTATTGTAAGAATTCATTATATGGCACACAAATCTTGCGTTCAAAGTAACGAATTCTTTGTGATAAAAATCTGTTAGGTAGATATGCAAAAATGGCGTTCCCATGCGCAACAAAAGTTTACCATTCCGTTGGCACTTACTGACTTTGAGAAAGATCTCAAGCATTTCTATTATGAAAGCTTAAATTGTGCTGAAGTTGCGAACCGTGAAGCGAAAAGTTTCAGTTAAATAGAGTGCTACGTTAAACATAATACCTAGTTATACATACAATAATAACTTTACAATAGGTACGTTTCTTGGATTTTTTCTGTCTGCTTCATTTCTGGTATGTAGGTATATTAGGGACTTACCCACCTGTAAGGACATTACTGACTGAGCTACTAGCTCGTTAACTTGAATACAGCTAGACACGCTAATTTCACTAACCGTTAAATCACATATAATACAGTACTACCTATAGTACATTACAAACTTGATAATGAAATTACCTAGACTACTTTATAGGTATGCGTCATAAATAAAAACGATTAAAACTTCCTTGCAAGAGAGTTTTCAAATGAATAGATGAAGGCATTCAACTTCATTCAAGGCAGATTGAGTTTCCGTGGTGTTTTTCTTACTTTTTACATTTTCTTGCAAGACTCGACGACAGACTCAAAGATCATTGGAACTTTGCCTTGCCATTCAAATGCAACTTTATGATAAAGTTTTGTACTGCACGTTGCAGATGTTGTTTGATGCAGCAAACCAGTTAAGAAATTGTAATTTCAGAACGTAATAATATAAAACGCTGAGCACAAACTGGAAGTATATGGATATCAACTGGAAGCTTTAGCCACTATGACATTGAATATTTTATATAATGTGTTGTTTTTCGCACCCGTGTTATTTAAATGCGTTTTGGGCGGCTGCTTTACTTTATTAGGTCACACGTACGTCATCGCGGGCAGCATGTTTCAGTCGATAAGGGGTAGGCGTGTTTCGCACGTCCATCGTTTGCACTCGTTATACATAAATGTATGTACTTGATGTTTATTCTGTATAATTATTGTCCTATTACTCCGGCTCGTATTTCAGCCGTTACGTTATCGTTTTTCTGACGCGCAAAAATATGTTATTATGTAAAGATCCTATATACCAGATAAAGAAAACTAACTAATAAATTACTTAACTAACTTACCTAATCACATAGTATTGATCTAGTTTTAGTTATCTCTGCGCCAAACTCTGAACCCGTAGAGTTTTAATTTTGTGATCTCTTTTACGAAGGGAGATATCTTTTCATTGCAAATGCCACATTTCGTGATCCAAATCTAATAAAGTAAGTCAATAGTAATGACCTTATGTTTTTTGCTGTGCAATTAAGTTGTTGTACTACTCTCTGCCGAGAGTAGATACTGAATTTTATTATATCTCGATAAACTCGATGGTCAATAATGGTGATTTGAATGTAGAACCTGCGAATTAGCCTATGGTATGAAATTCTTCCTCCCTATCAGCCAAGATTGCATCCCAGAGATTGGAAAACCCATAACTAAGAACATATATAGCATCAAGAACATCTAGGGCCTACAAAACTGATTCGAATTACATACTTATCAGACTTATTAAATTTGTATTAAATAATTATTAAATTTGTATTAAATAAGATTGAAACGTTATATATAATGTACTATCACAGCTATTTGGAATCCTCGTTTTGTATTCTTCTAGTTTTTATGGTCTGGAGATATATAAAGATATCTCTATAACATTATTCTATCAGGATCTAACCGCCTTTGGTCACAAGCAAAACTACAAGCTTTGAAAGTAGATTTTACTATCACATTTTGTTTTTATCTCATTACAAATTCTAATAATAACTTTAATATATGTGATTTGAAAGAAAAGTTAAAAGAAACGTATTTGACAGCTTTCGACTGCTTTCCATTACGAAAAGCTACAAGCAACGTTGTAAGAATAAACTCAATTAAGAAAAAACCTATCCCGACCGGCGGCAGTCGAATAAATATTCCCGTCATGGCACAGCTCATAAAAAGAATAGAAAAGTAGCATAGGAATGTCCTTATTGGGCAGGCCAATATGATCAAAAGATACTGGCGAAATAGAATAGCCAAAGGCACTACGAATTATAGAGCAGCAATACAAAAATACATTTTCGCTTAAGTACCTAAATAATTTTTACTCTGAAATGAAACGAAATTTATATCCGTGTGAGTTTAGTTTACATGCTAACTAAACTGAAGTATTAACAAAATAAAAATGAAAAATAATAATTGTGGCATAAATATTACCTACATAAATACATAAATATTACAATGAGTCGAGCGTATCTCGAGTATGTCTCGTCTTCATAAGGGAGAATAAACTGTTTCTTGATCAGTTAAACGGGGTTCTTGATAAGAAGTAGATACATAAGAAGAATTTACACTTTTGTATATTAGTAGTACTGTACAGAAGTAACTGTATCATAATTCATAATAACAATTGGTAGGTAAGTACAGTTTGGTTCTTGGCCAAGCAGGTGTTTAACTGGAGTGGCTTGCCGCTTTGTGTCCACAGGTCGCCGACTGGAGCCGTGGGGTTGATGTTTGCCATTCCGTCAGCCGCCCACCTCCGCGCTTCGCCTTGTGCCACCACCGACCCGCGCCTTGTCAACAGTTACGTCTACAGTAGTTCCCCAAAACAGAGCTCGCCACGCCACACAAACCTATCCTTTGTTAAACCCCGCCACTCTGTAACCGCCTTACAAATTAACCCACCCAAAACGTTCCCATTTAATTGCTTCTCTACCGGATTCACTAACTTTAAATTGCTCCAGCAAATTTATTCCAACAACGATAATAATCTATGTAACTGTAAATATTTGGCGAATAAAGTATGAAACTGCATATTGGACTGGTTCTGGTTTTATTTATCTACTGCGGCACGCCACGATTTGCCAAATTCTGTGTAGATCTGTTGTAATAAATAGTTGGTCCGAAAATTATGGAGGGTTGTAGTAGCTAGCTAGTACTGTGCAGCAGTACGTAACGGCCTAGATAACATGTGTTCATTACAAACTTGGCCTCTACTTCGCTGTCCTTCCCTTCCATTAGGAAGTTATCTAAGTAATTTCGAGATCGCTGTAAGTGGGTCCCAAGACTCCCAAGTCCCAACTTGTAACTAAACTGCGAATGTAGCGAGGTATTTTTGTAATTATTACTGGAATAGTCTTCGTTGTTTGTGACAAAATTTACCATAGGGATTATATTAAATGGGAAGAAGTGGTTAAGCTGGTAAACATAGAGCGAAGACGCGGAAAATAAGAGTCTATTTACGGAGGGTTTCATTGTTCTCTGTCATTGTCCTCTCTCCGGATGTAATTTACAGTTAGAGATTTTACAAAGACGACGTAGCTATCTACCCCAAAGCTTGTGTACTTAGGCCCTTTCTATATAAGAGAAGCTCTACCTGTTGTATAGTTAAGGCTTCCGATATCTTTGATAGCAAATCCTTTACGGGTAAATAATGCTCTATTGATATTTGCCGAGTTGGTTCAGGTAACTCGATACTTTGACAGGTTTCGTGAAACCTTCATTGTTTTTCATGAAAACATTTTGAAGTAAGGAAAGCACAACTTTGATTTTCTATTAATTGGAAAAGTTTAAGACTTCAGAAACAGGTTACTGATTCGTGTGCTATATTGGTAGGTTTTTTTTTATCTTATTGTGACGGAACAAGCTTGAGGCCCACCTGATGTTAAGTGGACTAACCTCTGCCTATAAAAAATGCATTTCGTCACAAGTAACGAATTGGACTGCGCCCGTCACTTTGATATAACTAGTTGTTAAGTCTCATGTATCTACCTGTAATTTCTTTTGACTGAAAGGTGACTGAAAATTACGAATTTACCTCAGTGGAAGAATTGTACTGAAATACCTACCTACCTAAGTAAGATCGATAGACACCATAGTACAGATATTATGATATTTACAAAAAATAAATGACAATAATGTTACAATTGGCGGCCTTATCGCTTAGAGCGATCGCTTTCAGGCGACTATGCTTGGGAAGGGCTCCCCCTTCCCAAGCATAGTCGCCTGAAAGCGTATATGTCAATAAAAAATAATGTACAAATTATTCATGCGTTGGGTAGAATATATATACTTTGAGCAAAGTCAACAGCTTACTGATGGAAGCGAAACGTCATAAAGAAAAGTGCTTCTGCAGCGGAATAATACTTTTTTCTTTCTTATTTGAACACAAGTTAGAATTATGAGACCAGAATCGGAGAAAAGAAAATAATAACAATTCGTTATCAATAAATGAGAGCACTCTGGACACGCTAGATATTTGCCTTTCTGGGCATTCTGTGCCACGTGCGTACAGCCGCGCATACATACAATTCGAGTTTGTTTTTTGTTTTTTTTTTTTTATAACTCATACAATCTCACCTGATCATAAGTGATGATTTGGTCGAAGATGTTGTTCAGACTACCCTAGATTTACTGGCTCTCAAGGACAGCTGCCGGAACACACCGTTAGGTGCTTGGCGACAGATTTTCTACTTGAGGGTGGTAGCTAGCCAGGCGGGCATTCGCAAAATGCCCTACCACCATGCGAATTGGTGCCTCTCTATGAAGTTAAACTACTTGTCTGGTTTTACTGTGACAATAACTTCATAGTAATAACAATAATACAACAGATTGAGGCCACAACTATAAGTAAGTATTACAGGTCGCTGTGACCACAGTCCGACGAGGGTGCCAACGATAAATAGTATCATGTTTCGTGAAATTAACTTCTGCTTGCGTAAACAGAACACCCACTTTCTCCGACTTGAACGAAGTAAGATAAGTACCTATCTATACACTCACTTTATTAAATATCCATTTCGCTTCTCCAAGAGTTACGTCAGCTGAATACACCGACATACATAGGTACCTACCCATATCAACGGAATTATTACTTTATGGCTTAGAATAAAGGACTACGCACGTTAATTATTCTCTAACTATTTAATCGTATAAGACCTTGTGAAAATAGTGCCGTGGATGAGGCACGTTTGCTTAGAAGAGACGCCTATTCATTTGACGTGAAAAGATTCAGCCTGAAAGACTTCCTACTTCAACAATGAGTGCTGACAGAGCATTAACATTCTTTTCAGCGAGAGATGTAGCACTACCTATCGTAGGTACACTTATTTCTCCAGGCACACAATCAAAACGGTTTATTTGACACCTGTTTACACTGGTCCCGGTTTTATTGTCGTCGGTAGTCTACGGTACATTTTCTCCAGCGCAACGATATAAATGAGCCCTTTTAGGGTAACCTTACAATTAAATGACGACGATAAAGTTTAATATTGTCTCCTTTTCTTTCATTGGAGCTATTGAATCTATCTTCATGAAATGTTTAATTAAATTATGTTAGAGCTTCATTCGACGTAAATAATTTATTAAGGTGCCTTTTGTTGGAATCGTACCTTTGAAGCTGTGTTAAAGGTATTGGGCAATAAGTATAATATTTTTGATGTTACAACTTAATATCTGGTGAAATAATGTATGTACCTAGATATAGAGTTTATGCTATTTAAATTAAGTATTAAGAAGCAGTTATATAATACTCCACAGTCCACACATTGTTTTTTATAAGGGTAGATATCAACGTGACGACGGGTTCAGCACAGTAGCGTTAAATTACAAAGCCTGGCGCCTAAGTGGATCCTTCACCCTGAGGGATTTGTTACCTTTTTTTATTAAAGTTCTATTCAACGTTTTCTGAGGAAAAGGAAATCTTTTGATTCGTGAAACACTATTTTTGTGTGAGAAGAAGTGCTTTGTAGTTGGTAGTACATACTTATAAAGACTTGCTGATCCAATTCTCTTCCAAGATACGAACATAATAAGCTTAGGTACCTACCTATCTACTTTGATACCGGTCTACGGATGTACTCCTGTAAATAATGTTTTATGTTTTTGCTACTGAAATGAACTTGTGTTGTTCAGGCTCATAAGATGAAAGTTTGTATTGGAAATCTTATTTGAGGTTACCATATGTCTTGAAATTTTCAATCCGTATATGATAAGTTCTTATAATTATGATAAACGAAAAATATTAATTAAAGTTATGATTATGAGATGTCGTTTGATTCAGTACTTACACACTATAGACGCCTCATATCATGTACATAAGTAGACAAAGTTTTGATGCACTAGAAGCGAAGTTTGCTTAGCCGTTCTGAACCGATCAGCAAAGTTAAGCAACGTCCGCCTCGGTCATGATTTGGATGGGTGGCCGCTGGTGACATTACTTCTGAGCGCTTCCGTGCTTCGGAGCGCACGGTCCCGGTAGTTGTCTTAGGATGGCAGTCGTTATAGCATGGTGGTAGGGCATTTTGCGAATGCCCCCCTGGCTAGCTACCACCCTTAAGTAGAAAATCTGTCGCCAAGCACCTAACAGTGTGTTTCGGTAGATGTCCTTTAGAGCCAGTAATTCTAGGTTAGCCCGCACAACATCTTCGACCACATCATCACTTACCATTAGGATATAGTGGTCAAAGGCTAACTTATCAGGCATTAAAAAAAAACTCCTAGGTGCCTAAGAGCCTAAACTTTGGATGATTAAATCAGGACGAGGGATTATTGGTACTGAAATAATATACCTACCACTTAGGCAACATTTTCGAAAATTTTGGTTTCAGTATCTATTTTGACTTTAGGACGCTAAAATGAGGTATGTAATTCCAAAAAAATAGTTTCTCTCGACTAAACTATCCGGACATATCATTGTCAATAATCGAAACAAAAACTTTGGTTCATATTTTCTTATTATTGGCATTTGGACAAATAAAATGTGCAGATCGGAGAGCCGCCAGTGTATTTAAAAATAATGAGCGGTGTATGTGTTTCCGAAACAAAGTTTAGAGTAGGTAAGTATGAATTTTCGTTCAATGTTTTAAAAAACACGTCACTATACACTTGGCTGTATGTATTTTTATTTTTATTTTTTTACTGCTGATAGGTTAGCCTTTGACCACTATCTCACCTGATGGTGTTGATGTGGTCGAAGATGTTGTACAGGCTAACCTAGAATTACTGGCTCTCAAGGACAGCTGCCGGAACACACCGTTAGGTACTTGGCGACAGATTTTCAACTTGAGGGTGGTAGCTAGCCAGGCGGGCATTCGCAAAGTGCCCTACCACCATGCTGTAACGACTGCCATCCTAAGACAACAACCGGGACCGACAGCTTAACGTGCCCTCCGAAGCACGGAAGCGCTCAGTAGTAATGTCACCAGCGGTCATCCATCCAACTCCTGACCGCGGCGGACGTTGCTTAAGTTTGCTGATCGATTCAGAATGGCCAAGTAAACTTCGCTACGAGCGCTTCAAAAATATAAAGAGCGTATATAATACTATACGTTCCTAGCACTGTTTAGATGTAGAGCAATCAGACATCATCAATTTATTATCAATGTGCAGAGTTCAAATCACTCAAAAAGGTAAGACTATAAAAAAAAAAGACATCGATTCCAACAAATATACATTTTTAGATTCCTTCTTTTCATGGGTAACTCACAAAGATCGACTTATACTTTGATTAAAAAATAAAAGTTAAGTACCTATACCTGGTTTACGAAAGCTAAAAATAAGAATAAGCAAAAATAAGACTTACAGCATGTTGGCATTTTCATGTTGGGCTAGTTATAGCTAGCATTTCCTAATGAGGAAAATCTATTGCCGAGCATATGTCCGGTAGAGGGCATCGAGTTTTTATATTATTATTAAGTATCTACACGCGTACTTCTTCGGACCACCGATAGGTGACATAGTGCTCAAAGTAATCCAGCCCATTAGTTGTAAAAAATACTTAAGTAAGTACATAAAGGCAAATGTCAGTAACCTCAACGAATGTGACCATTATAGAGCTCGTATTCACAGCATCCAACAAGAATATCCCTAGAACTAAAACCTTTGTTAGAGGAAGTATCCCCTTACAGTCTTTGTGTGCAGCTCGGCAGCCGGCGGGATGCGCCACCTGATTGTTCCTGGTTTCTCGCGCGGAACAAATCCCCGCTTTAAATAAGTATCCCTGGACCGCTAGCATCAGTACTTGCGCTGCACTGCACTTGGAACACCAAAGTTACCAACATACAGTTTCGTTCGCGAGTGAAAATGTGAAATTTAAATTGAGTTTTGAAAAACCACTGGTATGGTATCGAGTTAACCAACCCATGGTTAACTTTTTACCGCGTCTTGCTTCAAAACGTAGGTTCTTATGACGAAAAGACAGTGAAACCAAAATTGTGAAACTCGTTCAAATACCTACATAGATACTACTACATACTGTACCATAGTCCATACAGTAAGTAGTAGTAACCACAAACATTGCCCACCATATCGATAATTAACGTTATTCTAAAGAAAAGTTAACCATTTCTTGGTTCTATTTAGTAACCTTGGCTCTTAAGTAATACGTAACTTTGCCTTTGTATTGATCTCGACGGGGATACTGATGGTGTGGGTATAAATAACAAAAAATATCTTTTCGATACTCATGCTTATCCAATTTTGCATTAGAAACATCCGCAGATTAGCAGTAGCTGTGGCTGTAGGTAGGCACAGGGAGGGGCAATAAAACTTGCTTATTGCGCCACCCTGTAGCAAAGCGGAAGATCAGTTTCTTTTTTCTAAAAGGTACATCTGAGATTGAGATGTTTGTGCTACCGATGTCGCCTGGCTAGCCGTCAGCGTAACTTGCATTCATACTCTTACTTTTGTCACGTATTTTGATCATATAATGATAATTTTATGGTAGACATATTTAGGGTTATTGGAAAAATGTTAACAACTTCGTGTTGAACATATTTCGCTGTTTCATCTCAGGGTAGGGTACATCGGCGTATCCGTCCGGACTGGATTATTCTACTGTGCGTGCTGCATTAGAAGAGATCAGAGCTATGCGTGGCTAAGCGATAGAAAGAGAGAAGCCTTGAAGGGCCGTACTTTGCGAGCTGAAGTGCACTTTATAAGTGCTTAAGTCGCTTATCTATTGGATGGCTTTTTTATGTGACGGAACAAGCACGAGGCCCACCTAATGTTAAGCGGATTAACCTCTGCCTATAACAGATGCATTTCGTCATGTGATGAATTACACTGCGCCCGTCACACTGAGACATACAGTTGTATATATTTTCTCATATGTCTGAAGACTGTAATTTAATTTCATGTGCTTTGCCGAGTAATTTCATATCAAAAATCGTTATTTTTCGAAACCATTCGGGATTCTTAGCGGGATTTCAACTTGCACTTAGATAGCTTAGCTTATTATTTGGTGTTTTACCTAACAATAATTATTTAATATTTACTAAACAAATATGACGCCTTAAAACCAAATATGACGTATTGCCGTTTTAACAAAAGAGCAAAAACAAAATACGCTAAGAACAATACCTTTGTAATATGTATTATATCTGAATTTTTAATTTATTGTTATTTTTTCGCCATCCGACACATATTCTGTGAATATTTCAATCACCTACCTATTACGGTTTAAGAGATACCTACACGCTTTTAGGATGAACGGACGGCTGGAAAGTTTTAGTAATAAGGTCATGTTTTCTGATACGGCGCCCTAAAAAGGAAAATAATAAAATCTTCATCGAAATGTACGCAAAATAGCTGTTTTCGATTCAACCCAGAATACATAAAGAGGCATTGTACCCATCATCGAATAGCAGATCACGTTTACTAACCCGCCAAACCGTTTAGGCACTGCCTAAACTCTGTATAAAATTGAACTAAATAATATCACTTTTTTCAGCTCGTACCTTTTTTACATCTAAAACGTTCATGAATAATCAATTTTTGCGTCGCTCTTCGTAACCCCCTTTGTACTTTAAAAATTCAGGAGGGGTGATAAATTGATTAAGAGGATTTTAATGCCGTGCTTACGAGTAAAAGTGGGTTATTCTAATTAGGTAGGTAGGCGTGAAGGTTGAATATGTGTTAAAGTAAGATATTAAATCTTAGTATGGAGCAAGCGAACGCAGTAGATACTATTTTATATTACTTAGATAACTTTACATTTTGAATAATTTTCATATGTTATTTTTATTAATTATTAAAAAAAACACGTTTGCGTAATGCCGCAGTATAGATTTACCTACTTTAGTTAGACTAAGTGGAGAGGAAAATATCTATATTAATTTTAATAGTACATGCGTACATGGCACAAGTGAGAATATTATTTAAATAAGATATCTTTATATATATGGAATCTCATTTCATTTAGAAGACCTTATTAAAATGACAACCGTGACATTTTAGATCGCACCTTTGATCAAAGAGGGAAGCTTATTAAAAATTTAAAGATTTCGTACCTAAACGTGAACGCGTGTCCAGTATAATGAAACCGTTCCATTCCCGGCGTATAATCGTGTTACACATGAACCAATTATTTTCATATTTAGTGTCCTCATGTCTTGGCAGTTGGGGCGCGGTCGCGGCGGCGGCGGCGGCGGCGGCGTGCCACCGTGGTGTGGTGGATCGATACCGGACAGGTACAGGGTAGGCAGCTTGGTACACGTAAATAATGAAAACATTCACCGCTACCCGAGGACGTACATGTCAAGTATCAATAGCAATCAGCATCTACAACGGATGTGCCGCCGTGTTCTTTGTACAAATTCCTAGAAGGACGCGTGCCGGTTTCCTTATAAACGATTATCAACCTATTGTTGTGCCTTCGATGACATTTAATTATTTAACGGCAATTTATCATTAAATGTTCTTAGTATCGACATAATTAGCCTCCGATAGGTTGTTTATAAAGCTATCAAAGTTAATTAGGTACTTAGGTATGTGTCACCCATTATACATGTAATTATACGTAAGTATGTATATACGTATATAAAAGTAAAATTACTCACATATATACATTCAACGCATTAAGCAAATATTTTATCTAACGTCGGTCTTTGTTTTATCATGCGATGTTGCGTTTATCCCCTGTTTGCAATAAAGTTAGGGAATCCGTCCGTCAGCACAGAGCACCCCAAACCACGGAATTTTGAGGGTAGATGTGTATATTCGCCACTCCAGGAATCGTTTATTCACCGGATATTGGCGTAGCGTATGTATGGCTGCGTGGTGGCATGGCGGTTAGAAAATAATAATACATGTTTACTTCTACTAGAAGAATTGCTTGCTTTTCGTAATGATTTCTTATTAATTTCGCAAATACCCCACAACCTTTGTACGAATTATTTCTTGTTCAAAAAGTAGGTATGGTAGTAGATACTCCAGATAATTTACCCACTGATGCCTAATTCTAAAGTTTACAATAAATTTCTATTCTTTTTTTTTAAACAATGCTTACGACAAACATTTTATTGTTTGACACTAGAAAAATAACACCATGAAGCTTATTGGATAAATATATAAGACCATCATAAAAATGTCGTACGTAATGCAAGGATATGAATGTTGGGCATTGAAAGATGTGCATTCACAATGCATGTGGCAGAGATGCGAACGATGGGTGGTATAACAAAAAAACTTGAAAATGACACTAATGACACAAAACTTGAGGAGCAAACTTGCTTGTAATGTGCACGTTACGAGGAAGAACTCAAATTATCAAATATGTTTGACTAGGCACTATTACACCATTAGCGAGTCTCAACATGCTGTCCATACACATAATGGATTTTTGGATATATCAACCAAAAATATTTCAATTGAACCCTATATCGTCTACCCTACCTACTCATTCGGCTTTTTACCCAACTAATTGGTTCCTAGTTGGGAAGACTTCTGTCAATGTACTCGTGTTTAACCTCCAATCAGCAGTGTTTACTCAAATTTTCAGGAAATATAGTTAGTGTTGGCATACATAGATACATGTGATTCTCGATTGATACACGATATTGTCGAGTGGCAAACGCAGGGCAGTAGATACCTTACATGTAGTTAATGCAGAGCAATAATAGCTCTCGTTTTTATCAAACAATACCTTCTTAATTAGGTATCATGCTAAAAGACCGTCATAAATAGGTTTCATATCATGCTAGTTGACCTTCATGATTCTAGGACCCTGTTAGGATCTAACTGATCTAGTAAGAAGTAATAAAGCTATGTTAGAATTAGTGAGGTAAATAATTATTTTGTAACGCTTTTATATCATGAATATATCCCAATTCACAACTTAAAGCTAATCGTGCCATGCATCTTTATCATTTCTTTTTTTTGTTTGCAGATTTTCACTGTGCGTCGTTCACCACCTTGTTCAACACAGCTTCAGTGCATGACTCATTACTTGCATGCAACCGCATCATCATCAAGACTTCATCTGTTTTTATCGTTATCCATCATTTGTTTACTGTATTCGAGTGTGTGAATAGAGTTTTGACATCCTCTAGCACCATTCGAATTCAGTGCTCGAATGTGGACGCTCTTCGATCATCACTTTCTAAGCCCTCTTCAACCATCCTTCACCTTTTTTCTTTACGTCGTTTATTCTACTCCAGGCACCGTGACCCATTTACGGATGTATGATGTAAACTAATTATGATTTGTCGTATAATTAAGTTTTTCCGGCATAACTAAGCAAAATTATATTATTATCATTTAATAAACATCTTACGAAAATCTTAAAAATATGTCTCTGTAAGGTAAATTTACGAAAGTGAACCTTTTTCATATTATATTACATAAAAAATAAATCTTTCAATTCAGTACTTAGGTAACAAAATTTTAGCTTAATTGAAAAATATAAATAATCAGATACCTATAATTTAATAGTTACAATATTGTTACTCGGGTTCTATGATATAGCGGTCCCCACATCTATCCCTATATCCTCAATTCCTCATACCTATTAATAATACATAAAATGTGTGTATTGGTTTATTGGTTTGACATTGTTTAATTACTATAAAAATATTTTCAGTAAATTTCCCTTATAGTTTATTAAGCATGTATTTTTTAAAGCGTCGATATGTATTTATTTAAATAGGTGTAACAGTAGATAACTATATACTCGTAAGTTATGTTTAACTGGTTAGCTGCCAACCTGGCTAATATAAGTTCTTTCAGTTTTTTTTTATTGTTTCGTTGTAATATTATTTTTAAGGTATTCATATATAATTTTTAAATCTATCTATTTACTTTTTAAATATTGTGAAGATATATATGTTGTGTGCTTATTGCTAAATTCTGCTATTTCTGATGTAAACAATCAGCTGATTGGTTTGAGAAACGTAGTACCACAGATGAAAGAGTCCGCTACAGTTTTTATACCACAGATGACATAGAATCAAATAGTAAAGTTTGTACTACACGAACAATATAACCACTTTAACCACAGATAAGTAACAATATTATATAATACAGTACGAAAACTTGTTATAAAAATATTAAAAATAAAATATTTGGCGTTTTCCTTACAAAGAATGGAATCTATAAATATAACACGACGAAGGCCATTCCGCCGGTGCACTTCAATGTCTGATATCTCGAAAGATGGCTCATCCGTCTTTGACGAGACAGCCTTAAGCTTACCAAATACATCGCTGGAGGAAAATGAAGCAATTAATGCGTTAAATGAAAGATTAAATGAATTAACCATAAAGTTACTAAGTGCTAATAATAAAATAGAGAATCTAAACTCAGAAGTTATAAATCTTAAAGCTGAACTACTAAAGAGAGAAAAAACTATAGAGGTGCTCAAAAAAGTCGGAATCTCTGACAGTCCTTGTACATCGTCATATAAAATGACGCCTATTTCTGGAAGAAGCAAAAAGAAAAAAAGTAACATTTTGATATCCACTCCATCAAAAGTAGATAAAGTCAATGCTACATGTCAACAAAATCCAGAAACAAATGAAACTACTAATAGTCCGGAAACTAAAACGAAAAAAAACAGTATTCAGCATACTAGAATTGAACACAACTCCGAACAAAGAGTCCGAGAAACCCATAAGGATTTTGCAACAGAAACACAGTAATCAAACCTTTAAGTAATTCATCATCAGAGAATTTCATCGAAGAACTACTTAGTGGAAAAAAAAGAGAAAAATAAAATTATCATATTGGCTGCCCAACGGGGAATAGGATTAAGACATTCGCTTCATTATTTATTAGGAGAAGACTTTCAAGTAAAATCTTTTTGGAAAACGGACGCTACAATAGGAGATATTCTGAATTCATACAAGAAAGAATTATTGACCTTAACTAAAGACGATTACATCTTTATACTAGGCGGCATGAATGATCGCAACCCAGATAATTTCAAATTTACACTAAACAGCTGTCTAAACTTCTTTAAATTCACAAATATTATTGTTAGTGAGGTTCCGTATACTAAATTTCTGAATGAAAAGAAACTCAATTATGAAATAAAGCATTTGTGTATGAAGTACCAACATGTCTCGTATATCGACATGAATTACAGTAGGAATGTGCCGAATAAAAATGTAATACGTGCCAATATTTGTACTTCCATAGCTAAGGAACTTAAAGAACAAGAATACCATTTGAAATTATCTGAGATGAAACGCCTTACAACCATGAAATCTAAATATGAGGTGGTAAAAAAAAATTTTGAAACGCAAACCGATTCCAGTATTACAAATAATTCAAATGAAAATAATTGTGACATAGTTGAGAGTTGTCCTGCCAAAGAGTTTTTTCGTATCTAAACATAATGTATGTGTTCTGCACCAAAATATTGACGGCCTAATGGGAAAATCAGACTCACTTACAGTTCAGGTTGAAGAATTAGAATTAATAAGTAAATTTATAGACGTTTTATGCATTACAGAACATAATATGTTAAACAGCGACACCGAACATTTAAATATAGCTAATTTTTCTTTGGCCACAAGCTGTTTTCTACAACATATACGAATAGGGGGGTCGTGTATTCTGGTCCGTAATACTCATAATTTCAGAGAGCTTGAGGAAGTTAAGAATTTTAGTAGCATTAACAACATAGAATGTTGTGCAGTTGAACTATTGCAACACAACATTATAATAGTCTGCATTTCTAGACCACCTCGAAAGCAAAAGGCTGCTAAAGAAATGTTTTATGATAATTTGGATGACATATTGAACCGGGTGTGCTTTAGAAAGAAAAAGTAATAGTATGTGGGGACTTTAACATTAACATCTTGGATGATAATATAACAACAGAAACTTTTCAAAACATCCTTAAAGTCACCGGCTAAAAATATCACTTCATGAACCAACTAGACCAGTTAGTAAGACCTGTTTAGATAATTTTTTGCACAATGTAAGAGGTGCTACATGTGAGTTAATGCAATTAGTCCTATCTGATCACACTGCTCAATATTTTAAATGTCCAGTACCCGAATACCTCCCTTTCAAAGTTTGGTACTCATTTAAACGTGACTATTGTGAAGAGAATATAGAAAAATTTAAGTAGGTTATATTTTGGTGAGGTATTTAATAGCTGTTGGCCTAATGAAGCATATAATATTTTCTTTGAAACATTCAAAATGGTTTATGATCTTTGTTTTCCATTAATAAGACGTACACATACAATATATAAAAAACCATCATGGATTTCGAAGGGAATTAGAATAAGTACAAAGAAAAAGAGAATGTTGCTATGGAAATACAGAAATAACCGATGTACTGAAACCATGACAAAATTTAAAAATTATACGAAGCGTTTGAAAACTATTATGAAATTAAGTCAGAAATCTAGGAATAATTATACAATTAAAATGGCTAGGAATAAATCAAAAGCCACATGGAACATAATCAATAATAATAAAATTAATAAACGTCCAAATACTGACATTAAGCATATAGTAAGCAATGATAAAATTTTGACGCAACCAAACGACATTGTACAAGCATTTAATTGTTTCTATGTCAATCAGGTAACTCCCAATAATGTTAAAACTTTCACTAACTTGCAAAACATCTTAAAATCTGTAAATTGGAATAAATCTAACTCTATATTTATGAGCCCATCTACTCCAGAAGATATATTGAAGATCATTAAATCACTAAAAAATACTAATAGTACTGGTTACGACGAAATAACAACTAAAGTCGTAAAACATGTAGCTGTAATAATATCTCCAGTGCTAAGTAATATTATTAACCTATGCATAGACTGTGGGATGTTTCCAGAGAATTTAAAACTTAGTATAATTAAACCACTTTTTAAAAAACAGGATAGAGAAATTATAAACAACTACAGGCCTGTCGCATAGATTCCTATTTTCTCTAAAATATTTGAAAAATATATTTATGCTAGCCTTTATACTTATTTGGACAAATATAATATTTTGATCGAAGAGCAATTAGGTTTCAGAAAAAAAAAGTCTATAAATATGGCCATTTATAATTTAATCAAGACTGTTATGTCTGGTCGTGAAAAAAAAGTTGCCTGTATATGCTATGTACATGGATTTACAAAAAGCATTTGATTACGTTGACCATGATATTTTGATAGGGAAACTAGAAAAGTATGGAATAAGAGGTAATGTTTTAAATTTAATAAAATCTTATCTCAGCAATCGAACACAGCAAACTCAAATCACAAAAATTTGCCCAGACACTAAAACTGAACATAAATGCACGTCTTCTCCTGGGCTAGTAAGATACGGTGTCCCACAAGGTAGTGTACTTGGGCCGTTGCTATTCATAATTTATATTAATGACTTACCACAAGCTATTGCTCATCCAATGATTCTGTATGCTGATGATAGTACTGCTATATTTGTAGGAGAAAAACAAAAGCAATCAGGCCCAGAGATAAATTTAGCTTTAGGAAATATAATAAAATGGTTGACATCTAATAATCTTATAATTAATCTTGACAAAACGAATATAATGACATTTAATAAGAATATAAAATTGACATCAAAAATAAAATATCTAAATAATGACATTCAGGACATTTCTGTAACGAGATTTTTGGGTCTTTATGTAGATTCTGATCTGAACTCGAAAATACATGCAGAGTCAATACGTGCAAAACTTAATAGTTACTCATATGCTCTTTACCTGCTGTCAAAAGTGGTTAGTGAATCAGCTGTAATCACTTCTTATTATGCATATGTCACATCTACCCTACGTTATGGTATTATTTTTTGGGGAAACTGTACGGAACGTGAAACCCTGTTCAAGGCACAAAAGAAATGTTTAAGATCTGTGTGTCATCTAAAGTCTACAGATTCATGTAAGCCACATTTCTTAAAATTAAAAATATTGACGTTCCCATGTCTGTATGTTTTTGAGATGGCACTATTCGTAAGAAATAATTTTCAGTTATTTGAGTTTCGTCAAAGAGACAGACACAAAAATAAAATAATGATACTCCCACATAGAACTGCAGGTTTTACTAAGGGTGTATGTGGTATGGCTCCCAAAATATACTATCATTTACCAAGAATAATACTGGAATCGGAGAGTGTAATTATATTTAAGAACAAATTGTTTAATTTTCTGATAATGAAGAGTTACTATACATTAAATGAATATTTAAATGATAAAATTTCAAACTTGACGGATGCTATGTTGTATGGTTATTGACATTATTTAAGTAATTAATATTTTCTATGTAAACTTGACATTATAAAGTTGAAAATAATCTATTTTAATAATGTATCACTGACATTAATTTAAAATGTATATAAAAATTATCATTTATTACCTGCATAAAATATTGTATGTTCGCTATGAACAAAGCTGTTGATACTATTAATCATATTATAAGAACCCAATGTAACACAGTTTAACAATAAAGTAATCTGAATCTGAACCTGAATATAATTTAATATTTGTAATATACTTACAAAAAATATTTTGTGCTTTATTTATGATTAATTATCTTTGTAGGTAAGTATCGAGTCGGGCATGCTGTTTTGGAGATAAAGTGTATCTCCGATACATTATCCTCCATCGCTGATAAAATCAGTATTAGTATGGAATATAACAAACCATTTACTGTTACTTACAGCAGTGGCAAGTTTAAGTGGCATATTCTTCCAAACAGACTGCACTTGCTGTTGCTCACAAACTGGCGGCATATCGTGGATTGGACTGAGCCCGCGCTCTTCATGATTCTCATTTAGACTTCGTTCCTTCCTCTTCCTTCTAGGAAGTCATTTTATTATGACTAATTAGTAATTTTATTATGACTTCAACTGCTAAATACACTATAATTATGAATGTGTCCATCAACACCTACTGTATCTTATTTTGGCAAGACACTATGTTTTTTTTAATATGTAGCACTCAGTTCAACTTAACACTGTCACTCAACTACACTAGCTCAAAAGGTTTTGTTCTTGAAGTGAAGTCGTAAGTTCGTGAACTTCTGCATGTTTTTTTTGTTATATCCACAAAGACATCCATTTACTTGTATAATAAAATACCCGCAGAAATAAGAAATGTTACCTCGTTTAACGTTCATTCAATAAAGAGTAGGTCAACGCATAATGGCAAGCAAAACAAGAAACTAATTGAATGAATGCGTTGGACGGGTAGGCATAGGGTAAATACCCCGGTAGTCAACCCTGCACCAGTACTCAGCCTTTACAGCATTTATTTCCATATAAATAGTGCGTATAATACGTTTAAATTTGTATGGCTGACTACTGGGATTCGGATTATGTTGATAATTTGCAGCCACAACTGGCTGACTACTGGTTTTATTGTAGTTTTCGTAATTTTAATTGAAATTAATTTAGCAACTAGCTTTCGTTGTACTTTAAGCTTTGAACATATCTTTTATAAAATTAAAATCTCATTTTACCAGTAGTCAGCCGCGTATAAATGTAATAGAACGACTAATAGATCGGTAAACCCAGTACTCAGCCGTAGCTTGCGTTATAGAAAATTTAATCGTAGTGCCTTTTAAATAGGACTATATTCTTAAAGGTGTTACAAATAAGAAGAGGTTCTAGTTCGTCTGTATATATTATTATACTTTTTTGTGTATGTTAGCTGTAGGTTGAGCTGCAGGTAGTAAATTGAACAGTTCCTCAGAACACTCCCAGTGATAGATACGGTAAAAGATGTAGAGTGATCCAACATCTCTACGCAGTGCCAAATGGTCGAGCCGACTGGAGAGATCTTGATCGTCGACAATTCGAGTCGCTCTTGTTGCGTTGAATGTGGTCATATGGAATGCGCTGGTACTGGGGAGCTCCCTCCCAGAAGTGAGAGCAGTACTCCATGTGAGGTCAAACTCGAGCCTTATAAAGTTGCTGGCGATGGGTTGACGTGAAGTACCGCCTCGCCTTACCGAGCACACCAAGCTTCTTAGAGGCTAATTTAGCCTTATCTTCCATGTGACAGCGAAATTGAATGACGTTCGATATGTCGACGCCAAGTACTCCGATGCTAGTTGAGGTGGCAAAGGAAGTGTCTACAAAACGGAGGGATATGACTCAGAGGGATATCTTAGCGGGAAACGCACAAACTTGGTTCTTCTAGGGGTTAAACTTCAACACTCAAAAGTGTGAAAAGTGCCATATTTTATTTTAATTAAGATTATAAATAATTAAGTTGATTTTTTTTAAGATTATAAATACTTTTTACGTTTTTGTTGATTTACTTAGAATATTTAAGAAATTGTCTTCCAAATAATAACATAAAACTTGATGAGTTTAAATATACGTGTAAAGTACAGGTACACGAAGTTTAAATTTGTGTTAAAAGGCTGTCTACTGGGTGTTTTACCTACTCTTATTTTTGTAGTTGTGTGTCAAAATATTTTAATGTTTTTATCTTTGTTCGCTATGACGACGAACATTGTATCTACTTATTTGTTAACTATGTTCTCATCGTCAAGTGACACATCTTAAATGAGAATAAATCTTTTTTTTTTATGACTGATAGGTTAGCCTTTGACCACTCTCTCACCTGGGGGTAAGTGATGATGTGGTCGAAGATGTTTGTTCAGGCTAACCTAGAATTACTGGCTCTCAAGGACAGTTGCCGGAACACACCGTTAGGTGCTTGGCGACAGATTTACAACTTGAGGGTGGTAGCTAGCCAGGCGGGCATTCGCAAAGTGCCCTACCACCATGCTGTAACGACTGCCATCCTAATACAACAACCGGGACCGACGGTTTAACGTGCCCTCCGAAGCACAGGAGCGCTCAGTAGTAATGTCACCAGCGGTCACCCATCCAAGTCATGACCGCGGCGTACGTTGCTTAACTTTGCTGATCGATTCAGAATGGCTAAGCAAACTTGGCTACGAGCGCTTCAACTCAATAAAAAATCTAGACCAATGCGTTTACTTTAGTATATTTAACCAAGTTCAGTCGATCAATGATCAGATAAAGCAACTTTAGTCATCGACAATATCTAAACTTAACAACTTAAGCCGGTTCATTTTAAGTTCGGGTATATGAACATAACTTTAAGTCTTAACCAGAGTTAAGACTGTTTTCATTGGAAAACAGTCCACATTTTATCGCATCAAAGTAATACAGAAAAAGTTCATACTCGTACCTATATATTTATATATCAATACAGTCTACCAATTCATTAAAATGTGGACTGTTTTTTGCAGTTAGAAGCTCTCTCCCTAAGTACTCTCCTAATAAAACACCTTACCTTTGATCTTGGAAAACTTTTCTAATAAAATCTCTTTGCTTTTGAGTGCTTTTTAGGGTAACGCATCGCATTAACTCGTGAAAGAAAATAATGTTCTCTTTTGAACACAGCTTACAAACTATATGGGGATACATTTACCAAATAATAATATTTGACCGAGCGAGTTCTCGTGAAATTTTGTGAACAGGTTCTGTAATTATTTGGTTTTATTTTTGTCCATTCAGTTAGATTTTTTTTTAAATGGTGGAAATAGATTTTCGTTCTTATTGTTTTATTTTAGTCGCACCAGATAAGAAACTTTGTATATTTTACTAACAAATAAGGTTTCATCATATTCATATTCTTTTATTGGTATTTTTCCATACACGTCAACATTTAACATATTTAATTTTAACCATAGAACAATATAATGAGTATATTATCATGTACTTATACATTTATTTTAGTCTAATGAAAATCAAACCCGTTACTTAGCTATACTTTTTTTTAAATATGAGTTGCTTCTTTTTCCGCCATTGTAATCAACAGCTGACGTATTCTGTGAAAACTTGCACAGCAGCGGTAGGGAAAATTGCGAATACTCTCTTGGATCGTTCATTTGCCCTGGTACCATTAGACAGTTCCTTAATATAGCTACTAACCTTATATAGAAAAACTGTCGAAAAACATCTAACGGTGCTTTCCGGCACCTGTCCTGGAGAGCCAGTAATTCTTGGTTAGCCTGAACAATATCTTAGATCACATCACTTACCATCACGAGAGATAGTGATCAAGGGCCTCAGCTAGGTATATAAAAGAAATCTTTAACCGTGTATGTCCGTCCAGGTGACATTTTGATTGCATATCCTATTCTTTCTGGTTTACTAGGTAGTTTGCGTAAAAATAAGTACCTAATTCTAAAATTCCCCAGAAAATCCTTTTGTGTAGGAATTTGCATTTTCATATTTGGCGATAAAATAAACATAAAAATGAATAACTGGCAAACCATTAATTATTTATACTGTTTATCTCAACGTCCCTCCTCACATCGTTTTTTGTGCACCTACACATGTTGTGTATATTACGATCTAGTTCAGTACGTAACCTAAAGTATGTAAGTACATAACCTGTGTATCTGTTCATTGTAATTCGGATCCCGTGGGGTGCCGGATAAGAATTGCACCCTCCATATCTTCGTTAGGGAGTAGTGAGAGTCGACTATAGGAAAAATACCATAAGGTAGGCGCCTTCTGACTGAATTCCAAGTGTGGGGATTATGGCAAGGCCGCCTTAATGGGGGAGGATGTGTACAGTATTTTTTGAGCTTTGGTCGCCAACAACAAGAACTTCTTTTTACTTACATTACTGTAAATTAAATTTATAAAGAATTTTTTATATGTTGATATAATTTTCTGTGATACTAGACTGAAATAAAACAAGACATTTTAGAGGCTATGTGTATTTGCTTTTCTTCAACGATAATATTCACTTAATTAATGTGCATAAATAGGAAATCGTTATTTACATACATTTAGGACGTCGGAAATATTTATAGTAACTTACAAATTACCACATAAACGAAGACAGCCAGCTGTCAAATTAGTTTATTGGAAAAATAGTTGAATATATGTAATAAGTTCCAATTTTTAAAATATCACTTAAATATTTTTTTATATATTCAAATTTGTCGTAATTAGAAATATAACTGACTTATTACTTTATAGCGCAACTTTATAGCGTTACTTAATATTGATGTAAGACAACCAAATACATACATTAAAAAGAAAAGAAAACTGACCCTTCAGTTTAACACTTAAAATAAACAATTTTACACAAGGAACATTACACAGAATAAAATTATCAACATCTCTCACTTTCGACCCATCGAATCAATATTTACAACACTTAAGTAAACTTACAACTACTTATAAAATATTAATAACTATTAGTGAATTGTGCAAAAGCGCTCGTACTGAGGTAATAACTTACATTGTGTAACTGGTGACTACTAATTGACTATGTCATCTACCAATCATGCTATCTATAGGTTATATAACTGGTAATACGGTTTCTATCAAAGAATAAAATGAATCTGAAAATCATGGAAAAACAAAAATGTTTCCGAGGTAAGAAACAAGAATATTGCGGTCATACAGTTCATATTTCAATATTTGATTACTAAAATAGTATCTTCTTTTGCAGCCAGGTCATACGACCTTAACCATTGCTATAATTCGAGGCAAGTTAATGAATAATGTTTAATAACATTTATCAGTAAAGATACCTATCAACATTATTGATGCAGAAAGTTATCTCAGCGTGACTGAAAATTAAATAAACCGCGAGAAATATCACTTTAACAGATAAATCAATTGTTCAGTTGGTGGAGTAGCCTAAAGTTGAAGGCGCTTCGGGACGCATCGAATTCATTCAAAAAAGCAGATCGTTCGGCGCGAACAGGAACGTGTCTTTACATTTCTGAATTCCATTACATCGGCGCGTGCGGCTGCTGTAGTGCTTTTTTAAGTGGGGCAAAACACGTCTGTCGTCACGTCTGGAGACGTGTCTACCACAAATGTATTAGAAAGGAATGACGATATATGAAGTGAAAAACAGGAAAGTTCATATTAACCTATTAATGCACGATTCCATACAAAATATAGCATAGGTGTGTACAGATAGCATGACTGGATATCGAACTACAAATAACAAAATATACATCATCCCCAAACCTAAAGGTAACAGAATTGTCATGGATCCTAATTACTCAAGAGTAAAATTACTGGCACATCACGCGTACCCATAATATCTATAATAATTATAATAGCTTTCTTTATGTAAAACAAGTGGGAATTTATCGACACTCAGTTAGCGTCATGAAAACGCCTCGTAAAACGTGGCTATAAACGAACCGCCGGGTGCTTTAATCGTTATTAGATTACGACGCCACTCCTTGAGATAATTTTCGTTTGGTCTTTAGGTTTCTCAGTTTCTAGTATTTTGGTTGATTGTATTTTCTTCCATGTATCGCCTAGGGCTTTACTGAAATGGTCGTCTACGCCTTTGATGGATGTTGTTTTCTCTGTTTCTCTTAGCCGCGAGTTTTGTATTTGCTTCCATGTGTCTCCTAAGGCTTTTGCGAAGTGATCGTCAACGGAGATGCTGGCGTCGTCGACTTCCATTGCTATTATTTTGGCTGGTTTTGGAGGGTCCTCGTTTTTGAATTGTATAGGGCTGCTGGCGCGGTCTTCTGTGGTTGGTTTTGGGGGGCTGGGCTCTGTGTTCTTTTTGAATAGGTTCATGTAGTCGTCGCCGAGAGAACGTCGGAAGTGTTCGTCTATCACCGGGTCGCACATTGACACTGAGCCTGAGAAAGATGAGGAATTTTCATTTTATTGTTTATGGACATCATCATCATCCGCCTACCACTATCTCACTTTGTGGTATCGGTACGATATGTCTTCTCTAACAACAAAAAGGAAAATACAAGAGCTTCTCGAATATATTAGATTACAACACGCATTACATCAGGATATATATTCTCAAAAAGATTGGCTGCGTACGTTTTGTTCTTGGGGATGCTATTGTTGGTAATATACAAGCTACTTTTCGAGTAAGCAAGGCCTTTAGATGAATATATTTTTTTTAAATATTTATACTTTATATCTTGTTGTGCTCCAACTGTGGAAACGTTTCGAGAGCAAAGACCAGACTGCCATTGAAAATTATAAAAAGCTCCCGCACATGAATAATTATAGAATTATTCCTCTCCTAATTTTGTTATGTAATCCACTGAGCACGCGTCATTGCAAAAATTGAAAAATTAATAATAAGAAAAAGCTTTTTAGTACAATAAATAAGTAAAGTCTTCCCAGTCTTTAATTATCTATGGGCGGGGACCAGCATACCGGTAAAATATCAAAAGTAAGTTTGTTTTGAAATATATCCAGCAAGAATATCGATTGGAGTAGATTGCACGTTAGGAAAGGTCTATCATTGGGCGTGGATATGCAAACCTTTGATAACTGTCTTAATCTCATCAACTCGAAAATGGTGGAACTTAAGATTATGATGTCGTAAGCACTCGCTCGTAGCGGGGTTTGCCTAGTCATTCTTACTAATAAATTAATCATTGTTCGTTGCGGTCATGGGCTAATCTAGCAACTATAGAAGAAGCATGACGTCTTGTAGCAGATCTAGTGACTGAACAAACACCATTTTTTGTGTGGATGCCCAGGGGTGCGTTCCTCCTACCCGTCGGCCAAGACATATTTTGGTCTAAACGCAGATATACGCCGTTCCAGCACTCTAATCGAACTTAATTTGATCCTGTCAAGATTTGATCATACCCGTTCCGGGCGACCTGTCAGAGCAAATTTTGCTCTGCCTGGCCAAATTTTTACTACCTTTTGAATCGGCCAAATCTTGGCCAGCTGTCAAATGTGACAGATTCTACAATAAATAATAGATTTTGTACAAGCTAAGCCAAGGATTAGTGACATACTGTTACTGACACATTGCTAAATTACGTATTATGCCCCATTTATTGAAAATGTAGACTGTATTTTATCACCTAAAAACATCGCTGTCAATTCCATATTTTGAAAGGAGCTGTATAGGTCGTTCCAGGTGCCTTGGAGCAAATATTGGTCGAGCAATATTTACTGGAACGCGCCCCAGGGAAGCCTGAACTATTTTCTATCACCATGGATTACATACAGAAAAATATAAAAATAAGTATTACTATACATTGACATTAATGGGTACCGTGTATTCTCTCATCTATGCCCATAGGATGCCAAACTAGAATTGCACATATATGTATGTATTGTACCGCGAGAGAAGTGCGTGGCGACGAAAGGAAAACTAACAGAAGGTCGGCAGCAGAGCCTACAAAAGAATTGCCGTGCAGTATAACACTCGTCTTCCCTAAGATGCCTGCCAAACGTGGGGGATATGGGAAGCCCTCCTAATGGGGGAGGTATATGTTTAACGATGAACGTTACTACTATTGATGATTATTATAAAGGATATTCGATGATTATTAAAGGATATGTAACTCACCAGGCGGCGTATCGTTTGTCTTTATGACAGAGGGACGGTTGTAGGGAGGCGGCGCGGGCCGAGACCGCAGCCTCATGTCGATGGGGGCTTCATGCCGAGTTGGGTACTCTGGCGGTGGCCCTGGAACAATATATACAATGAGCTATTTGGAAACCAATAAATATGCGAAATTGGTGACCAGGACGCATATGCCAATTGATCCATGCATGCATAGTGGGTCGTCCTGGGCGAGAATAAAGACAATAATAGTGGTTGAAATTATATATATGTTTTTTTAAATTTGAAAGTTAAGTCACTGTTATTGTGTTGCTTTAAAATTTCAATCTGTTTATTTCAATGCAAAAAAATACATTGAAATGATTCATTGCTGTAGTGGTTCTTCATTTAGATATTAGTTATATATACGTACTAAAATGGTATCGCATATATAAATAGCTGATCAGTTACTTTTTTTTGTTATCATTCCGACATAACTTTCGATACAGCGGCGAAAGAAGCTCTATAAGGTGTATTTTAAATTCCGATAAAATTTCGCGGACGATTGCGATCAAAATGTTTGTTTATAAAATAATCTATTTGCTGATGACCACATAATCTTCTCTTTCGGCAGGTGTCCAGATAACCAGTTGAAGAAATCAACACGGAACGCGCTGCAGTACTTCCTAGTAAACAGTACTTCAAAACAGTTCCCATTAATTTTCCACGCATGTCTGTGAACGATTATAAATAAAACCCCATAATTCCAACAGAAGACCAGAGCTGGTTTAAAACTACGATTATGCTGAGCTCCGACTTATGGCAACCTAGCAGTCAAGATGACTGTTTTTAAATATGTATAAAGTATTTTCTTTTCTAATACGGTTTTATTCGGTCGTAATGTATATAAGTATCTTTCAAAAATTCTAGAGAAAGTAGTACATGCCCAACTTACAAAATACCTAGACAACAATAAAATCCTACCTGAAGCACAATCAGGATTTCGGAAAAAAAGAGGAACTATCACATCACTGTTGGATGTAACCGACAACATCATTAATAGTCAAGATGATGGTAAGGGAACTATCCTAACACTGCTCGACTTTTCTAGAGCATTTGACTGTTAGAATATACCGCTCTTGTTATCTAAACTTTCTTACTATGGTTTAAACACAGGCACTGTGGGTTGGTTCAATAGTTATTTGTCGGGAAGATCGCAAGTAGTTCAAGTTATTAAAGAAGACGGTATAAGGTGTGAATCTGCGTCTCTACCTGTTCTCCGTGGCGTTCCCCAAGGGTCGATATTAGGCCCTCTCCTTTTTATTATATATACTGCTGACATAACTAGTCAAATACAGAATTGTAGATACCATTTGTACGCAGACGATGTTCAGTTATATAATTCATTCTTGCCAGATGAATGTTTTGATGCTATTTTCAAAATAAATGACGACCTTGCCCGAATAGCACGCTGGGCCGAGAAATATTCCCTAATGCTGAATGCCACAAAATCGAAATATATGATTCTTGGCTCACTTCAACAAACTGAAAAAATTTCCGCAGTCCAAACGAAGATTTGTATATTGGATCAAGCCATCGATTTTGTGGTTGAAGCAAGAAATTTAGGTATTGTTATGGATAGTCATCTGCATTTTGAAGCGCACATTCAGAACTTAGTCAAATGTTGTTTCTTTAGAATTAAGTTATTATATAAAATAAGGAGCTTATTGAGTGAAAAAGTCCGTATAATGTTATGTGAATGTCTGATATTATCTAAATTGAATTACGGAGACGTACTGTATGGACCTCGGCTCCTCTCTTCCACTCAAAGGCTAGTACAACGTGTTCAAAACGCATGTACTAGATTCTGCTTCAACATTCCAAGGCGTTCACATGTCACTCCTTTTCTCAATAAGGCTAATTTACTTAATATGTCAACACGTAGAGAACTTCACTTAGCAACTTTTGTATTTGAC
Organism: Plagodis dolabraria; assembly: GCA_963854805.1. Classification (NCBI taxonomy): domain Eukaryota; kingdom Metazoa; phylum Arthropoda; class Insecta; order Lepidoptera; family Geometridae; genus Plagodis; species Plagodis dolabraria. Next base: position 16,152,171 of record OY978443.1, read on the forward strand.
CTAATAAAATTTTAACAGCCGGAATATTTATTCAAAAAACTTGTATGGTCTTCTTCACAAAATTCATTTAACACAAGAGCTTCTAACTACTTGCTTATATTTAAAAAAATTAAGACAGCTGCGTTCCGTGGCAGTTTTCGCTATCAAGCAACTAAATGTTGGAACAACCTCCCACCGCCTTTAAGAAAAACCATGTCTAAAACAACATTTAAATTCAAATTTAAATCCATGTTAGGTACTTCATAGCCAAAAGTTGTCTTGATAGCGAAAATTGCAACGTTGTGATTACATGTAATGTTTCCTTTTTCTTTTTTTACATAATATCTGTAAGTAATTACAAATAACTCACTAACAAAAAGTTGAATTAATATTGTATAGCAAATAGCATTAATTAGTTATAAGTCACATAATCTGCTGTAACTGCTCGATGGGTGCATAGCTAAAAACCACCACGCTGCCTACACCAGGTAGTGTTTCTATGCTGAGCTGTGTAATTTTTAAATAAATATCTAATTGAATCTAAAGCATTTAATTTTATCCAATATTATCATCATGAATATCGCACCATGAAACTTGGCAATAATTGTTTGCAGTTCTGATGGAACGAAATGAACATCAAGAAAAAAGAAACCGAGTAACTAAATAATGCAAATGACTAAAATTTGTTTTCTTGAGAGGTTTCAAGTGATTTTAATTAGTATTTTAAGTAGTATTTGATGCAATTTTCAATTTATGTCAAGATGTGTTTTTGAACATATGTCAAAAATTGAACATAATAATATGTACAAGTACAAATAACACAATTTGTTTGCTAATAATGTAATTTTTTTACCATCTGGAACAAATGCACCTATTATTTTACAATTGCGTTCCCCCGTTTAATCTACATAAGAATATGGCTAACCTTTAAACCCAAACATAGGGCTGGATCTTTGGGTGAAGGAGTAAGTAATTAAATATTAAATAAGAGGTGAAGTTCCAGACATGTCCTTAACCATAGAAGTTTATGTGACAGATATACAAAAAAAGCAGATAAATACATTCTTAAAAAGGTATCAAACATAACTACAATATGACATCATTGCATGTACAATTGCGAAAACATTCGCGTTCAAGAATTTAATGTTGCATGATACAAGTACCCGCTTGCATGTTACGAGTAAGCATAGATTACGTACAGTCACGTGCAGAGAAAAAATATTGTACCTACGGGTGATAATTCAAAACTATTTATCGATGCCTCCTATACTCCTTACATTGCATTCAAAGTTGGGGTGGTATTACATAAGAATGGCAAACTAATTATTTTTCTCGGCCTAGTTGCAAAGCGTTGACAAAATTGTACTTTTAACCGACTTTAAAAACAGAAGGAGTTCTCAAAAATTTTTTTATTATTTACGTTTAGTATTACGTTACGTTTAATCTTTTGACTGGACTGTGAACCGATTTTGTAAATTCTTATTATATTTAAAAGCTGATGATTGTCGTTTGGTCCCATTTAAATTTATCAAAATCGGTCAAGCCGTTTTTGAGTTACACTCCAATAACTGAAAAATATTTTATATCTTGATAATAATCTAGGGTCACTAAACCGAGTGAAAAACGACGTTTTACGACTTCAACACTCAAAAAGTGTGAATTATTTCACAATTTTGAGTGGAGAATGGAACCGACTTCAACACTCAAAAGTGTGAATTATTTGACACTTGAAAGTTGAAGTCGGTTCTATTTTCTTGTTTTAATTTTTATTTGTATGAATAACTTACGTTTGCCATTGAGTGCTAGGTTGGCAGGTCCATCTTCAGTTTCATCAGATAATTCTCCGTCACTGTGCGGCTGCGCGCGCGCAACAGAGGGCGCGACGCGTCGCTCGTTGAACGATTGAGATCGCAGCGCCATCTTGCCATTTTCTCTGGAAAATTTAGTAACGTATTAGATTTTATTAATTAAAATTTTTACTTTACGATTGGCTGGTCTTTTTTCCCCGAAGGTTACCGGCATAATAATATAAGTGCCTACAATATAATATAACTCCATACCATTTTGCGAATGCCCGCCTGGCTAGTTACCACCCTCAAATAGAAAATCTGTCGTCAAGCACCTAACGGTGTGTTCCGGCAGCTGTCCTTGAGAGCCAGTAATTCTAGGCAAGCCTGAACAACATCTTCGACCACATCATCACTTACCATCAGGTGAGATAGTGTTCAAAGACTATCAGTAATAAAAAAAGAGAAAAATACCAAAAAGTGGAGCAGCAACGACTTCTGAAGAATTGCTACCTTACCCAGCGTTCCCCAAGACGCCTAAAGCGTAGAGAATAACATGGCAAACCCAATGGAGTGGCCCTGGTGGTGGCACTGGTCTCAGATTCAAGTTGCATTTTGGATTCATAAGCTACAAAACTATCCAGTTGAGAAGCACGAAGATGGTGTTCCTCTAAAAATACAATAATCTTATTTTGTTTTCTTCTTACATTTTGAATAGGATTTGTACGCAAAAGTCACGCTACACAAGTTCTTTCATAATCTACCAATTTTCTAGTGAGTTACTTAGGTTTATGCGTTAGAGGGATGAGTCAAGGTTTTGAGCTCGGCTTCCACTAAGCTTGCCTGATCGAATTGTTGTAATTCTCATTTCATAAATATTAGCAGAAAATTGCTGCGCACACGAGTTGATCGGCCGAAGAAGGAATGAATTCGATTCGGCGACGATTTGCTTCTGAAACTAGTAGTAGCTTGGTAGTAGAAGCCGGCGCATGAGGTAATTAGCTCGAGTTTCTTGTCTCACCTAGGCCTGTAGTCAGGAAGCCTTGTAGACCTTCGCTCCCTCCTCCATTTCCCGGTGAGCTCCTTCGGTTGTGACGACCGCGGTGCTTCGGGTGACAACGTTCTATCACCCTCAGATTCGCCACTGGACGCCGTGCTTGGAGTCTCTGAAAGTAAAAAAAGAACTTCAAATATTTGTATTAGGATACTCACAGTTCCCATACCTACTTAATTATTTTTCGAGACACATAACTAATCCTACGTTATTGTCGTATTGTCCGCACACTCCGGTAGGAATAGACTCTTAATAGGTACTATTTTCACTTCTTATGCTCGTAAACCTCTTGATTATGCCCGGTTTAAGGTTTTTGTTATGCTCCAGTGGATAAAAGCCTGTTTCTTAAGCACAAGTACATAATAATTCATTTTGTTCAATTGTTCTAAAACTTTCAGTTTGTAATATATTTTATACAAGAAGTTTGTCTTAGTCCTTAATAGTACCCATAGATCAGGGTATTATTAAAGACGCAGACATATTTTTTTTTCAAAACAACGTGTCCCACGAAATAATAATTTTCACATATATACGTTTTAATTTTTAGTAAAAATAAATTTATCACTTACAATATTTTTGTTTATTTTCCTTACAATTGAAGTAAAAATCCGAATTTATAAGTCGTGAATCCATGTTGGCAACTTTTAAAGATATCCGATAGGCTAGCCTTGGATCACAGTATCTTCTAAGTACCTAGCTACTTCTAGGCCCTAATGATTTGATTATGATCACAATGAAAACTTTACTTATTAGAAAAAGTAATCCAATAAACATCATAAACATGACAGTTTTGATAAGGAAATATGTATCTCGAAATAGAAAGGTACCTTTTGATGGAGACGCTATCCACGGTTGCCACAGAGGCAGGTTAAACTTCGGCGATTGTGGAGGCTCCATGGAGAGAAGATGCAGATTGTGCAATGATGTCCGGGCCAGTAGCAGCAAGTAATCCGGAATTTCCATATTCATAATACACAAACAACACTAGCAATCCACTTAGCACTCAAATAGTAGTCAAAGAACTCACAGATAACCATAACAACTTAGTAATTTTAAAAGTTTAAAAGCTCATCACCGTCAAAGTCTTATAACAACCACAAAGCTTTTTAGCAAACGATGCTAAAGTTACAAGAGACGACGCATTGGCGTCCCGGTACAGGTAACACTGAAGGCCGACTGAATAAAAAATGAACTGGAAGAGATTACATTGGAATAAATAAATGAGATGAATAAAAAACAAAACCCAAAAAGGAAAAAGAGCATCACGCTACATCCACGCGGCCGGACGTTGCGGCGCTTCCTTCGAGCCTCCATGCACAGGATGTTACTGGAACAACCTGTTTGACCACGTTCAAGTTATTCACACCGCATCCCCAAATTCCTGACCAATTACTAATGTGCATAACTCATTCACAACCAAAATTATGTAGATGTCAATTGAAATGCACCTCTAACTGACAACACTCGCGAAGAAATTGTATACCGAAATAACAAACGTCTTATATGATGCACTCAGATATTCAGAACATGACCAATCAATTTTGATCACAGTGCATCAACAAAATAAGACTAAATAAAATACGGTCATCTCCAAAAACAAAGGAGATGATGACATCACAGAATTCGGAAGTCATCATGTCGTTCTCAATACTATCAGACAAACCCATTGTTTTGCAATTTTGATCGGTGACCATAAGGAGCTAAAGAGATATATAAATGAATGGAACAGCACGTACACCTCGTAATGCTGACAAAAACTTTGAAAGAGAACAGATGTCCTTTTAGAGACTGAAATATTGATTTAGAAATTAAATGTTAAAGGTTTATTCTATCGTAAAGATAACATCCTATATCAAAAACACATCAACCTGTTCGGTCCATTCATGAAAGTGCGTGCGCGCAGGGCGCGGGGATTAATGAACCCCCCGCTCCACTCCCATCCTTCGCATCTACAACCTTATAAAATCGATGCTCAGTTATTTTCGCCATTATTTCCAAGCTAGTAAGACATGCAATTCATTGTAATGCTGCAACTTGTTAATTGATATCGCAGAAAAAGGAAATTAGACCCTTGCTGGCATGGCATAGAGTCAGGTTTTGCTTGTGATTTGTGGAAGATGTTATGTTAGATCTTAAATTACGGTGGTTGTATCCTTGGAAGGTTGTTTTATTCTGATGCGGAGGAGGAGAGACGAGGAGCGCGGGGGTGGGTAAGTCGAAGCTGTGAGAAATTGCCGCGCTCTCCTGAGGGCTGTATAGGCATTAGCTTTTTTATTGTCTAATAGAGCGGAGGCAAAGGTTTACCGACAGGTAAGGTTTGGCGCCGGTGCTTTAATTAAGTCTGGAGGGTTTGCCGAATAGAAATGAAATGAGAAATTAATAACTAGATTAATTGTTTTCGTGGTAGCGATGCCGGCACAATAGACGTAGGATTGGATGTATTAAGTAATCTGTGGTAGAGAATGTTGGTAGAGCAGCGTAGATGGTAATCCAGACTCCGAATTGCTAATTACTAAAATTGCTTGAAAAACCTAATGGCAGTCCGACCCAGGGATTAAGCTCTGGACCTGGAGATATCAAGCGAAGCTTTACGGCTCTCGACCAAAATTTTTAAAAGACTTCCTAAAAAGGAGGAGGTTCTCAATTCGTCCGTATTTTTTTATTTTCGTTACTTTAGCACTTTTGGGTGAACTGATTTTGAAAATTCTTTTTTTATTTGAAAACTGATGCTGTCGTTTGGTACCATTTTAATTTCTTTTGAGTTGAACTCCAATAACTGATTGTTTTCCCCTATCTTGATGATATAGTCGTTGTCAATGAATGACAATCGATCCTGTATGTAGCAAGGGTCACAAAAAAGAGTGAAAAAAAAAATAACAAAAAAATGGAACCGACTTCAACACTCAAAAGTGTGTAAAAACTTGTCGAGTATAAGTATGTTTTATAAGCCGTACAACGAGTAATCTTTTCTCGTAAATAGTCTTCAAGCTTTTATTTCCCGGAATCTCCTGTGAGTAAAGTTTTAACAGGTGTTCTTTAATTTTCCTTATTCGTTTTATTTTGTTCTGCTACACCATTGAAGCGTATCGTCGCCGTATTGTAGCGAAGGGTACGTCTATTTCCGACGAGTCGCCTTCCATTGTGATCGGTAATGAAACTATCGTAAAATCCTTTTCTATTCAGCCTATATAAAATTGGTTCGGGATAAGGAATACTGTGTCAATAGTTATTGGAGCGTCGCGTTGCTTATATTTGAACCTTTTGAACCGCTGTGGAGCTTGCCCTAGTCGATACCTATCAACTATGTTAAGCAATGTCCTCTGCGGTTATTACTGGATGGGTGACCGCTAGTGGCATTTACTACTGAGCGCTTCCGTGCTACAGAGGGCTCGGTCATTATCTTAGGATTGCAGTGGTTAGGCTATTTCAGAGGCCTTCGAGCGGCCTGAACTATTCCGAAAATATACAAGACTAGCTTTCCGGGCGCGGCTCTGCCCGCGCGTATGTCGGTTATCGCGCAAAAACATTAACCTCTTTTTGCGCAGTTGGATAAAAACTATCCTATGTTTTTTTCCGGGTCTCAAACTATTTCCATACCAAATTTCATTCAAATCGGTCCAGTAGTTTTGGCGTGAAAGCGTAACAGACAGACAGAGTTACTTTCGCATTTATAATATTATATATAGTACTGATATTGTGATAAAACTTTTTGCTAATGCCTGCCGGGCTAGATGCCTATTGCTGAAAATCTGTCTGCCCAGCCTGCTTACGATTTCGCAGTACATCCTCACTTATCATCAGGTACCATTGCAGTGAAAGGTTAGCCTATCACCTAATTGAGTGTTATTTTGAGGTAAGTAAGTCCCTACTGTTTTATGTGATCCATCCTTCGTCGAAATCCTGATAGATCGAAGTAGGAACGCCGTATGCCTTCCTACATACTTATGAAATATTCATAGCAAAATTTATGAAAAAAGGATACGAAAGAATGTTTATCATCCGGATAAAGAGTCATAGCGAAATGAAGTCAAAGGAGATCCAAGGTATGATATAAATATGGATGAGAGGTAAATTTTGCCTAGAATATCTACCTACGCAGATGCTCAAGCAACATTCTAAGTAGATAAAACACTTACAAAGTAATTTCTACGTTTAGAAATCTGTTTATGACGGGACGAGTAGGTATAACATAATTCCCCCAGGGCGATAGAAGGTAAATATCCTTAAACTTACCAACTTTATTGCTCAAGCTTCCCTGAGGTGATTTTCCTAGAACTTTAATCCGTTCACGATAAATAAACATTCATAGCTCAACAATCTTCCAGGAAACTCAAACAAATCGCTTCCAATCCAATTCCATTGAAGCGGAAATCAGAAATCATCTCGGGGCACGCTGAAATTTGGATATTATTTCCGACATCCTAATAAACTTTAATATGGTACCACCAAGATATATTATGTACTTCGATACAGCTTTATTTGAATGTGATAAGGTTGGAAATGGTTTTAGTTTGTTTTTATGTAAACTTGGTAGCTTTAAATGAAGGGTGGTATAAACGCATGCGCTGCGAGCCGGTCTAGCCTGCGGCGGTACATCTCGGTAGCTCCCGCAAACGCACCCCACGCTCAAGGGGTTGTTTATTTGCACGCGTATTGATTTTTAAAGTGGATGCTGGCTTGTGAGGCTGAGCCACTGTTATTTTTCGAACTAAGGGCAGTATAATATTATGGTTTTTGTGAAACAAGCTTATGCGTGTTAGTATTCTCTTCGCACTAACGTGTAAGGATTTACATTTGACTTGTTACGGGTGTAACATGAACATCCAATATTAGTAATATATATATTTAGTAGCTTGTATATGAACCTACTAGTAGAAATACTTCCATGATGCACCACGCCACGCCCTTTATTCCGTATATTTCTAAATATTTACTCTGTACGACTTTCCGAATGTGTCTCAATATTATGACATACTAGCTTTCCGGGCGCGGCTCCGCCCGCGCGTATGTCGGTTATCGCGCAAAAACATTAACCTCTTTTTGCGCAGTTGGATAAAACTATCCTATGTTTTTTTCCGGGTCTCAAACTATTTCCATACCAAATTTCATTCAAATCGGTACAGTAGTTTTGGCGTGAAAGCGTAACAGATAGACACAGTTACTTTCGCATTTATAATATTAGTACTGATGAGCATTGATTTCATTTATGTATTAAGTAGGAAAGTAAGTATAAAGAAAAAGGGCATAAGATTTTACGAAACTCAAACAGCACAAAAAACAGGGTCTTTATAAACTCTCACGATGGGCAGGATGTTTGGTACTCGGGTAGGTACTCGTAATAATAACAATCCAGCAGATGGTCTGGCATTTAAGGCTAGAGTGCTTTCACTGCTTTCTATACAAATGTAGTTTCGTTCTAAATAACAAGTGTACAAAATGTCAGCAATGCGGATATATCCCTGAGCCCAGATCTATGCTTGTGGTTTCCCAGTTTTCGATCTATAATTTATTTTACCCCTTGAATGTAACAATTCCCATACTAACGGAAACGACAATCTTTCCCAACACATCTTTATAGTGCCGTTCGAATGGAGTTGATATCGTTTAGAAATAGCAGCTTCAATATATGTAATTATTTGTGTACGTATAAGCGTGGTCTGAACGACATAAAAAGTTGATAATTTTGTTATATATACCTACCATTAGACCGATTTTTTTGACTTTTGCTGCTGAGAGTTCTTATTTGTTGAAATATTTTAGTTTGATGAAAATCTCATAAAAGAACGATTACTATAAAGTAGTAGGTAAGAGGGTGCCTAAGTTAGAAACATCTCCCGATAGTACCACGTTCAAACGTTAAATTCGGAGATATCAAGAAACTATCACAACAGACCTCTGCTTTATCATTTCGCTGTGTAATTTTAGCTACGTTCAAAGTAATCCAAACGGTGGAAACAAAAGCGTTCACATCTGCGTTCACAACGTTATTTTGTCCAAAATGTCCCAAATAGAAATAGCCTTTGTGCACATATTTAGCATTTGTATATGTTATTTTTGCTTAAAATATAGGCTTACCTTTCCGATCTTAATCCCTAAATAGTATTTTTGGTTTGGCTGGCTGTTAGACCTACTGTGAGAATTTAGTGAGAACACAGTTCGAAGTACCAACCTATCTACCTTCGTAAATACCTAGGTATAAGTGTATATCAGCGATCATTCCCAAGCCAGCTCCTGAGGCATTACTATTGTTCATGTAAATTGTATTCAGCTTCAAAGACGAGATAGTTAGTCGAACAGGGGATGAAGTTGTGTAATTATTGAGTTATAATCTAAAATTGAATTTATACTTAATCCCTATGGATTTGTAAGGGTAACTATCCTAATCGTCCCTTATGTTGGTAACTTTTATAACAGTAGGTATGAACCGATATGAATCTGCATTAATTCTCTATGAGCTTGCATGAATATGTTAAAAACTTACTGCATAATAATGCGTTTATAAAAAAAATTGAGATTGTTATGTGCGATTGCACATTTCTAAAATTTGCATACATGTGCGTTAAACTATGTAAAGCGCTTTCTGCAGTCCTAGCGCTGACCGATGCATTCGGCGTTCTTAAGTTTATGCGTCAGATAATGAACGGGTATTATACACCAACCAACTAATAATTAAGGTAAATAGTAATTTGTAGAAATCTCTTTGACGGATACTGTTTTATGATTACTAGCATTTGTTGTGACGTTAAAAGGTGAGAGCCGCAAGATGTATGGTCTAATCAAGTAAGAAGATAACGAAATCCGAACGTTATGAACTACTTTCTATCGTTGTGAAGCACGAGCTTGAATCGAATCCTTGACTATCCGGCCCTGGAGGTGGGATTATACTGTTACAATCTGAGCTGCCTTGTAAGTTTGTTATAGTTGTTTCAACCATTTGTTATGGTATGCGGACCGGACCTATTTGTTGACTGTCTTTTTAAAACGACTGATGACTGTGTGACATGACACACTCACCATGCTAGTTGAAGCAATGTCATCTTTGAGGTGAAGAGCATGTGTAATCGTAGGTAAGCACCAGGGTCAGGCCGCGGGTGTTTATTCCGCTTATGGTTTAAAATGATCTTTTAAGTGACTTTGAAAGCTTTCTTAGCAAGTGTTAATGCAAAAATACTAAATTAGAATTGCGTCAGTTTTTTTTAATGTGATTGCGACTGTACAAGCTCTGGGCGCCGTGATGTGGTCGTCATCGGATGGACTAACATCTGCCTGTAATCTGTAATAGATGCTTTAAGTCACAATTGAATAACACTGCGCCCATCACCCTGAGACATAAAGTTGATGTTAAGTGGACTAACCTCTGCCTGTTATTGCCAGCATTTCGTCTTAAATGACGAATTGCACTGCGCCTGTCACTCTTACAGTTGTTAAGTCTCATGTGCCTGTAACTTTGATACTAAGATGTTTCATTAATAATACGAATAAACTTCTATTAAAGTGGCAAATATATGCGAATAGAACTACGAGAATAGAATAAAGAAAACCACAAAATATAAATTATTAGATCCGTAGATGTCTATTTCTTAATCATGAGATAATTATAAAAGACTAGAAAATTCTGTTCTGCATTAAGATGACTCCTCTTAATCTAGCTCCATCGTTTGTATAAATGAAAAACATTTGAAGTATTTTAAAGCTTAAATGTTAACGGCTCTCTTGAGACTTAAAATTTTCAGCGTCGGCCCAGAAATATGCAGACAAATTAATATTAATGGGTCTATCTCGAACCTGTTTTAAAAAATTATGAATCGACGACCTCTGTGCCTTTAGAGGTATTAGGCAAAAAATATGATGCATGTGGTTGTGGATCACAGGTGAACGTCTGTTATTAGCAATAATAGCAGTCAAGTGTTACGAAGACAGTTATATTTCAACATATCAATGGAATTCGACAACCTACGATCTTACCAAAATACGAATATAAGTATACCTATATAATCTATTAGCTGGAATGTACGCAAACTCTGGTTATTTAGCTAACAATTTGGTGGTTGAAGGTGTATTTTATTCAACCAATTTTGCTATGGGAAAACGTGCCTAATTGTATATCCTATATATACTATATACATTATATTAGGTATACCTACTTAGATATATCTCTTAGCTGGAATACTGTAACAGCCGATACGTCCATTGCTGAACAAAGTGTCCCCTATTAAGGGGGTATTTGCCATAATCCCCACGCTTGGCAGATGTCTTGGGGATCGCAGTGTTAGTTGGCAATTCTTTAGAAGGTGCTGCTGCCCACCTTCCAGTATTTTTCCCTTAGTCGCCTCTTACGACACCCATGGGATGATATGGGGAGGTGAAATTCTGACCCGGCCCCCTACGGGGAAGCTGGAATGCAAACTGGTTATTTAGCTAACATTCTGGTGGTTGAAGGTGTATTTTATTCAACCTATTTTGCTATGGGAAAACGTGGTGCCTAATTGTAAGTAATATCTATACATTATATTAGGTATACCTTCTTAGAAATATCTTTTAGCTGGAATGTAAACTGGTTATTTAGCTAACATTTTTGGTGGTTGAAGGTGTATTTCATTCAACCTATTTTACTATGGAAAAACATTGTGCATAATTGTATATCCTATCCACCTCATTTTTATAACAATCACTTACTCGTAAGTATTTTGCTGAAACACGTTATCCTATAAAAAAAAAACGCAATTGACTTTGAAATATTGTTAGATATAGTCAAGCATTAGCACGTGTTTTCACGTACTAATTTCAATATTTAAAAGGAAGGAACTAAATCTCAAACTTTAAATTGCCTTGTAATGGTGGTGATTATTCAAATATAAATTACCAATAAATATTCAAATTGATTAACGTTCGCGTGATGCCAGTAGCTGCGTCCGTGTCTGCAGGGCTAAGAACATCGTGCGAGTTATATCTACCATGAAGGATACCGATAAAGAGAATAAAGACATAACCCTTAGTGCTTAACGTTAAAGTTTAATATGGCGAAGTCTTTTCATCCCTAAATATGTAATGTGGTAGCAGCGTTTATTGTTATGCTGAAGCGCGAGCGTGCCCCGAAGGCACGTTTAATAACACGAATATTTTGGCAGCCGACGGTAGCCGGTATTTGCATATAAAATATACCCTGATGACCATTTTGATATTTTAAACGTAGAACATTTCAACTGCAAATTCGTTAGCTAAAATTACGAACCAGGCAAAGCGGGCAAACAAGGATAAATACACACATCAAAAGTGCCCAGGGATCAAGTACGTTTTCGAGTAAGTCAAGTAAGTTCTAAACAGATCTCATTTGGAGCAGGGGCAACCTCAATGCTCAGATTTATGCGGAGAGTATTGTTTCAGAAGTGATCATCCTTTTGCGACGCCGCGCCGCCGTTTGGGCTTGTGGGATAGGTACTTTAAGTGAATTGATGTGATTGAATGACGCAAGGCACAGCTGATATTTTCGGCTACAGTCATAACAATAGCCAGTCTAATTATATGATTAATCATGTTTACAAATCATCGATTGTCTTCGAGCCGTAAAGATGTGTTTACATAACAAAAGCGATGTGCGGAAGGCGCTAGGCGGATGTGTGTAGCGAAAGTACGGAAAGCAGCGTCCAAACATTCCGCATTCCTACGGTATTGTTGGGTAAGTGACTGTTGCTACTCTACTGGGTTTTATTCACGTCTTTGTATAAGTGACCGTGTTTATAAAGTGGTAGGCTATTGAATGACCGCTACTCTATCCAAGCAAGATACTTTTTAATTTAAATGTAGTTCATCTGATAAGTATACATAAGCTACGTAAGCGACTAATTACTATATGAGAATAGTACTTACTACGTACTTAGAAGTGCTACCTACTAGGTATGGGATTGTTAAATACTTATTATAAGAAACCTATGTCTGCCAATAAGGTTGATTTAGTAGGTACGACTTATGTCGAATAGAAATTTAATGGACTACTATGACGATGTGTAATCCTATAATGCCAGCAATGCTTTTATATAGGTACATACGACGAAACATTATTTTTAAAGAACTACGACGCCACGAAAAATTAGAACAAGTAGAGTCATCTATATGAGAGCTAGTAAACAAACTACACGCTGCTGGCAGCGCCCTCTTATAATCTGATTTCAAACGAAGCAGGGATACGGACTACATTACGTAACAGTTCCTGGCCTTCGTAACAGATGGCACTAAAGCCTTGTTAGAAAATGGCGGCAAAATCAATAAAGGACGACGGCAAGGTTAGGGACTAAGGGAGCACTTTTGACGCTTCAACAAACTTGAAGCCAAATAAAACATGACTAGCCAGTTATATGTATGTACACGGTTTTAATATGGTTTAAATAAGTAGATAATTAAGTTTTAAGATAGCTAGCTTTTGACCACCTTATCACCTGTTGGTAATGTGTTTGATGGAAATACTCTATCGCTAGCACTACAATGCGTGAACTGGTTCTATAGACATAATATGTCAGAAAACACCTTTAGGTTCTAGGCAACAGATATTCTATGTATTTGAGAGTGGTAGCTAAACAGGCGAAAATTCGCAAAATGTTATATATTAACAATATTCTATTATAATAAATACTGTACTGTACTGTATCAGCCAGATCGTCCACTGCTGAACACAGCCTCCTCTATAATAGGAGTATTTGCCATAATCCCTACGCGTGGCAGGCTTACTTGCTTGGGGATCTCAGTTTAAAATGACAGTCTTTTAGAAAGCGCTGCTGCCCACCTTCCAGTATTTTTCCCTTAGTCGCCTCTTACGACACCCAAGCGATGATAAAGGGAGGTGCAATCCTAACCCGTCAAATCCTAATCACGGGGGAAAATACTACTTACAATTAATACAATTATACAAAGATAGCATTGAGACAACCTTGCGGGCTCACAGGCATTCCAAATGCATCAGCCCTCTAGTAGCTGGCATCGATACCTGCATGCTGGCAACATTGCCCCATTGAATTCCTTATCCTTATCGTATATAGTTATTTATTTTCAATAAAACATATTTTCTGCCTGATCTACCCTACGGTATGCAGGATCTACATCCTAATAGGCAAAAAAAAACTGAGTCATCGTCAACGATGCAGAATTTTCACATAAAATGTGACAAATGATATCTTATACAAATCCGTGTTGAAAATTTTAAAGTCGGATTACCGCATCCTTATGGAATAGATTATTTTATTTTCCCGTTTTTTTGACAAACGAGAGGTCGTATCGTAGCCGCCACTTGCAGTGCGCATTCAGATAGAACTTCGTATTTTGTATTATTTTCCTTCACAAGCTTTTAATTGCACTGCATTGGTCCCTTAATAAGAAAACAAGACAAATAGATAGGTACGTAATCAAAGAATTAGTATACATATTGTAACGCTTTTATTCCGTGAAGAGGTAGGCCAAGGTGTATAATCACTCGCGTTCCATTCCATATCAGTCAGGTTTGCTTCCAAGCCTAAGGCGAGCTTATTGCCATCTACCTGGCTAGTTCTTATTTCCGTACAGCTACTGAGAATTTATTTGTCAGCGAAACCAATCCCCAGAACATTTATGATTTATGAAAGCAACGCTACTATCCACCGCTGCACCAACAAGAAGGTTATTAGAGTTTCAAAACATTCAGAAACATGTATACGCTAATGAATTCATAGCTTATGGTATAATTTAGGTCTTTTGCAGACAGGATTTCATGACAGATTACGCATCGAGGTCACTGAATTTACTGTACAATAGAATAACAAAGACGTTGATTCTAAATTTAAAACATAAGTAGATTTATAATGTGCAGTGACGTTCAAGTTCAGAATGAACAGCGTAAATTCAACGGAAGAAACAGTTCTACGTAATGACGGATGATCATCCAACCCTCTGTTTGAGGCAGAGCATGACGGATCCGTATCGTTGCGCTCAGTCGCATTCTCAATGAACATTACGTCCGTGACCTTCCAGCGAATGTACAGTAAAATTATATGTTGCATTTATTTACGAGTAAAGAAAGGCAGGAGAAAAAGATTTCATATTTTTGACTACCTGTCTATAATATGTATAAGACATCTTTTATATTTTGGTAATATTGACAAAGGTATTAGACAGCATGTAAGACATTTTCTTCTGTGTGCAGCATATTTTGTTTTTACAGGTAACATCAATTAAGAAAGTTCTGTTAATAAAGATATTTGCTAAGTAGGCAATGCATACATTTTTTAACAGCTTGGATCAGTTTTCAAGGTATGATTTAATGCAACTCATAAAATCGATAGAAAAGCCAGTTAAAAGCAGAGTTTACGAAAGATACAAAATGATTTGAACACAGACTAGCAAAAACTACGCATATATTGTTGAGACTGTAGGTGAATTCAAATAATTCATGTAAATTTCGGAATAAAAGATATTTGCTACGTCCGTCGTTGCCGCGTCGTCGGTGAAGGATACTTTTTTACTATTTTGGAAGAGTTTTCAAGGTTTGACTCAATGAGGCTGATACAATGTAGTTATAAAGTAGACCAAAATCGATGTTTTAAATCGGTACGAGAGATACTTACAATATGGATTTTACACAGGGAAGTGAAAACTACGGATATTTAGTTGATAATCTATAGGTCAAACAGTAAGTAGCATTTGCGGAATAACAGATATTTGCAAAGTGCGTGAATATGTATCTGTTCACGGTTTTGAAGCAGTTTTCAAGGTTTGTATAAATCTGATTGATAAAAAAATTTTACCAAAAAATGGAACCGACTTCAACACCCAAAAGTGTGAAATAACTTGTTGAAGTCGGTACCATGATGGTTCAAAAGTACCTATTATCACAATATTGTGGGCATGGAACCAACTTCGACAAGTTATTTCACACTTTTGGGTGTTGAAGTTGGTTCCATTTTTTGGTAAAATTTTTTTTTCAATCTTTTTAGTGTAACTATAAAACGGCTTGACCGATTTTGATGAAATTTAAAATGGGACCAAACGACATCAGCTTTCAAACAAAAAAAGAATTTTCAAAATCGGTTCACCCAGTCAAGAGATCTGAGGTAACAAACATAAAAAAAAAAAAATACAGACGAACTGAGAACCTCCTCCTTTTTTGGAAGTCGGTTAAAAATTTATCTATTGTAATATGCCATCGATCAAAAAGGGCCGTATGGATTTTAAGCAAAATTTACTAAAGATACAAAATGATTTTTCAAATAGAGAGGCAAACCCGCTACAAGACGTAGTAGGTATGTGACGATATTGGCACCTAGTTGCATAACCTATAAGCATAGCTCCACGTACTTTGGACTACGTGGTTGCCCTGACATGCTTTGTTGAATCGAACCGCGACTATACAGATCCCTTATGCGGCATCAAACACTCGCCCAACGTCTCATAAAACGTCAGAGAGTCCGCCTCGCATATCAATGGAATTCGGATAAAAAAACAAACCATCCTACCAACCTATAATAAAGCTGAGACAAATATCTCAATTTTATTCTTAAACGACGCGCATAATCGTCCAGACGCCAGCTTAATCATTTTATGAACTTTCTACAATTTGTTACTGTCTTCATGAGTATTTGGTGTTAAAAATGACGTTGTTCCTCAGCAGCATAGTTTAATGTTGCATCACGTCCGCGGGCGTTGCCTGGATTCCGTGCATTTTTAGTGCTTACTGCCTGCCTGTACTTACTGTTTATTGAGAATTTTATTATCTCGAACGTGTAAGTAGGTGCGTTTAAAAACATTCCTTGTGGTACACGGGCGAGTCCACGCGATAACATTAGAGGTCAAATGAAAAATCTAACGCCTTCAAAGGCTGCTAACATTCCTTACTTATTAATAAATTCTAAACGAAACGAGGTGTCTGAAGTCATGTCGTTGGAATTGCGGAACGAATCGCAAATGAACGATTTAAATGTAGATATATCAATATTACTTCAACGTGTATTGGGATGATGAAAATTAGCGATTAATTAGTCTTCGAGGTAATTCAAATACGCAATAATTTGCTATGTCTCGTCTTGAGATATATTTTTATAGATCTTCCAATAACTCAAATATTGACGGGAAGAACATGCAATGAGATATAAAACGAGCACGTTTGCAAGCGCAACTTATACAGACATATTTGTCATCGAATTCCGAGTAGAAAGATAAGATAGATCACTTTATTGCATTGTTTTTTCTGATGCATGACTATACTATAATCAGTGTGTCTTATTCGATATGATCACAATTCACATAGGCAAATACGACAACAGAACAGTTTTAACTGACGCCCAAATGTTAAATTCATACTTTGAAACACTCCTTTTCGAATTTTAGAAGGGATGTTACAGTAACCTACTTAAAGAAATGTGTTTCAAATTAGAGTAGGTTCTGATAGTATTATTTCATGTGTTAACTTTATATGCTGTAAATAAATTGCCTTTTAAGCGCATTACGCTTAAAAGGCCTTTGACGCTACCTTACATTCAGGGTATCTACGAACAATTTCACATCATGTACCTACTATGAGGAGTATTCTATAAAGATATGACAAATAGAATAAAGTAAAACTTACACTTGTATATCGATTACTAAGTTACCTGTCATTTAATAAATTCGATGTTTAATCATCAAGCATCCTATTCCTAATAGAAGTTGGTTATATGCGACCAAGTGACCAATCACGATATTTTTATGTGCGCCCTTTTATGCGCTGTTCTGATATGCGCTGACATCATGCTCCTCAAACCATATATCACACTAAGTATCTATAAAACTTAACTAAATCACGAGAACTAATTGCATACGCACAAACACATAAATCAGAACGAGGCGATAGCCGCAACGTGTCCAGAATGTTTGGAATGCGACCACACGATTGATGAGTAACATTTCAGCGTTTGCTGATTCTATTGACGGACAAATAACAAGTCCAACTGTTTCTCTATCTTCTGTGATTTGTGATGGCCCACCTACAGTACCTACTTCCTTACGTAACACAAAATTAGAGCAACCATCTTGTTGGCTTCCATTGGCATCGATTGTTTTCATAGTTTCTAGAACGAGAACAATTCAGCTAAGTTTTGGTCTCATAAACATTTCTATATCAGTAACATTTCGGTGTTTCTTTATTTTCTATGATTTGTGATGTCCCACAAATCTTAGAAAATAGTTCGTTGGCACGTAACACAGAATTGGAGCGACCATCACTTTGGCTTTGTAAATGGCCTTTTCAAATGTTTTTTTTTCATTTTCAGTTTCTCCTACTTAGGTACCTACTTAGCTTTCAACTGTCTTGAAGTAAGTTTTAACAATTTAACCATTAATTCGAGAAGGTACCTAGATAAAATACTCAATTAGCATCAATATTTGCCGATTCATTGGTCACTCATACTCATAACAATGGTACCTCTGCAATGTTACATTGATAATGATATTATGTAAGTATTAGGTATTCATCTCAGTAGTTTATTTTCACCAAAAAGTATCTGGCTTCATAGACTTCTCCATAGATCTTCTCACATGGTAGTGCCGTATAGAGTTAACCGTATGTTTTTACTTTTTACAATTAAAAACAAGCATAGCAATAGATACGTATATGCATGCATAGCTTGCTTTTATTCAGTATATTTTGCTTGCTTTTCTAAAACAATAGGTGTTTTAGGGCTAGCTGTGTATTTAAAATATGAGCACAACCTTATTATTAGAAATAATTGGTATACATATAAGAATCTTTGCGAGCTTTTCAGGTACTTACTAAAAAAAACGGGCAACATTTAAATTTTCTAAATAGCAAGCTTTGTGGTAATTTTAGGTAAGTCATCAAGATTTGGTATGATGGTGGAATCGACCTACCTTAAGTTCATACTTATTCTGTATAAAATATATATACTTTAGCAGTTTTCTAATCACATTATTCCTAACTAAAAATGTCAACAGCTTGTGAGCCGACTGTTATATCATTGAAACAATACGCGAGTCGGCCCGAATAGCTGGAATAGCTGCACTCTCGCTTCGTTGCCAACGAAATGGAATCCGTTGGCCATTAGAAATTCTACTCTACATGATGACTTCATTGGTATCGGATGCCTTAGCGCGTGCCTGCACCCCCCAAGTGTCACAGCTGCACGCACATAGCCACTGTCACCTCACTCAGGAATGCGCAGCTTTCATATTTTCGATAATAATTTTGCAGTCATCAGTTAAATTCATTATCAGAACGAATGCGTGTCATTTATGAACGCAACAATAACTGACCTGAATTGTTCAATTTACGATCCCCGAAATAAATGTTCGCGAAATATGACAATGGCGTTTAACAATTGGTACACCGTCGTCGTAAGACGTTGTTAACTGTAGCTGCGACTGTTGTCCGCAACGCAACCTACATTCAGCATTCTTTTCGAAACCGTATCACGCCGCCTCTGCGTTCCGGATATGCGCGCTCACGCCACATTCACCCCAATATCATTCGCAATAAAAACCATTTCAATTTGATATGATTGATAGAATGCCAAGAATTGCATTTCTAGAGAGCTGTAAAGCAGCTACATACTTACAAAGTAACGAGTGTTGAGATGATAAATTGATAACCAAGAGATTCTAGCTGTCGATGGTGTCCACAATTATGAATTTCTTAGAAGTCAGCATCAACAAATTTATATAGAAAAAGTAATGAAGAGCTCCCGCACAAGTGGCACGTCACGTCATTATCTTCTAAATATGTAGATACCGGTATTTAGAAGACAAGAAAAAGATACTTCTCATATTTTTAAAATGTACATTCTTACAGAGATAGTCATAGTCTGAACGAGAAACTTCCTAAAATCTATAAACCAAGGAGAGCCCCGTAAAGAACGATTTTCTTGAATAGTGTGTCAGCGGCGAGTAAGTACATGGGTCGGCCAAATTCCTGAACGCTTTCTCTGATGGTCGCTGGACTGCGGCCAGTGCGCGCTGGCGCGGCATCTTCGGCTCCTCTGCGCGAACACAACGAAAGTGAACGCCGCGTGCGCCGTTGTCATCGCATTGCATAATTAAATTACCCGCGATCCAACCATTGTTTGTAAACATTCAATAAACAAGAACACATCGCATATAACTAAATTGCGTGATCGCATTTCGATTAACCAGGTGAATACGCAAAAAGCGGCACCGCAAGAATTCAAATTTCACAATTTTTTAGTCGTGACATTCTTCGGTTACATCTTAATGATCTCGTTCGATAATATCTTTATTGAACCGCATTTTTTTAATGTAGTTAATTATATTGACGGCAAAAAATGCGACGCAGTACCTATAGTGTAATTGTGTTCGTGATAAAAAATGTGAAATTATAATATATTTGATAATGATAACGGTATGCGAATTTCTTACGAAGGGCTGAGTAAAGCTGTTGCATTCGGAAAGTCTGCGAAATTGTGGGTCGGCGAGATTCGCGCGGAACGCATTTCACATCTATGCTCGCTTCACTATAAGATGAACTGAGAGTAGAGCTTTCTCATCGATGTTAAACTCTATTGTTAAAGTATTTATTGTCTAAAGAGAAAGCCTGCTTTAGTTTCATATGAAATCAGATATCGCTACGTAAAAACCCATAAACGAGGTAAATACTGCACAAAGAGTACCTATACAAAAACTACACATTCATTTGAGTCAATACAAACCAGAAACAAATGTATTCAATACGACACAACCATAAATTGATATAGATTAAAAACTTTATGTAAAAATCAGTCCTAAGGAATGACAGACAGACAAACAAGAAAACTTTATCATCGAGTTTTGAGCTACTCTGAAAGTTTCAGCCGGATAGCTAATGGGGAAGTGCTCAAAATTTGAGTAGAAACTTTCCACCTGGAACGACAAACAAAAAAGTGACTTAGTAATAAGGTAAAATCAGTACTTAGTTCTTTTACATAGTCAATGAATCACCTCTCTTTAAGAGGATCTCAGAATATATGAATCCAACATCTGCGGAAAATTTCGGGAATTCCGAGATCACACCCGGACCTCTCAGCAAGCCTCGTCTCGGTCGAGCGCGCTGCAAACAAAGCTGCAAAAACATTCACTATACTGTGACGAGTACCGTCCAAGCATGTAGTACCTACGATCGAATCTATGGCAGAGTGCCGAAAGCTGGCCAACTGTGATACCGGAGGAACCAAGGCCTGATCGTCAATGGAACCTTTATCGCGAGCCAGTTGAGAAAAACAATGGTATTCTTTGTATGAAAGAACAGTTAGATTTTATTTTGTCGGCATTAGAAACGAATATAGGTACTACAAATCTCATTATAATCTAACTAGCATTCCGGGCGCGGCTCCGCCCGCACGTATGTCGCTTATCGCGCGAAAACATTAACCTCTTTTTGCGCAGTCGGATAAAAACTATCCTATGTTTTTTCCCGGGTCTCAAACTATCTCCATACCAAATTTCATTCAAATCGGTCCAGTAGTTTTGGCGTGAAAGCGTAACAGACAGACAGACAGAGTTACTTTCGCATTTATAATATTAGTACTGAAGTACTGATGAAATACGGGACGAGTACTTAATTATTGACTTGAAGCAAAAGACGTTTATGCAAACAGTGTACAGACTCACAGAGTACCCACCGAATTAAAAGCAGTTGGTGCCTGAAACAGTTTTATTGAAATCCTCACAGCGAAGTCCCTAGTGTACACCGGAAAAGCTAAAAAGGACGCAACACAGCCAGCAATAGTATGAGTACGACAAAAGGAACTAAGCGGAGTAGGCACGATGTGCAAAATGTGACATGGTGAATATAAGAGAACTCTTTAGAAACTGCGGCAGTCGCAACTATAGCAATGTAATGTGTGACAATAGTGAATTTTCGTATAGTACCTACTAATTAGAAGTCAAATCCATATTATTACGCGATTCCTTAGCGGTTACCCAAAACAAAGAAGAACTGAATATCTAATTCCCAATTCTGAGTAGACATTCATTTTCTTAGTAATTTTAAAGGGAATCATCTGTCTTTTGTGACATAGAACAAAATGCAGTTCAGGATTGATGGAATCAAATTCTTCCATGCTCTTGATGACAGTACAGCTTTGTAAGAAAGTAAGAAACTGTACTGTACTATAACTGTACTGTAACAGCCGGATCGTCCACTGCTGAACACAGCCTCCCCTATTAAGGGGGTATTAAGGGGCTTCTTTAGAAGGCGTTGCTGTCCACCTCTCAGTATTTTTACCTTAGTCGCCTCTTACGACACCCATGGGATGACATGGGCAGGTGCAATTCTAACCCGGCACCCCACGGGGCGCGTAACAAACTAACGCAGGAAAATATAAAGATTTTGCTTGGTCAAAGTTAACTACATATTGAAGAATTTATCAGCAGTACTCTTCAACCAAACAAAACCTAGAATGCATCTTCAAATCTAAACTTCAAATATTTTTAAATTATTCTTAGAAACAATCAACAATAGGTCGGAATATCATTCATTTATTCAGCGTCGACAGAAATAAATAACTACTTGGTATAAACAGTTTAAAAGAAATCCATGCGACATAGTAGTGTTGGTATTGAACAATGTCAGCTGGAATCTGGAATGCGACCCGCCTACAAGGCCGCGTGCCATCTCGCCTATAGTCTCTATACTCGTGTCTCTACTTTATAGGTAGGTAGCTAGGTAGATGGTAGGGCAACCATATTTACGGAGACTGTGATATACAGACTTGATACAAATAATGAAGTATACATAACATAATTATAGATATATCAATGTAAATACCTATGGTTATGAATTTATGATATACACATTATTAAAATACGTTTAAACGACCCCGACTTCCTTGCCCTTTCTTCTCGCAAATGCTTTATACATTTATTTTGGTGAATGTGGCAGTACAATGTAGAATATTTCAATATCAAAATTTGTAATTGACCTTCATAGGAGCGTCTTGGACAATTTTTAATGAAGTTTAGTTTTAAACAACCCACATTCGTTCTTTTCATATTAGTTGTGAATAATAAATAACTTAGTATATGATCATTTTGAATCGGGCCTTCACCAAACTGATGGTCACCCCATCAATTGTGATGCTATAATGGTCAGCCAAAGATTCTTATTTGATTAAAATAATTTGGTGGATCAATTTTATATTTTTTGTTTACGAATGCTAGATTAGGTATGCTGATTTGATAATAGATTGATAATAACTCATATAACATAAAATGTAAGTATTTATTATAGGTACTAAGTTATTCTGTATTATTATCAATTGGAATGGAATGTATGTCGGCAGGAACCCAGACCGTTACAATAACACATCAATTAAAATATTTCCTCGTGATAAGAAAAATACTACATACATTGACTTATTTATTTTTAATCAGTCAGGCGACGATATTGCCGCAATAATTGAAACAACAAGTTCCTATTTCCAAAGAATAAAAACTCTTTCGTCAACTTCGTCGGTT
This sequence comes from Plagodis dolabraria, assembly GCA_963854805.1. Classification (NCBI taxonomy): domain Eukaryota; kingdom Metazoa; phylum Arthropoda; class Insecta; order Lepidoptera; family Geometridae; genus Plagodis; species Plagodis dolabraria. The sequence continues at coordinate 16,175,451 of OY978443.1, forward strand.
CGAGGTTTACCAGGTGGTAGGTACCTTTAGCAAGAGTTCGCTTATGACAGTGTCAGATATTTTGCCTAGAAGCAGTAGTTTGGCACAATACTGTGTTTAGACGTAAACGCACTGTAGCAAGGGAAATTACTGGGCGTACGCATAAGATCTAATTTCTCGGAGTGACGAGAGCAGTGCAGTGTCAAGCAGTATGAGAAAGGTGGCCTTGTAACTGTAATGGACAGCCATCTAACTGCTTACTCATGCGGGCGAGTTGTCCGTCTCGTCATTTCATCCCATAAAAAAGTATAAGTATACAAGGCTCGGCCCTTATTACATGGGACTAAAACATGACTCACAAAACGTAAATGTTCAGATACGTCTGCCAATAAATAGCTTTCAGTATACAATATAGTGCCTCGTGGGGTGCCGAGCTATACTATCACCCCCATTGCTACCTGTGGGTGTCGTAAGAGACGACTAGGGTGATATACTGGAAAGTGGGCAGCAGCGCCTTCTGATGAACTGATACCCTAAAATGCGAACCGCATTCGCCTGCCAAGCATGGGGATTAAGGCAAAACCCCTCTTAATGGGGCGGTTGTGTTCAACAGTGAATAATCCGGCTAATACAGTAGTACAATGTAATAATACAGAATACACGTCTAATTAATATTTCCGGACATATCTGTGACATGTCACATCCGGGTGACAAAACGTGTAGCCTGGCTGCCTGATGCTAGTCAGACCAAAACCCTATACATTAAGTACTTAATAAGTACCAACCAATAACTGATGATTTCTTATATTAACAAAATTTATTGTTTGTGTCACATTGAAATTATGCCCATGGGTTGTGGTCTATTTTGCGGATGCCAGGTCTAGCTCGTCCACCTCCAAACTCACCACCACCACCCTCAAATAGAAAAGTCACTACGCACCTAATGATACGTAACCGTAGTCGTCGATTCACTTACTACCTACACTACACCTTCCATTGTAGTGCAGTATCTAATCCAGGACCTTTCGTCCCTATCGGTTATAAATTCATGTGCCGTATGTGATAATAATTCATAGTTTCAAACTCTATAGCGCATAGTGACTCCAAGCATTGTTGGCTTGTTGTGAGCTTCTCTAAAGGGGCCATAGCTTCATCACTGGTAACACACACTGGTTGATATTAGTCACCAGACTGTGCAGGGTGTAAGACGAGACAATTTCGTTTTATTTCCCGAACGATGTTTGCTAGAGTTGGATTTTCCCGGTGACAGCTATGTAGAAGTTAGACTTGCCTAAATAGACGTTGTGTCTATGACTCCCACTTTAAGATCCACTTGCCCGGAAAATATAGGTTATATGTTAAGGTAAAGGTTCGAGTTTTGCTGAGCTCTTCAAGCAACTCTGCTGTAATGCCTACGCAATAGGTGTTGGTACCATATTCATTCCGATCCAAGAGCTTGAAAGCGTCCCCCAAGGCGTTCGTGAAGAACAGTTGCGGAGAAATAACTTTTCCCTGTCATCGCTTCGTTGAGTTATATTGATTTGATGCTTGTGATTTGTAATCAAATTGATAGTAGCTATGGCCTTTGGTGGATTTGGCATCGCTGTAGGAAATGCATTCCCGTCTAGGTTTCAATAAAATGAAATGCAAGGCGCTATCTCAAATTATTCTCCTCAGTCTCCTGTAGCATCTGGAGTGTATAAATGTGCTAAACCTTTTCGTGAGCCAGATTGTTGGGAGGCTGAAAGTCATCAACCCTACGAACGAGATGGTTCCTGATGAACGACTGCAAAACAGCTAAAACAGCTTATACTCATGGTTCAGAACCAAGATGAGCCTTTAGTGCTTCTACCAACAAGGTTTTTTTTTGTTTAATAACCGAAATATAACTCGAACAACTATATTTCTATACTATTCTATATACCTATGTAAATTAATAACACATTTTAAGATATATTTACCAAAGCCGTCGGAATCACTGGCAGGGTAAGCGGGACAGGGCTGTACCATTGTCGCTGCACGTGACAACACGTCCAAAGCAGATTCCACCTTCTCCATCTTTACCTAAAACATAAATTATTTACATGTATATTACTTACGATTAGCCCTTATGTTATGTGTGACATCGTATATTAAGTTTTTTATTGTTTGAGAAGTGTTTTTAAGAATACATTACGATTGCTTTCTTTTTAAATCTATGTTTGAGGTGCTAAGAATTTAGAGCGATTAGTGAGACAAAGTCGATTGGTAACTCGAAAAAGATGCCGGAGGTGTGTATACTTAGTATTATGAGATTTACTTAGGGAACTATTTTCAGTTAAGTATATTGCGCCGCGGAACACAGCGTATCAGACTAAAATGTCATTTTAGTATGATAACCGAGAAGCCGACAAATTAATTAATTAAGTACTATGGATGTTATTGATAGTTACATTAATCAACTCTAGGTTAAAATAGGTAATGTGTGCTATTGATGCATTAAATAATTAGTTGCAGAGAGACTCAATCTAACGGATTGATTTGACAGACGACGCGTTGAAACAATTAATTAACTGCGACGTATCTTGTATGTAACATGATTTTGATTTGTTGCCCCAATTATACAGCGACCGGAAAGATGTTTTGAAACACGTACAAGAATCCACGGAATCCATGTCTGGCTCAGTGAAATATGTGAAAATATTCGCGTTCGGAATTAAAATATCGCAGACTAAAGTCATGCAGGCGAAAACCAAAGCGGCGGAAATTCCTCGCGATTATCGGCTAGACGTTGGACAGACGTGCGCCAAGTCGTGGAGACCACGTAAATATGTGGGGAGTCAGATGATCAAACAAAGAGTTGTGAAACGTGGCGGCCGCATACCGACCGCCCGGGAACCAAGCCAAGCCGATGGACCAGGCTATTGCAGACGTACCCACGCCAAATAATATGCGAAAATATGACACTTAAATTGATACAATAAAGCGCCGGCTACTGCAAGAATCGAGGTCTTGACTGTCACGATAGTCATGAATTTTTCATGATGTTGCTTAGGGCCAATTGACATTGATATTGTTGCATTTAAGGCGCTATTCTTGACTGTCCCATAGTAGAATATGATAGTACGTCTATATGCCATACCAACTACAGCTTGATAATATACGATTGTCGTTTCGACCTCATTCCCTAATCCAATTTCCTGTAATTTATGCTCATTTCAATAAACATTCCAGAACAATACCAAGACGGTCTAATACAAAACTAGATATTGTGTGTATGGTTAACTTATTTAATATCACGGAAACGTCTATTTTTATGAGATGAAACTGATCAAAATATTATTTTTGTGACAAAACTAGGTTCGGCATTCCAATATAAATTTAACAACATAGACACCCACGTCCACCAAAAGAAACACATATGAGGATTGTTATTGTCCTAAATATCTACTTAAGTCGATTGCAATAAACATATTAGAGATATATCGTATAATTAATGATACTTAAAATGCGATAAGCGATTAAACGCATTCCATGCATGACGGAAATTCTCCGCAAACAAATTCTTCTAAAGTATCCAACGGATGTAAAATTCCCGATGAAAATGTATAATGTTAATGACAGTACTATTAAAAAGTCACACGAGTTCTGTTATTTCTCACGCGAGGTACGAAGGTGTGGAAGAAGGGAAGGGTAAACAAAACAACGCCATGACGAGTGATGCGATGACTACGTTAATGATGAGGAATTTGGTACATTAACCACAATAGAATTTTTCTGACCGGAGGCGGAGTCACGAATAGGTAATAGTGTATGGGCGATGGTATGCAGGTACATTGTACATCTAATACATCATTCGACACATAGTTTGTTGTATGGTCACGAAGCGGTTCAACGGAACTTTGGGACCCGTAATGATATTTGACACGTAAATTCCAATTCGAAGTTGTGTATAGAAAACGGATGTCGTGGCGACATGAACGTGTGAAAATTATACCATATTAGAAAATCAGAGCATCTTCGTGTACAATGCATACGTCATACGACACGGGTTTTTTACTAAGCTTATTTATGGTTAATTTGAGATGTATTTGTAACGATCAAACAATTTTTGACATATTTGGATGTAATTTCTACAGTGAACATATCACTTGCATTCTGACAGATGTGACCGTTATTTCGTTGATGATATCAAATAATAACTGGGGAAAAAAGAAATAACAAAAGATTGAATCTACATCGGCAGCTGCTAGACATCTGCCGATCATTAAACTACTGGGTACCTATGTCTAATCATCTTGTAATTTAGTTAGACTATAGGTACCCATGTATACTTAGATATCATATCCTTAAAACTATTCAGCGGCCATTGCTATTGACACGAGATTTAAATGCTAAGAGAGATAAAAGTAGATTCTTGTATTGGAACAAATTTAATTCAGGCAAAGAGTCTTACAACTTTACACAATTATGAAGACACTTGAACGTTTATATACGTATTTTGAGATTTTTTGTTGAATATCAAGATGACCTGTAGGAATCACTTATTAAGACTTTTGGGTTTCGGTTTACCCGACATTAAATAATGCATTCTGATCATCGTAACTGTTTGATTTCAATTCAACAAAATAAGTTTATATATTTTTTTAATTGAAGCTGTTAGTGTAAAGAGCAAGAGGGCATTTTGAATTAATATACCAAAGTAATATAATCAAACAATTCCCGTTTTCTTACTTACTGTTATGGAAACATTTTGTAATTATTTAGTAAGTTTACATACAAATTTTTCATTATTTCATTATCAGAGCCTGCGCAACTCATTTCGGTAGTTACTCATTCATGTGTCGTTCTGATTTAGGTTTTGATTCAAACAATACCATGTCTGAACTTGAAGAGAAATAGAAAACATGTTTATGTAGGTATATGCTAACATTTCCCATTGTTATTCCATAACCTATCGCTATCACCTGGCAGTCTCCAAACGCGAACCACATGCTGGTCGAACCTTGACATTCCGATCGTTAAAAATAATTTTCTATTTCAGTAAAGCGATTACAACTTTCTAATACCAGCTCTATAATTGGGGACGTAAGGTTGTATTTTGGAAGTATTTCGGGGCCCGCATTTGGGGTTCTTTTATGGTCGTAGCCACCCCTGCTGTGCATCTGCGCACGTGGCTTTCTTCGAGGGGACGAGGGAATCCGGGCAGATGTTTCCTTTCCCTTGTTGGGGTGCCGAATTTTATTCGGTTGTAGCGCTTCTGTTCTTTTCATAATAACAGGGCAGGCGTAGACTTCACGTTTGTACTCTTTGATCAAATATGGTGATGATATTGAAATAAGTTTTCAGGATATTACTTATATGTACCTCAGTTGCAAATTACTGAGCGAAGCGAAGTCCTTTTGTCAAGTTGGGGGCCTGAGAAATTGTATGAAATTTTCGATAATGTAAAATTTAGGAAGACAGCATGTATTATATGTATGTACAATTTTAATGTTATTCCATGAGCTAGGCCACATAGGGACTTGTTGAGGTCGTAACTTTAAGGTGACATAAATAGAGGTCAAGTGTCGTTCAAGTGTATCAATGCCTTTATTAGTGAAGTAATTTATTTAATATTAGTTTAGGTATTACCTGTTATTTAATTTTAGACGTAATAGTATTTTTTGCACTTAGTGGCAGTGAAATTGGTAGAAGTTTGATTTGTTTCCCAACCTGGTGTAATGTATATTTTTTTTGGTAACCAGATATTTTGATTAAGTAAGAATTTACTTTATTTATGAACCTCTACCACGATGTTCCTTTTTAACCGACTTAAAAAAAGAGGTGGTTCTAAATGCATCTGTTTTATTTTCATGTTTGTTACTTCAGAACTTTTTACTGGGTGAACCGATTTTGATGTTTCTTATTTTATTTGAAAGCTGATGCTTGTCGTTTAGCCGCATTTAAATTTCATCAAAATCCATCAAGCCATTTTTGAGTCACACTCCGATAACTTATTTTTTTTTTCCTATCTTGATGACATAGTCATTGCAGTGAAAGACAATCGATCCCGTAAGTAGCACTGTAAGGGACACTGAAACTGGAATTGAAGTCGATTCCATTTTTAGGTAAAAAAAATATTGGATTGCCTGTACTATAACAGACAATAAAGTCGCTTCGCAAATAACCTCAAAGCAAATACCTACTCCAACAGTTTAGGGTGAGGCTTATCATCACCATATTTGCAATTAAATGTTTACTTAAAAGGGGAATCTGCCAGAAAAGGCAGGCATTGTTGGTTTCTACGTCACGCACGCGTCACATTTAAGTAATGCGGATGTTTATGTAGAAATAAGTGCATATTAAGTAAGTTACCTATACGATAAAATGGCTTCCTCTATAATCATGAAATCCATTACTCACACCACTAATGATAAATAAACATTTGTAAATGATGTATAGTGAACAGAATTCGGAAGCAGTTAATGGACTGTGAAATTCTTTAGGAGGAGGTGAACAGTATGACGTAAATGCTCGATTTTCGATTTGATACAAGTTTCTATGGCTTCTGTTGGGTTTAATGAATTAGGTACCTATGCAGACTTATTGATTGGCGAAATTGAGTGACAGAAACGGTAATTTGTTGAAAATGTATGCATAAATGTATTTATACGTGGAGTTGAATAATTTGATGACGGCGGTCCTTTGGACAACTCCAAATTGAGATGTATCAAGTTGTAGACAGAATTTTGTGCTTCGGGGTAAACGTTTAGGCTGCAACATCAGGGTCGGTGGGCTTATTTGAATAAGTGGGCAGGATCCTCGCGGGGTCACTTGTATTGGCTAATCGTACGGCGTTTTATCGCGTGTTATCGCAACATGCGGGCACTCGATACGAACGTTTGTGCGCCGCTTAGCGCGCTCGCATTCCACTCTATTATGTTCGAGATTCCACGCCGCGTAGCCTGAGCTGAGATAGAGTCCACTATAAAAATCCGAGGACATTTAAGTACTTTATCATAGTAAATATATTAAATTATGCACTTCTCGTATAAACAGAGTGGTAGGTATCTCATTGCGACAGAGTTCTTAAACGCTTGAGTATTGTGCAGTTGCCTGTAGTGGGTTCGCGTAGCGGCGAAATTTTTTGCGTCTCTCGCTCTCAAATCAAACCGGTAACAACTCATTACATTATAGAATTTGTGCTCTGTACGTACATACTATCAGCGATTCTGTGGAATTTACATAGTGAGTATGAGTAGGTATTCTGTAGGTACTTATTCTGTGTCTGTATGTAGCTTTATTGAAGTCATTGCCATGTGTGATGATGTTTATTAATTTTATAAATAATGACGATAAGGTAGAATAGCAGTTGTTTACCTACCCACATCAATGTCAAGTTGCGATCAATGCTACGCATCGTTATGGATGTATGTAACAAGGTACCTAGTTAGGTATATATATAAAATACTTACCTAATGCATAAACTGAAGGATATGCAGTAGGTACCTGCTACAGGACGTGCAAAGACAACAATGTCACATTAACAAATTAAATAATGCGCTAAGAAACAGTCAATGTTATTTAGGTAGGTAGGTACTTACAATGTGTATGTTTTTCTCACGGAGTCCCACAATGCGAAGCGATAAGTATTTTTTCTCACAACAAAATACAAAATGTGATTTATAAACAGTTGCTAGTCCTCAAGTCCCGTGAATAAACTAATGTTCTATCAAACTGAAACCTTCATAACAATGTTACAAAACCGGCAAACAGCGAAAATCGATAGTCTCGAGTCGCAAAAAGTTTACGTCAGAACAACACAACACGCTGCCGAGTACTGGATCACAAAAAATGTAATGACTTCTACCGTTTATTATCCATTGTCCATTTAGCGCGTCGATATATTTATTTGTTGTTTATTTCATAAAATCCAACTATCGCGCCACGGCTCTGTTGACGAAATAGTAGCGTTTGACATTTGAGCCGAGCCCACTGCGATCGGAATCCGCGGAATGTCAAATATTTTCAGTGCTGCCATCTGTGCGATGGAATCTTAATTTCATTCAGAGGCGGCACACTTACCACAGTCCCTCGAAGAATATAATATCTATTCCTCGTATAGAGCATTATTTCAATGCTTACATTATTAAGTTTTGTTAGCCTTTGACCAAATTAGTAGTACAAGTGTTTAATTATCGATAAAATAAGATGAAACACAAAAATTTTAAGAAAGTGGCGCGTTGCGTTCGCAAATCATAGGAATGCGGGCGGAGCTCGGAGTAGTGCCGCCTCTGACGTCACAGCGGCGCAGGCGTACGGCCATACTAACTGCTATCACATATTCTGTGTGCTGCAAGCCGCAGGGTTATCGACATACTCGCCAAAGGCACCTACTATTAATGATTCTGTGACAAGGCGTAGATACTGTGAAGCAATCTGTTTCCTGGCTATAGAAACTGGTAATTAAGCTGTGACAAATTTAGGGTCGGCACTCGTTGATGCCTTTTGCGCATCTACCTTGCCATGTGTTTCGGTTCGATAGGTAGGTGTACATCTTGTGGATTTATATAATACTTATAAATACAATGATATGAATAACTTCATCATGCTTTTGAAGTAAAACCAATTTTAAGTACTTATAAAGAATGTATCATACGTAGGTAGTAAGTATAATTATTATATCATCTTTGATATCATAATAGCTAATAAATATGAAAAAATATACATTTACCTTGGTATAGTTCTGATTTAATAAACGTTGAACTTACATAATGCTGATAAGAATAATTAATTGACGAAGCTATTCATCACATGTAAAGTTATTATATTGATATTTGTTTTATTATAAAAACTAACACGGTTTTCAGTCATTTTAGTAAATGATAGATAACTCACGTGAAAAGTCAGATAGCTCCATTGACCTATAATATACAAGACGCAACGCAACATCTCAAACTATGTATAGTCGAACAGAGCGGGTAAGCCGGCCAGCATACTCTCACTCACACGCAGCCAACGAATAAAATTACGCTGCTGGGATCTCGAAGAGATTACACGCGCTTTACGTTCGAAACTATGTATTCAAAATGCCATCCTGCGTCCTAATATATGGCAAAAAGCAGTCGGAAAAAACAAACAAAAGCGATGGAATCACTTTTCAAAAGTTCAACACGCACGAATAGGTACATTATTATTTTGTCGATTTGTAATCGCGAAGACCATGCTTTACGGCACACCATGGGCAGCCATGTTCATGGAGTGAAATTCATAGATTACTTTATGACAAATAGTAACATTGAGTCAATTAGGGTAACATGCCCAGTGTCCGGCCTCTTAAGACGTTAGGTAACTTATTTCACTTTTAACTAAGTTCTTTAGAGGCATAAGTGAATAATTATATTTTTATAAAGTCATAAATATAATTTATAACATATTTAATTCTGATTAAAAATACATAGACAGTCAGTTTTCATATAGAAAATAGTTTTTTGGAAAAGTATGTTTTCTCCAGTATCCGGCCGTCTTAATCTAGTGCCCGACCACATTATGCCTAGTGGCCGGCCTCCTAACAGAAACCTAGAGGCTGGCCACAGGGCAATAATATCTCTAAATGGCTAGTGAATGGCCAAAGGACTCTCATTATATTGAAATAAAAACTGGTTTTGAATGTTAATACATTTTTTTACTGTTTCTTAACTATATATTTTTTTTTTGCGTTGGCTACCGCTCCGCTCATAATAATATTGTATCAAAGGTTAACGTGGCGTAGATCCAATAATTTTATTGAAATTCAAACAATCACTTTTATAAATATATTCAATGTGCAGACAAACACGCTGATATAACAGATTTACGTATAGATAGTGGCCGGAGACTGGAATAAGAGCCAGTTTTTCGGCCACTAAGTCTTTTTCAGGCCGGTGAACTAGACAAAACTACTAGTAGTCCGGCCACCATATTCTCATACAGTCTTTTACGTAAGTATAATATTTATACAGCCTATTTTTGCGGCCGGAGACTGGACGTAAGGTTAGCTAAATATTAAGAACGACATTACTAATAAATTTATATATCACAGCAAGCTGATTACAATAAAATATAATAAATACTTCCACCCATCAAAGCTAGTGACCAGCCGGGTAGGCCGGACACTGGAAGTAGCCTTTTTTTCCTCAAGTGCACCGGCCCCCGATTTTTTTATATTACTGTACAAAATAACGCATACTTTACACTAAACTAAATTGAGTAAATGGACGTATGTATATGGTATATAATATAAACCTCATTTGAAATAATGATTAAAAGAGCATCAACTAACCATTTGAAAACACCATTCCACTATTTTTTTTTTATTAATCTTGTCTCCTCTTCTCGGCATGTCACCTCTTTTCGACATGCTTGCACTCGCAAGCATGTCGAAAAGAGGTGAGTACCTCGCCGTTTAAATGAAAACTTAAACTCCGCTGATTACTTACGGAAGATGCCGCTACGTCTAAGTTATAGATACAACATCAAATTATTTAAGGAATATGGGTTTAGAGTCATAATCGTTTGAATATTCTTAGTTAATTTAAAAATGTGTCGTGCGGATGGAGATTGGTGGGAGCCGGTACACTGGACAGATTACCCTACCTATTTTAAGTTTTTTCAGCTTAGTAGCTGTATTTTTATTCGTGATGTTTTATTTAAAACGCATAAGTAATAAAATAATATAAATATGGCGTTGATTGGTATCCTCAATGAAATCTGTATATCTGTTTTTTTCTATCTTGGCTGTTTTTAATATTCGTCACCCACGCCGGAATACGAAATAGAGAAGGGATAGAGATTATTATCGGCTATGGACTCTTTCGCTGATAGACGATATACTACGTCAATATCTAAGTATTATAATAATTGTATATCATTCACGGTTACTATTCAACAGCCAAGCGTCGATTATTTACTACCATCTAGTTAGAATAATCTCTTGTAAGTATGTTATTTTAATTTATAGGATTCCACGCAACGGCCACAAAAAAAGAGAAGAGTGCATTAAGCTCGTTCAAAAAAAAAAACCGTAGCGAAGAAACATGGTTAACTTCTGAAGACACCGTAATATACTCTGCACATTTAAAAAATGCAGATAAATATATAACAAAATCAGGTCTGACTCGCTAAAAAAAATACCTTAAAATATGCCAAGATCCGGTAACACTAGAAGAAAGGTTTGAAGCCAATCAAGGTGATGACCCATTGTCTGTATCAGAAAGCAGTTCTAATTCTTTATATTTGATAAACCAATAAAGATTGTATTGAAAAAAACTATAACTACTGCAGATAAGTTAAAAAAATTATAATTATCTACTATAAAAAGAAGTGTGAATTGTATAAAAAAATTGTCCAAAAGCTTAAAACTAAGTACGGTTTTGATTTAAACGCTGGATATGATTTAATGGCCAAAGTAGAGGTGGTACGTATAATTATGTACATAAATCTTTGATGAAAAGACATAAATACTTAAATCAGACATTACTATAATTATACTGCATACATTAAATGTACCCTGTGATAAAAAGTTGTTACTGGAGCCAATTGTACAAATATAATATAATTAGGTACTATAGGTACTTTTCACAAAGTTTAGAAGTTACAAAAGCTATGTCCATTCTGGGTATACTGAGTCTTAGATCTTGAGAAAGCATACCTCAGAAGTAGTCTAGCGCTGTAAGCATCGAGGAGGTTTAAAGCTGTAAGCGAACTTTAGTAGGAAACATTAACCTACTAGCGCTGTGTTTTGGGATCGTTTGGTTAGCTATGTAATTAGTTCCAGGCTGCAGTCTGATCTCGTAAAGCGCTAAGTTTAAAATTAGCAAAATATTTGGAAATGACTTTTGGCTCAAATGACTTCTCTAGTGTAACGTATTAGCTCAATGGATAGCTCCGACTATAGTTTCACCCACATTCGGTGGTCTTTTTCAAGGAGAGCTCGAGAATGAAAGCTCAACGCGGGCGTTGACATCTCGCTTAGACTCACATTAGTTGTTAATTATACCGTTTTTCTCTTAATTGTTCTTTTTGTAAAATGTCTTCGCCCTGCCCTTCCACCACGGGGGTGGCGGAACGGGATGTGTAGGACTTGCACCTACTAAACGTCCCCGTAAGCAGTACTCCGCCGATGTGGGGCAAGATGGGATCGCGTTACCATTCACCATCTTGCCCCGGGGCGGCGCGTTAGGCCCGCACTTAATCGACCTCTGCGGCTATGGAGCGGTGACATTGCACACCCCCATTCGTTAAGAGCCGTGTATGCTAGTGGAGAATCCCCCGAACCTCCACCAGTGACCCCAATATAGCTTAAATAGATTCTTGCTGAACTTTGTAATATAAATCTTGAAGAATTCACAAAAGTTGTTTTTTTCTTTTTATTTATAAATCTACACTCCACAGACTCCAGGGTCCGTGACTTTTTTCAATTATGACATTTTTATTTAAAAACACGAAATATGAAACATGCAACATTCTAAGGGGGAACAGTGTTAAAAAGTTTTTTTTTATTATTATTGTTTTCCTTTAATGTCATTAGCACTAGCATCCAGAGCAGACCAGTATCCTCTAGTAGCACCCAGCAAGTTGAAATTTGTAATTCAACCCTTCCCCCCTTTTCCTTCACAATTGCTTGGACAGTTCCCTAGGAAGTGAATTCAATGTGAGTCTAAGTGAATTCAATCCATTTTGGGTAAAATTGTTGTACCATTTTAGGGTTCCATACAATATTTGTTAAGGTTCAGTATAAAAAAAAAATTGTTGTTGTTTGCACCAATATGTTATTACCCACATATTGATGACCATTAAGGCAAAGGTCGAAATGGAAATATAAGTTCCTTATCGACTATCGACATGTCATCTCATGACTTCAGCGCCATCTCTGGTTTCAGCGGCAACACTGTACCCTTTCTTATATATCTGCATTCATGATTCTTCTAACAATATACTCGCTCGTACCCAAAGAGCTGTACGATAGTCAATATTAATATTTCTAAATAACAAACTATCAAGCGCTATCCTCATTCCTAGAACGCTTGCTAAACAGAAAAACTCAACGAATATTTTGTCTCTGCAACTAGTGCTTGTCTCAAATGTATGAGACTCATATGAATATAATTTTAATACATCTTATTACGTACTTGCTTATGTAAGCAAGTACGTAATAAGATGTATAAAAAATATAGTTTTATATAAGTTATAAAATTATTTGGGAAACATACAAGTGTAATTAAAGACACTCATGATTAAATGACACAATTTTATTTCCTTCTAACACATTATTATATAAACCTCATATAAACCAACGCAACAAAACAAAAACAAGCGATAATTTTAACATATTAACTCTTATAACGGTTATATTTATTCTTTGAGAATTTGGCGAACCAAAGAAGGCCTCTGTTTATTTATCATCCAATATTTTTTTGTTCCGTGAGATCAATGCATTTATATTTTAATTTCCTTTTTTATTTTATCGAATACAATTTTTGTATAATACCATAAACTGTTATATTTTCAACTTGTTTAACTTATGAAGAACATTATTCCGTGAATAGAACAAACAGTCTTTTTTTGTAATGTTACAAGAAGTTTATGAGAAATAAGTCTTATAAATGAAAATATTAAAGACATGAAATATTCTTTAGATTTGGTGCTCTTTATTAAACATGGATTATTCTTTAAGAATACATGTAACCGTAGGTAACATAGTTTTTGGCAATCATTCTATTCTTCAACGTGTTCTGTTTTGATAGATATTACATCATTCTAAATTAATACAATATTATGCGAATGGCTATCGTGTGGCTGTTTACTACAGCTGTCTTTGAATAAAACTCATGTTCTATTAATCATTAACCATTTTTTCCAACCGCATGCATTTTTTTTTCTATTCTATGGTTTTGGTGACATGATAAAGAGAGTAAAATTTTAAAGCGTGCTTCTATTCTTAAATTATGAAAAAACAATTAAGAAGGTTAAATAAACTCTCTACAAACCAAGTGTTAGAGGACCATAAAATATTTTTTTAGGTCAAACAATTTAATTCCATGTTGTGAATATATCATCTCTTTGTGATTTCTTTCACTAAAATTGGGTATTTTGGGATGACTATCCACTGTATTTTGAAAATCTTGTTAAATGGTTTTTGAAATGGCTACGTACGCAGGTATATTTAATTTTATGTAATAATTTAAGATTTAGGTGACGGACAAAACGCTGTAAAAAGTCAAACGCTTCTATGTTTTTTAAAACCGTTTAGAAAAATAATCAATAAGTAAGAGATGTATTATTAATTAAATAATCTCCTGTTACTAAATGGGTACGTCAAATACACGAATGATCTTATTATAAGTACTTAATTTATCATCAGTTTTCTTCCATGATAAGGCTGCTAGATTTTATAAATTACTTCCATCATAATTTCTAATACATATATTAATATATAAACATCTCACTTGGGAATCAGCTGGTGCCTACGACAATCCTTATATACTAACACATACCTACTAATATATATATAAATTTTACAGTAACTTGGTTCTTCGTTCGTATAGGTAGGTAAAAATATCTTAACGATACATATATGTCATATATAACAAAAGAGATAGGTAATTTAATTCGCTTTAATGATACTTTGTTTCAGCAAATTATTTCAGGAAGTTATTAAGCTACTCTAAGAAGTCGCGCAAAATATTTAGGAAAGTAAATTGTTTTCCTTCTTTTTCTTTTACAAATTTATATTCTTTAAAATTAATATTTAACAAAAATAATAACACCTTAGTAGATGAATTTTGATAAACAAGGTACCAAAATTAAATTCATGGATTATTCTTTAAGAATACTTTATATTAAAATGGAGTGTGAGGCACAGTTTAATTTGTAAAAACAACGATAAATGCAGTATTTCTTAAAGAGCTAAATTTGCAACGAAATATTTCGGACGAACTATGGCAGCCGTTCTAATATGTTTTTCTAGTCTTATAAAGAAATTACAAAAGACAAAGAAGCCCACGGTTAGAAATATTTAAATGACATCAAATGCTGTTTCGTATTCTTACATATTTATTACGATTATCTAATATGTCTACTACAATAATATAAATATAACCAACCAATAACATGTGCTTCTGTCCCTAATCATATTAAAATATGCCAACTAGCATATATTCTTAAGTATTGTGTCCACACAAAGTCGATACTCCTAGTAAGTATATAAATAAATATGTTTAATTGTAAGCGATTTGAAGTGTGGGTTACGAGTTCGACATATAAATATCTATGGACAAAAACTGTATCTTATGCTTTTTCAACACAAAATAATCAATTATAACATATTAGTTCTAGGTCTGGAAATAAAATAGTCTAAAATAAAACATGCACTTTTTTTGAAACTGGTAGCACTGTAGCTCAGTCACATATTTATGTACAAGAAATTTAATGTTGTCATTACACAAAATAAATTAGTATACTTTAGCTCTTTCGGCCCAAAATATACACCTACTATACATTATTAACTACGATTTGATTTAATTGAACGAATAACATTCTTATACTATTGTTAAGATTTCAAGGGAACTTTGCCGTAAATATCCTATATACCTATTTAGTAAGACAAATTTACTATCTTTATATTATTTTTGGTAATTTTTATAGTTTATATAAATACATTTAAAACTTCAGGGGACGGCTTAACGTGTCGAACAAATTATACAAATTACAGGAGTTATAAAGATAGCACTCCAAGGATATAATTGTATTTTTAATTTATTATGTGAAATATTTTTGTGGCACGTATATTTGTATACTTGGTACATACGCTAGAGGATTCCAAGCAGTCTATTCAAAGGGAAATCAGCAAAAGAAAATTCTATGACAAGCAATAATAAGTGTATTTCTGACCTACTCTGGGACTGGTAGTGCCTATTCGCATGTGATGTTTATGTTTTCAACATACTACATAGACATATTTTAATAAATAACATTGTACGCACCAATGCTATATCTACCTATCTAAGATTGGGAATCGTGGAATAGGAACCCTAATTTAAATGATATACTAAATATAGTAATATATATAATTTAAATTATATATATTACTATATTTTCACAAACACTACCTGTGATAAGCTAACATATATTTAACCTAACGTACATTATCTACACAAACAATACTAGGCCACGACTTTACCGCCATCGGCTACTGTCAGCAAATCCAACAACTACTATCAATTTGCCTTAGGCTAGGCTTGGCTATACCTACGTAGATTACTGTTTTTTTATAGTTTATGCTGTGTTTTAACATAACTCCTAAGTCTTAATTTATACACAAACGTGCATGTTTTCATTTAAAAGTAAACATGGGTTTTGTGGTACGTCTTCATGGCATGTGATAAAGGTAACCATTGGTATGTTGGCAGCAACAATAGGGATAGTGGCATTTGTTTTAAATTATGTATAAAAAGTATCTATCAGTGTTGACCTGTATGATAACAACAAAAAATAAGAATCAGTAGTAATTACACAATCTGTAAACGGTTTAAAACTTAAAAATATTACATTTTGTAGTTTGGAGCGTCGGGATAAAAAATAATGATAAATATTTATTTGTAATTTAAACAGTTAAAATAGTTTTTTAAATATATGTCATAATTTTGACACATATGAAAAGCAATTATTAGGAGTGTTTCAAGAACACTAGACACAGGGCAATAACTAAGAGTCAGTGAGATCAGTCTACTTGCGCATTGAAATACAAATTTCATGCTTTGCAAGACAGATATAGTCACATAGAACTATTATTTAGTATGTATTTTATAATTTTTTCAGATTATAATACATTTGTAAGCATAAAGAAAAAGGATATATTGTTAGTTAACATTTAAATTAAATCTATCTTACTAAACGCAAGATATTGCTCAAGAAAAAAGTTCGAAACAACGCTTCTAAGAAACATAATATGACGGTGGTCACGTTCAGTCGAAACACGTAACAGTTATTTGATGTACTGTCAATAAGTATAATATATTGCATTTTGTTATAACTGAACATTTTTATATGCCAAGGTCCCTATTTATCTCTAATGAAGAGAACTTTTACAGGCCTTACTCCGGAGAAAGGTAAAGATCTGAATTTTATTATGGTCTTGGTAAAATCTCATTTATCCTAATTCATATGAACTAATTTTGAAAGTACAGTCTTTGTGAATCGAACGACCTCTCGATGAACTGTGAGTAGAACTTTTTATTGATGCTTCACAAGATATCTTTTACTATTCTCATCATGATCATTTGACAATAAATTTTCAATTACTGATTGTAGTTTGTCAGTTAATTATTTAAAAACTTCAAATTTCGCCCAAAAATAATTCAATAATTAATAAAGAATATATATTTCTTCAGATGATCATAGAAAATCTCTTTTAGCGGATTGAGCATCTAAAATCACATATTTTATATGTACGTAATAAGTATAAATAATAAATGTTCAATAACAGCACAAATTCAAAACTGTAAAAATCCGTAAATTGTAACTTATTGTGTATTTAAACCGCACACTATACCCTTAGTAAACATCAATACGTGACGTAACCAAAAAAAAATATCATTTCTATGGCTCCTTTTCCACATGCGTCAATTCGCCAGCTACAAACTACCATAAGTAGTTATATCATACTCTGCGATTCGCAACACAATTAAGTACAAGTAAAAAGTACATTTTGGTAACGATTCTTGGATACAGCGCCAGTGTGTATTGAACCTTAGGTCGTTGCCAATGTTAGTCATTGTTACAGTAATACTAACTACTGTGTATTTATCTGCTCAGTTACTACGTGCATTTATTTTTATGTTTTCTTGAACAAATTCTTGTGCTCTTTTGAAAACGTCCAATTTAAAGATCGTACAATTTTATGTTTGTTAAATGAATATACCTACACATTTGGAAACTATCGGATTATTTCATACACACCTTTTTAGTTTTCATTAAATATCCTACCTAAATACTTTTTGACTCATAATTAAAATAATTCCTAAACTAACACAGTTATCAAATATATACTTCCCTGCTATTATAATATTATTAATTTAATGATAAATATGTATATTACATACATTTTCATACCAGTAGATGCTACTATAGGTAGGTATAATAAAATTTTAATAAATTAAATAATATACAAAAAAGAAAGTAACAACTTCCCACTTCGATTACAGTAATGTTTTATAATATATAATTTATTCTTATCGCAATAAAAAAATATTATACAATATTCAAAAATGATATGTCATTATACATAACTTCTTTAATATGGACTCTTTTTGGAAAAATGATTTCTTAACAGGGATAAAAATAAATTACAAATCCATCAGTCCAGCTTTGTTGTTTGCACTCATCATTATAAAGATATATTTAATTTACATTAACATATGTCACAGTCAATTGACGGTAAACATATCCCGTTTAAGAAAGCACTCTCATAAATATATATTTGTAAAATATTATATAAATATCTTATGTATAATAAAATATAAACGGCAGCAATATAAATCTTTATAAATATATTTAAATTTAAAATATGGAAGGAACGGAAATTACCCGAAAGCAACTTAGGCCGTATTTAATAATTAAGTTATTGATAACTATGCTCAACCTTAATGTTAATATCGACAAATTATTTCGCAATTTAAAACCATTCATCTTTATCCCAGCCCAGTCAATACATGGTATCCACAAATCTCAAAACACTCTTAAAATCAGATTGCGAAATAAAATTTCGAACAACTAAACTACGGAACATACAGTAAACTAATATACATACTATTTAATTCATAAAATCATCACGCGTCTCAATTATAT